>JAGPXF010000001.1:4806425-6008031 GCA_020744515.1 Fusarium tricinctum
GCCAATACCAAGCAATCAATATGACCCGTTTATCCTGCACCCAAACACCCTGCAAAACCAAGTAACAAATCCTCTTTCGTGCGATGCCCTGTTATGCACAAACACTGTGCATTCTTTCGCCTCAAATCCTTCTGTCCTTCAAATTTCCTATATCTCATGTGAATTTCGATGGACTTGGGCTGTTCTCGCGACTCAAGCTCTCAAAACTATTCACCATAGCCAGAACACGCGTCCTCGCGCGCTCCCTTGTTATAGGAACAGCCTGGGCTTCCATGACGACGCCGGAGGAGCGATGACCTGTGTCATCTGTTGAATGAGAGAAGCGAGGCTCCAGAGGAGAGAAGTCCGGATGGTGTAGGAAGCCGGCGACTGAGTTGCCGGAGTTGTCGCGTGTGTGCCGTCTACTGTGTCGGTGACGACTGGGTGATGGCGATGGAGACGGCGGAGGCGAAGGTGAGGTTGATGGTGAGGGGGAGTGGCGCTGGAAGAGAGGATGGACGGGTTGGAGGTAAGAGGGTTTTGGTTGTTGTAGTGTTGATGCAGGTTGTTCTTGTGAGGGCGGCGCTTGTTGTTGTTCTCGTCTCTTCAGCTCATCTTCCTCCCTCTGCTGCATTTGTCGAGCCTCTTCCTCCATGAGCCGTGTTTGTCGAGCCTCTTCTTCCACTATACGTTGTTCCTCAGCACGCTTCTCGTCCAGGAACTGCTGCCTCTCATTCTCGTGTCGCTGCTCCTGCTTCAGCTGTTCTTCATCCTCATCCTGAACAAGCCGTTGCTTCTCAGCTATCGTCTGATCTACCTCGTCCTCGTCCCTTCTAGGCTCCTCCACCGTTCGAGGAACGGGATTGTCATATAAATGACCCGTTTGTTTCCCTCGAAGGCTGTCCCCTCTCGATGCCTGACTCTCGTTATCAGGATCAACGAGCTCAGCCGTGTGTGGCTTCATCGGTACATCGTCCTCACGATCACTTCCCTCTTCGTTGCCATTAACAACTCTCAATCGTTCTCGAGGAACAGTGAACATGACCTGTACCAGTCGTTGCTCTACAGCCTTCTCAATATCCCAATCCGATTCAGCTCCGGGTTCTAATCCTGATCCCCCAGACATCACAGGCCCCGGTCTTATATCGTCAACACCCTCCCAATCCTGTCGGCCTTTCTTCCGCCTAAGAAGCTCACCACGCAGACCGACTAGACCGGGTTCATAGTCACCGCTCACGGGCTCCTGATCAAACGAACGTCGCACTCCAGACATGTCTTCGCGGGAGGAAGTCGGCGTACTAGCCCCTGAGAACACTCGCCGAAGAGAGCCTAACCATCCTCCACGACGCGGCTTTGACTTGGAAGGCGACGAAGGTTCATCATCGTCGTACCGGTGAGCTTGGTTACCCATAAGAAGCGAAGGTCCCTCGGCTTGAAGTGCACCGAACGACGAACGTGCCGTGTTGTAACTGTCGGATGACGAGCTCCCAGGCTTAGGGTGCTCAGCACCAGCCGCCAAAAAGGCCGGAGCTAGAGGGTTGAGCTGCCGGGCCTTAGCCTTGATACTCTCTGCTGCGCTCCGTGCCGATTCGGACAAGTTAGATCCGCTTCGTGATTCATCATCCCGCAGAGCAGCTGAGCGGTTCGAGTTGTGCCGTGTTGGTGAAGACCGGCCTTGACCATGACCGATACTTCCTTGGTTCTGGCTCCGACGGCTGTTCATGCGGCCAGGCATGCCCTCCGCGTTATCATGATTCTGGGAGTTGTGGTGCTGGCTTCGTCGACTGTTCATACGTGCGAGTAATCCTTCAGCAGCATCGACCTCAGTTACCCAACCCTGAACCTCAGGATCATGTCGTGGGCCCTCAGGGCTAGGTGTCGCCGATGCTCGGTTGCCTCCACCAGGAGTAAGGCATAGGGGATGGGGTATATTGTTTGGGCCTGTACCAGTTACCGGAGTCTGGAAAGGATCTGAAGGCACCTCGGATGTGGGCGTTAGAACATGGTCGTACAAACCCCGGTTATGGTAGGACTCCTCTTCATCGTCTTCGTAAATGGGGTGAATCGGGCCCGGGAAACTCCCAGGTCGAGCTCCCGTGGGTACATAACCTCCACGTGACGGTCTCGGCATAGGTTTGTGTGGGATATGAAGTCCTGGCATCCCACTTCGAGCGCCTCTCATGGACTCATAGCCCAGTGATCGCTCACCAGCAAAATAAGGGTCGGCGCCGCCGCCATACCAAGTGCCACTATCAAGTCCCCAGGGGTCAGTCTCCCCCATCTCGGGATATTCGCTGTTATAGTAGTTGGGATCTTGAGAGAGCGCTCTGACTGCTTGGTCCCGGTCACTGATATGTCGCTTGCGTTTCTTGTACCAGCACAGAGCACCAATGATAAGACCAATTAGCGCAGCAATACCAAAGCCTAGACCCAGACCAAGACCGAGGCGCTTCGCATTCGATCCTTTGCCATTGTCCATGGGAGCGTCGTCGTTGTTGTCATCTGAGGATGAGGACTCACTCAAAGGGTTCGTATAGCTAGATCCCCATGATCCTGATGTAATGTTATAGAAGCGAAGCGTCCCTGATGAAGCTTGACGCCTGAAGAGACGCGAGGAAGAAGTAGAAGACTCCCACCCACCGTAAACCATCAACATATTCCCAGGTAGCACTGCAGCTCCATGGCCGTAAATCCCAGAAAAGTTGGGCTGCTCATCAGGGATCTTCCACTGCCATCCGCTATATATCTCGCTCATCTCAAGGATAGCAAGCTGTGGCTCGGCGGGGGTATTGACATCACCGACCCAACCTCCAATAACAACGATGGAGCTTCCATCTTCACTCAGAGTCGCAGTATGTCCAGAGCGGCTGTACACGTTTTTCGCAGTATTCTGAGTGCTTCTGCGGCGGGCCTGAGCGCTTGTGTCCTTAATAGCAAGATCTGATTTCGGCAGATCGCCGTTTGGAGCTTGAATATTCACATAACTCCACGACTCGGCCGGGAGGTTCCACACGGCCACTGTGCTCATGTTGATGAAGGCCGTCTTGGTATGTCCGCCTAACAACACATAACTCGCCTGCTGCGTTACGATGCCAGACTTATTGGTCATCGAGGGCGTCAAACCAGTCAGAGTAAAGCCTGCGATGGGCGTTCGGGGTCCACCACTAGATGCTACGCTCATGTCGTAAGACGTATAATCATCTTTGTCTTCGGGCGCGAGTCTGAGCATTGATTTGGTGTAGTTGGCATTGCTCTGCCAATCTGTGGCATCATCTCCAGACGTAGGTCTAGCGCACATGCCGCCATAGGTATAAAGAGTCGGCTGGTCCATCTCTGGAGCAAGACTAGAAGAGAAAGCAACAGTTCCGCCAAGGAAATAAGGTGCGCGACGAGTGTCGCCGGCGTTCTCGAGACCTCGACGATACCACTCCCCTTCATCGTCGTCGAAGCTCCAGACATCGCCAGTGCCGGTCTCACAGTCTCCTGCGTACACGAGTACTGAGCCATTTGCTGTTCTCGCAGCACCAAAGGCGGTGCTCTTGGATTTGCCCTTGAGGAAAGGCAGGGCAGTGCTCTCCGCTGGATAGTCAAGGTTGACCTCGTCGGCATCGACGCTGGAGGAAAAGTTGAGAGATCGGAATTCGACTTTGCCCGAGGCTGTTTGTCGGAAAACGTAAGCGATATCAGAGGCCCTGCATGGTACGCTGCCGTCGACACAGGTTGGGTCGGGCATGAGAATCTCTGTAGGTACGTATGGGAAAGACTGCGCGGCTGTGGGTGTTATGAGAAGAGAAGTGGCCATGCCGAGAAAGAGCAGAGTGGTTGTTGAAGCCATCGAGGGCTTTTGTGGTTGCGTGAACCAGGCGTTGCTAGAGGCGATTGCTGAAGCCATTGTGATTTATGCGAGGTGGAAGTAGATGTGGTGGTTCGCTAATTCGAGGCTGATGCGATTGATGTTGCCGCTGTTCAAGCGTGGAGTTGTCGCCGACGATATTGCTGAGCTCTCATACCATGGCCATCGCCATATAGCTCGAGAGCTGGAGGTATCTCGTTGCTATTCCTCACTCCCCCCAACTCCGTTCCCGATGGATGTGTTTGATGTTTAGATGTTGTAGTTTTGAAAATACTAAATACTCCAGCAACGTCGTATGTGGGCTGCGGATCGGCGCACGTTGCTGCTGGCAGAGAGAGGAATGTCCAAGGGTATCTGTGCAGTGTCTTGAGGTCTATGCGCACCGACTTGGTTGGGTTGATCTGGTACTAATTTGAAGGGGGCCTCAAGAATAGGCCACGGATGGAGTCGTTGTCAAGGCTTAGATTGGATTGTTAAAGCAGAGTAAGAAGAGGGTCAAAGGAAGAGACGGTGGGAAAAAAAAGAGCCACGCAAGCATACAACATACATGGAGAGAACGAGGTGAGAGAGAGAAAGTAGGTAGTCAGGCCAGGGTATTGCACAGAGCAGGGATAAGGATCTCTTGCTGCTGCGCGCACCTCGGGGATCTAAACCGTCCAATATCGAACATGGCACTATCCGTATCACATCAAGGAAGCATGAGCAAGGTTCACGGTTAAGCCTATCTTGTCGATGGTCGGTTGCGCATTGCGATCCTATTCGCGAGAGCACAATCGACTTGCCGCTTTCTGCTTGACGGGACTCGAGGAGGTGATTGTTTACCGATATTGGCACAGCAACGCTGCATGCTTCTGTATGGTGGGGCCATCGAATGGAGGGGCTCTGTAAGTTCCCTGACCTCGCCCGGCTAGCAGGACGGGAACAAGAACATGGATTGTATGGGGATAAACGCTATGACATGTGGAAGCGCCACAACTAAAGAGCACAACCAATATTGATATTGCTTGCACTGCTGAGAAATACTGAATAGGTAATATGTTGTTATCGTCAAGTCACAACATCCACTCATTCAGCAAGCACAAGCACAAACAAACACATGTACGGATATATCGCCTATTATTGGTTTTGACTTCAACGACAATAGCGGCTGTGGCTTGACATGTGGCTGCCACTATCCACTTTCCGGTTCTGCAGCCAACCCAATTCAATCAGGGAAAAAACTGTACAAACCCTGTTGCATCTAACCCCAACAACCGACAAACCGGCCATCGTAAGCCTTCTCTTCTGTTTCTGTAAATATCAATGCCTTGTCCGTCAGAATAAAAGCCTTAGTTTCTTCAATTTTCTCCCGGTATTGTCCCATGTCTCAGTTGCAGTTCTAGACTGTCTGTTTTTGTGATCTGCAACCTTGCTGTTGATTACCAGGAAATGCAACCGAGTGTGATACTTGTGGAGAGGAAAGCTGGGGCGATCGTACTAATGCAGTACGGGCAAGCCATTTAGTTGCCCAATCAACTATCACGGAAACCTTGTTGACGTGATAGACGATACGCTGGACCCGATGAGCTTGAACCAGAGTAGCGGTTTGTTGATAACTGGGAATGATTCCACTGAATGCTAATCCATGCGAGCTACATTACTTTGCGCCAGTTTACTCAGAATCAAGATAAACTTTTGCCAAGACTCGTTCCATCATCTTCCAACTGTAACGAACCAAACAAATCCCGTGTTGGGCAGAACTGGAGATATCACAACAATTATCACCATATCTAGTGGCAGCTTTTCATCATTAACATTATGATTTTTGACTGTAACTATCTGATCTAACAACCATACAACCAAGACTCCTCAGGCTGATGATTCCATAAAAGGGTCGCGTCACCATCTTGTGACATATCCACTCATGATATATCCATACTGACAATCCCTCTAATTTCCAAACTCTCATCCTTCTCCCACTCCACTCACTCCCACATCGTTATCAAAATAACACAGCCTGATAGCCGGCTTGTGTTTGGGTATCACACACAAAAACATCCCCTTCTCTAGTAGTAAATCTTCTCTGTCCAGATAGGAGGTCGTGCGCCCTCAGTGTCCCACTCGATGTGGTTCTTGTCGTTGAGTGTGCAACCCTCGTCCGAGATAGGGATCACCTTGCTCGTGTTGCGCACCTCCTGCTTCGAGATACCAGCGGGGTCCGCAGGGATCCACAAAATGGGAGTATCGCTGGTGACTGAAGGAGGGAAGTAAGCTTCTCTCTCGATCTCCTCAGAGTACTCAATACCCATGGTGCTCTCGTGAGGCACAAGCTGGCGCATGGTCGCGTAGTCGGCATAAACCCAAGGCTTGAGCCACTTGGAGAACAAGTTACCCTTCTTCTGAACACCATCGGCACCACCAGGTACAAACTTGCCAAAACCGTTGCTCTTGCCTGCACCGTTGGAGGCAGCACCGCTACCGTTGTGGGCATGTCCATCCTCAACCTCTGAGACCTGTTGGCTGTTCTGGATGCGCTCCTCCTCAACCTCGAGCGAGCGAGGAAGGTTGTAAAGTAGAGGGTTGAGGGCCTTGGAGAGGGTGATGTGGAACAAGATAGTGAAGATGAGAAAGAGAACCATCAAGACAGCAGGGCCCGGAGCCTTGGAGATGATGAACATGCCAATAAGGCAGATCTCAGCGAGGTAGACACCGACAAAAAGCTGCTTGAGGGCACGAGGGTAGATAAGACCTCTAGTGTCAATCGTAGTCTCAGTGACAAACAGAATGTTGTAGCGGTAAGAGAGGTAGAAAAAGGCCATAGCGAGAGTTGACCAGAAAAGAATGATTGGGGCAATAATAGAGTAAACAATGCCTGATAATGGTTAGTTGAAAACTTGCTATACGACTTGAATAATCACTTACTGATGACAGCAATGTTGGTGTAAACGGGCAAGAGACTTCCCCAGGTCAGGGCACTGAGCGTCGTCCACTTCTTGTACATGGCTCGGGGGGTGCTGGCAAAGAACTTGTACACAAGGTTGAAAATGACGCAGCCAATGACCTGAGTCAGAACACCGGTGGCAATTGTAAGACCCTGAACAATGAAGTAGGAGATGTAAAAGTTGGACGCAGTAGGAATAGAGGAGGACAGCATGGAGAAGACTTGGCTGGGGTCCTTGACAATAGTTGCGATGGAAGAGACGAAACTGTTTGCAAGTGTCTGAACGAGGAACACCTGGAGGACCTGGAAAACGAAGTAGGCGTTCTGTGTGTAGAGCTCAGCCTGGGAAATGGAAACGCAGCCAGCCTGCTTGGCACAGATGCGCATGAAAACTGGCACCAATGACATGAGGATAGCGAGGGCAACAGAGGGCAGAAGACCAGAGACGACACCGAGAATGACGCTGGGGATATCTCCGATCCAAGTAAGGCCTGGGAGGGACTTGATAGTGTTGACTTGGGCGATAACACCGACAATAGCCACAGGAATAGCCCAGAAGATAATGAGAACAGCAATGATAAATGCGATGATGTATCGGCGAATGACAATCTGCCACCAAGGGAACTTGAGGCTCTTCCAGACAACCTCATCAGGCTTGACGCCGATGTGTCGAGGGGCCATTTGGAGGGCATGGTGGTGAGTGGTGGTTTGGTAGGCAGCCTGAGCATCAGATTGAGTGTAGAATTCAACGAAAACAGCAGAGTGCTTCTCGTAGTTACCAGCAAGCCAGTCACTCTGAGCTTGGTCGGCCTTGGGGATCAGAGTCTTGAGCTCCTCACGGCCCCATTCAATGGTGTCAACCTTCTTGCCAATGAGTCCAAGGGGGCCAGTACGGTGAGAAGGTCGCTTCTTGCTAGGAATGTAGCGGGCGGCGAGGTCTCCAGTCTCAGGATCGGTAGTGGCGGAGTTAGTCTTCTCGGCTTCAGTGCCTGACTTCTTCATAGACTTGATGCGCTCCTTGTTACACAACTTGAGCAGCTTAACCTCTCCCTTCTCGAGCTTCATGGCAACTTCGTCACGTTCCTCGATGATCTTGTCCAGGTCCTTGGTCTCACCGGGAATCCAGACGTTCTTGACCGAGTCGTTGAAAAGAGTGCGGATGCGGGCCTCGTCAAGGTAATCCTTGGGTACCGAGGTGAAGAGGACAGTACGGGACGAGATACGCTTGGCATACTGGGGAGTGAGCAGGAAAGCTTGTCGTACGCTGATGTAGAAGATGCACTCGCGCATGATGGTGTACATGACGAAGCCATAGACAAGCCAAGCGACGAAACAATGGGCGTATAGCCTGTTTCTCTGAGTTGAATTGTCGATGTTGATGTTACTGTAGGACAGAATCTCGAGCTCCGACTTTCCATTGCCACCAGTGGCATTGACTGGGAAGAGAATCGGCCATGTCAGGCAGAGACTCACAAAGCAGATGGTACAGCAAATGCGAAGGAAGCGGATGAAGAGGTAAGAATCGAGACTTTGGTGCTGCAGGGCGTAGGCATCAGGAATCTTCCAAAAGGTTCCGAACCAATTGAATAGGCCGTTGGGCAACTGAGGGCTTCGTTCACTGCAAGACCGTTAGAGCCGCTGGTCAAAGTTTGATGGCGCATTTGTACTTACTTCTCGCGTAGAGAGCCAAGGTATGTCCTAGGCGCATAGAAACGCCTGTTGGATTTACGAAATATGAGGAAAATGACAATGTAGACTGCTGACGCGACAAGGACGGGAACCAGAGTCGAGACCATGCCTAGTATATTGTTAGCCCACCGTCGCATTTACCAATACTTGGTTCGATTCAACGTACTCGAGACGGACTTGGGCTGAGCCCCTCTTGCCTTGCCCTCATTGCCCTTGGTCGTGGTGGGATCGGGGAGGTTGTCCTCCAGCCAACTGATAAAGTTTCCCATGATGGCGGCCCGGCAGTTGTTGCTTGAACTAGGTCAAAGATTGGATCTATCCGGGTCGTTGGCCCTGGGTATGGGCAATTATAGTCGACTATCGACTCTCAATTCGGTGAGATTTGACGATTCGCGACGTCGAGGGATGGAAAGTGGAAGATATTAGGAAGAAGAAAATGAAGAATTAAGTGGTCGTGTAATTTCAGCGACGGCAAGGTACTATAGCCAAGCTGGAATGAGCCCGTTGGCGGGGCGGGTACGTGGGAGATAGGTTAGGTCGAGAGGCAGGCGCGCGTTCGTGCACTTGCGACAAGACTTGTCTAGAAGCGAAAAATCTAGCGAAAAAGAAAGATCAAACAAAGGGTGAATGGGAGGGCTAGCTATATGTAATTAGAGTACAGTACCCATACCAGCCATACCAGATTATTAGATGGGAGTTGAATGGGAAAAAGCTGGTTTTACCACCCTCGAGAGGTTGGCTAGAGGTACATTACGGTAGCTCAGATCAGCTCAGGTCGTCAAGGGGGGCGTGAATGGAGAAGAGGCTTGTGCGACAAAAGCTTAGCACTAGCGATGGATGGAACTAGGCCACCCCTTAATCAAGGTGAAGTCATGTCTCAGGCCCAATTCCTATCCTGTGGTTAGTTGCGAAAAAGAAGGAAAGAAAAGAAAAGTCAGGAGAAGATTGGAATTGCAAGCAGCATTGAACAATAGAGACTGATGGTTCAGTCAATCGAGTGAATTCCTCTCATGTCTCTTCTTCTTCTTCATCTTCATCATTGCTCAGTCAGTTATTCTGCGCTCATCAACGTCAGGCCAAGCTGGCATGGCACAAAGTGCTGACGTCTACGTCACAGCGTAGCGCCCGGGCTGCACGCTTCATCGCCAAGTCCCTGGAGCTGTTCTGCAGTGTGTGCACTCTCTGGGAAACAGCCAAAAATCCTGGTTTCGGGCTAGATCGACACAAGCCAATCACTGTTGTTCTGGTGCGCTCATCAGCGGTAATTGAAATGGGCGTTTGGTCCAGGCCAGGCCAGGATAGGCCTCCGAGTACTGTATGCACAGCCAGAGTACTCCGTACTGTAGTCTATTTGGAAAATGGGGCCACTCTAAGAAATCCCAGCACAGCTGTTCTTGGGTGCGCGAACGGCATGTGCGTGCTAATCCTGGGTGATAGCACAGCAACAATACAACGAAAAACCGGCACAGCTTACCATGATAAACATGCTTTCGGTTGGACGCATGTGAAACGAATGGACAGGCAATACGAAAATGATGCTCTAAAACAAGACCCTGTCTCCAAAAGAAAACTTCGTTGACCCTTTCCCTTGTGACCATCTAACTTTAAATTTTGAATCTCAAATCACAAGTCGCCAGTGGCTGCGAATAGGATAGCCTACGATGGGCGGAGATGGATGCCATGCGACGCGGCCCCTGGGGCCTCATTTCAATTTCGGCTCTTGATGCTTGGCTACGGGACAGGACCCATACCCATAGGCCGGCCCTCAGGGTCTAAGAAAAGTCCATAATAACGACTGGGTTTTCTATTCGAGAGCTGCAATACGGATACAGCTTCATGATCAAGACATAGGAAGGGTTTGGCAATTGTCTCTATTCAACCACTTCCTATGCAAGAATTCCTGCAAATCTATAACCCCAAGATTCTCACATAATTCAATCTCAGTAGAATAATTCACATCACACCCCTGGGGCTAACATCATCCACAATATGTGTGCCGCTTTTGTGACGTGGACGCTGCCATTGCGCTACTGTAAATAGTCACACTCACTAAACTGCAGTGCATGCCTCCGTTCATGAAGGAGGTGAAGGACGGCTGAACAGGGACAATTACTACGGCGACAGCGAAAGGATGAAGCCTCCTTACAGTAGCCACACTGCCACAGCGTATGCTCTAACTGACAGTAGTACAGAGTACGGATACAGACTCTCAGGATCAAAGGCCTAGACCAGGCCATTGCGGCTCTCGATTGTTATTCCGGCGATCTAGGCCGTCCATCAAACATCCTTCTCGCAGTGGTTCAGCTGGCGTCGTCGATTTTACCATGCCCGTGCCTCATATCAAAACGCGGCACAGCCACGACGCTCTCCCGTCTGGTCATGCTGCCATGCACACGACAGCTTGACAGGGATCACTTTTTTGTTCAGGATATGTGATGTCAGAGATGCATCCATGCAGCCATCTTCAACAACAGCACCACCAAGTTAACCAACCGACCCTTGGGTGGAAATATAATATCGGACGTAAATTCCATTACACATTAGGTTCTTAATGCCAGAATATTCTTTGTAGTAGGGGAATATCAGTATACCGACTATATGATTTTAAAGAAAACCTAATTAGGATATGTATTGTATTTCAACTTGGAGAATTATTTATTAAATACTGCCCTATTCAATAAAAGTTATCTTGGTAAAACTTACGGCCGGTATTATGTCCCCTTTCAACTCTCACGAGTCAATGACAATCAACCCCCAGTCCTGGTGACGATCCAGATCGGAATGTTAATCGTCTCCCCTTTTAGGGCAATCTGCCAAGACTTTGACCTCTTGCATTGTCTTTGAAAGTTGAAACCTTCTAAACTCATTTCGTGGCGCTACCATTTCAATTCATCGCAAGCCAAGAAAGAGTGAGGACCTGAGTGAGGGTCAAAGAGCCTACTACGTAGACAGCCAAAAGACTCCCTCACTCCGGAAGCTTCAGTCCCGTCCTCGACAACGCCTTTGACGCCATGACATCAACTAGTGTGGTTTTCTTCCCGATCTCCAAACTAAATCACGTCTCCTCCGTAACGGGGAGCTTTCTGTCGATCTGGTTTGTCGTCGCTGTCATAATTATCCTCCAAGCTGCACAGCTGCACTCTTGGTTTGTTTACTCTTGACAATCTCTCTTTTTAGATGATGGCGCTACTGTTCATCGAGGCCCAGAGGATGAAGAATAGCTCCGGTCATTTCCCCTGTCTTGATCACTTGACCCTTCTTTGGTCATCTAGTCTATCCAGGATTGATGCCCATCAATGTCTCAAGCTCTTGAACGACATCATGACTTTTTGCACACCGCTTGGCACATGAAATAGGAACCATTGCCTCTTGAACAGATTGTCTGCCCGTTCTGAGGAAGTACTGTATCCGTAAAATGCACCAATTTGCGCAACCTCAACTACCCCGGTTCATTCCAAAGGCTAGACCCTCCCCAAGATGCACGCATCAGTCCCTCCTTGGCATTAGCGCCTCAAGATGATGCTGGTTCAGCTGAGACAGTCAAGCTGGCATTGGCCACTTTTACGCCGAGGCACCTGTAATTTTATTTTATCTTTTGACGCATCACGCCCCAGAATATTAGAATTGGCCCACCAAGATCTTCCGTTAGTGAGTTGATTGAATTCCCACCCTTTGTCCGCTTGTCTCCGTCACTTCTGTTCGCTTGCACCCGTAACGTTAGCCGTCGCCGCAAACGTCGCCTAACGAGGCATGTCACTCTCGGCTTCAGCTGCGTCGCAAGCACAGAGTGCTCTGGACCGTTGGTTGCGACGCAGCTGTGTCGGTTTGTCCCTCCTTGTAGTCTCTGCAATGGCACCGAGACGAGGCCTCTTGATGGCACAGCCATTATTCAGCTTCACGCAGTCACGTGTGCGTGTTACTGTCATCGGCTTTGCTCAACGTTGGACCTGAACGTCGGCATTTGTGTATCACTCGTTAGTTTGGCCAAACATTCCTGATCTTCTCAGGGATGTTTCTCCCATTTTAAGGCTGCTTACGTCGCCTGTATAGGCTTCGTTGGGGAGCTATATACATTTATCACGACAGGCAGGGCATCATCGACTCGGAGTCTATCTTCGAATACCAGAGTATAACCTCCGCTCATATTGATTCCATTGTAGATGTTTGTTCATGAGGCAGAACCTCCTCGAAGCTCAGTTTTACACAGGCCTTGGGTATAGAAGAGGCGAGTTCCTAATGCGCGCAAAAGCTGTGATGCCTTCTGCGTACCACGATGAAGAACTGTTTGTGATCTTGTGACCGGTGTGCAAAATTTGATGTTCCTTGACCGTGCCAGTTCAAAAGTGTGATTCGGTACGATATGTTACTTCTTCACTCAGGAGGGCGCTGTGCAGGACGGTTTGTGGCAAATTAACCTGATGTCTGGAGAATATTCGCGAATCTCTATCGTTTCTAACATGTCTAATTCAATGGGATCAAAAGATTTCTGAAACAAAGCCGATTACCCTTGTGCGATGAGACGAAACATATCTGGGGGGAAAAAAGGTAGCTCGTATGCTCTGGAATATGAAAATACTATTCTAAAGACCTCAACGGTTGGTGATGGGCACGTCCAATTGTCGGGGTTGCCGACCCTGTTATTTGATAAACACAACAAAGGACAAAATCGAGACGGTCGAATTAAACCATTCTGGCCTTCCAAACAATGTCTATGCGCCCACCACAATCGTGGCGTGGTGCTTACAACAAAGAACCAGTTTCTTTGTTCTTTGAATAGCATCACCTCAACCACTAGAGGTCTGCGAGTGCAGCACATGGAGAATGAGCTTTCACTGCCTCTTAAGAATAGATACAGCCAGCTGGCTCTCAAAGAAACTATTTTCTTGCTCTCATATCTTCTCTTCTGACTTGTGACTCTCACCTCTACATGCCAATTATCGTGAAGCTCTTCTAACATCGTCACAATGGCAAGTTCACGAGCACTGGAAAAGGACAAGACACGCGTCCCTCCCCTCTTCATCCAATCTAACCTCTGGGCAACCTCCTACAAGTCCACTTGGTCCTTGCCAGACAACGGCATCTTGCACGCCGAGGACCTCGCCGTTTTGCAGAACCTCAACTGCTCCTACTTTTCTTCCGGTAGCCCTCCTACCCTTCTCGCACTCAAGAGACACGCCCACTCGCTCGTCAATATCATCCGCAGACTCGTTCCGACCACCAACTTTGGCCCTGTGGGATCAACTGAGATCGATGAGGAAGATAGGGGCTACTGGTTTGAGCAGCATGAGGCGTTTGACTGGTTGAATAATCTCGAGGAGCCCTACGATAACGACGATCCTGCGCATCATGAACCGCTTTGGGCTTTGCACAATACTGTCAAGTCGGAGTCGGAGTTGAGTGGCATTGAACACCATTGTCCCTTGACTGAAGTTAAGGATAGCGGACCTTCGGCTAAGAGGGGAGGTCTGCGTCGTGCTTACATGACGCATCACGATCTGGTCATGCACGCCAATGAATGTCTTGAAATCATCGATCACGAGTACTCTGCTACCGGTGGCCTCATTTCCATTCTCCCCACTGGCTTTGAAGACCCTAAAGATGTGAAAACGCGAGCCATAACTGACTCGCAACTTGAAGGTGCTCGAAACAGTCTCCTCGGTCAATGGATTCTTCACCACCAGCATCTTGTCGGCCGCATGCACGAACTCGAGATCAACTACGCCAACGCCATCGACATTCTTTCATCACGAGCTCTTATCCCACTGCAGATGAAAGGCCGCTCCGGCCCCGACGGCATCTCAGGAGGTCGAGAGATTGCCTACCCGCAGGACAAATATGTTCTCGTCAACGCAGGTGAAGACATCAGGGACTACATCCACCGCCAGCTCGACGTGGCCGAAGCTCAGGTCGAGCAGAAGGAAAAGCTCTGGAAAGCGAGCGGTGTAAGCGGCGAACGTATGTGGTATGAAGAGCGAGGAGGAAAAGTCTACTCCAAGGGCATCGTGCCCATTGACCTCCAGACTCGATTCTACCGCATCAAGGGCAAGGGAAAGCAGTCTCCCCTCTTCGTCATGCCAGCAGCTGCCCAGCACCCTGGTGTAGAGCACACACGCCTTATGGAGAACAGGCCCACGGTGGTATCAGTCGTGACTCCGACTTGGCCGGAGCGTGTATCTGTCTTGGAGTCCAGGTATAAAGAGCCCCTGGATCGGGCGGCGAAGCTGGACACGGAGAATCAGGCATTGGTCCGTGAGATGGCTGAGATGAAGAATGTTATGGCTATCAAGGATGCAGAGATTAAGCGCATGCGTGAACACTTGACCTGGTACGAACAGAATGCGGAAATTCTTGAGGAATCAGAGGATTAAGGGGGTAGTGTTTCTTTGTATGCGAATAGTGCGCATAGAGGCCTGACCAACTTGTGTTTGTCAGAATGAGTTAAGGCATGATCTGGACAGTTATCACAAGGCCCCGACATTTAGTTACTTCTTTACATAGCTTCTGAATTCCTGCTTTTATTTCATTCTCTCTATGTCCGACTTCCAACCAAGAACATTTTATAGAAACATAGCATCTAGAACGACCAGATCGCTTCATTTCCACTCATATCAGCCCTCCATTATCTAAAGATCGTGTGCTTCAAATCATCGGTCGAATCTTGGGAGGTATAGGAAGTCTTGAGCCAGTACGGCAATCCAACCTGGCCGACTTAACCATGTCTGCAGCCTAAAACGGTTGTCAGAAATAACCCGTTGCTTCATATCAAGAGAGAAACTTACCTTCTCAGCGATAGCATAGACTCTAGCTTGCAGGTGCGCCGAAGGAATAATGGGTATGATACTGGCGTCTGCAACACGCAAATTGCATGTACCATACACTCTCAGTTCTGAGTCCACGACACCTCCCAGATCCAGAGGCATCATGGCTGCTGTTCCTGAGGGATGTCTTTCTGTCGTGATCTTGTTCATTACCTGGCGCATCAAAGTCTTACCGTCTGCTGTATCGAACGCCGACTCCGGCTCAGGCATCAGCTCTCTCATCGCCTTGGTGTTGATCAGCTTCGTGTTGAGCTGAAGACCTAGGACAATGGTTTCGCAATCGATGGGATCGGAGCAGTATCTAGGATCGATTACAGGCTGGTCGAACATGGACGATGTAGAAGGTCGAACGGTGCCACGGGAGAAGGTCTTTTGTGCAGCAACGGTAAGTTGCCCCCATGAATTCGCCATCATCTCGAAGATGCCCGTGTCGTTGCGAAGGATTTGCTCTTTGAGGATTTCCTTTTGCATTCTGTAGCCTTTTTGGACTGAGCTGGGAGCAGTAGAAGGAATTCCATTGGCGGAACTCTTGTTCAAGAATTTCTGCCAGTCATTTGTTGCAGACTTGAGACTTGCGAATGCTACTGTGTTGATGAGTGGTGCTGTCCAGGGGCCTGGTCATGTTAGATAGAATACGACTTATACATTTGTTTAAGCTCACCAGTTCTGTTCTGGATGTACTCGCGAGCAACTTCATCATACACATCATCAACTATCTCGTCGCTCCTAAAATAGGAACTGTTCCGATCTGAGGTAGTCAATATTTGGGCCATAGTATCGAGAGAGGTATTTACAATAATAGTTAGCATATACCATAGGATGATCCTGCAGATTGTATCCAACGCCAGGGAGATCAATCTTGACCGGGATGTCGAGTGATTTAAGGACATCTGATGGCCCGATGCCTGATACCTGAAGCAAAGTAGGGCTGAAAACAGCACCAGCAGAGATGATGACTTCTTGGTTGCAGTAAATTGTCCGTGTCTTGGACTTTTCGTCTTGCGCGAACTGCAGGCATTGATTAACACTACGCTCAACCTTGATAGATTGTTCATACCTCAACTCCAACTACTCGTCGACTTGAGTTATAACCCCCGTGACTATCCAAAATAAGCTGCGTGACAGTCTGGTTTGTCGCGATATGTAGATTATATCTATGAGATGCCGAATTAAAGTGAGCTTCTCTAGCATCAAACCTCGTTTGGTTGTCAGGATCCATGCTTGAGGGGAGGATCATGGCCCCTGCGGCTGTTCCGTTGTTCACATCGCCAATGATGGGTAAACCAAGCTCCGCAAAGACCTCTAAAACGTTGGCTGTAACATCGTTAGCATCTTTAAGACTCTAGCATGCATTCATAGCGTACAAGATTGGTCATAGAAGTATCGAGGGTATGAGACGTGCACCGACCCATTATATCCATGGGCAGCTGATTCAGGATGAATATGAAGCTTTTCAGCGTCACGATGCTCAACATTGAAAGTGAATGTCTCGGACTGCCACACATCAGCTTCGTTCTAGCAACTCGTTTCTTTCATGGTATTACCCTTTTGAAATAAGGAAGCAGGTCATTCCAAGACCAGCCCTTGTTACCTAGCTTTTCCCAGCCATCGTAGTCCGACATGGAACCTCTCGACCAACAAAGACAATTGAGAATGGAGCTTCCACCAACAGCCCTTCCCTGGGGGATCCCAACATTCTGGCCGTTGAGATAGGTTTGTGGCTCCGAGGTCAACCCCCATTGGTATTTCTGCCAACCGCCTGACCCGATTGTTCCTGGAACTGGGAGCAGGCCACCAGGAATCGAAAGGTTTCTCGCATTGTCCCTGAACACATGATCAGCAGAGAACTTGATTTCATTCAAAGGTAACATACGGAGGCCCGGCTTCGAGAACAAGAACCGAAACTATCAGAGTTATCAGTGAAGGTCGTCACATAAGCTATAGCATCAAAATACCTGCAAAATTTTCCGAGAGACGGTTAGCGATGGTCAACCCAGCTGTGCCTCCGCCAACGACGATGTAGTCGTAGGCGCTACGCAAATGATCATCAGCGATTTCTGGAGTGATGTGAAGACTCTCAACGCAAGACAGAGAGAGTAAGGCCAAGAAGGCCAGCAAGAGGTTTCCAAAAAGCATCGTGCGCAATGAGGTCGGAAAAGTGTGTTGGGCCACTCAGTTTGTTTCTCGAGGTTCGATTGAAAGGTGCTGGGAAAGGGATTCACTCGTCTTGTTGGTCATGATTTGTATACCTAGGTAGTAAATAAACATTGCTTGGATATGAAGCAGTTCTGGTACTCGGTGTGATGCCAGTGGCCGACAGCTGCCAGGCTATCTTTCACTCATACTGCCTACAACTCGATATCATAACTATATGGAGGTTCTGATAGAATTTACTGCTCAAAGTATATATCTATGCCTAATTCATTCTGTACCAATACGCCAGTGTGCTGGACTAGCAGTATCACGATGAGCCTCGACTTATAAGTGAGTGTATAGTTGCAGCCATATTACTAAGCCACTGCCGATACAAGATATCCTCAACACCAATCAAGAAAAAGCCAATTGTCACCATCATGGACACTCAATATCAGCCATGATGCTGCCACTCTCAAGACGACATGTGCCCATCTTCCGTAAAACTCCATCAATAGCTTTCAAGTCCAAGATACTCACTCGTTCTCTTCATCTGGCTCCTCCTTTCCTCCTTGACGACTATGTCCCACGATACATGACCCTCAGCTCCCGCGACGCCGCCAAGAAGCGCTCGTTGGCATATGCTCACCTGCGCAACTGTAACTTGTGTCCGAGAGAATGCGGCGTCAACAGATTCGAGAAGACTGGGCTATGTCTCATTGGGGAGAAGGCAAAGGTCAATACAATTGCTCCCCACTTTGGCGAAGGTCAGTTTTCACTCAGCTAACTTGGTGCTCTTTGCGCCCCCGGCTTGTTGCATCGCATGTCAATACTCCCTTGCAGTTCAGCTCAAGCCCAGGTTTGGTCATATACCAGCTTACTTTATTCATCTCCTAACTAAACACATCTCCAGAACCGTGCATCCAGGGACATAACGGCAGTGGTTCCGTCTTCATGAGCGGGTGTAACCTGCGATGCATCTTCTGTCAGAACTACGACATCTCACATCAACGCAATGGCATGGACCTCTCGCCCGAGGAGCTTGGTGATTGGTATGTAAAGCTGGAGGAGGTCGGAAATGTTCACAATATCAACATTGTGACGCCAGAGCATGTGGTGCCGCAGGTGGCATTGAGTATCCTCCATGCGAGGGACCGTGGTCTGACAGTTCCCATCGTTTACAACACCTCAAGCTTTGACTCTCTTGCATCTCTAGAGCTGATGGATGGATTGGTTGATATCTACCTGGCTGACTTCAAGGTGTGGAAGCCGAGCACTTCCAAAAGGCTACTCAAGGCGGATGATTACGCCGCAACGGCCAAGGAGAGCATCAAGGTAATGCACGCTCAAGTCGGCGACCTGTGCTTCACCGGGGATGGCATCGCCAAGAAAGGTCTGTTGATCCGCCATCTTGTTATGCCTGGAAAGGAGGACGAAGGGGCAGAGATCATGAAGTTCTTAGCAAAGGAGGTATCTCCAGATTGCTTCGTCAATATCATGGAGCAGTATCATCCAGATGCTCACGTTGGCAAACCAAAGCGGGCAAACTCCGACGGCAAGCAAGAGAAAGAAGAAGTCCGGTACGCAGAACTCAATCGACCTGTCAATAACCAAGAGGTTTCCTCAATTAGGAAAGCCGCGCAGGAGGCTGGGCTTTGGCGGTTCAACGACCCACCAAGACATGATGGGTTTGCTATCTAATGAGAGGAAAGTTGCCTCTCATTTGTCAAGGGATTGCTTTTCTGTCAAACCTTGCCATGAGGCTGGGCTGTTATTCCAAACCAACAACGGGTACTAACAACGCCACCACCACATGGTCAGAGCGAGCAATAGGTTTTGGCTTGTCCTATTGAGACTACAAACTCAGGGCGTGGATCGGCTGTTCTAGACCTGCGATATCTCTTTCAATTCCTTGGCTGGACCAACCTGAACAACACCTCAAAGCCAACAGCGGCTGGTCGTTCCTTATTGACGGGTTACATCCATGATTTGCAGCGTGTGGCAACCAGGCACGGATCCCCAGAAGAGAACAACCAACTTTTTTGACACTAGGATATTTGCCTTGTAAAGAAATTGCTAAGCCAAGCGTCGGAACTCGCTGCTTCGCTTTGTTGGAGCGAAACTCAACGACAAAGCTTCCAAACCACTCATCCCCGATATGGCCTTTTTTGTGGTGGTCTTTGTCTGCGGTGGAGAGAGGAACAGGATGATAAGAAGAATGGATATTCAGCAAAATTATATGCTGTTCCTCCCGGGAAGGACATTATTTCTTTACTATTATCAACAACAGTACAATTCTTATCAAAATGAATGCAACTTTCACATCACTTCATGGCATGATACAACTGCCTCCCATGGATGCAAGGAACACTCCGCCTCCGGAGGAGTTGAACGTTGTCATCCCCAAACTGCAGACATTTCCTGTTCTTCCTCTTTCACCTGCATCTCTTCCACATACACCACATCCAGACACCTCTTCGTTTTCCAGCCCATCTCCACGAAAGAAGCAGCGTCGACGCTCTTCAGGCTCACAAAACCGTGCCTCAAAGGTAGATACGAAGCAGCAGGCCCTGGTCAACTCCAGCCTTCTCTTCTCACCTCGACCTTTTGAGAGCCTATACATAGAACGGGCATACCTTGCTACCTCCCTTCAGCAACAAGCTGGCCGAGCTGCGGAGCTCATGAGGCAGTATTGTGCGGTAGAACTGCAGCTTCAAAGCCTTGTGGGCGATAATGGCCGACGCAAATTTCGAAAGCAGCTCAGTTTGCTCAAGTCCAGAGTAAACCAGGCAGCCGAGCAGGAAAAGGCCATTTTCTCTCGTCTCGGTGAGTTGTATGTCGAGATACAGAGCCATGAGACCTGGGCGCAAGCATGGTCTGTTGATAGCTCCAGCGTTTCAACACCTCTCTACTTCAGTCCTGTGTCATGTAGCTTTCCTACTCCTACCTCCCCTCTGGGCGGTGCTTCGGCAGACTTCACTCCCATGGGCTACTTTGGCGACTTTCACCAATTTGCTGAACCAGCATACTTTCATCAGGAGCCAGCAATGTATGGCTTGGAGACTGTTGATGAGGCTGGTGAAGATCTATTGTATGACCCTACGTCGAGCAGCAAGAGTGTTGAGTCTGAGACTATTCCTACAACGCCAGTTACTGTAGAGGTTCCCTTTGTTGAGGAGAAAAACGAGGGTGTTCCAGAGATGGAGGAGAACCCGATTGACGATCGATGCATGGCAGTCAGAGAGAGGCGACTTAGTCTTCCTTGTCTTCACAATGCTTGGCTCTGAGGTCTAGGAAAGAGGGAAGCTTGGAGAGCCTGTTGGATCTCCAGACATTACATTCGAGTACTCAAGCAGCAACTGTTTTAATTGGTAGGTACCTTTCGTGTCATGTCGCTCATCATTAATAGCATATCGGTTGGCGTTTAGTCTTTAGCAAGTCTTGTTTGTATCTATGTATATATACTGTATATTTCTCAAAATCACATCGCTAATGCATCAATTGATTCCTTAATTCCTACGCAAACTCTCCGAATTGTCCATCGTCAAACCCAAGCTCCTTGGCTGATTGCTTCTTCTGCTGCCTCATATCCTGCGCACTCGGCGGGGGCGGTAATGCGAAGCCGCCTGAAGAACTTGGTCCGGCGGGTGGTGGCGGTAGCGCAAAGGATTGGAGATCACCTCCAGCTCCCGATCCCCCAGCCGACGAACTATCCTGCTGTTTCCGCCTGCCAAACTTTGACCCGCCGAAGCTCACCGTGATAGTCTCGCCCTCTTTGAGACTGTAATCCCTGTGCTCCTCCTTTTCCTTCGCCGCGGATGGTTTGCTCTGCTCGCCCTCCCAGCCCAACGCCTTCCTCGCCTCCTGCAGCGCAATGCTAAGATCGAACGCTTCACTCCTTTCCTCAAAGCCAATGCCTAGCATAGCCTTTCGACCCTGTGGATCGCGCACTGTGAGAGCAAAGAAGCGGCTGCTGTCGAGGACCGGTTCTACAACTCCGGGAGCGGTGTATGGCGCTGCGGCAAAGAGCTGACCCGTCGCTGCGTCCTCGAGCACGGCGTCGACCTTGAGCTTGTTGGTTTCCGAGGCGGATTCGTAAGCGGTCTCAACGACGCGCAGCCGTGCGGTGAAAATGTGTCGCTGGGGCTCGGCGGTCCATGTGCTTGCATTGTAGCCTTTTGTTGAGGTCAAAGGAGGGATGTTGTAGACGTGGACAGCATTGGCGACGAAGAGGATGCGCTGGATGGCATCGTTCGGGAGGGCGGTGCCAGTTGCAGGATCGAGGAGTTCCATTGGCAGATGAGGTTGAAGGTTATGATCAGTGGAGTATTGTTGGGAAAAAATAGGTGCAGATTCAATTGTTTGGTCGAGACGAATGGAGATTCAAGGTGTGGAAAGCTATGAGGACGATGCCGAAGGCGGAGTGAAGGGTGTACTGCGGTCTGGAGGGGTAAAATGCGTGGGGCACTTTGGCTCGGTGCAGGGTAATTGACTTACGTCGGAGTGATGAACTCTTGAGGCTATCAGGTTACAGCACGTTATGAAGCTACGCAACGCAACTGGTGGGTTTGTATTAGTCCCATGAGCAAAGTTGTACGATGGTAGCCAATTTGCCGAATAAAAAATATATACATTTCCTATTTCCTAGTCATACATGCGCAACTATAAGGGCCGAACGGACGGATGATTACTTCATCTCCAACACTGCTCACTGCTTCTAGGGACCTCCCTCTACTAAACGCCCTGCAACAAGTGCCGTCACTCTCGGCCCCGCTCCCCACTCACCCCGCCAAACCAGCTCCGCGAGACAAGAGACCTGACTCACCAGGGTCAAAAATTCCCCTCCATCAGATTCTAGGCTTGGGAATAGTATCACCATAAACACTCGACATAGCCTCCGAAACCTCTCACACACTCTATCATGACGACTCTCAACATAACAAGTGAGTCTTTCGGATATACATGAATTTCTTGGCTGACTTTCTTTTCAGCTCCTGGTACGGTCGAGCAACCGCAGCCTTCTTCAACATCCGAATTCGAGTCCGTTCCCCTAAATTCACCGTCTCTGCTTCTCTAACACCTTCGCAGCATTGTCGAAACATACCGCGGGCTTCTGTTGACGGATCCCGATCTCACCAAACCTGTCGCCGCTATCGAGTCTCTCATCGCCCTCCTTAACGCCCACCCTTCCACCACCGTTTTCGAGATTCTTGACACCGTCAAAGTCCATTCCGACCGCCTCAAAGCCTCCGTTGCCAACCCCGTACCCCTCTCCGCCGGAACCGATCTCTTTCTTCAGTACCTCGTCTCTTCGCTGCGCCAGCAAGATGGCAGTTTCGACGCCGTGAGGCAGCACCTTCTTCGCAACGGACGACTCTTTGCCCAGCGAGCTAATGCCGCGCGTGAGGGCATTGCGGACGCAGGATGGAGGCTGATTCGCGAGGGTCAATGTATTCTTACACACGGTGCTTCGCGATCGGTTGTTGGAATTCTAGAGCGTGCGGTACAGAACCTCGGCGCTGGAAAGTTCAAGGTCATCTATGTGCGCGAGGAGACCCGCGTGGAGGAGAGCGATCGCATAGTTCGCGAGCTCCGCTCCAAGGGTATTCCGGTCGCCGAAATCGCAGAGGCTTCAGTGGCGTATGTGATGGGTCTGCTGCGCCAGGTCAACATGGTGCTTGTGGGTGCTGAGGCCGTCACATCCAACGGCGGTATCATCTCTCGTATGGGAACGCTGCAGCTCTCGAAACTAGCGGCCCAGGCCAACCTCCCATTCTTCGTCGCTGCCGAGACACACAAGTTCGCGCGGAAGTTTGTCATGGACCAGCGGGATATTGGCTTCAAGCAGGATATCCTTGACTTCAGTATTGATACCAAGAGCAAGGATATTGTTGATGCTGTTGACTTTACTGTACGTGTTACCCCCAATTCATAGGTCCAGGTTGGATTACTAACGAATTTGATATAGCCTCCTGACCTCATCTCTAAGCTCATCACAGAAAACGGGATTAAGCTTCCTGGGTACGTGTTTGAGCAACTTCTCGATATCTATGGTAGTCTCAACGGTTGAGAGATGTTTGCAACGAACTTACTCAGCGACATTTTAAATGAACGGCATATCATAACTCGCCGAAGCCTCATTCATTGGCTGGCCATTGCTATCCATAGAGGGGCTCAATGATACATTAGCTTATGGCGTTTTTGGGGCTGGATGCTCATGGTCATGATTTCGAAAGAGCGCAACGTCACCCTCAAGATTTGGACGGATGTCCCATCACCACTTATCCAAGAGATCACAATGTTGGAAGAACACTTGCTATCATCACACCAGTCTTTGTCTTTGGTGAAGGAGTTCAAAATACAAGGGTACATAGAGACGAATATCAAACAATGCATTACTTTCTCAGGGAGTGACGATCCTCCTCTTCATCTCTTGTGGCAATTTGGGCCCATATGAATAAGAAAAATTCCAACAGTACATGCTTAAAATCCTACCAAACAGCTCGTTTACAATAAGAAACCATTGGTGTATATGGAAACAATCCTTTGAGGATTTAGATATCCCGTACTAGTCTGGCTCCTACCCACGCGTACGGGTAGTTCCTCTGGTACCAGTTCACAAAGCTCGCTCGTCCCGCGATGCGTGGGTGCGTGGCCCACGAACCACCGAGGACGACATTGTGCTTGCCGTCGAAGAAGTCTGTTGTGTACAGGGGATACAACGACATAGGCTCAAAGCCTTCATGTCGCTCGAGGGGCGAGCTGGTCCATTCCCAGACACCACCCATCTCGGACTGACCCGCGAGCTTGTTGCCCCGGGAGGTGACTGCCATCGGGTGCCAGTGGCGGAAACCGACGTTGGCATCGGTCAGGTCGAAGAATAGCTCAGAGGAGCTATCCTTGACCAAAGCGGAGGAGTGTGATGGGGGTGTCTCTTCGACGCCATTGTTGACGAGGTGTCTATATGCGTGTTAATCATGAACGGTATTACCTGCTAGCGAGTGAACCTACCCGTTAACTGCTGGGACTGTCTTTGATAGGATACGCCCGGCCTCGGCCTTCTTCTGCTTGTTAACATGCGCATATATGCTCTTGGCCTCTTCGAAGGTGGGGATGCGGCCACCCATCCATGCTGCACAACCAGCAAGCTCGTCGTATGAAGCGAACACGGGCCAGTCGAGAGCGAACTTCAGAGGAACTAGTCCGTACATGGTTCGAACGAACTTATCCTGGATGAACGACTCGGGAACTTGATTAGTGCTGTGGCCATTTCCATTTGAGTGGCCGTTGGAGTGACCATTGGCATGGCCACCATTGGTGACTTCACCTTCCTTCTTAGCTATAGCCGATGACCAAGAGGCAGGCAGTTGGTCGATCTTGGAGTTGTACAAATATTGGGCATACTGAAGATTGGGTGAGCCTTTGGTATCGCTTCAGTAATCGAGTTGACATACCTCTTCGTTGGTGATGGCCCGACCCTGAGCTTGGAAGGCATGGACCTTAGCTTCTCGTGCAGGCTTCTCATTATCCCTGTCAATAAACGTCAGTCGTGTTGCTTCAAAAGATCGTGATATTGACTCGAACTTACCAGCCATAGTGGCGTGAGGAATCAGTACCATCCTCAGGATCATTCATTCCCAAGGTGATCGTCTGCTCGGGAACATCAAACCACTGATTAGGGACCCTAGCATCATAGGCTTGCTGGGCCATCTTTGCGAAATCAGGCTGCGTCGTATGCGGTGGTGGGAGCGTCTTGTCGCTCTGAAGCATCATGTAGAGCAAAGTCTCAATATGCATCAACTCATGCTCAAAGCCAACCCAGATAGCTCGACCAATGTTCCTTGGGATCTTGTCTTGGCCATTCTTGTACAAGCTCTGCAAGCGAGATCGAACTCTGTCTTGATACGCTGTGATCTCGTGGACCGGTGGCCACTCATCAGGAATCTCAGAATGAGAATGGCAATGCTCAGGGTTGTCCACGTCGGGGTCGATGCCTCGCTCAAAGATGGAATAAAATGTTGCAGGATCGGTTGGAGCTTGGCCGGTGGTTTTCGTCAACTGAATGTCGAGGAAGGTTGGAATATGGCCGAGATAGAAGATACATGCATTGCGCAGCTTTATGGGTTTCTCCTGGAGTTCTTCATCGGAAATCATGCCCTTGGTCACAATATCCCATGCTTCCCACAGAGCCTTCCAGTCTTCAACAGTGGGAAGTGGCTCTGCGGCGTAGAGAGAGGGTATCAGGCTGAACGGCATACTCGATTTCTGCAAGAAGTGAAGTCCTATACAGTTGTTAGTCTCGTCTGTAATTCTGGTTTTCTGGATACATCTTCAGTCAGCTAAAAGGGTGCACCCCCACGTCATCTTGAATAGCTTCCCATTCTGGCCATATGCTGCCGGTTGAGCTGAAAATGGAACCCCTCCCCCCTTTGCAATGATACGCGGGGTAGCCCTGGAGTCCTGGGGTGCATGTGCATGACCTCAAATCGCAAGTTATGGGGTGAGATATATCTCAAAATGTGACCTACCATACTCGTCTCCCCGACTCCAGCGACCCATCTCGGTCAGACCTGCAAGCTTCCAGAGCTTTGTCTTTTCCTCTTCGTCATACTTGAGACTTTGCTCGATCTGGATGCGCTCGTGTGGCATGACCCTCGACCCGAGGACATCCGTAGGCCGAATGGGAGCAAGGAACGCCTGATGTCGCCCTCCTTGGTCGTCGTAGACGTACTCCCCGATGACTCTCCATTCGTCCGCATCGAAGACTTTCTCGCCGAGGATCTCATTGGCGTTTACAAGACCGTTAAGAATAAACCTGTATAATGTCAGTTTATGGACGTGACATAGAGCTCCGACCAGCTTACCGGTGGGTTATACCCTGAGAGTCTGTATCAAAGAACTGCGGCATTAACATCTACTTGACCCTCAAGTTTCCAAACAATACGTACCGTTATATGCACGGCTGTAAACTTGTTAGCACTATTGACAATTATGAGTCGTATATTTTACATACTGGACCTTGGCCGGGTTGCTGCAAGAGTCGACAGCGACGATCATGGAATCAGTTGGCCTGAGGACCTCTGCAAATCCTCCCAGAAATTCGGCTCCCTCGTCACGAGTGAAGTTACCTGTAGTCTTGTTATTATGACTGCGGGAGTCACATTAGGGGTCTGAACGCACCAATACTGGAACCGAGGTGAATAATGCACTTCGAGCGGCTTGTGAGAGAGGGATGCTTGAGCCACTCTTTACCATCGTCGTATGTGCCAAGAAGGCCATGGCACGAGACGTATTTGAATTCAGGGACTTGGGCCAACGTACGCTCAAGTTCCTTGAGAGATAGATCTAAAGCGAAGTATTGGATAGGCTTTTGAAGCTCTTCAAAGGCCTGTAGGAGTAAACAGACTTTCCGGAGGTTTCTTTCTCACCGTTAGTGACAGGTATCTTATGACATAGGGGAATTTGACCAACCCGCTTCCCAACTCGATAACCATCGAGTCCTCGGGAATCTGACTAGCAATTTCTGCAGAGGATTTTCTCAAAAGCTCAATCTCATAGTTTGTCAAGTAATACTCATCCAGATATGTGATCTGGAGTAGTATGAGTAACAGTGAAGGGGAATAGCCTTGATAGATTCAACATACGTCTTCAAATATCTGTAATCCACGCTCGTTATACAACAGAAGCGTTGGGAGCTTTCTCGGCCCATCTTCAGGGTTAAACATGGAAGCAATTTGTTCTTTCAAGTTAATTTCGACATGTTCACCACGGATGTCAATAATACTGGGTAGAGATGACGACGACTTGTTGACTGTTGGCTCTACCCTTTGCGAAGTAGCTGGAGAAGATGTGATTGAAGGCATTGGAAAGCAATTACAGATTGAAAGAAACCAGAGCAAGACTTGACAGAATATAATTCTCAACTAAGCAGAATTGATGGGGAACACGGCGATATATAAGCAACGACAATAGTTGGCTCAAAGGGCGTGGGCTTTCGTTAATAGTCCTCCCATCACCCCAATAGCTCCGAGGTACATGAGCATTTTCTACCTCCTCAGTGGAGAATAGCTCAGACGACTCCTCATGTCTTGGTTGAACCGATGAAGCTCGGGGCTTGGGACACCAAGCAACAAGGGGGGTGCAAGAACAGAAAAGGTACCGTTACTACCGTACACTATTCTTAGTTCAGCGAATCGTCATAATACGGAGTAGTCAAACAATGAGATTCCATCCACGTGGATGCGTATCTTCAAGTCTCAAGCGGAAAGCCGGCTGTGCCTTGGGAGAAAGACATGGCCTTCCGTTCTAGGTTCCGTCGCAGGTGTATTCATGCCCTGCTTCCATCTTCCATGTGAACCATTTGGAAATAAGTTTGTCATGGCCTGCAACTCTCATGCTGTATTTACATCATCAGCACTTGTGGAGCGAGTGGGAGAGCTGTAAAACGTTAGCAAATCAATCACCAGAACAAAGCCCCACGCCCCACGCGGGTGGGAGTGAGAGTGGGAGCGGGAGTGGGAGTGGGAGAGCTCACAAAGCCAGGCTGGCTGAGCTTTGATGGTCTGAGGGCGATAGTTTCTAAATCGTCTTGTTGATTGATATTGGGGACTTAAATATCTATCAATGATGTCTCTCGTTGTGCATGGAGCTTCGGAATTTCAGCCTTATCTTGCGTGACCATAGAGCTTGCCCCAGTTATCTGAAGTCAAGGGACCTGTACACTAGATTGTCTGTAAGTCAGTCTCTGGTCTGGAGCTGATTCCTGGTGGAACCCCCGGTGTTGCTTCGAGCCAGAAGTACGCACTGTACATGAACAGTAAGCCCCGTCTCGGGAAAACCTGTTTGTACGGGTCATGGACTTTGTTTACACTCTACTGTTGATTCCAGGGGAGACAGGATTCGTCCATGTCGGGATAAGATGGGACTTATTGAAGCTGGGTCTTGAGTGAACCCCGCGAAGCTTCCGTAGTAGTCACCTGCAAGCCCCTCTTAGTACCTGTGCCGTCCACTAGGGTATCTCGAATTGAGAGCAACAGACATGGATCAGCACTAGATCCAGTGACTTGCATGTATGGGTCTTGGCGATCCATTCAGTGACTTGATCCGGACGTCATGCCACAACATGGAGCTTCAAACCTTCGTCAGATGTAACCTCCTTCGGAAGTGCTTAGTGACCATATTATCAAAGCCGCACGATCTGCTTTATTACTCAGCAGTGGAATCAATGCCTTTACCGATCGTATGCGATTCGGGCCGGCGAACGACATCGTATGAGTCGAATTTGGTAGGGTTTTTGCTTCAGATGGAGATGATGTTGCGAGATGAAGAAAACGTCAGCAAAGGAGGCGGCGCCGGTACTGCCTTGCGGTCTCAAGCAGTTACTACCTAGGTAATTAAGAGGCAGGTACTAAGTATTTAGGTAAAGTGGAAGGTAGGTAGTTGTAAGTTTAATGAAGATTGTATCTGTTCTGCCCTTGCATGCAAAGTCAGGATAGCTCCTACCAAAACAAATCAAGATCATCCTATCCGATCGTAATTCCACATTGCAAATATCTGTACCTTCCATGTTAGATAAAAAGTGCATATAAAGGCGCACCCCTCGTACTTACCTTCTCATGTTTCCCTCTTCTCTTACAGTCCATTATCAATGTTCCTCCGACACGTTGTTTCATCCAATAAACGCATTCTGATCATCCACCAGTGTCACCATCAAGTTCGAGGAGGTGAAATTAGTCATTGCTTGAATGGACTGCGAACATAGATATCATTAATTGCTTGACTGTGTACACGCTACCAATGTAATAACAGTAGGGTTTGAAGCTTCTCTGACTATTCGGAAGAAAATAACTACTGCCGACCTACCTAGAAAGAGGTCTCCATGCTTCTTTCTGAAACTTTGTTCTGGGTGATTTATTGAAATCTTCTCGAACCAATGGTAATTTTCGGTTATTCTGTAAGTTGTTACATGTAACAAATCGATAATGCTTGGCAGGCCAGAAGATCGAAACATCGAAGAATTGGATGTGAGACAGGCCAATCCTTACGCACCTTTCCTGCAACTATGTCCAGCATTGCACATATCAACTAACTTGGCAAGCTTTCCGCCTACGATAGTGATAATATGAGAGCATATTCTCTATTTAATTAGGTGGGGATCATAACGAATATCTACTACATTATATTGATTTTTTATTATATCAAGATGAAGGAATACCTAATCTCGCTGTCTGGAAAGCGGTAACAAGACTATTACCTACAGACTCGAATCGATTGTTGATAACTTGCTAAGTTCTGTGGAATTGGGAGTAGCATCGAGGTAGTTGTTGACAAAGTTTGTTACCGTTGGTTAGGTAATAACTAAAGCTGAGAGCATCAAAGTATAGACTTGCCCGGCCCGAAGTACGGAAGTGACTGAGCAGGCGGCCGGTTTGTGGACCCCGGCACCGGCACGGACGACACCGGGGAAGGGCAAAAGACAACAGAATGAGCTTCTTATCTCAATTACCCGGTGCATATCCTTGGCTCAACATGAACTTGAGCTTTCGTACTTTATTTGCCCCTTGGAACTTACAATTCTCGGTTCGTTGTTACCCGAAATGCGCCTCCTTGTGTGCGTGGACGGTTTCTGTTCAACTTCAAAGTCGCCTCACAGATACAGTCTGGACACCCATGCTCGGCAACTACTACAGAAACGCATGGTTGCCAAGCTGAGCTAGCCCTTCACTGGTCCCTCTGGAGCTACAGGGACTTCCATTAAGGCTTTAAGCTTAAGTGCTTCGCCCAGCTGCACACGCAATCCCAAACCATCCTTTTCCCATCTCTAACGGCCACCAATTTGCCTCCAGCTTAAGAAAATATGCGAACCTCTTTTTCTCGTGCCTTTGGTCCCGTTCCCGGTTTGGGTCCAGACCAATGCCAGCATGGAAATGTCACTAACATTCGCTCATAAAGTGGCGAGACCAGGGGCATGTGTTCCGTGATGGGCGCGCCAGCCAATGAATGACGTCGCCGCCTCTGAGAGGCCTCACAGCTTCTGAGATGAAGGAATTTAAGCGCCGACAGACGCCCACCTCTTTGATTGAGGATGGGAATGTCACACTGCTCTTCAAATCAATCGCCTAGAGCAGCCGCCGAAAAATCCTCTAAGACTGCATTGCATTGACGCGCATCGCGCTTGTTGATTGCTGCTGCTGCTTCTGTTGCTGTTGGTGCTGTCATAAGCTAAACATAAACCTGACCCCTCCATCTTGTCTTGCGACTTTCCAAGTTACAGGATTCCAACATCTCTCCCCTTTTCTTGTCCTTTACTCGTTGACTCGTTGACCTAAACTTGTTTTTTACTTTTTTTTTTTATACTTGATAATTCTCAGACTGCATCGTGTATTTCTCTCCCAGGACCAAATTGCAACAAATATGTCGTCTGGGCATAATGTAAGTACAAAACTACCTCAAGGCGCATCATGGCATCTACCCATGACGTCCGCCCTTTACCGCCCTCTTCCCTGCTAACACATTCTTGCGCAGGATCCGAAGCTCCTCTACGCTGTAGAGGGCATCAATGCCTATCACATCAACAATGGCAAAGAGAAGTCTCTTACTCCTTCGGGGCCTCAGACCCTTTCGCTTCTCATGGTCCCGACCTCGTCAGGCTTTGTTGAGCCCTCAGGAAGTGGCTCTGATGGCGAGGAGGACTTCTACCTTCACCTACACCTACCTCCTGAGCTCGACCTCCCCCTGCCTGCTACGACCCAGATCTACCATCAGCCGCCTACAAGCTATTTGATACCTCGCTGGGATCTTGGTCCCGACAGTGGTGCCTTTACCCGTATTGAATTCCCCCCCGCCAACTCTCGACCAGGTGTCCAGGAAGATGTTGATACTTTCGAAACCATCCTCGCACAATGCACTGCATTCCTCGAACGAGCATCTCCCCCTCAACCGCCGCGGCCCTCCGAGAAAGCCAAAGCCAAAGCACGTGAAGCGGCTGATGAGCAGCTCCCCGCTTACAACCCGGCTGACTATAACCCTGGAGAAGGCTATGTTCAGGGCAGCCATAGTTCAAACAACGGAGGCCGAATCGTGCTCATCGATGAGGAGGACGGCAGTGTTCTAGGAGAGTTAACCGACAGCTACCAAGTAGTGGAAGACAGCAAGATCAAACATGGTTCCAAGGGTATGTTCCACAAGCATCATGATCATGCGCTCCAATCGCTAACAGCCGCGCAGAACCCGTTGAAATTACGCTTCCCAGCGATGGTGGCCAGAATATTTCTGTGCAGCCTCTCTCACAGCCATGGGCTGAGATGGATATGCACCCTGCATATAAGAAGTCGACCATCGTGAGCAGTGCGAGCAAAGCTTCTCGTCTCATCGTTACTACATCTGATGTTGTGTCAAGGACACTTCAGAGTCAGGCCGACAACTTCACCAAGAGTACCAAACCTCTCGCCAAACCTGTCACGTTTGCCCCTTCTACACACGACAACGTTCGCCGGATCAACACATTCTCAACTAAAGCAGCTACCTTCTCAGCCACCACTGTCGGGACCATTGGCAACTTGGCGCAAAACCTGGGTGCAACTGTCACCCGTCGCAAAGATGGACGTGCCAGAGGCTTTGACAAGGACGGCCAAGCGATCGAAACTTACAAGCCGGGTATGCTCAACAAGAGCTTGATGGCCTTCAATACCGTTGTCGACGGTATTGAACAAGCCAGTCGTAATCTGCTTACCGGCACGTCATCTAGTGTGACAACGGTTGTTGGCCATCGCTGGGGCCCTGAGGCCGGTGAAATGTCGCGCAATCTGGGTGGCGGTGTGAAGAACGTGGGACTGGTCTACATTGATGTGACCGGTGTCTCTCGACGTGCCATCCTCAAGAGTGTTGCAAAAGGTATGGTAGTCGGTAAGGTCAAGGGCGGTGGCGAGATCATCGTGGGAGGCACGGATGGCAATGCGGGCTTTGAGACGAGGGAAGGCAATGGCCAGGGATCGAAAAACACATACGGTGATGCCGCAAGTGTCGCCAGTGGCTATGAAGGCAATGGCAAGAAACCAGCCAAAGGACACTACTAATGGACGAGGTGATCGGAATAGCGACTTCTCATGACTTGGGTTTGGTGCGGTTCATCTGAGCTTTTCGTTGGGTGGTTTTACGAATCTGATCAATAATGCGTGTTTAAAAGCCGTTGTAGCAATTCGAATTGAAACTCTTTCAAGTATAAACTCTCGTGAAGGATGAAAGTCGTATCTTGAGACGCAAGTGTAAGTGTAAGTGAATTATTGCCACAGTATCAATTCTCACATGTACGGTGCATCCGCGGGGCAGTCCGCAGCTACGACCATCCATCGCGTCGCGCCTAATACAGCTTCACCTTGAATTTCCACAAATACCTACTTTTATCCATGGCACGCAATGTTAACGTTCGAATCGCCCAGAAGCCAGGATACCGGAGACGTCTTCTTACTTGAAATTGAACTTGATCTTGGCTGAATTTCGACAATTGGCCGTAATAGAGCTCTGTTTTAGAGTCTTTGTAGTGCTAATCCTACCTCTAGCAGGGCAGGCAGCTGGTTCATGTGCCGTTTCGAACTGATCGGTGTTATCATAATTACAATACGTGATATTGGCGAATTTATCGAATCTAAAAGGGCCCAAAATCGGTGTGTTTCTTACGATCCTCGACCTGTGATGCATTACCGCTAATTGTACACCCAAGCTCACCCGAACCCGAATCTAAATCTGAACCACGACCGGAGCCATGCTCCACGAAATCCTCCTCTCCCTCTCGGGGCATCCCTCTCCTCTCCTACGAACCGATGCCACGCAGCCCCATGCTCTGTCCGGCGTCTCTCCCGCCGAGCGACAACTCCTCTCCTCAGCCGCCCATCTCAGCGACGTACACATTAAGCTCATCAGCTACACAGCCCAAGTAGCAAACTCGCACCAGTCAACTATCTGCCGAGCCGTCGCAACAGCTATAGACTCCATTCACCTATCTGCCTTCCAGCGCAAAGTCCTCGATGTCGAGGCAAGCATACTACAGGATGATCCGGAGCTGGTTGGGGCGTACAACATTGTGCCCTTAACGGCTGTGATGGGCGAGTTTAAGGATTGGACTAGAAGAATGGACTGGTTGTGGGAGATGGTGCAGTTTATGCTGGCCAAGGATAAGAAGGGCGGAGAATGCCACGGCGCACAGCTCATGGACCGTTTGCGCCTTGAGCTACAGAGCGGATATCGAGATGTCCAAGATACAGCCATGAGTCTTGTCACAGTGGCTGAGACAGCTTGGCTGAAGCAGGTCTCTGCGTGGATATTATATGGCAGACTTCCAAGTTTTGGGAGCGAAGACTTCTTTGTCCAAAAAGTTGAACAATCTGACGAGGTAGGTTTTGTTCTGCGTCTCTGCAAAACATTGCTAATAAACGTAGGAGTATATATCACGATCCAGTCTATTACCAGCATTTGTAACGCCAGCCACAGCGTCTTCAATGCTCTTCATTGGCAAGTCACTAAATCACATCAGAGTCAAAAGCAGTGTAGACTCGGGGCTTCGTGGCTTGGACCATCTGTCTTCCAAGCTACAAGAACTATCAAGTCTTTCTTTTCCACTAAAAAGCACCAGCTTCTCAAGAGCTATCATTGCCGTCCGGGTATCACTGTCAGAAAACACACTTCAGAAACTACTACCGTTGGCAAAGGTGACGGAAATGCTACAGTTACTCCGAGATTTCTTCCTTCTTGGTCGTGGTGAATTTGCGATGCAATTGACCCACGAGGCAGATGAGAAGATACGCAGCCGGTGGAGGAGAGCAGACAACTTGGCATACGAAAAAGGCGATGGCTTGAAGAATGTGATAGTCAAAGAAGGTGAGGTTGCGGCAGTCCTCGCTAGAACATGGGCTGTTCTGGCATCTATGCAGGGCCAGCACGCCGAGGAAGATGAGCAACTCGAACTTGCTCGAGACCTCTTGCGACTTAATCTTACAAAGAGCAAGGCCACTGCTCTTCTAGGTTATGGCTCTGGTCTCAGCCGTGATGCTGCAAACATATTATCCGAGTCGCCATTCCGGAACCTCCTATTCTCCGTTCCTTCGTTGCTATCAATTCAAATTCCTCCACCGCTGGATATGGTTCTATCGCCCTCGGACGTTCAGATATACTCGTGTATCAACGCTTATCTATTATCCATGCGCAGGGCGCACATCCGACTTACTGATCTGTGGAAGATCACATCTCTACGTCGGCACCATCCAACCCCAAGAGGCGACCGGGACCAGATCATTCTCCTTCGAAAGCGATGGACAGCCCGGTCATCTTCAATGCGAAGTTCTTGGACAACCGCCAGTGCTGCCATATTCTTCCTTGCTGAGACAGAGGCTTACCTTCAAACGGAGATCGTGGCTGGCCTATGGGAGGGTTTTCATGAATGGCTAACGGCCAACGATCCTAAGCATGGACAGGCTAGAGCACCCTCGCCTACTAAACTACCTGATGAAGATGGGGATGGTGAAGAAGATGAGGATATTTGGCTGAGCAGTGAAAACGACAAGACTCCAGCTCAAAACAATACTCCCAAGACACCAGATTCGACAACCCCTCCCCAAGATCCTCAGACCCTCTCGACAGCTCATCGCCTCTACCTCCGTACTCTCATTCACCGCCTTCTTCTCACCCAGCCCACATTTACACAACCTCTCTATAACCTCCTTATTCATATCGACCACCTCGTTGCGCATCTGCACCGTCTACATGCCATATACACGTCAATTGATCTCGAAACAGACGCCGGCGTAGTTGACGCCTTTGTCGATCTCGAGTCCGAAGAGCGCGATGTCAAGCGTCGTCTCCACGACATCGAGTCGCGCGTTCGCTCCGGCATAGAAGACGTTGTCGCTGCTCTGCGTCTTCTTGAGTCGGATCCCATCTTCACAGCTGAATGGGAGGGCGACACGGCCCCCACCATCGCGACCGAAGAAGACGACGACGACGACGAGCTGCAGCGTCGAGGTAGAGCACGGGACACAGACGATGTAGAGGAACGGGGTGGCTTCACGGCTGCTCGGGTTGGTGGCATCAATCGCCTGCTCATGAAGCTTGACTTTGGTACATGGTTCGGTAGAACGGACTGACACGATGATATCAAGCAGCAAACTCAGTCGTTTCTGACGTCTACAATATGTCGTATGCGGGCACCAAAAGCACTGCCAGCTGGTAAGACTTACATGGAACGGTCGAGAATGGCAGGCTACCAATTCAAGGTATGCCTGCAGTAATGGGAGAAACAGGCGCATGTTCCCCCCGCGTCCGTGGCGTTACCAGTGGCACGATTCCCACTTCCCCAGATGCATCTCCAGCTGGTCTGACAAGGGGGCAAGCGGGGATCGGGTGAGGTTTTTTTCACCCATCTGCAGATACATGGATGGACCATGCATTGGACTTATACCAATAGGTGCAATTAGACTTGCAGCTAGACGAAATTTTTGCGTACCAATCATATTCTGTCAGTCTCTTTGCTTCGTGTCAGGTCAGGTCACGACAATATTCATCTCAAGACTCAAATGCGCAATTGTGCCTGGTTGCAACGTAAACTTGTCTTTTGCATGGACTTCGGCCCATGTAATAATTCAATACTGTAGTGGTTCGATTCAGTTCCTTCCATCATACCCATTTTCACATCTGGGGTAAGGGGCGTAGTCCAATCCGGGGTAAACAAAAATGCCGGATAAACCGGAGCCAAACCAGATCTCCTGTCCTAGGGCCTATTCTTTGTAGCCCTGTCCATAAACTCCCAAGCGCCTCGCATGCTGTAATCGTAGGGATGATATATCGAATCCCATCAATGCCTGTCCAATACCTCGCAGCCCTACCAGTCTGTGGTGGGCGTGGGCAGATAATAAACCAAAGAAAATGTACAAGTCCGTTCGTGACGGGGAAAAAGAAGCTGTTAAAACAAAAGATATAGAATAAGAATGAAGATCGCGGTTCTTTGTGCTGAGAAGCAGGTCTCATATTCTCTTGTTTTTCAAACCCACAAGGAATTGAGGTATGATGTAGAGTTCGTGTAGATATCAAACTTGATCAATAGGAATTTCGATCCTGTTGATTATCAATACGCAGCAACAGGCTTGCGACCAAATCTCATCGAGCCACGACTCGAAGAGTGTTCCTCAGAGTGACGACGCTGGAAGAAGCTGGGCATGAACGAGCGAGGGTTCGACTGGTTCGTGTCGGCAGTGTCCCTGCGAATGGCACGATGTGAAGGCTTCTTGGCTTGCCATCGCTCTTTGATGCAGTCGTCGACGAGTGAAATGAGACCAGTAGAAATGATAACACTAAGTTCTTGTTAGACAAACTACCATAGAGGAGTTGCATGACTACTTACTCAGCCACATCTGTAATAGCATCAATAATACTATTGTCGCTAATCCATATATAGCAAGGGGTAACCCAAGCACCAGCCATCTCGTCGTCGAGAACCTGGTTAGGACTGCGCATTTCAGGAACGATATGAGCAATAGGGGTGCCATGGCCATCTCGTACAAGGTGGAATGAGACTACATTGAGGTTCTTGTCGATAACACGTTTCCAGGCGTACGTGTGACCCCACCACTCAAACTCATACCGCTTGTTCGCGCGTCCACCTCGTCGCGCAATGTCCACACGAGCGTAGTTGCTAAATTCAAGCTTGATACGGTTGGTGGGCACCATTCGTGCCTTGGGCTTGGGTGTTTGTGACTCCGATTTGTCGGTGTGGTGCGAGCCAGACCAAACCGAAGCGTTGTCTGAAGCGCTGGTAGCATTGCCGTGTTTGAAGATCGAGGACGTGCTGGACGTAGGTCGGTGAAACGGCGTGGTCATCGTCCGCATGGCAGAACTCATTGACCGTTGGATGGCAGGGCGTGCTGCGGCGACGGTACCAGTGGGTGCTGGAGCATATGTGCGCTTGGAATTGCAAACCTCGCGGCCAGAGTCACGGCAATACCGGCGCAGGGAGAACTCGCGGCGAACAAGGTCGTGCATGCGAAGATGGAAGAGCTGAACTGCGAGTGTTCGTCGAGAATGTCCAAATGGGACCACGGTATCGACACGGAGATTCATATTGCCATCGGAGGTGCAATCATCATGACGCACAGCAAGTCGGTCCAGTGAAGGAAACAGTCGACTAAAGTCCTGAGGTGTAGATGGTCGGCAAGGTCGTTCGTTGGATGTCCCGCGATAAGGCGGCAGCACTGGAGGGATATGAAGCGATTCGGGGTCGGACAGAATGAAGTCCTTGTCTGCGTTTTCTTGATCATCCTCCCTGTCATCATCGTCGTCGTCGCCGCTTTCCTGCTCTTCTTCTTCTTCTTCTACCTCATCTTCAGTTTCAATTTCCAGATCCTCGCCGCCGACTGGCAAATCGCGGCATAAAGGTGCCATCTCAGACAAGACTGAGTCGAATGTGGCGATCGAGGATGATGTCATGTCGAATCTGCGCTCGGCAGGAGTTGGTGCTTTCATTCCCGTCGTGGGTTTGTGGCCTTGGGATATATCGAGGGTTTTATTATTAGAGCCGGAAGCCGAGTGATATGATGTAGGTGCTGTTGACTGAGAGGCTTCTGAAAAGTAGGAGTCGCGGCGTGAATCAGACTCGGAAGGAGCGGGAGATGTGGTGATGACAACTTTCCGTTGCCGCCGAAGTGAAAAATCGGACGTCATTGTTTGGTAGATATCAATTGGTTTAGGAGCAGCGTGGTGATATCCAGTGTGGTGTTGAAAAGGGATAGAGTTCAGGAGGTGTGTGTAAGTGATATGAATGTGAACTCTTCGAACAAAGGTAAAGAGTTCTGGTGAATGTCGTGGTGCAATAAGTCAAGATGTATTTGAAAGAGTAGGATGTGAGATATATAAAACAATCAGGTTTGATCGCGTCTGATAATAGTCGAGAGTCGTGAGTTTGTTAGTATCGTAAATGGGAAGACAATCAAAAGATATATCTTCAAGCCGGTTCTGCCCTTAATATGGATGGTGGTAAACTAACGGCAGACGTTGGCGGATGGTGGGGAGGGGGGCTTATTTGGTACCGAGCCTGGCCTTAATACGCATATGTGGAGCTCAAGAGATGCCAGGGGTAAGATGTGTGCTCACTCCGTGTGCCCAGGCATGAGGCATGGACTCGAGGCCACATCAGGAACCTGGTCTAGGGACGGACCACTTTGGGACCACCTGTCAACTCCAGCCATGGCGGGGAGAAGAGGAAGAAACGCCTCGCCGCGGTCTCAGATTTGTTCATCTTGTATTTAGCCTTCAATAGCCACCCCCTAGTGCCCCTTGTGTCCAGCCAGAGGTAACACTGTTGCAGTCCTAGCATCTCTGCACTTCTTGTTGGCCAGGAGGGAAAAGGTCTGGGTGAAAGTGAAACGAGAGTTCACGTCTCTACAAAAATATTGCAATGTTACCGTAAAGTCAACGGTGGGCAGACTGTCGGGTCACCCACTGCGCCATGAGAAAATTAGCCAGCCCAGAGGCGACTCCTATGGTCGGTGGCTGATTAACCCACCCAGGCGTTACATTCCAACTTTTGACACACAGCCGACTGCGTCGGGGACGAGCGTCCAAACATTGGACAGGTTTCTGCACTCCGTTGTAGGAAGTAGATGGCTTTGTGGAGCGTCCATGTACAGCACCTAAAGCCACCCGTGGGGGGACGGCTAAGCAGCAGAGTGCCCCGGATGAGATTCCTAGTGCGTACCGGTCGCTGCTCGGCCACTAAAGAAAGCATGAGGGTGCGCGTGTGAGGACGTTGTGACGGTGTACCACACCGGTGACAGACAGGACAGGCCACAGCTGGGGTGCAATGGCTGTTTGGAGCTCATGTCGAGCTCATAGTCACACCATGGGTGGGCTGTTAGCCTGTTGCCTCCGTCCCGTCGATTTGGTCTTTCTGGGGTCTAAGGCGATAATCGCTTCTGTATGAGGATGACGGGTTTGAAATGCGCGCCGATCGATGGGATCTTGCTGAAGTGGTTGTCGATCAAGCGTCGCTAAGCCTGATCTCTGGGTAGTGATGATGTCGCGAGAATTTTCCAGGGTGGCCTCGGACCCAGGCCGAGTAATTAACGTGTGTCGTTAGTTGTTGGGTGTCGTTTTCACTGCCTAGGTATCGTACAGGAGCAGTGTTAACTTAGAGTTTCCCTAGAGTAGGACCCCTAACTTGACGTTACCATCTCCAGTTCCCAAACGCCCGCCAATCTTTCAGCACCACGCATATCCAGAACTGTGCTCTCTATCCTTCCCCCACGACGGCCCGCTGTCCGTCTGATGGAGCGAGGCTATTGAAACTCGGCTCGTCGAGTGTGTTGGCTCGCGGCCCAGTTTTTCTCATCATTGATGAACCAAAATGAGTAACGTGCCCTGAACGTCTCAGTGTCGCGTCTCCGTCTGGTTCAGTATAGTTCCAGTTTGCGACGGACAAGCAGGGCCTCTCCGCTACGTGCTACGTGCATAGTAGGTACCCAGGTAGGCCTGCATGCACAGTACCGTAATCCATGTACTCTCCAGTTGCCCAACAAGGGTTGTTGGAGGTTTGGCCGATTTTGGAATATTCCATGATTTCATAACTGTGGTGAGCATGATTGATTGCTGATGATGAATGGCTCTTGTAGGGTCACGAGGTGCTATGAGTCTGCTACGATAGCATCGTTTGTACCTTCCGTCTTTGCTTGTCCAAGGTCTCCTTTGGTGGTTCTCTATACCCAGGCAGGTTATCACGGAAGGTGCTAGGGGATTTGCTTCCACCTGCAATGATTCACCTTAGGCAATATAACACCTCAGGCATCATATATGATTATGTTTACCTATTTTGCAGTTGAGAGCCTGGGCTAACGAATATTCTTACCTCCCAAAGCTAGCAAGTGCCGAGAATTTGTATCTTTTAGTTCATAATATTACGGTATTACTACAGCTTTCAAGACCATCCAAGCTAAGACCTTGCTCCATGGCCTGTTGCGTATCATCACATCGAGTCCTTGCATTTCGTGGGTAGCCTGAGGTTTCCCCCACCATCCATCTCCATTTTGAGCTTCCACCAACCAAACATAGAATCAACCATCCAAGTCATTCTTCACTTGACATTTTGCAGGTCTCTTTGGCTTCTCTTCCTGATCCAGAATGTCTTAGGACCCCCGGTGACCCCGGGATCTCATATGCAGGGCCGATTGGATTGCACGGCATCTCATTTCTACGCTTTTTTGTCGCCCCAGAATGCTGAGGCCTTTGAGTGGTTGATGCCTACTTTGTCCGTGGCTTATCGACCATGATAGAACGCGTCAGCCTTCTCTATCCACTTTGTCTGCCTCGTTGAAGTGTTCAGTTTCGAATATCTTTGTTGGCAATGTCGGTGACAAGGCTGCAACGACGACTCAGGACTGCTGAGCCACGGGCTTCTTGTCGTGGCCTATTTGAGATTGTCGACTCCGCCTTGGACTTGGTGTTTAAGTGCTTCTATTTGGGGAGCTGTCATAGCATGGGTCCCCTAGGCGAGGAGCCTAAAATGAGCTGTACAAATTCCCTCTCCACAGTCTGCAGCATCAGCCTTGATAATTTGTCTGCTGCGCCAACAAATGGCCAATAAGTTAATCGACTCACAGCGACTATCCGTACTGGGTCGTCCGCTCCATCACATCCCGCCCCGGAAGACAGTTCGCGCGGCGGATCAGCCAACACATGGCTTTGCTGGCTCGCAACGCGCAACGCGATGCTTGGACATCATGTCACGAGGCAATATGTTTGGAGATTGCTATCACCAAGCATATTGGTGACGTCTGATTTTTACCATTCTTAGGATTAGATGTAGGAGATCCAAACGATAGCCTTCCAAATTCCTGAGGAGTTCATCTTCCAAGATCCAAAGAAAAGCCTAGCCATGTGGCACGGAACCCACCAGCGGTATCATACACCCAAGTGTGCAGAACTCAAAATAATACGGACAACGCTTTGATCATCAGGGTTTCATCATCAGGGTTTCATCATCATGACTATCATTCTAATAGTTATTCTAACATATCAAATGGAGGAGTTCCTGCAATTATTATGCACAACTCAGTTACACAGCTATAATAACTCCGGCTCGAACAGCATGCCCTACCCTGCATCCCTCCCACCTTTTCGTCTATTTTGCACACGCTGAACATGCAAGCCAAACACGATTTATGACCCCAGCATGACCCATCGAGATGCAGTTCTTAACCTTGTTCATGTGTTGACCGCCCATTCATCCTTTTGAGATGCAGCCACTGCTCAATGGAGGGTTTGGCCAATCGCAAGATCAGTGGTTCTTTACTCAACCGAACTTCCAGAGATTTGCTGTTTCGTTGGGAGCCTGTGGAAGCGTTTAGTCGACGTCTCTGCTTCTTTCTTGGCGTTTCGTACTGCCTGTGCCTGACCATCATGAGGCCGCAATTTCGGAATACCTACACTCTACTAGAAGCTTAGAGAAGCAGAGTCTGCTCATCCATCAGCTCGTACTCAGCCCAACCGGGGCGAAAGCAGACATATTTCCGTTTTCGACCAGTTACAGTAGACGAAGTTGGGGTTGGAGCCTTGCTAATGAACCACTCGTTAGAGCCATATGCCGTCATATCAAAAGAGCCACATCATCTTTGGTAAGCTTCAAGCTCCGAAGCTCGCCGACCTGACCTCACCTTGTCTACAGTCTAGCCCTTTCTCCCATCAAGTCGACCCAAGCTGCGTTTTAGCGTGGTTGATCTGTTTCCTCGTCCATCATTTCACTACTGCACCTATCCGAGACCAGCAGGTCGGCTTGACGCAATACTACGGGAACTAAGCCAGCTACAGTACAGTACCAAGTATGCAGTTGCTTAATTGAGAAGTTGACAGCATTATGGCGATGAGATGATTGGATTCATGACGAAAGCTTCTAGTGAAGCCCAGAGACATCGAGTGTCAGGCCTCAGAATCGAAGGTCACCAACGACAACCTTTGAGGTTGAAAGCCGAGCTTAGCCACATACCCGAACTTCAGGCTGGAAAATAACTGACGCCTCACTTTTCGCCTGAAAAGCTCTTCTCCCCCCGCGCTTCACGTTGCGGAGAATGGAGGTACCGGCCCGTCGGTGAAATATGCCACTATCAGGCGCTTTCAAGATGCACCCTCGAGGCGAGAAGAGTCGATACATGGATGGGGCTTGATCCGAATGGACAAAAGCCGGGCCTTCGGGCCCTGCACCTTTTCTGCCGCTCTTGACCATGCATTCATGTGCACATTGCGTGCCAGACAACTGATCGGGGAGCAGCTATTTGCTGAATGCGAGTCTCTGCTACCCAAGATGCTGTCGCACAAGCTCTCTTGTGCTTTTCAACATAGGTATGGCTATTCCTTACCTGACATCCCGGCCACACAAAGAAGTAGAGTGTTGTTCATTTCAGAGGTAATTTGTGCTATGTCAGATACGAGGCAATGTATTTTGCCGCCGTGGTATACTATCAAATGCCTCGGGGTGAGACCTGACTCGATTGATCCAATTGTTCCATATTCGGTAGTGGATGTGCAAAGTTGACCATACCTTCTCTGCTTATCTCTTTGCTCATAGTATGAGTACCTCTTTATCCATTGCTATACTTTCCTGACATTGATTCGTGCTGTTGAAACATCCAATTAGGTTATATGACAAGGGCGTCACAACACCCGCGTGCGTCCTTTGTTGCAATTTCGTCCAAATATTAGATCTGATTCGATGTTCAGTCCTCCGCTGTGAAGATCATGCCGATCAAAGCAACAGAAGGGGCATCATGCTTGCTCGGGCTTATACAATGTAACGCTTCAAGCTCTTGGGTGTCCGGCCGGTAAGAGTTAGAAACGTGGCCGTGGAACCGCTCTCTTGACGGCCGGGCCGTGCTTGAAGTAAAGTGTGTCTCGGATTTATGCGATACTCGGTTGAGCAGAAGCAACCATGGGATTTCAAGTGTGTAAGATGCTGAATCAGAGGTGACACAGGTCAAGAGCATCGGTCGATAACATAACCTACTAATCGAACTGCTTTACAACTAACTAAATCTCTCGCGTTCCACTCGTCTCCTGTAGCACACATCCCTTGCAGCGCTATATCCTCCTCCTGTATCGCCCTCGAACCCTTAATCCACCACTCAGCGCCTGGAGACATGGCCGCACTTCAACACCCATCCGTGAACTCCTATTATTCGTCATCATCATCATAGACATCCTCTCCCAAAGATTATCGTCGCCTTCACTGTGTCGGCCCCAGCTGCTCTAGGGCTGGCTGTTCCAGCCAACCCAGCTTCGAGGCATGACACGCCAGATCTTGACCTCTCCGCTTCGCAAGTCATCGAGCTTGAAGCTCTCCACCTTGACCTTCTTGGATTCACGGCCTTGCTCCCACGCACGCACCTTCTTCTTGGTGCCATCCCACTCAAATACTACAGCGACGTGATCGGGTTTGCCCACCTCGGCAGAATACTTGGCGTGCATGGGGCCGTGCTTGCCTTGAAACTTCGCATTGCGGATGGTAATGATGTCGCCAGCCCGAATCACGTCGTTCTGCTGGGTTGATGCATTGGCCATGTTGGAATAGACAAGGGCGCCATAAGCACGAGTGCCAACGGGAGGCAAAGCGTCCTTGTAGGGTCGAAGAAGTTCTAGTACAAGACCTTGAGGAGTACCGTCTGCGACAATAGAGTCCTTCTTAGATGCTACAGCCGTCGAAATGTGGCGACCGAATCGTTCATAAAACTCTTCCATCTGGTCCTGGCGGAGCGGACGTGGTGGGGATTCATGGCGTTGCTCGAGTTCAACATCCGAGGGGTCGTAAGGATCGTAGCGAATTGTCAAGAAGGTTTGTGAATAATCCTGATATAAGATAAAGATTTGGCGCGTTATCGTTGTTTTTTGCCCGCCATTAGTAGATGTCACCTCTTCAGCCTCAAAGTATATGTCTTTGCGGCCTTGGAGTACAGGTGGCACTTGATTAGCCTGCTTCCACCAGCCGCTTTGTATGGCCAAGTCTAAGTCATTGGCAATAAAACCTGACTCCATCGACATCGATGGTCGGTGCATGTCCATAGATCTTCTGTTTCCAGCCGCAGCCCTTGAAATATCAAGAGACTGACGACCAGAAGCACGGCCTGCAGGAACAGACGGAGGAGGGGCCCTTCGATCAACAGGGGAGGCAACAGACGGAGAGCCGGGGAAGATAGCCTCCTCCTCAATCTTAGGCGTTCTAGGAGAAAAGTAATGTCCACCAGGGGGTGGAGGTGATGAATAGTTGTATTGGTCATATTCCTCTCCCTGAAGAGACGACTGAGGCGCTTGTGGAGTGATAACTGGAGGGGGAGGGGGAGGTGCTGCGCGTGGCACCTCAATAGATTGTCGCTTATTCTCCATAGGCGGAGGTGGTGGAGGAGCAGCGCGAGGTATATCAACGGACTGTCGCTTGTTCTCTGTGGGCGGCTGAGAAGGGACAGGCGGCGGGACAGCTCTAGGAGGCGCCGCTGCAGGAATAGGAGGTGGCAAGCTAGGGGGAGCATCAGAAGTTGGTGATAAGATGGTGTTGTCTTCCAGGCTTGAATCACGAGCGTGTGACTTCAAAGCGTCCTTATGGGGAACCGAGGAGGCAATATCGGTATCGTAATCGCCCTCATACTCTGTAAGTTCTTCATTTTCCTCCTCACCAGCCTGAGGAGGTCCCCTGGGGGGTTGTCCATGCGAATCCTGGGTGGATTGTCGCCGGGGAACACCCGGTGGAGGAGGCGGAGGAGGTCGACTTTGAGTAGGAAGAGTTGGCGCCGCTCCGGGGATAGGAGGTGGTAGTCGACTTAATCTATTGCTAGCATTGGATGCAGGAGACGTAGGGCTAAAATCCTCCCGGGTAGGAGACTGTGGTGGTGATCTCGCAGGCAGGTGAGGAGGTTGAACTGGTGGCGGAGCCATAGGGACAGAGTTTATAGCCACAGGGGGTTCTCTTTCACTATCGCGGCCGCCAGAAAGCTCATCCCCAGACTCTGATCCGCCTGATAGAGATCTCACATCGGCGGGAGGCGCAGGAGGGGGAGGCCGGGCTGCATGAATATCAGTATAGTGTCCAGCTTAAATCGAGACTTCACTTACCCTCAGATGGTACAGGAGGTGGTGCCCCTCGATTACCAGGAACGGGAGGAGGGCCTGCGGGGTCTCGTGGAGGAACTACGTGACTGTTAATATCAAAGCTGGAATATGGGCCTTTACTACACATACTTGTAGGGGCAGAGTGAAGCGCAGGTGTAGTCTCGCTCTCTTCCTCTTCCTCTTCCACCTCTTCGTGCTCCGTAGGTCGAGAGGGCTGAGACGGCACCGGAGGCGGAGGAGCTCGAGTAGCTGGCTCATGTTCCGCCTCGGGTCTAGTTGACTCCTCTGGCTTACTTGGGCCACCAAAGCCAGGAAGAGGCATCATGGCAGGGACTGGAGGTGCGGCATAGGATGCTGGTGATGAACCCTCCATGTTCTCGTCAATAGATGTACGCTCTGGCTTGGGCGCCTTCTTTTTCTTCGGCGGAGGTGCAGGCGCAGGCTTAGGTGCACCGAACATGCCATGGAAACCCATACCACCACTCATCTTAGCCATCCTTGCCCTTAATTCTTCTTTACGTCTGACTTCAGGGTCAACTTCTTCCTCCTCTTCTCCCTCTTCCTCATCCTCTTCTTCGCTCTCCTCCTTTCTTGGCGCCTCAGGAGGAGGGCCAGCATAGATGGGCAATGAAGGCGCCTGTGTTGCTTGTTTGGACACACTATCGCTATCTTCGCGCTCCGTCACATCGTCGACACCTTCGGTTGTATCGCCAGCGCCAGACATGTCCGCCTCATTTCCATCATGTACAGATTCCGTTGCAGGTCCCTTGGACGACCTACGACGAGGAGGGGGTGGCATACGGTTTGGCCGAGGTTCCTCTATAGATGTTCTGGCCTCGGTATCCTGGGTGTCTCTGCGCTCAAGAGGAGTTTGAGGCTCTTGGGGTGAGGCCTCCGCCTCAGCTGGGGCATCAGCATTCCCGATGCTCTCCCGTTTCTTCTGAGGCTTTTTCGGTTTCTCCTTTTTAGCAGCAGCATCGGCGTGCCGCGCTGCTTGCTCCTGCTGTTGTCTCTGAAGAAGCGCAATGCGCTCCTTCAGGCTAGTAGGCTTAGGCTGATCTTCATCTTCACCCCCCTGAGATTCCGTTGGCACAAGTCCAGCCCTCTCGGCTTGTCCCTGAGTTTCAGCTTCCCGTTCCTTGATTTCAGGGTCCTCATCACGTCGGTAGACCTTGGCAGTTGGAGTCTGTTGTGGCGGAGGAATAAAAGCGTTCCGGCTTGGAGGAGGAGCCACAAACGGCTTCTTCACAAAACCTGTACCCGTACCGGCTAAGCCACTTGGTTTGAAGGGCGCGACCGGAGGAGCTGCGGGTTTGTTAAAAGCCGCAATGCGATCCCTGAACGAGTTTGTCGAAGGCTTCCCGGAGACAGGAGGTGGTACCGAGGGCTTGGGCTTAGGAGAAGCCGCAGCTGGAGCTTGAGCTGGAGCGGGGTTTGGAGGCTCAACAGCTTTAGGAGCTGCCACTGGCGGGGGAGATGCAACCGGAGCGGGCTCGACGGGCTTCGAAGGGGTAGGTTCCGGGACGGCCGGTGCAGCCGGTTCTGGTGCCGAATGCTTATTGATGGGCTCGTGAGCTTCTTCAATCTCAGGCTCGGGCTCGGGCGCAGGTACTGGAGGTGGCGCTTGCTGAACAGGTGGCGGTGGAGGAGAAGTGATATCTTCGGCGGGCTGAGTAGCTTCGGGCTCCTTCTTGGTGCGAGTTCGAGCTGGACGAGGCGGCGCGGTGGGCTCAAACTTCTCGACAAAGTTTCGAGGGAATATACCCTCGTGCTTCACGCCTTGGTCGTCGAGATATTCCCCGCCGTACCAGTCAGCGTCCTCCTCTTCGTTGACGGTGATGACCTGTCCAATAGCAAAGTTGAGGTCATCCTCATGAGGCGATGTGTACTCGTAGATGGCCTTGACCTTGAATGGCGCGGCCATTTTGCTGGTGATTGATCCTCTGGGAAGCTCTCTTGCAGGACAGATGCTGCCCGAGGCTTGGATCAAAGCTGCTCGGGGCGTGTGGCTGTAATGGAGCACCAAGGGATAGTGCGTGGATAGTATTCGTAGGTCAACAGTTCGCTTGGTTTGGGTAGGTCGGGTGTGGGGCACGACAGGGGGTCGTCGTCAGCGTGCGGGATCAACTAAGGCGGGGGAGAGAGTAGTGATGAGTTGTTTGAAGGCGCAGTTATGTAGGAAGACGATTGTTTGAATTTCAATATGTGCTAGGAAGTATTACGCGCGATGCAAGGGACCTTAAAAAAGAGGATGCAAGCGAGCATGAGAGATGAGATGCAGGTTGCAAGGAGGCGGCGGGTGGTGTTTAGCGGAGCATGAGCATCCATGGAGAATGGAGCATGGAGCATAGAGCAAAGGTTGGCCTAAGAAGAAGAAGCTGGACTGGGCTGGGCTAGGCTGGGGCGTTTGTCGACGTCAGCGCTATGAACCCATCACTCCGTCTTGTAGTGATCCCCCTCAGGGTGTCATAATACTTGGCCGTCTTGGATTAGGTGACGGAAACACTTGGACAAGCTTAGCCTTGATTAATACTGCATCAAACTCAATTCTTTTTATCACCTTGACCAGACGGTCAAATCTTTTGATACCTCCAGAATAGACATCCCACGGCTAAAAGTGTTAGGCGCGTGGAAGTTTCCAATTAGGTGATGCCTGGCCCCGAAGATAGTCGGCCATGGCTATCATGATAAAAACACTTGTTTCGTTGAGAAATGTGGATGACTTGACATGCAATTGTGAATCAACGCATTGCATTGCGGTTTATCTTTAATTCGTGAGGTCGTATGTTAAGTTATCTATGACCGAGCAGTCCGGGCCTAATTAAGCATGACAACATGGGGTAGTAGAAACGCTGGCTGTTCTTCCAAAACAATTATCCGTGCTGTAAGAGGGCATTGATGCTGGCCCTGTGATAATTTTGAAACAACTATTTATACCATTTCTGTTTTATAAATATAACCGAACGATAGTTCTTTGCGCCGTAGAACAATGCATCAACCATCCATGATAGATTTCCTGTTTGATTGGTTTACCGGGTACTTGAAAGCTCACGACTACCTACCTACCTACCTACCTACCTACCTACCTACCTACCCACCTGTAGAGTACAGGCTGCAAATACAGGGTATCAAGTACGGTATGTCTATTACCTAGATCTGATTTTGTGACTACCTATGAAGTCAAGATAGACTCAAACCACTAGTAACAAAATCTACCTACCCAGTATATAAACTCAAACGCATATAACCAAAGAAGCCTCCAAATACACTTCATAGCCCATCAATGTTGACCTAGAGGTATGCATTTCGAATTATGGCAATTGGTAGCCTGTTGGCATCATCATAAACATGCACTGTCCCGCTGTAACAAAGTGCAAGGTTGCTTCTATTTTTTGGTCCAATCGTTACGCAGTCTCCCCTCCTTCTACGGAGTGGCTCTTGAAGAGCGAGCTAACTGCAGTGGCGGGGCCTTTCTGGATCTTTCTGAGCTCTGATTCCGAGAAGACCTGAAGGCCTTACGATATCACACATCTTTCTTCAAAGCAGCATCAACCACCCGCCATGGCCTCAACATCTAAGCAGCCTCCGAAGGGCATTCTGAAGAAGCCCAAATCTATTAAAGAGCGGGATGCTGATCCCAGAGAGATCGCTATCGAGCATGCTAAGATCATTGAGCATCGCAAAGAACTTGAAGCAGAAATCCTCGAAAACTTGGTCGTCCTTTCAGAATATCCTCTCATCCGCGAACCTCCCTATAATGCATCCAACCCCTCTCCATCCGACAGAGCCGATTTCAAAGCTTATGTTCGCCTTTTTCAGCCTTCAGATTATGACGACCTAATAATCGAGCGCAACGTGAACGAGCTATGTGGTTACACTCTTTGTCCGCGACCACGTCGAAATACAGGGCCTGGCGGAGAATGGAAGATTACCAACGGCAACATTATGAAGCGCGAGGACCTTGAAAAATGGTGCTCTCAACAATGCGCTCGTCGCGCGCTCTACGTCAAGGTTCAGTTGAACGAGACAGCTGCTTGGGAGCGTGCGGGCATCCCAGACATTGAGATCGACCTGCTTGACGAGGACAAATCCAAAGAAACAGAGGTTGACCGAACAGCTCGCGAGCTGGGCAAGCTCAAGCTGGAAGAGCAACGGCAAGCAGCTCGAGATACTGCAGCCCTTGCCCTTGAGCGAGGAGAGCCCGATGCATCGCGAAGCAAAAATAAGAAGATACAGGTTACACTCATGGAAAAGGATGCCAAGGCGCCTTCCACTACATCGGACAAGTCCGAAGTCTACGACGATGAACACTTGCTTGTCGAGGGTTACAAAACAAAACTCAAGCTGGAGGATGAAAAGTAAAAATAATGTTAAATCGTTTCTTCTTTAGGTATCCGTAAGATAGGCGTTCGGCGGCATATATATCATAGACAGGGTCATAATAAGTATGGGCAGATACCCACCATGACACCTGCCGCACTGGTCCTGGAGATGGACAACAATCCCTTGATCCAGTTCCTGATACGTGCGAACTGGCCTTGGGCAAGATTACATTCATGCAAGCATGGAGAGAAACTTGGCGATCAAGCGTCATCCCTGGAGATATCCAGAGAATCAGCGACACCTTGGGGGGTTGTAAGATCTTTCTTTGAGACCTATGCACTCACTGTCCTAAGACGCCAAGTAGTGAAGCCCTGCAAATCCCATAAACCCATCATAATCCCAAATACAATTCTTTTAGTCGCGGCGAGGGCGGTTTCCGTATTGTCGTCCACCACGCTCGGGGAGCTGCTGCTGGGTAACGGGGATGACGTTGACGGGGATAGACTCGAACTGCATGTATTGTTAGCATCCTGCCCAACACATCCAAACGGCTGGGGTGCACATACGCCAAGGTGCTTGAGGAGGTCCTTGGTCTCGCCATCGACGTCGAGCTGGCCGCTCTCGGAGTTCTGGGTGAAGTCCAGAGCGGAGACCTCAGGAACGTACTGATCCTTGCGCTCACGCTCCTCCTCCTGAAGCTTGAAGGAGATACCACGGACGGGTCCACGCTGAATTCGCTTCATCAAGTGGGTGGTGTAACCGGCAATCTGTAATCCTGAATCAGTCGTTGTCCTCAATCGTGCCTCGACGATCTGGCATTTCTAACCTTGTTGCGCAGGCGCTTGGAGGCGATAATAGCGATCTCATCACAGATACGCTTGTTGGTCTCGAAGTCCAGGGTGAGCTTGGGGTAGTATCGCTCAATGATGACCTTGGCGGACTTCTTGACGGTCTTGGTACGAACGCGACCCATTTTGGCGGTATTGGACTGTTGGACGTTGGGCGATAGGTTTGAAGAAAGACGCTGCTGTGATATTCCGCTACAGGCCTAGATTTTTGGTGTTGACGGCGTGGGTCAAATCACCGACCCACTTAAATTCTAGGGCTCGCATCACGTGTGGGCAGTCTCGCTTATCTAATTCAAATTCGAGCTCTAGTGGCTGCGGGGTGGATATGCAAGCATAAGCTAGTTATGCAGACCTAGTATCTGTATATGCCAAGAATTATACATGCTTGTTCAACTTCTACTACTATAGTGTAAGTTGATAGAGAGAGTAACAGTTGGATGGTTTATGCTTCAATTCTATTTGTACAGTTCTTTGGTACACAATTTCTCTAAACGGTAGAGATGGTAGATGACATCGATATACAGCAACTCCAGCCCCTGCCCTGTTCTCCGGTAAATATGTATCTTATTGCTTGCTATCAAGACCATAATTCTTGGAGCTGCTCACAGAATCCCTCTGAGCAGTGGCGTTTGTCTTACCGAGAAGCTCATCGGCCACTCGGTCGGCTCGCCAAGGATCAGCTTGAGCCTCAACTTGTTTATGAGCTTGCTTTGATGCATTGTACACCTTTGTGCGTCCCTGGGCCTCTCTTGCAACAAGCTGGGCCTCAGTACCGGCTTCTCGGAGCTGGAGAACAACCTTTCCACTAGGATCAACGGTTGCGGTCTCGGGATTGACATATGCCTTGGCACCGCCAAAGGTCGTGGTGTCAAGCTGCGTAATACCAGTGAGCATCTTCTTGTTCACTGAAACCTTGAGACGAGCATTCCTGGTGTTGAACTCGTTGTCTCCTGGAGGAGAATCGGCCACGAAACCACCAACACCAAGTTTGGCAGATGAGGGGCCAACTCTGGGGTATACGACTCGGGCGAGAATGGGTGTGCGTTGTTTCTGAGGCCCATACACGGGGTGGTTCTCCATATAAGAGTTTGTCCTCAGATAACTGATACCAGCAGAGGGATGACTAGGAGGAGGTCCAGATTTACCATAAGGACTCTCGGCAGCCGCATTCTCTCCGGCGGAAAGGAAAGTCTGAATAATGCCTACAGGCTGGCCAAGGGGAGCAAGATCAAGGAACTTAGAAACCAGGCCGTAAAGCGTGGCACGGTCGCTTCGTAAAGAGCGGACGTAGTCTGTGAACTGGTCCTCGGTAATCTCTGAGATGTTGATTTTAGGAGCTGCCGAGTTACCCTGCTCCATGGCATTCTTGGCTCGTTGCGAGTTTATAGATTCAACAAGTCTCTCCTTGAGCAACTGCCTGAACTGGGAACGCTTGGGTCGAACGTTCTTGTCAAGGTAGGCGATAAAATCACCCTCGGTCATCCTAGCCAGCCAAGGGCCCTGAAACTTCCATCGCTTGTCGTCAATTCGGCCTTTACGGTATTCGGTGAAATCCAGATCCTCCTCAAAGACTGACTTGCGCCATGAATCGTTCCTCATAGATGTGCCACTTCTGTCGTTGCCTTTGGGAATCGAGAGGGGAATTCGCATCTCCTGGAATTTCTCGAGAGAAAGAGTGTGGTCGGCAGCAGAAGCAAAGTCGGTAACGCTCTCGATGGAATCGACCTGCTTGACTCGGATCAAAGGTGTTGACGTCGTCAGGGTAGACTTGAGAGGGAAAGGTCGCTTGAATCCCCAGTCACCCTTTTCTCGGGACGATAGTGGTGATGTTATAGACTGGTACTGCGGGTATTGTCGTGTCATGGTGGGAGACTTATGATCGCCAATATGCAGGTTCGTTGACTGAGGCTCGGGCAATGGCTTAGGGAGGGAGAACAGTCGAGAAGATCTCAACAGTGCCCCTCCGGGCGAAACAGCGCGACCCCCCATTTCGACTCAGAGACCTTTTGACAAGCTCAATTGGCCTGCCGTTATCGTATCTTCGTGATGGGCAACAGGCGTATAGCTGAAGTCGACGAAAATTCGCTGGAGATTGAAGCTGTTGAATCTACCGGCAATGACCCGGAAGGTCCTTATTGGCCAATCAGCCCAAGTGCTAGACCCTCCTGCCCTCCCGCCCTGGGCACTAAGCCCCACTGAAACCCTTGCCTGCTCATCGCTGCAACTTCCATTTTATGAAAAACCCAGCCAAGCGACTAACACGACGAAGAGGGGGAAAGAGTTGTCCCTTTTTATCTTTTTAATCGCGACACAGACGGAATAGAACACATGCACGCGGTTAGAAGGATGGCGTCTACATCGTCGAACATTTACAAGTCGCCTGCTTTGACGCACGAGCTTGTTGCAAAATGCTCCGTGAGTCTTACAATCCGGTGATGGCTTCACTTAGCTGCAGATGCTGGGATTGAGGCGCACAGGACTAATAAAAAATATTCCAAGATAGACCACTAGAGCACGAGCATCAATACTTACTCTTCCTCACGGAGTTGTACAACTTCCTATGTTCATGCCTGTTGCAACTCAGGCGTCTCTGAAAGGTATCACTCCTGAGCAACTTGAAGAGACTGGCTGTCGGCTATGTCTGAACAACACATACCACTTGGGTTTAAAACCAGGGCAAGAAGTTTTGGATGCGATAGGTGGAGCGCATAAACTTCAAGGATGGGACCACAACATTCTAACAGATAGTGGAGGGTATGTCTCTATGAACGTTGAAGAGGAAGCAAGCCAAACTAATATTTCTCAGGTTTCAAATGGTCAGTTTGCTCAAGCTTGCAACCATTACTGAAAAGGGCGTTGAATTCCTCAGCCCCCATGATGGTACACCTATGCTACTCACTCCTGAGCACTCCATGTCGTTACAGAACAGTATTGGCAGCGACATCATGATGCAGCTAGACGATGTCCTTGTCACAACCTCGCCCGATGCGGCACGTATGCGTGAGGCTATGGAGCGCAGCGTGCGATGGTTGGATCGATGCATCGCAGCTCACAAGAAGCCCGAGTCACAGAACCTTTTCTGTATCATCCAGGGCGGTTTGGACCTTGATATGCGCCGAGAATGCTGTCGCGAGATGCTGGCTCGCGATACCCCAGGCATTGCCATCGGTGGACTCAGTGGTGGTGAAGCCAAAGCCGATTATTGCAGAGTCGTTGCAGCCTGCACGGAGATGCTGCCTGACTTGAAGCCGCGATACGTTATGGGCATCGGCTATCCTGAAGATTTGGTTGTGAGCGTAGCGCTGGGTGCTGACATGTTTGACTGTGTGTGGCCTACACGAACCGCCCGATTTGGCAATGCAGTTACCAAACATGGAGTTCTCAACATCCGCAATAAGAAGTACGCCACTGATTTTGGACCCCTTGAGGAGGGTTGCAACTGCATGACCTGCAAGCCAACCGCTGAAGGAGGGATGGGCATCACTCGAGCTTTTGTCCACCACAACGCCTCCAAAGAGACGGTAGCAGCGCACCTGCTGACCATTCACAACGTTTACTACCAATTGGATCTCATGCGACAAATACGAGAGGCGATTGTGGAGGACCGCTTCCCTGCATTTGTTCGTCAGTTTTTTGCTTGGTTATATGCCGATAAGACAGAATATCCTGAATGGGCGTCTGGGGCATTGAAGGTTGTCGGTATAGATCTACTATTGGAATAGAAGTCAACTACATCATCACAAGCAAGGCGTTGGTTGAAAGAAAATTGGTGATTATGGATAATGAATATGCAATCTATATACGCGGTCACTGCTCATGACAACAAGGGTATATTGACAAGATGGCGCATTTGCCCCAGAGTTTCCCTGTAGCATCTCATTAAACATTGCGGATAAATCGTTGCATCCAACATGTCTTCTTGAAAACGGAAACCATTATTAAACTCCGTCGCTCCCAATCCAATTGCCGTATTAATGCTCTTACAAGGCGATGGCCAAAGCAGCAACGGCAGCCAGGACAGCACCAAAGGCAATCCGAGCAGAAGAAGCATCGTTGCCAGTCTCAGAAGGCTGAGCAGGGCTAGAAACAGTGACAGTTACAGGTCCATTGTTCTGCTCACTGGTAGCGGCATCGTCATCGCCACTGTCACCGTTGGAGGAGCCAGTCGCGCGGGAGTTGGAATCTTCAGTTGTGCTGGCCTCGTCGGTCGCGGTGGAGTCAGACTCCTGTGTGCGGGCGGCAGCGTTTGAGCAGACGTCAGTGAAACGCTCGCAGAAGGTAGCGAAGGTCTTGGCGACTGTCATTGAGTTAGCATATACTCAAGTGGTAGCTTTAAGTGAGTTACGTACCAGGGTAGGCGGTATCGGGCTCGCCGGTGCGTGCCCAGTCAGCACAGGTAGAAGCGTACTTGTCAAACGAGTCGGTCCAGGTGAGTCTATCACCAGAGCCACGGCAGCTTATACAGAGTTAGTTTGTGAACGATCAGGCATTGGCTATGGGACTCACCAGTAGCACTCAGCCTGCTCAGTGAAAGGAAGTCTGGTGAAGTCTCGGTTGTTTTGTGTGCATGAGCTGAAGATGTCTAACATGTCAACACAGGCTGAAGCATAGGTTTGCTCAGCGGGGCTGGTGTTGCTAGTGATCGTAGGGGTCTCAGAAGGCGTATCAGACTCCTCTTCAGAAGGAGAAGCTGTGGGACGGCTGATAATGCCAGTGGCACTGGTACTGCCGCTGCCGCTACCGCTACCGCTACCTCCGGTACACTTGGGAGCGAGTTTGCAGGCGCGATACAGAGTGCCGTATGCTAAATACCGTTAGAAAGCCTTGTCCAGACGGCTTGTCATGGTTGTAGGATCTCACCTTCATACTGAGAAGTGTTCTCAGCAGCCTCCTCTTCAAGGTAGCCAGAGCAGGCGGAGTAGAGGGGAGCAGCGTTGTCGCGTCCGTCACAGCAAGCGCAAGCAACAAGGGCCTCGGGATCAGCTGTAGCAGCAGCCTCAGTGCCACCGATAGAAGACACACAGTTCTGAACGATTCCGATAGCTTGCTGGCAGGTTGCGAACTCAGGACTACTGCGGTCGATGGCGGCGACACGGAAGTCGGCATGGCCCTGACCCAGGCCCAAATCCAAGCCAGCAAAAGGACCTCGAGTGATCTGGGCAACGGCGCCAGTGGCCAAGACGGAGAGAACAACACCCTTCATTGTGAGGTTGGATATTCGAGAGATGTGCTTGAGATTGCTGGAATTCGAATGTCTTGGGACAATGTTGTGCTAAGTCGAAGCGAGATCGAAGCAAGACAGTCACTTATACAGAGATGTGAACAGAAGATTTCCCCCAGAAAGCAATCTCCGGGGGGGTGAAGGGCCGACAGTCGGGCATTTATTCACGAGGCCGGACCTGACCTGACCTGAACTGAACCGAGCTGAGCTTCCCTCATTGAGCAACAGTCAAACAAGACCAAGACATGCACAACGCTAGGAAGCTTGCGGCCAGGGTATAGAGCTAGCTCCGGGCTTCACGTAGCCTTGAGGCAGAGTCCCCAGGTCCGCTGGTGCATGGCCATCCAATTAGCAAGTACGCTACGGTGCGGCTGAGGTGCAATTGCACGTAAATCTCTCGAGGTCACAGGTAACGTTCTCCAAGACAAGACTCCAGAGTCGCAACGGGACGATAGAGGCGAGTCCAGGGGTGCCCTGCGCTAGTGTGTAGTGGGAGACAAAAGAGGCGGAGGAGGGGAGGGATATTCTTGAGACTAGTCTATATCAAGGTGACAAGGCTTTAGCAACTGCTTCAGGTGGCCCCAGCAAAAGAAGACCTAGAGACCCCAGCCAAGCCAAGGCGTTGTACTCTGTAAGTCAGGGTGATGAGGGCGAGATTGCAATAGCTGACCGAAGTGCCGTTTTCCGTTCATTGTCTGGGCAGAGAGGTACATTCAATACCCAAGCAGGAGTCCTGGCAAATCAAGGGTTCTCAATTCTCCAAGGAGCACACCTCAGAGTACGAAGTAGAAGTAGGGCGTCGCACATGCATCTTTGGCGCTTTTTAAAGTATGCTGTTGGATAGATTCGTGCATACCCCTGCCGATGGGCAGATTGCACTTTGAACCACTGCATCTCTAGTGCAGATATTTGTCAGTGCATTTTGTATTGCAGCTTGACGAGGCAGATCAGTGTTGAATCGGTACTCTTCGTTCCAAGACATGTCATGACTCTAGTAAAGAAAATTCCACAGCGTCGAGCTGGTATGGATGGGCAGGACCTTTGTGTGTAATTACCACTCAGCCCTGTCTGTCATGCAAGGTACTAGGTCATGGCGGAAGTTTGTTTCTATGTACTTTCTTCCGCGAGACAAATGCTCAACTTGTTTCCGCAAGATGGCGGCCAATACGAATGTCGTATGCGCTGCATCCAGTCGTAGCTCAGATTTAGATCAGGGCCGGTTTCCTATTTTTACTTCCCTCGCACTCTCGTCAGTCATCTCTGAGTTTTGGTTCTCTTCTCAAAGATCTCGAATATCCAATTACCCCTCAGCAGGTTGGGATGAAACAAGACAAACAGCGGCATTCTTCCGTCCCATACAGGATACGTAGTTGCTCCATACTCTCGCCCCGAATCCTTCCAACGCCTGGCCGTGCAGGGACAAAGTCAGTGTCAGTCAGCCTAGCCGAGAGAGACAGGACCATGGTGGACCGCGAGTGTCTCGGCAACATGGGGCGCGATATTTAGCCAAGCCCGATGAAGGACTAGGTTGGGCCAGGATATCAGGGACCACCATAATCAATCAAAAAAGGACGTGACGAGAGCCAGTCGTCAAGGGCCACGAGCCAGCACAAGGGACCATTATTGAAGAAGAAATCCCGTGGCCAATACCAGGCAAAAGTGGGATCAGTCGCAAGTGACTCTTCTTTTCCAGTTTTCCTCTTGCGAGCGGTGAGTCCAACGCTGAATCTCGCCCAGGTTACCCAACTTGGTGCACACTCGGGTTTTCAGCTGTGATTCCAGACCGGGCCAACTGTTTGTCTTTCGTGTTCTCGATGGCAGTCGGTATTTATTTGTTTATTTATTTATTTAAAGACACAAGCGTCGTAAAAAGATCTTGGTTCCGTTCCCGTTGTTAGGAATAGCGCTGGTAATAATTATAAGCATAACTAATTGCAAGGTCTGACCAAGATGTCGGGTTTAATTAATGAATCTCTAACATTGATCCTACCGTGCGCTACCGAACCGCCGAGTGCGCGGAAACAGTGCACAGTTAGGCGGTTATGTAAGCCATATATTTATTATCGAAATATCCTCATGTCGCATGCTCCGTATCCGTACACTGGAGAACTATGCAGGGGATTACACGATTGAACCAGCCAGTATAAACTCTGTGTCTTTATTAACGAAACAAAGTCTTCTACAACTGACTACTGGCTCATTTGAATCCCAGCTAAAATAATAATAATCATTGAGCATTCCCAATCAGGCAATCTACAAACAAGCGTCGTCATATCTCAAGCACGTGACCTCCAGCGCGTTACTCCAGAGTCCAAACGCGATCTGGTCCCTAAACAAGGGCAAGACGTCACTCACCCCAATATCTCGATCCAGAAAAAAGTCCATGCCGCAACGAGTCGGAGCTATTCCAAAGGCGATTAGAGATTGAGTTAGGCCCCTTGGGCTGCGACTTTTCTCCTTGCGTCTTGAACTCCAACGTTTAATCAAGACCCCGCTGGTCTTGTTTCATTCCGTCTTATCGATATTCCTCATTCGTCTTGGGAATCTGGTTACCGCCATCTTGAGTTCTCGACCTCATGGCATCTCCATCTCGCCCATCACTGCCGCTACGGCGACAGTCTTCCGCGCGGAACCTTAAACAACCCGAACATGATGATTTGGCTAAGTCGTTGAACCAACTATCCATCTCCACTTCGCCTCGCCGGCGAGTTCCAACCCGTCTCTCCTCCGCACCAGCTTCCCCCTTCAGACCGACGAGCCGTCGTATTTCACAGTCACCAGCACCGAATGCTCGACCTCCGACCCGTAGCCCGTCCCAGGGCCGTGACCATTCTTTGGGCACACCGACTCTTTTACGAAAGGCTTCCATGAATTCGTTGCGCTCATCTAACGGTATCGGACATGGCACAACAGCCTCAAGACGTTCCAGTGTGGCGCACCTTATATCACCAACCCATGGCAAACCCTCTTTATCGTCGACGCCCGTACTGGAGAAACCTCGACCAACTGCTACTTCCATAGCACGTGAAACCTTGGCTGATGAGTTCAACGCCCATCATGGCTCAGTTTCTACCCGCCCAACGCATATGATCGTAGTGCTTAACGATGATGTCTATGGGCACCGTTTCTCTCGGCCTCGAACCTCCCGTGCAGCTCTCAGTACTATTGTCGAACGCCCAGAAAGAGTCAAGGCGGCTGTATTGGGCGTCTCTGCAGCATATGTGCGCTTGGGTGGCAGACATTGTGAAGGTGACTTTCCGCTCTATCAACAGAGAGAGGCAGAAGACCTTGCAAGCATCCCTTTTCGAATACACAAGACAGAACGCAGACTCTCTCTTCTCTCGCCAGCCGTAGTCAATGTGCATGGAACAAAATGGATGGAGGAACTGAAAATGATGTGTGATGCAGCTGAATCCAAACTTGCAATGGGAGGAAAGGAGCTGCAGAGGCCACAGTTGAACAGGGGCACCGAAAAGGCCCCTGACAAATTTCATGAAGGTGATCTGTACCTATGCTCAGAGTCTCTGAACGCTATGGAAGGTGCTCTGGGAGCTGTTTGCGAGGCGGTCGACACTGTTTTTGGACCCGGTCCTCGGCGTGCATTCGTAGGTGTGCGACCTCCAGGTCATCATTGTTCAGCTTCGTACCCTTCTGGCTTTTGCTGGGTCAATAACGTTCATGTCGGTATTATGCATGCAGCTCTAAATCATGAGCTTACGCATGCTGCCATTATCGACTTTGATCTTCACCACGGTGACGGATCTCAAGCTATTACCTGGCAGCACAACACTCGAGCCAACAATGCGGCCAAAAACGCTGCGGCATGGAAGAAGTCGTCGATTGGCTACTTCAGCTTACACGACATCAACTCGTATCCGTGTGAGATGGGCGATGAAGAGAAGGTTAGGAGTGCCAGTATCTGCATAGACAATGCTCACGGCCAGACAGTCTGGAACGTCCACCTGGAACCTTGGAAGTCCGAACAAGAGTTTTGGCAACTCTATGAAATCAGATATAGTACCCTCTTGGATAAGGTTAGAAATTATCTCAAGAACCAGGCTGAGCGCTTGAAAGAAGCAAACCTGCCACCTAAGGCCGCCATCTTCTTTTCTGCTGGATTCGACGCCAGTGAATGGGAGGGTGCAGGAATGCAGCGCCACAAGGTCAATGTGCCGACGGAGTTCTATGCCCGTATTGCCCAGGATGTTGTCAAACTGGCAGCTCAAGAAGGCCTTCACGTTGACGGTCGAATTATCAGTGTGTTGGAAGGCGGCTACAGCGATCGAGCATTATGCTCTGGTGTCATGAGTCATCTAAGCGGACTGGCTGGTGACCAGACATGCGACCAAGAGTTGGGCAACGTCGGCGGTCTTGGTGTTGAGATGGGCCAGAAGATTGTCAATGCCTCTGAAGAGGTGCCACACGAGTTGGGACCAAAGCCAGCTCTGGATTCCGTTCATACTTATGACCCGTCCTGGTGGTCACCCTCACGACTGGATGAGCTCGAAGTCTTTATGGAACGTCCAGAAAGCCCTCCCCCAAAACCACAAGCTCCTCTCCCAAGCTACTTCGCTCCGACACAGGCGTCAACTGCTAAAGTCACTGACCCTCTTAAGATGCGACGTAGTTTGTCCAATATTGGTGCGTCTATGACAAGGCCTCAGTCGCCGCCTCCTCCAGAGGTCTCCTGGACAGTTGCGACTCGTGAACTCAGCAAACTCCTTATTCCCTCGACACGGCAGACCGGTAGCTGCAAACCCGAAGAGCTCAATGCAGAGGCAAGTCGTGTGAGACGTGATCGTCAATCGATACTGATGGGCATTGATCCTAAACCTCCTCCTGCCCCTGCTCCTGCTCCTGCTTCACGCCCAACGTCCCGCATGTCTCTACGTGAGAGACGAGCTAAGCCGGCACCTCCTGAGCCAAGTACCGAAAAGACGACCACAAGCCGCAGAAGAACCATGGGCAACGACACCATTTCTTCAGACAAGGTATGTGCTCTATTACCATGTAATGGACAAGAGCTGACTTCTTCCAAGGCGGTGGCTCGCGGTGTCCCTTCAAGGACGAACAGCGATGAACCAAAAGTGAGGAGGACCAGTCGACGTCTCAGTGAAATCCCGATGTCTCTCGCCTCGAGAAATGCATCAGAAGCATCTAGTACTGAAGCAGCCCCTCCTGAGGCCATTGAGCAGGCTCGTACAGTTCCCAACTCGCCTGTTGATACGATATCCGCTGCTGGCAGCAATGTCGAGGCCAAGAAAGTGCGAAGTTCTGCTGCTCCTCGCAAGGAGCCTGCTGCCAAAGCACCTCGCGGTATCAAGAAAGCCACTACCACCACTGGGTCCTCGCGACCTGCTACAGCTGTTGAGAGAGCCAAGTCACCGCCTAAACCGTCTAGCAAGAATGGCGCCTCTAGCAAAGCTGGTGATGGCATTGACAGTATCACTACAGGCATGAGGAAGATTCGTATCAATTTGATAACCAAGTCCCAAAAAGAAGCTAAAGAACGGGCTCGTCTTGAATCAGAAAAAGCCAGGGACAGTTCCTCTGCAGCTCCTGGCCAGTCTGCGTCTTCCAGCGCTCAACAACCATCAGGGGGCGCCAACCATGACTCGAGTACTGTCATGGTTTCTACCGACCCTTACAACATCTCCCCTACTCAACCTGCACCGCTCAACTCACGTGTTCATACGCCACCTACCACTACATCCTCTAGCAGTATCGTGACCCCGTTGCAGGAGCAAGATCCTTTCGAGTCTGCTGCTCCTGCAACCCAACTCGTCTCTCCGTTATCTAGCTCCCCTGCTATTCCTTCTGTTTCAGTCTATCCCAGCACAGACGCAGACGACGTCTTCATTCCTTACCAACCTAAGGGCCCTGCACCCGAGCCTGTCGCCCAGCATGAGCCATTGAAGTGGCTTCCTCCTAACGTACCCACTCCATCTTCGCAAACACCAGCCGCAACACCAAGTCCTATCAAAAAGAACAACCTTTTTCAGTACACATCTGGAATTCCCTTTGCGCCACGCCCAGGACAGCAATCACAGCGTGCTACTGGCACCAAGTCGTCCGAGTCTGGTGTGAAGCTGGAGCAGGACGTCCCAAGCTCTATCAACGAGATTCCCGAAACTCCTCATCATTAAGCAATACTGCACTTCTATTTTAGACCATCAATATTCCGAAATGCGTATTGCTCACTGTTTGCTTCTCTTTGTATAGTGTACTGTTCATGACAAGAAAGCGATGCCTTCTAGAGTTAATACCCAGGCACTACTGCCATTGCTTTCTTTGTTTTTCCTCTGTTGAATCTTTATTGTCTAACCAACTCATCCATCTTTGTTTTTGGATGTACAGTCTCCTTCACGATACCCTATTCCCTTTATCTTCTGACACGGGACATTATTCCCCTCTTGCTCTACATAGTTCTAGTCTTGTTTAATCTATGACTTCATGGCTCTCCTATCTATTCTAAAATAACGATTTAACAGCATTTGTCTCTTTACGCAAAATTCTCACGGAATGCGCTCAGGGGAACGCTGACTTCCTCGACAGTTGCTCTGCTTGTTCCCTCCATATCTGGATGAGGTGTTCGCTTGAGAGTCCACACTTCCTGGATGCCCAGACTCTCGAGATATGTGACTGTTCGGGCGTAGTTGGTAGCAACTTGGGCAACTCCATGGCTGTCGTCAGAGAAAGTGAACTTGCCGCCCATCTTGATCCATTCCTGTGATAAAGTTAGCTTTACACCTGATTTTCTACATGTCAAGTTAACTCACCTCGGCAATAATCCTGCATGGATAAGGCTCAGCAAGGCCCTTTCGTAGTCCGGCGCTGTTCACCTCGAGCCAACCATCCTGCTCCCTCGCAAGCCTCAGGTTCCTCATCACACGCTCCCACACACCCTTCCACTGCCTGACATCTCGACCAGGGTCCTCGCTCATCAGTCTCACGAGGTCAAAATGCCCCACGACACGAGGCTTCAGCTCCTTGAGCATGTCGTACTGTAGGTCGTAGTAGTCCTCATAGAGCGACTCCTCAGTGCCGCGACTGCTAGCATCCCGGGCTGTGGCAAACATGGTCTTGTTGTAGTCAATTGGGGTGCTGTGGACGTAGTGTACAGAGCCGATGAAATAGTCAATGATAGGATGCTCTGCCAGTTTACGAACGTGTGCTGCACATGTTGGACGGATAAACTCGGCTTCGAAGCCGATGAGGATGTGAATCTGCAAAGCGTACTCACGCTGAAGACGTTGGGCCTCTACGAGGTATTCCTCATGCAGAGGAGGCAAAGCCTCCAAGGCAGCCTGGGGGTCATCGAGCTACAAGTATGTAAGTGAAACTGTTGCACAAGATGGTGAGTAGTGATAAATGGATACATACCTCTTCGGGATACAGATCACGCAGATCATAACGGGGCATATGCTCTGTGAAGCCAATGGTTTTGTAACCGACAGAAATGGCATGCCTTACTATTTCTTCGAGTTGGTCTTTGGCATGGCCAGGGCAGAACTGGCCCGAATGGGAGTGCATTGTGAACGCCATGGTTAGGTTTCTGTGAGCAAGAAAACAAATTGAGGATCCTGGTCTTCCTGAAAGAGAAAGGAGAAAAAAGAGAATTGAAATATCAGGACATTAAAGAGATTATAAAGCCCGTATTTTCATTGATGGAAATGGCTAAGTAAACAAACGATACGCATGAGGCGGTTAGAGTTTAAAGACTCACCAAAGACAAGCTGAAACTTAAGTCTTGAAACATCGACGTAGTCGAATTAGATGCCCCGCAATTCTTGAACACCCAGCATGTGCTTGATTTCTAGTCATTCATTCGACAACCTCTGGTCACCATGCCGAGGTTCAAAATTCAACAATTTTGAAATTCTTGTATCAGGTGATATATCCTGTTTATACATTATTCAATAAGAAGCAATCGCATATAACTTTGACAAGTCAAGATCCGTGGATATATAATATAGCAGCAAATTCATGACATCAAACCCAGTCGCTTCCCTCCTAACGCCGTGCATACCCGAATCCACCCACTAATGCAAGATATATGTATATAAATGGACTCGCTCTCACGACTTTTCATGTGACCTCATGTCCCCGTAGGAGTATACACCAGGCGTCATGCTGATGTATCGCCCAGTGGCCAATCCCCCACTGCTACTGGCAGTCATTTGCGAAACAACAGCTGCTCCCGCCGCCTTTCCTTCGTCCTGGACAATGCCAATACCATAGCTTCGGCTCCCTGTAGCTCCCTTACTCCATCCAAGATGGAACGTTCTACGGCGCATGCACCGCGCCAGGTCGTCATCATCCATCCATTCTGCTCCGCCCGGGAGGCGCCACCAGAGGGTCGAGTCTGCAAGAAGACTTGCCTGGGCGGCGATACTCCCAGGGCTCTTAGGCAGGGTACCGCGTGATGCCGTGCGTAGAGAAAGCAAGCCAAACAGGAGGGTGAAGCCAAGCAAACCAATAAGGACGAATGTCTGAATATTGCCTTGAACTAAGCGTGGGAGAACGTAGTCGACAGAGGCCGGGATGTTTGTATGAGGGTCGGCAAGGGTGCGCAGTTTCGATGCCAGGGGGCGCCGTATCAAGTCACTGTTCATAGCTTGCGCAGCCAGTATACCATGCTGCACGAGAATCGCTTGAGAAACAGAGTTCTGTCTCTCGGGCATAATAATACGCTCTGAAGTAAACTGCAGTCTTGAAAGCACCAATGTGCGGAAGAAGGGATCGAGCCCCTTCATACTTTTGTTGTTGGCTCCTATATCTTCAAGTGCTCCATAGACAGTTGAGATGTCCGCCTTTACATCTGAGGTTCGCTCACTCGATGCGTTGGCAACGGGAATGGCGTCTAAATTGATGTATAAGTCTTCAGTGCGAAATGTCGTGTATACATCGACGTCGACAATCGATTCATTGCATGACATGACTGAAATCATCCCATCATCTGCACAGCTGCCCCAGACATACTGGATTGAGTAAGAAGAAGAGAGCTGAGGGCACGAAGAAGCAACAAGCGCAGTGCGAGATTGGTCCGATCCACAAATAGGTTCCTTTTTAGAACCGCCCAGCGGCACGCATTGCCAACCTGCGCCTTCACCTTCGTACAAAGATACCGTCTCGCAGTCGAGCTTCCCCCTGAGTCCTGGAACTTTGGCCACAAGCTCTGTATTTGGAAGTGGCCACTGACTTGGATGGTCGACTAAGGAAACCTTGGGAATAGCAATGTCCTCCCAGGTCCATCTCGGGTACTTGGGCGTCTCTCTCATCAGAACCTGGTCAATTATGTCGCTGTCGATGGTGGTACTGAGCGATTTACTTGTCGATGCAAATTGCGTCTCGGGTCGAAGTTCAAGGTTGGCTGTCTGTGCGATTTGCGCAACAGCAAAAAGTCCTGCAGTGAATATTGGCATCAACCAGCCAAGCATTGATGTACACTTGGCAAGAAAAACCGCCCAGTCCTGTTGCCTCATAGCTTTTCCAGCTGTATGTAAGCCAAACTCATTCATATAGGTTAGACCTAGAGACTCCTCGAAACGACATTTTTTATTAGTGAGCTTCAAAAAGGGGGCAAGGCGTCGGTTGTCGATATCGATCCGAGTCCAGAAAATGGCAAGCGCAGCGAAGATAATCGTAGGTACACAAGTCCAGACAGGAAAGATACCATCATCGACGTCGAGGCCATCCTTGTTACCCTTCAAGTTGAACAGCACACAAATGCCAACGATAAATGCAAGAGAAGCAACAATACTGATAATTATGGATCGAGTTCCTTGAGTCCAAGGCCGATATGTCCCCGAGGCCTCCTCTGGCCGCTTAAAGGGGTTCATATTAAGAGGGCCGTTACCTCCACCATGTTGCCTTAACTGGAACATTTCCTCTGGCCGGCGTCCAGGTTGCGTGAGTTCTGTTGTGTACCATGACCCTGCCAGCCTAGCAGACACAACATCCATGCTTGCATGCCCAGTACCTGTTAATCGGGAGAGGAATTGTTGGCTGCTTGTCAGAAGTGCCGCAGTTCCAGCAGGAGATGTCGGGTCTCGCGGTGCAATGCCCCGAGGTGATGGCGCGTGATACAACATGGGAAGAAGCACACCGGAGATGATGAGGAAGATTCCAGCAACAGCGTGAAGAACGCCAAGTCGAGCCCGGAGCAAGGTCGTCCCATCGACATGGATTTCGGCATGAAAAATAGCGGTAGAGAGGACAATCTGGGCTCGGAAGAGGATTTTGACAGTGATAGATGCGGCAACAAGGTGATGTCGGTTCTGAATTGCTTTGGTTAGTGCCTGGTAGCTTCCGAGGCTGGGATAATCGAGTAGAAGAGATCGATGGACTTGTTTGCGGCGAGTCTCTTCAACAGTCGCCGGTCGGCTGTCGAGAATAATCCATGGAGTGTAAAGCAATGCTTGTGTTTCAACTCGTGCCCATAACATAGCCATAATGGAGATAACTTGGATATATGTGAGCACTTGTACAAACGAAGACCACGGCCACACAGAGTAAGGACCCTGGCGATCACTTACCAACGACTGGTCCAAAAGTCCAGAGACCCTTGAGGCTGCTCTTAACATTATTCCTGGACAACCACCACATCACGACTTCGCCGATCACTGCCAGCATTATACATACGCCGATGAAGATGCTAGTAACTCTTCGGCGCAACCACCACGGTCTCCAGCCATTGGTGAGTAGAACTTCTGCTGCTTCTACAACATCGGTTTCGCGAAAGCTTGTGTCCCCCCATGATCCAGGTGTAATAGGCGGCGTATCAAAGTAGGGCGTCTCGAGGACAGCTTCCATTAGATTTGATCCTTTAGCTAATAGTCGAGGATCGGTAGCAGCAGGTGTGCCCGACATGCGCGGTGAATTAAAGCCATCGCTGATGGGTGAGTTAGGGAATTGTCCCCTCTGCAATGGACCTGGACTTGGCGGATAGAAAGGACTGAGCGGGAACCCAGGACTGGATGGGCTGTTGAGAGACTGGAAACTTTGAGGACTTGCTAGACTGTGCGGACTGGAGGGACTTCTCGGACCGGGTGATACCCTCGCGATGGGCGGCGAGAGAAGAGGTTGAGGAACTAAGCGGGCGGTCGAGTTTGAGGGTTGCGTGGAAGGATATCGCATGTAACTCAAGCCTGACGATGATGCTGTATATCTCGATTCGTCGTATGGCCCAACCACAATCTTTTCATCTGCGTCGGATGAATGAATGCCCATGTTACTCCATGGTGTTGCCATGTCTGTCCTGCTGCTGTAAGTGGTCGAGAACCTTGGAAAGAGAGTGAGTGAATGAGGCGAGGCAGTGGACGAGAAGCCTCAAGACACCATTTGCGTGGTTGAAACTCTACCACGTAGAGTGGGTGACGATTATTGATTATCAATTATTGATCAATTGCAAAAATGAATGACTGTATAGAAAAGAGCGTGGTATATTAACGAGAGAATAGGTAGGTGAGACGAGGTAGGGAAAGAAGGAATTAGAGATACATCAAGACAGGGAGGTACCTAATGGGAAGGAAAGAGCAAACGTCAAGATGTCAGATCAAAATGAAAGGCCGACCCTCACGGTAAAGTAAACCCCAAAATCGGATGTTTAATGCCGCGCCACGCTCTAGAATCCTTCATGCTACCTTGCGTAGATCCTACGGAGTACACGATAAAATAATGCATGCATTTTCATAGAATAAGCTACCTACTAACTCAACTGAACAAGACAAGTTAGGCGCCACGCGCTGGTGCTGTCTCTATCAATAGTCTGTAAACCCTCGTCCATAAACTGCAGTCAGCCCCCCTGAGAGATAAACCCCACCACCCCGAGCTTATCCATACAGTCTAGACAGTCTAGTAAATCTGACATGCCACGCTCAAGAGGAGCCATGCAACTCTAGCTACTGGTGATAAGTGAGTGATAGGGTGATGTGATCAACCATCGGGCTGAAGAAGAGGTCCACATCTCGCTCAAAACCTCTCTTCTCTCTCCGATGTCAAGAAGTTACAGAGCACAGCGTACTGATCATCGTGAACTGACTCAACCGCCGCCTGAGCCTCGAGGCAAGCCGCCTGCAAACTCTGATCCACCGTTAGAACCGTGTTGTTTGCCCGATCTAACGACGGTACCTGCAGTACTAGACCTGAGCTATATGTTGAGCTCCGCATGTTATACGTTTAATAGCAAAAGACTTCAGTCTAGACTCTAGACTCTCCCATGCCCTTAGATGCTATGCTATGTTTTCAGGTGGAGGCGGTTGACTTCTACCTCGATATGCATCCATCTTTCGCTCTTTTCCATTAATAGCTCCTCGATAGTTCAGGGACGCCACGCGTTGGAAAGCCTTCAAGACCGGCCCCTGAAGAAGGCAGAATCGTGCTAGTATTCAACAAGTTAGTAAAGGGGAAAATCAAGAGAAAGTCTCCGTAGTCTACGATGACCCACATATATTAAAAAGCACCAAAGCACTCACCAGGGGACTGCATGTCCTCATATCATATCCGTACAGCGGCACACTTGTTTGTGGCCTCGAATATTGTTTCCTTTTCTGAGTTGCCAGACCAGAGTCCAAAGACAAGACTGACAATCGAGTCTAATTAGCCCCTGTCCTTGGACCCCAGTCTCTAAAGCGCCGCACCGTTGGCGCCGTCGCCGTAGCGTGGTTGACCGTCAAGGTTTAATGCAAGGGGAAATTACTCACACTCGGGGAGGGGAGGGGGAAGCTTAACAGGTACCGAGACAAGTAAATAGGGAGAACCAATGTTGACAATAGCGTATACGCGCAGCTAGAACAAGACGTCGACCAGATATACGTAGACGCACACACAAATACTGTCTGGCACGATCCATTTTCAGATACAACTAGTCAAAGCTTTCTCAGCTCAACTTTAGACGTAGATCACAAACAAGGAGCATGCATGATACAAACTGTGTGCCTGTACCTGTGCCTGGAGTCCACAATCATATCATCCTCGGCATATCAACCTTATCGAGACATCGGTTCAACCCCTCAAAGCCTGGTAAGCAACGTGCTAGAAGACACAAAGTATAGTGGAAGGAGCAACGTCAGTGTCTAAAGTGTCGGCTCTTGATGTCGAATGCAGCCGTCGAGAGCCCATGCGGACGCCAAACACTCAGGATATAGAAACACAAACACACAAGGAGAGGCATATATCATTCACAAGTATCCATCCAGCCGTGTTTTTTTAATAGGATTTGTTTGGTTTTTAACGCTTTGAAAGTCTTAAAACAACTCCACCACTAATACCCATGGCTCCCACTCAGAAATGGTGAGGGCATACAAGTGATATTTTAAAGACGCCGCACATGACATGGTCCTTTAATATACAAGCAGACATGTATCCTGTCACTCAGAACCCGCTCTGATCATTCCTTCACTTCTGTTCTGTCCCATCTTCAAACACCTGTTTAAGTAGCCAAGCTTTTCGTCCTTTCCCCCTTACACCTTGCCATGCCCGTCACTTCTCTTACATATCAACACCCAACCTCTACCGCAACAGGATACAATAAACAATGACAAGAGAAAAGAAGTGTCAGGAAGCATTAAAAAGGATGGCCAGGTCGCCAGGATGGAGCCGAACAAATACGTAAGTAAAAAGGACGTGGGGGCTCTACCCCTGGGGAGGCGTTAGGCGTAAGGGGGAAATGATGTAGCATCGGCCGAAGAAGCCGACCAGTAAGTCTATAATGAAGAGCAAGGCGCTTATAGCATCGTCGTCTCAACATGAGAAGAAAGCATAGTGGAGAAAGCAGTTAGAGTTGAATGCCCATGTCGGGCAAGTTTCGTAACGACTAGCTGATCACCGCGTCGTAGTGGTAGGAGTAGTCGTCACAGTCCACCTGAAGGGTATCGAAGTATTGAAAAAGAAAAATGGTGCACTGGAAAGATGTGAATGTTTTTTTTTGGTTGAATGTTTTACGGAGTAAGCCGTTAGAGTTGGGTGAGGATTAGTTCCATCCGAGAGAGTTCTCAGCAGCGACGGGAGCAGAGATGTATGCTGTGCGAGCCGAGTTGCCCATTCCGCTGCGTCCACTGCCATGGCTGTCACGGCCGCCAGGGCGGACAGGAGGGTGCTCACCCTGGGCGCCGTACGATGAGAAGTCACGACTCATCAGTGCACCTCCCATGAGAGCAGGGCTTCCGTTACCAGTATAGGCCATCTCGGAAGATCGCTGGCTGCTGCCAATGGAGCTAGCACGGCGGTGACCCAGTTGCTTCTTGCGCTTGTATCGTCGGGCAACCAAGAACATGGCAGCACCGTACATAACGCTCAATCCGACAGCACCGACAGCAATACCAGCAGTAGTAGCCTTCTGCTTGGCAGTCTTGTCACCCTCACCACTGTTACCGAAACCGTCGTTGCCTCCACTGCCGCTATCATCTGAGTCACCACTGTTCGAGTTGGAATCGTTCTCCATATCACCAAAGATGTCGATCTTGTTGTTGATGACCGAGGTAAGGTTGCGAACGATCTCAAGGTCGTTGTTGTACAGAAGAGAGTTGGGAGTGATGAGATCAGCTTGGAGACTGTCGATCATGTTCTCAGGATAATGAATCTTGGCGATAGCAGTGATGTATCCCCACTTAGACTGGGTGTCCATGGGAATAATCTTGCTGATAAGGATACGATCCTTGCTAAAGCCACCCGCATCGGCAAGACCCTTGGGCAGATACTTGAAAAGCTGGGCAGCCGCGACAGTGTTGCGGGCGAGGAACTTGTAGTTGAAGGGAAACAAGAAACCCAGCTGAATGGCAACAGATCCCTCAGGGATAGGCTTGTTGGGATCGTTAGGCAGAATAACACGGGGAATGTTGGCAGGTAGGCCAGTCGAGGTAGAGGTCTCAGTTGCCTGTGTGGGGGCAACAGGAATAGAAGTAGGCTCGAAGACGATGGTGGTGGGCAGCCAGTTGTTGGTGTTGGTAAGAGTAGCAGTGGGTCGAATGCTGGTGACGGGAACCGCAGCTGTGGGGACCAGAGTGGTAGGGGCAGGCTCAGGTTGGGTCTCGGTCTCTACAGGAGGAGGCTGAGAAGTAGGCAGGATTGAGGGCTGCTCCTTGGTAGGGGCAACATCGGCTGAGGTCTCCTCACCATCGGTAACAGGGGCGCTCTGGGTTTCAGCTCCTGTAGTTGGCTTAGTGGGCTCGTTGGTGGCAGTGCCGTTAGTCTCGGCATCAGTCTGAGTAGCAGGAAGCTCGGTGGGTGCAGAGCCGGTGACTGTGCCAGCAGGCTTGGTGGGAGCCTCGGTGGCAGGCTCAGTGGCGGGCTCGGTAGCGGGCTCGGTGGCAGGCTCAGTGGCAGGCTCAGTGGCAGGCTCAGTGGCGGGCTCGGTGGCGGGCTCGGTGGCATTTCCAGTAGCAGGCTCGGAAGAATCGCCTGTAGGTTGAGGGGCATCGGTCTGACTGACTTGTGTTGGCTCCTCAGTGTTGACATCGGTGTTGACATCGGTAGGCTCAGGTGCGCCAGTGGTCTGGGGCTCACCGGTAGCTTCGGGAGCAGACTCAGTGACGTTGACGGGTTCACTTGTAGGTACAGGCAATCCGGTCTCGTCGACACCGGATGTCGCAGCAGGAACAGTCACGTTCGGGGCCTCAGTAGTCTCACCAATGTCAGTTTGGGGAAATTTGGTGTTGGGGTCAAGGAACGAAGTGAGGTCCGGAGAACCGCTCTGCGACGGCTCAGGAGCAACCGTGGTGGGAATGACAGGAGAAATAGTGACCGGGCTTGAGGGTTCAGGCAGCAGCGAGGTAACATCAGTGATGTCCGTAGGGATAGGAAGGATATCTGTCTCATCAACGGGAAGCGTAGGCTCGGGCAGAAGAGTAGTAGGAATGATCTCGGGAACGCCAGTGGTCTCAGGCTCAGTTGAGGGATCGTTGGAGACAGTTGGCTCATCAACGACAGCAGAAGTAGGCTGGCTATCAGCGGGTTGAGTCTCCTCAGGTCCAGTGGTCTTGACATCAGATGGGTCATTGGGCAATACAGAGCTGAGAAGGGTCTCGACAGGGTCCAACAAGCCACCCTTTGTGGTTTCCGCAGTACCAGGAGCGGCAGTTGCCTCTTCAGTAGGAGGACTGACAGTAGGGAGGGTCTGATCGTCTGTCTGAGGCTTGCTGTTCTCACGCTGCGGCTCCTTGCTTGGGGTCAGTGTCTCCTCGGGCAGAGCCTCAGAAACAGTCTCTTCAGGCTGAGTGGTCTTGCTGTCAGCAGGGATGGGCAGAACAGACGACAAGAGTGTCTCGACGGGATCGAGAAGTCCCTCCTTGGTGGTGGGGGCAGGCTGCTCCGTCTTGGGCTCATCAACAGATGGGCTCTCTGTCGCAGGGTCGGCGGGCTTAGCAGTCTCGGTCTCAACGGGAACGGGAGCGGGCTGCGTCTCCTCCTTGCTGTCGGTGTTGGCTGGCTCGGCCTTCTTAGTCTCAGTCTCGACTGGCTTAGGCTCGGTGGTCTTGGGGTCAGGAAGAACCGAAGAAACGATGCTCTTAACAGGATCCAGAACACCCTCCTTGGTGGTTGGGACAGGAGCAGGCTTGGTATCTTCTTCAGGCTCAGTCTTGGGCGCCTCAGTTGTTTCAGGTTCAGGCTTCACAGTCTCGGACTGAGCGGGAGCAGGCTTTGTCTCCTTCTCAACAGGAAGTAGGGATGACAATAGAGTCTCGACGGGGTCTAGGAGTCCCTTTGTGGCACTTGGCTTCTCGGTCTTTGACTCGACGGGAGCGGGGTTCTTGACGGGAGTGTTGACGGGCTCCTCTGTCTCAACCGGCTTGGTCTCTTCCTTGGGCTGAGTCTCGGTCACAACAGGAGCGGGCTTCTCGGTCTTGGTCTCAACGGGAGCGACAGCCGGGTTCTTGGCAGAAGTCTTGACGGGCTCCTCTGTCTCAACCGGCTTGGTCTCTTCCTTGGGAAGAGTCTCGCTCTCAACGGGGGCAGGCTTCTCAGTCTTGGTCTCAACAACTGGCTTCTTTTCCGTCGTCTTGACAGACTCGGGTTCCTTAACAACGGGAGCCGTCGTTTCGGCGGGCTTGACTTCCTCCTCGGTTGTAGCAGGCTGGGGGTTGGCGACCACAATGGAGGTGACAGCGGGCTGAGCGACAGTTTCGGTCTCGACAGGCTCGGCCTTCGTCTCCTCCTTCTTGGGCTCCTCGGTTACGGGCTTCTTGACGGCTGCAGCCGTGGTCGTCTTGGCGGGTTGAGCTGGCTGAACGCCAGTTTTGCTGGTCACAATGCCACCGGGAGCAAGGAGAATTCCAGTGTCTGCTTCCGTGGGCTCAGCAGCCTCTGTCGTCTCGGGGTCCACGATCTCCATGCTTGTTGTTGGTTGGATAACTAGCGCAGGGGCTGGGTTGGCACTGGGTCCAGGTCGCTTGAAGCCAAGGGGCAGAGTCGGGTCGAAGTTAACGCCATCCTCCTTGTCGGCCGATTCCCTGTTGTTGTTGTTGTTAAACAGGCTCTTAAGGAATGAATCGGCAGGTTCCCGCTTCGCAATCGTGGGGACTGCTTCGTTGGCTGGAACGACCGGTTCATTGTTCTCGACTTCCCGCTTGACTTGTCGGGGGTAGTAAATGCGAGGTCGGTTGGCGGCTTCAACAACAGATGAAGAGGCAAGAGCCAAAGCGGCCGCCACAACAAAACTCTTTGCGTGCATTTTCGGTAATTATTGATAGGTGTGTGCTGGATCTGTTGTTAGATTCAGAAGCTGAGCCACGCTTTCGACCAACTCACTGTCAGGAATAAGTTTCAACGAATGTACTTGACTATGAAGTCAACGAGTGTAGTCTGCATGGAAGTGTTAGTCGCCGTTGTTGGTTCGAGTTTAGTTCAATTCCATCATCCGTCATCTTTGTCCTGTACGAAGCGCTCGTAGTCGCGTTCCCCCCGGCATTCGGCAATCATCCGGTTCATCGCATCAGAAGCGTATTATAGAAAACAAACTCACATATAGTTTGCGTAGAGCGTATGTATATGCGAATCCAAAAGCAATTTAAATGAGTGACTGACGAAATATCGTCAAATGTGATTCAACAACAGGCGCGTGTCGTCCAGATCAAGGTCCGGGGCGGCGTTCTTCGTTCCAGTATCTTGGTGTGGGTAGATTGTCGGTGATGATGAAAGATATTAATCAATCGTTACGCCGACATCTGCTGATTAGATTGCTAGAACCTCCAGAGGTCCTATTGGCAGCCAGACTCCCAAGTGAGTGAAGGGGTGAACGGCGTGAACGGGGTCTCGCGAGGAATCGTGTTGCAGACGCAAGAGCGCTGTCGAGAATCGAGATAGGACGGTCGACGACGCCTTGATGCTTGTCGTTTGGAGGTGAGGTCGGTGTGGGGAGAAAACGAGAGGAAGAAGAGGAAGGAGAGTAAGGAGTATGTAAGTACTAGATGTAAGAAAAGGCTGGAGAAAAGAAGGGACAGCGACAGGGCCAACAGCAATGGAAGGAAGGAATGAATGAAAGCGAATGGGGAGATGGGAAGGGCATGGGAACACGACAGGGACAAGGGGACAGGGACGGAGACGGGGATCAAGGGGGTGTGACCCAGGCATGGATCATAGCAAAAAGGGTGCGAGTGCCCTGAACTGAACTGAACTGAACTGAACTGAGATTCACCTAACTGAACCTGGACAGCGAACGGCACACATCCATTCGTACAACGGGGCTCCAGTGCTAAGGTATTTTTTTAGCACCTTGAGCTGGTTCCAGGGCGGCCACGATACTCACCAGAGACGGCTTCGTACACCATTTCAGGTGGGCCTGGAGACGAACAAAGGAGACTTGCTTTTCAGCATCCACACCAGGTCCAACCCCCCTTGAGCTTGGATGTGCGGGTACGCAAGGGGAGGGCAATGGGTACAGTCGCTATTGCGAAGTTCGTGGGGACAGACAATGTACTTCTCAGCTTGCTTGGAAGTATCACGCAATTGATAAGACAGGAAAAGCAGCGACACCTCTGTGAACGCAAGTAATGCTTTCTTAACGCCTTCGTCCTCTGCCGGTGGTGCCTCTCGGGAGCTACCGTATATTCAGCCAACCGTATTCCTCAATGGGACTGCGTTCGCAAACGCCTTTCGCCGTTGATCGCACCCGTTGAAAGTGCCTCCTGACGGCATCGGTCAGAGGCGCCAAAAACAGCTCGAACTCCCCCTCTCAAGTCTCGGGCTTCCAAGGCCACTAGTTAGGGAGCAGTTAACCATGGACGCTTTGCGATGATGGTGGGTGAGCTAACTCAATCTAGCGGCACAGAGAGCCAGTACAAACCGCCAGCGTGGAAATTGCGCACCTAACAAAACGGGGGTTTTCTGGTGGGTGTGGGAATCTCGTAGGGGTGTTTGAATGATTGAGTCCGTGAGCCAAAAGTCAGGGTGTGGCTGAGATTGCTTTGTTGCAGCAAGTCTCAAGACACCATCGCGAGGAGAATGATCTCAATGCCAGGGCACGGCACAGTTGATTGAACGCATGCTCGCCGCTGGCTGCAGTCAGCATAAGCAATAATCAGCACGAGGTTGAGATGAACAAAATCCGACCTCGTCTACTCCGTATCCTTATTCATACTCCATCCATACTGTATGCTCGTATGTAACACCAGCAGACAACACCAGTATGCTAGTGAATATCTGCTGGTGCAGAACAGCAACCTGAGGGAGAAAAAGAGTCAGTGAGTGACCTGATATGCCTGGCCAGGCCATGCAACAGCGGTGTCGTTGGTGGAAATCAACAGGACTCATCGTAGCGCTGAGTCCCAAACACTGGTCGTGTCTCTCATCTGCCGGGGAGTCAGATCAGTTCGAGCTTGTGGAATGCCAATCATTAATGCGGTAATGAGTTGATGATGAGTTATGCAAGTTATGAATGAGTGTGTGAAGATCACAGAGAGCATGTGTGAACTCTGCGGGCCGGCAATCTGCAAGGGGATATCATGATAGTGTTTGATAATTGGACAGAACGAGGTCTTGCTGACTACTCTGGCCTAGACTCGTCTTGAACAATAACCTATATCCACCAGCTGACACGTACAGCATGCTCATCTTATGCATTTGCATTGGAAGCTTGCGTATGCACGTTTTACGTCTCCAGTCTCTTTGCTTTTCCTTTTTTTTGCTCTTTTGACGTTACGGGTGACGTTCCGGGTTGAGAAGCCGGCTGGAAGCTGTCCATCCCGTGTGTAAAAACCAACTCATATCAAGAGTCAATGTGACTTCGCTTATCCGTCCATCTTAACCTATATGTCGTCCGTCTTCGGCAGTCCATACCTCTTTGATTATGAACAAGGTCCGTTGCATTGAACTGACAAAGTCTTATCCGTGGCTGGTTGTACAACATGATTATCCAGTGATTGTCTTTTGAACTACAAACCTTTAGATAATGGACGACAGCGCGTGGGAGAGGTGATGCAGCCGTCCGAAGCGGTTTCACACGCGACTGGCAGCATGAGACGATACAAGCTAGTGTCCTCGACAATACTGAGTCGTCGCGCCAGATAACTGTGGTTAATGAAGTACCGAGTAACGAATGATCATGTACAGTGGGCTGCAAAAAGTATTCGTATCCCCCCCTTGTGGGGCTACCTAACCTAGCCCGATTTAGACTGCATTTTTAACGCTGCTTTTACATATTATACCATAATACTATAATAATGCCTTAAGGTAAGGAATTATTACTATCTTTACAGTCTTATATTTATAAATTATAATATACTGGTTATAGCTAGAGAGAGCTTTTTTATAGGTTTTTAAAGATATTAAAATTAACTATTTAGTTAACTATTAAATCTAAAGAAAAATATAATTTTAATAACTATACTTTACCTTACTTTAGTATACCTTAAAAGCTTATAAAAAAGTAATATAATTAGATATATAATATTATTATAACTAATCTATATATTATAATAAGGGACTTATTTAATTTAATTAATAATACTATAAAAGTATAATCTTTATAATACCTTTTATATAAAATAAATAAAAGAAAATAACTATAGAAGAAATAAATAGTCTTAATATTACTATAGGCTTATAAAAGGCTTAATTAGGCTATATAATATTAAGGTATTAATTAGAAATAGATAAAATAAAGTAATAAGTATATAATATATTACAGTTAGGGTATAAGGCCTATCTAGACCTTTTTATTACCTTATAAGGCCTTATATATATAGAATATTTAAAAAGCTAAAAGACTAGGGACTATATAGTAAATATTCTAGGCTACTTTTAATTATAAATCTTATATACTATTAATACCTTTTATTAATAATATTAATACTATTAATATCTATAAATTATATTATTTTATCTTATTATAATTTCTTTAACTAGGTAATATCTTTATATATAATAATATCTCTATATATATAGCCTAGATTATTAAGATATTACTTAAAGAGCTAGAAATTAACCTAATAGTATAGCTATCTTATTTACCTAATTTAAATTCTATAGAGAATTTATAGGTATTAATAAAGGTTAAGATTTATAGATTATATCTAGAATTAATTTATATAGAGAATATAATTACTATATAATATACCTTAGTTTTAATTATAATAAAGGCTTAAAATAATCTTAAAGAAAGAATTTTATAAAACCTCTATAAGATAATACTAAACTAAATTAATACTATAATTAAAGTAAAAGGTTAGTATATAAAGTATTAAAGCTATTCTAGATAATAGTATTATATTAAAAATATAAGCCTAAAGCAATACCCTTAATAATATCCTAATCCGGCTAGATAATAACCTCCTGAACAGGGGGGGATGCAAATACTTTTTGCAGCCCACTGTATTGACTGCTAACTAAAATCAGCAGCGTCCCGACCGGCAAGACCTTGGCAGATTCCCCAGCTTCCCCTGTTGCGATATTCAAGGTCCGTGGAGAGGCGAAGTGCCACACCCAGAAGATAACAAAATAAAAAAGGGCCACCCCGTGCCTGTGGCATGGCTAGCATGGATAGCGCCATGATCCAGGAACCAACTTGACTTGGGGGTTCGTGACAGAGAGGAACACCAATTGCAAGTTGAAGAGAATGACAAAAGACCCGCTCCACTGGTTCCAGCAAAGTCTTAGCAACGGCTAGCTTCCCTCTACAGCGCCACTTCATCCTGGATGATGCTCAAGCCTTTAATTATCACGACTAGCACGACCCCGTTGACGCTTGGGTTGACCTGTTTTCTCTCCGGTCCGTGGCACGCGAGCCTGCCAGTACCTGGATTTTCTATTCTCCACGGATACATACTCCGTACCTAACCTCGTGCTTGGCTACTTGGGTTCCCTGGTTGCGGGTCTTACTCGGTAAGAATCATATTGAGGCGCTTACACACGATCGAGGTCACAACTCCAGACAAAAAAGAAAGCATGCTTTATGTTTATGGCTTTGAGTTTGTCCAGACGAGACGGATAATATTGAGCCATGTCTTTAACTCGACACTCTGCGGGCTCGAAGCGAAATAACATCACTGACTGTGGCTTGACAGGGCTGTCACGACAAAGGTAGGGGGAATGGTGGGACAAACGCCCGCCATCACCAGCAACTGATGACGAGCGAGCGAATACCTACAAGAGGCTTGTGTCAATTCACAGCGTGTGGCTCACATCACGAATTCCTCTACTCCACGTGGGTTCTGCAAATCGCATTCTGGAGACAGATGAAAATGCGGCGTTTCGGTTGGTCCAACCCGCAGAGATTGCGCGTCAGTCACTAATAATCACTGGTATTAAATGTCTCATAAACAAACCTCAACTGAACGATTAGTGTTTTCCTGCACATGGTTTTCTCGTGCTGTGTTTGTGACATGAAAATATCACTTCAATATAGGGTTGGTTTAGCACACATCAATCTCCAATCACACCTTAACTCTCAAATGATCCATGGTCGCCGGCTCCTTCGATGATCTACAGATGACTCCCGAGATCCTTCCTTGGTGCTTATTGTCATCTGGGGTAGCCTTGGCTGCTGAGCATGAAGGGATCGTGGGTTTCTTCCCCTATCAGAGGCAATCTCTCCTTTGCATAGTTCATGATCGTCGTCTTATCTACTTTTTCTTATGTGCTCTTCATATACATATGCACATGCACACATCCATGACCATCACGATGTTTAATTTCGTTTAGAGGCCATACTGACTTTGATCTTTTTGTCTACTCCTGCTTTCCGATGTTACCGTCGCATTTTCCCCTTCTGCCCCCATCGGCCACTGGTATTCCGTCGACCCCATTAAGGTCGGCGCCCATTTGTTGAACTCTATTCATAGAATACAGACTTGCATAATGTATGGAGATTAGTTTATACAAAGATTTCCGCCCTATGCTCAACCACTTCCATAATAATCCTCTGCTGGTTCTGTGCCTGAATCTTAACGTTGCCGCGCTCAGATTCTATTTAACTCACCTGAAGCAGCCAGTATCATCAGTGGCTTCAAACTTTGCCAAAAGCACCCGACGATTTTGGGCTCTTTCAAGACACCAAAAATACGGAAGAGTGGTCCGGGGTCCCACCACATTGGGATGCTCGTGGCCTAATCTGGCCTTAATTTAACAGGCCGTCCCCTGTACAGTCTCGGTTGAGCAGCTGCCCGTCGTATTGGAAATTTCCAATGTCGGACGCCATCTGATCTTCAAGACTCAAGTGATTCGATTCTTATTTTTGAGTATCCGCTTTGTTTGTTTCTACCGTTTCTTCCTACCTGTCTTAGGCAAAGATCGGTTTAGTCCATCGCGATGGTTTCTTTGCCAAGAGACTCCCGACGCTCATCTCATTACACGAATCTTAGTGCAACTCCTCACGGCCTTGAGGGACAGCACATAACTCAAGTGTCAATGTAGCATCGTGGAAACTACGGGTGCATCATCCATAGGCTCAAGTCTCGGAATGCCCACGTGAACGGCATCTCCATTGTCGATGTTGCCTTGTGTCGAAGTCTCCAAAATACCCGCTCCACCATCACCACGACCGCCCAAGCCGCACTCGCCCTACCGCTCTGGATGATGGGTCCGAGCAGGCGTTGTCTGGCTTGTGTTGGCAGTCTCCCTGCCTTAGCTGGTGCTTACCACCCATGTCGATAGCTAGCTGACTCTGCCTGAAACGAAACGGTTTGTTTTCTTGAGAAACATTTGAGAGACAGGCTGACTCGGAACCGTAATTTGCATTCTCCCGTCCTAGATCGATACAGGTTCGCTCGGTTTAGGCGGGAGAAAGGTCAGAGTGCCCTGAGACGAGGCCGCCGACGGTTCGTCTCGCTTGGATCGGTTGAACTAATACAGTGGGCTGCAAAAAGTATTTACATCCCCCCCTATTCAGGAGGTTATTGTCTAGCCGGATTGGGATATTATTAAGGGTGCTGCTTTAGGCTTATATTTTTAATATAATACTATTACCTAGAATAGCTTTAATACTTTATATATTAACCTTTTACTTTAATTATAGTATTAACTTAGTTTAGTATTATTTTATAGAGGTTTTATAAAATTCTTTCTTTAAGATTATTCTAAGCCTCTATTATAACTAAGATTAAGGTATATTATATAGTAATTATATTCTCTATATAAGTTAGTTCTAGGTATAATCTATAGATTTTAGCCTTTATTAATACCTATAGATTCTTTATAGAATTTAGGTTAGGTAAATAAAATAGCTATACTATTAGGTTAATTTTTAGTTCTTTAAGTAATACCTTAATAATCTAGGCTATATATATAAAGGTATTATTATATATAAAAATATTATCTAATTAAAGGAATTATAATAAAATAAAATAATATAACTTATAAATATTAATAATATTAATATTATTAATAAAAAATATTAATAGTATATAAGATTTATAACTAAAGGTAGCCTAGAATATCTACTATATAGTCTCTAGTTTCCTAGCTTCCTAAATATTCTATATATATAAGGCTTTATAAGGTAATAAAAAGGTCTAAATAGGCCTTATACCCTAACCGCAATATATTATATACTTATTACTTTATTTTATTTATTTTTAATTAATACCTTAATATTATATAGCCTAATTAAGTCTTTTATAAGCCTATAGTAATATTAAGGCTATTTATTTCTTTTATAGTTATTTTCTTTTATTTATTTTATATAGAAGGTATTATAAAAATTATACTTTTATAATATTATTAATTAAGTTAAATAAGTCCTTTATTATAATATATAAATTAATTATAATAATATTATATATCTAATTATATTACTTTTCTATAAGTTTTTAAGGTATATTAAAGTAAGGTAAAGTATAATTATTAAAGCTATATTTTTCTTTAGATTTAATAATTAACTAGATAGTTAATTTTAATATCTCTAAAAATCTATAAAAAAGCTTTCTCTAACTATAATCAGTATATTATAATTTATAAATGTAAGACTGTAAAGATAGTAATAATTCCTTGCCTTGAGGTATTATTATGGTGTTATAGTGTAATATGCAAAAGCAGTATTAAAAACGCGGTCTAAATCGGGCTAGGTTAGGTGGCCCCACAAGGGGGGGATGCGAATACTTTTTGCAGCCCACTGTATCACTTGAAACAGCAGTGTTGATCCCCGGACTCGAGATGGGAATAGCAGGACACGATGCATCCTTGCTCAGTTGAGATCCATTGAGTAACTTTGGCGACGAACATGATCTATAATACGCCCGCAGTATGTCACGCACTATGGTGATGCCATCTGATAGTTTACCTGTGTGCGAAAAGACCCTGTTGGATCATGTTCGAGACACAGTGGAGGATATATTCATTCCTTTCTTTGTGCTCTTCACTGTGGCGCTTTCTTTGTTGTTCGTTGTGGTTGTCTGCAAGATCGATCATGTCAAAAATAAGTTTTAGACGGATGCCCTCTACCGCTTTCTGTTGTGTTATTTCTTGTAGACTTGGAATCTTGAAGGACGATGCTCTTTCGAATGTCTTGCTCTTTTGATTCACTATGTAGCGTTCGCGTATGTGGCTGACACTTCTTACATACCAATTGATCTTGATGTGCTTGTCTCGGGATTTGTACAAAAATACACTGTTATGCTAGGGGTTACCTTTGGATCCAGAATAGCCAAGTTTCTGCTTTATAATTTAGTATGATGTCCTTTGTTCTTTGCCCTGTTGGAATGGTATGTCCAATAGGCCGCACATCGACAGGATCTTGGCATGCCTTTTGCATGTAGGACCTGACGTGTGATTTGGTGAGGAATCAAACAAGCCATAAATTAGATTTGGAATGAAGTATGGTTTCATTGAATGTCGTCTCCTGCAGGTATAGTGACAAACTTCTATCGCTATGCTAGGTCTGTGGCCTCTTGAGCAATGTGTGTGAATGTATGTTAGATTGATGATGACGGCGTTTTTCAACACATTCAGATCGTCAATTCCATTTATTCCATATTTTATTACGTAAAGGCATAAATCATTCGGCCTCACTAGGTTATATGTTCGTGTTTCAGTGACGGAAAATAATCATGTTATCAACATGTATTGGTGCTTCATTTACGAAACCTGGTTAGATGCTTAGGTAGACCACTAGTGAGAACTACTCGTAAATACACATTCACACTGTCACCGCTGTCCTATTGAAACTGCACTATATATGACATAGCCTTGTTTTGCTTTTCGTTTCATCTTATAATGATATGGCATGCGCAGTGTTTGTGGCCAAGCTGCCAGGGACAAAACTATGAAGAATCTGCAACTTGTAACTCGGAAAGGTGACAACAGCGAGTGAGCGAAATGTATCAACATTGCGCTTGACTTTATCAGTTAATTAATGTCTAATTATTTTTCAATGCATTAGAGAAGAAAACTACCAACTCGCTGTATGATGTTTAGTGATAAGATGCCGTGGTACAGGTCGGGTTAGGTGTACAGGGTAGCAGGTAGCATACACAATGCGCAGTATGAAGGCCAGTATGAACATCTACCAATGCAAAGTGATTACGCAGATCAGTATTGTTACCATGGAACAAACACACCTACTTAAATTCCAACTGGTGGCCGACTAGTGTGATGGTTCTGAATTGGATCCAGATCTGGTTTCAAAAATGTACATTCAATGCAATCCATGCCAGCCTGAGCAGATGTTGGATAGTTGGAATCGGTAGCTAAGTGTAGACGACAATGAGGATAGCATTGCCTACTTATGACCGGCTTACACTGTACATGTAATAACGATAAGACCTTGTCTTGAAGTTTGGAAAGCATTTACACACTCCTACAAGTTGAAACCTCAAATACTTGAACATGTGGTTTGTTCCGCCGGAGACCCACCAAAACGGGCGACCGATCCGGCGGCGTCGGCCGGCCCCACCAGAAGCCACTCATGCCACTTTATTTAGGTTCTCTGGCGCCTCATTTGCCTGAATAGAATGGTCCCCACTGTGTCAAGATAACCAGGGTCTCCTGCTGTAATTGGCTAGAGTATGAAGAAGCTCGTTCGATAGCCAGGCGTGCCAGGTTCACTGGAATTTATCTACTCTATCATGAACTCAACCCCAAACGGAGGATTGACCTCCAACTCATTCCTTACCTCGCAATCCTAAATCATGGCTCGTCGACAGCATTTGACGCTGACCTTCATTTTGGTCCTCGGGGCCTTCTTCACCTTGTCCTATTTCTTCTCCGGACCCTCGCGCAGTGTTCTTCTTCCTAAGTTCCAGAGCAATGTTGAACTGCCCCTGAAGGAAGCCCCTCGATCAGAGTTCGCCGCTGACCTCGGCGCTCTGCCTGAGGGACTCCTCAGTGGTAACTCTATTGCGCCCAAGCTCGAGAACGCGACGTTGAAGTATGTTTTGATTGACTTTCTAACTGTCGCAACGTGCCACTAACACCACCTTCACTAGGGCTGAGCTCGGCCATGCGACGTGGAAGTTCCTCCACACGATGATGGCACGATTCCCCGACAAGCCGACAAAGGACGACCGCATGGCTCTCGAAACTTTCATGCACCTTTTCGCCCGACTCTACCCTTGCGGCCAGTGCGCGGCGCATTTCCAGAAGCTGCTCGCCCAATACCCTCCTCAAACGAGCAGTCGCAACGCAGCCGCTGGATGGCTATGCTTTGCCCACAACATCGTTAATGAAAGGGTTCATAAACCCCAGTTTGACTGCGAGAACATCGGCGACTTTTATGACTGCGGCTGTGGTGATAAGGACAAGAAGGAGGGCACAGCGGCTGTAGAGGGTGTCAAGGGCGAGGGACCTGACCAGGAGCTACACAAGCATTAAAGCGTTTTGCTAAATACCTATATATGTACGAGTAATTATAAATTGAGGAGAAGCCTGCATGTGCTGGCTTTGGCTGGATCAGCCTGTTCATGATTGGCATACCCAATATCTTGGAAACACTCCTCATTCCACCAGGCAGCTATTGAGTGACAGAAATGTTCTTGCAGTGAGAACATCCATAAGATGAAACGCATACTTAGTAATAACATTATCAACTAGAATTTGAATACATTGTTGTAGTACAGTCCATAACTTCGAAGGTACTAAGGTGTGCGATATGATCAGTCACGTGTGTAGTCACATGACACAGAAGCTGGCCGTGGCGCGGCTGCGCGTTCAGAGCTGCCTTGAGCTTCATTGGAGCTGTAGCCTTCCCCGAGCAACGAGCAACGACCACGAAGCATTTACGACACACGACTCCGAATCTACCGATTAATCACCTCCTTACGCTTTCGAACAAATCACCGATAAACCGACATAATGGAGTTTGGAAACGCTGGAGTCTTGAACGAGGGTGCGTTGGGAACTCTTTCGTCATAGCTTGGCCTTGTCGATATGGGAGCTTACAGATATCGCTAGATGGTATCCATGTGGACATGGACCGCCTCAAGAAGGGAGAGGTCAAGTGAGTACTGCAACGATCTGCTGTCGTATCAAGCAACTTACTAACTTGTTTAAAGCCTGGGAACTTCGATGTATGTGCCTCCATAATGATGCAAACGATATAGCCTAACTCTATTGCTAGCATGGCGGTTACATTCAAGGACGGTGTCATTCTGGGTAAGGGTTTTGGCCTCCAGCTAAGAATCTTTTAGTAACCGTTATCCTTTAGGAGCCGATTCGCGAACAACAACTGGTTCCTACATCGCAAACCGAGTGACAGACAAGTTGACCCAAGTACACGACACCATCTGGTGCTGCCGATCTGGCTCAGCTGCCGACACCCAAGCTGTTGCCGACATTGTTCAATACCAGCTTGGACTATTCGCCATGACAAATGGAAAGCCACCCATGACACAAACCGCTGCATCCATCTTCCAGGAGATTTGCTACGCCAACAAAGACCGCCTGTCGTATGTCATAATATATCCCAATTCTATCATATACATAGCATCTAGACACTAACATTTGCTCACAGTGCCGGTCTGATCATTGCTGGCTGGGATGAGCGATTCGGCGGCCAAGTTTACTCCATTCCTCTGGGTGGTTCTCTTCACAAGCAAGCATATGCTATCGGTGGTTCTGGATCGACTTACATCTACGGTTACTGTGACGACAACTGGGAGGAGGGTATGGAGAAGGATGATGCGGTCAACTTCGTCAAGGGAGCCTTGAGAGAGGCCATCAAGTGGGATGGTAGCTCTGGTGGTGTTATTCGCATGGTTGTTCTCACCAAGGATGGAGCGGACCGACACTTGTATCTCCCCGATACTGACTACAAGGTGCGGCACGAGTAATGGTCCTTGGTTGACAGGACAAAGCAAGGAAAGGGGACAAACGATCTAGCATGGGCAGTGCTACGGCGAAAACCGTCATGACAGTGGACATTAAATGAGGGAAGGATTTTCCAAAGACGCCCCTGACGGATGTCGATATGAGTATACGAAGAGGGTATGGCCAGACTCCTCAAAGAACAACCAATGGTAGATGCAAGAAGTTAGACATCACTCGGCGCTGTACACTAGATAATGGGATCAAGAAAATAAGATATTTGCTGGTCTCACCAAGCAAGGAACCAGCAACCTAGTGTACGAATAATCGAAATATGAGACAGGCCGTAGTTGATGAAAAGCATATCCGCCGTTGAGATTGCTAATGCGAATGTGGTCGCTAACTGTGGGCACGTGAATCAAGTCCGATGTATAATGCGAAACAATTCAAATGAATCGCTCTTGAAACCCAGAAAGCGCCTGAACGGTGCCGACTATCTAGATTATCAAGGGTTCACCGCTCTTCTAGAATGAGGCTTGGAATGATGATCAAAAATGGTGTAACAAGACTTGCAGGAGAGTGGGCTCTGGACGACAAATGAGAAGCTCACGCGACTGAAGAGGTACCTGGTGATGCAGGGCTTGAGGGTTGAGACAGACCAGCAAGTGCCATGTGCTCGCTGAACAAATGCTGTGTGGTTAAATACTCACCATAATGGATCCGTGCTTTGTTATAGAGACTCAGCTTTGAGCATGCAATATGTATATATATGCCCGACGGCGGTGAAGCTTTTGTAGTATCTCATAATTCCAAACCAAAGCTCCCAGTAATGAAGAGAGACGTCGATTGATGAAGAAGGGGCACGTGTGCACATGTTGAATGGAGAAAAGATCGCTACTGCATAATAAGACGCAATCGTGAATCTACTTCCCCAAGTTGCACCCGATACCGGTGGCATCTTGTATAGACTACTTGGTGGGACGCTTCTGCTGAGGAAAAAAGCCGCAGAGACCCGTGAGCGAATTTCACCTTTGAAAATACTTTTATATAAGTAGTAGGAGATCCAGAGAAGAGACTGAAGAGGATACCGATAAACCATGAGTTTTGCGTGTATTGCAGCTGGAACGATAGTCGAGTTCTGTTGTGTTGGTGAGTTGTGTAATTGAAACGAGCTACCTGCAGATAGCCGGTATTCATCATATCTGTTGTCCACTCACTGTGTAAGAGCTTATCAATAACCTGGAATATGTTAATACGTTACTTCGGTTAACAACTTCCCGATTACCGAGTTAAATGATGCAGTGTGGTTAGTTGTATCAGAAAGATAACCTGCTGCAGAGAGCAAGCACATATACGCTATGTTTTCAACAGTATTTGAAGAGGCTTGAGGAGTCTCGAGTAAGAGAGTTATTCATGTGGCAGAGACTGACGTCCGTATCAAAACCCCCCCTTATTGCAATTCCCCAGCTCCTCCAACAAAGCTAATGACCTTAACTTCCAAGCATAGACTTGAGCCTTGAGGTATACTATCGAGTCAAGCTCCAACAACAAGAGCTTACAAATCAATAATACGAGTGCAGCTATCATGATTTTGACAACAAGCTTCAGCTGTAGTAATGTCTTGAAACGCCTGCCATTCACACGCAGACCGTACCTATATCTGTTGGGATTATCACATAACCCGTTGACAGTTCTTGAAGAGTCAATAATGTACCCACGTGCAACGACCCTTGGCTCTGGTGCGTTCTTATGGTTAGAAGAATCAATGTGAAGACAAGATGTACTCAGTACTCTTATAAATACTAAGTGTGAGAGATAGGTACACCGTACAGCATAGGTACAGTAGGTGCCATTGTGACGTAGAATAAATCCCTCTATGAGCCTGCATGTACCTAATTTTTCTAATTGCCCGTTGCCAGAGCCCCTGATCTACACATAGCTAGCATGTGTCCGGGAAGGCGTGATTTAAACAAGGAAGCAGAAATGTTCCCAGGTTAGACAGAGCAAACCACAAGCAACCAAGACGGGCAAGCAACACCCGGATCCTGCATCCTGCTCGCCTTGCCCAAGGAATATTAAAATAACCTACCTCCTTTTCCCTTCTCCACCAACTGCGCACATCAAAATCCCCACGTTGTTTGATCTTCTTTCCCTTTCCTTCTTTTTATACTCAGCAGCTCGCTAAGCTTTACGTACAAAGACCCTGAGAACGTGGACAACTATTCACTAGCAGTCGTTGATCAACTTGTCTCCATCTCCAACTCCACCCTCAAGAGCTCGAGCCACTATCGACTGCCTGCAGGCCACTCGCCTGACCTGGAAAGACCCGTGAGACCCCTACGCTAGATTCAGATCCAGACCAGCCCCAGCGAACGGACCATACGAGTGTCAAAGCCTGTTGACCCAAGCTATTTTGGTCGACCGAGCCAGAACATCTCCCAAGCCGTGTCATTCGATTCGCTGCCGTACTTATCCCTGACTCAACTGGGGTTCAAGCAAGATTCTGTAGCTGCGTTTTATCGAAACTTCAGGCGCTCGCTTGCGCGTCTCTTCGCTGGACCCGGACTTTTCGACCTCGATACCGCCCGCTATATCCTAGTGGCATCAGACTTACATTCTGCTTCTACACTTCTCCAAGTAGCAGCCGATCTCGTGCCATTTCTTTTCGGAAGCGTTGATCGGAGGGATCTATTGACTTATTTTACCCGCTGCGCTCCGCTCCGCTGGCCGCGCCCCTCGCCGTCTCCGTTGCGTTCGCCGGAAAGACGCTCAGCCTGTCACCGTAATCTTTAGGCTTGCGATCACGCTTTAAAATTACCTAAGACAGCCAATTGTTTCCTCTCTGTTGATGGCTGCCGTCTTTAACTTGACCTCGACCTACTACAAACTCGAAGAGGCTCTGTTCAGTATCTTTATATCGGTTCTACTTCGCTACTAATTATATTATCTCGTCCCATAACCCCCTCTCTTTACATCATCACGGTTCTTCTTATCTTCGACTGGCTTCGCCTAGTTCCAAGGAACCTAACTCTTATCTGCATAGTCTTGGTAAGTGCTCTATATGTTTGCTTCACTTTGTATGTTTCATGTGCCTCACTTCACGTTTGCCTTCTTCCTATCCTTCCCTACGCTGTCACCATTCAATACACAGACGCCGTATTAGGCTGCGAAACCCAAGTGAAACCAGCCAGCCGAAGGAAGGAAAGTCGTCACAAGTTTTCGAGTGTTGCTCGGGCGGTTGGCGGCTGGTGATGAACTCAGGGACCGAGTCAGCCACCAATAAAACCTCGAGTCCAGATGGATGCACATGCGCTGGCAGGGTTGGTGACGTCGCCGGCCTGTGCTCTGACTGGGACGGATGCGAATTTACAACGCCACTCTAGCTGCCATGTTCAACATACGGGTATTATGCAACATATCGGTTCGCCCGTTTCGACGGCATCTTTTGTGGCAACTTTATATTCGTCTTCGGTGTTCTTGCCATTAAGTTATCCATCGATGCTTAATCAAGTTGCTTTACCGTGCACATGCGTAAATCGTGTTTCCTATCTCCAATGACGAAAAGCCATTGAGCAAGACACTTTACGCCTCTTCTTGACAGCAGATGATCGACGACAAATGACATCGCACCCCACTCAACCAGAATTCCTCTCTGTTGATGGATTCTAGAGACAAAGTCGAAGAACTGAGACCGCACTGGAACATTCTCAAGCAGGAGAGGAAGAAAAAAGATGTCAAGCAAAGAAGAGAAAAAAAACCAAAAAAAACTCAACACCCTGACTTGCTGCAAGAGGAAACACCAATCAGGCCAAAGAGATACACCACTGAGTCGGTTCCGATATTTTGTCGGGGAGAATGAATCGGTGCAAACCAGATTTCACCCCACCATCCGGTCAACCAGCCGCTCTTGACCACCGCACCGTACCCGCTGGCTCACCCACGAGGGCTGATGAGGGGCGAGTGTTTTGCTCTGCTGTACTGGGAGGACCACTCGTTAGCAGCCTGTTGAACGCCTGGGCACCCACTGGACAACGCCAGTTGCTAGTCAGTCAGGCTGACACCGACTCCCCTCATTTGGCTCCAGTGATTGCTCCCTCAGCCTCCAAAGTCTCCAGCATCTTTCGGGGCTTGTCCTGGTTCTGGTCCAGGTTGTTAAGCGTCCCCACCGGCCCGATCCTCTCCCCTCCTCTACTCTGTCCCCTCCATTTGCTTGATTCTTTTCGATTTCCTCAACTTGTCTTGGCTATTAACATCGTCATTGTCTCCATTTGCCTTGCCTCGACCATTTCTACACCTCACATCCCCTGCCAAGCGATATAAACCAATCGCGATATTGTTACCTGTGATCTTGACGACTAATAATTTGTTTTTGTCTTGTCCTGCAGTCTATTCGCCGCTTACGATATTCTTTAACTCTTTGCGAGCCCAGCGACAACACACGATACCCCTCCGTTTATCTTAATACTTACACCCTTGCCTTCACGTTACCTTCGAACCCTCGCACGATAGCGATGTTATGGCTGCTGTGATTGGCGACTTCGTTTCAGAAACCTCATATCCTCATACCATGATTGCCAACCCCTCCCTTCAACATCACCATTCACACGACTCTTCGTCCTATCGATCTGGCAGCCGATCACGACGCTCCACCACTCCGCGAGCTCAACGTACAACAGATCTCGCCCCTACAACGTGGTCATCTGCGACTGCGACAGCACCTGCATCGACTTCAGAGTCTAATCCTACTTCTGTGCCTGCGGGTCACGAAACTGCCCACGTGTCGGCCACTGGCGGAGCCTCGCGCTTCCCCTCCCCGCCTCCGTCCTCATCGCCAGCTGCTGCCACAGGCCCTGCTTATACTGATGATGCAAAGAGCTCGTCTATGGCATCTGACGCGAGGGACTCTGGTCCCCTAGGACACGCTTCGCGGCCCGGCTCTACTTCTCACGACTCTACTGCTCAGCAACCATCTCCGGCGTCTGATGATTTTCAAATATCCAACCCGTCTTATTCTCTCCCCAGGGCAGCGCCGCAGCCATCGGAGCAGACTGTTATACATATTCGCGATCTAGCACACATTCAGAGTCTGGCTAGCGCTGACTTACTATCTGGCAATGACGGGCCTGGTATTCTCAACGACCCGCCCCTTCAGCAGATGAAATATGAAATTAGCGGCATGCCCATAGGGGATATCATCGAAATGGTCGCTGCACTTCTAACTAAGATCACCACCACCAACGACTTACAACACGATGCGATGCAGCGCAATGTCGCTCATCAACAGCAGGCCAACCAATCTGGCGATACCAGTGGAAGCTCAATATCGTCCTTGAATCACTCTGTTCTCGCCTTTCATGGCAAAAACGTCCCCGCCATTACCATTTTAAGCTACCTGTCGAGGATACACAAATATTGCCCCACTACTTATGAGGTATTTCTCAGCCTGCTGGTATACTTCGACCGCATGACAGAACGCGTCAATGATATGGTTACGAAGAACGAGGAGGCTCGCAAGCAGACGCAGTCGCAGCGGCCGAACGCAACTTCTGCCCAAGATATTCCCATGCGCGGTGAGGGTATGGATACAGATGAGAGCGACTCGGATCTCGCAGACGATGATGACGAGGAAATGGGTGACACTGCTCGACCCAGTCGTCCAGTTAGCAACAAAGGGGCCAGTACCCCTACCGAACATGCTGCCATTGCAGCTGCGACATACTTTGTTGTCGATAGCTTCAACATTCATCGTCTTATCATTTCTGGGGTGACGTGTGCAAGCAAGTTTTTTTCAGACGTTTTCTATACAAACTCGAGATATGCCAAGGTATATATATTCACGCTTCAGAAAACCTCATCTAATGAAAGAGAATACTAATGATATAATAGGTTGGCGGTTTGCCACTGGTTGAACTAAATCACCTCGAGCTTCAATTCCTTCTCCTCAACGACTTTCGACTCATGGTTCCAGTGGAAGACCTGGAAGCATATGCGACCATGCTAGTTGAGTTTTATGCCAGAGAGGTGGTGGCTAAGCAGGCAGGAACTGGAGCCACTGAATGAATAAACTCGCAGTGCATGCCAGGCAAGTTTCCACCTTGCATAGTTGCTGATGTTTATGATCGATAAACATCGAACACGTGCCCTCATTGGGCGATTCGAGCCTGTCTGAATCAGTACGGCAACTAAGTACGCTTGGCAAATGTGAAGCATTTGCAGTACAATTTGACAAGAGACAAGTAGTTTCTGCTTTATACAATGCTACAAAGTCTCGGATTCAACTACTCGACAGAAGATTTGATTAGGCCGCACTGGTATCCTAAGCGTGCACAGCCGTGGAAGGGCTCGCCATTCAAAGTGTGAGATCCAAGCGAGGAGTTGGTGGGAATACCGTAGAGCGCGCCTAGGGCTAGCTCGACGAGAGAACCTGTTGTACGACTGCATTGGACATGTTTGATGACTCGACGGTCGGATCCAAAACGCGAGCTCTGTGTTGCTCGGGGAAGCTATGTTTTTGCGTAGACTGGGGTTCTTATACGGATATGGAGAGCCGACAAAGGTAACCTGTCGGTTGGGAGATTGGGTCGAGATTCTTCTATTGTTTCTTGGCGCGCGCTGGAGTTGAAGGTGTTTTGGTAAATATGCATTTGCTTACTTACATAGTATAGTACCCGTATAACTCTCTGCTAGCCCAGATTCCTGATAGGTCTCGAGAAGATGTATTCTGACGATCACAATTTGCCTGGTATTTGTTCATTTGTGAATGTTATCAAGACAAAAGACCCTGATGGTTTTATAGTCTTGTCCTGCATGGTTCCCAAGTCTTTGGATGACCAAACTCAATAATGGAATCTTCCATTTTTATTCCCATCTGCCATTTTGACCAACCAGGCCAGAAATTCTCAAATGCACCCGTCGGCTTCCCATCTTCATCACGATGCTGCTCGACATTAAACCAGCCTAGCATACACTTGGAGGTGGACTGCTCAGGAACGACAGAGCACCAGTGATCAGTACCGACAAGCTCCCCTTGACTTCCGGAACCTTCAGGTAGAGGAGGGAAGACGAGAGTGGTTTTGTAGCCAAGGTAGTTGAGCCATGAAGTTCGGAATGGAAAGGAGGGCGTGTATCGAACGGGCTTGAATGTTGCTTGGAAGAAGGGCGTGGGATCTGGAGAGGTTGATTCTGATGATGCTGAGTCTGCGGGGCTGGGTAATGTGTCATGGGGATATACTTTTACGGTTGTAGAACCGTCTGAGTTATTAGACCAGATGAACTTGGCGAGATGCTTAGGGACGTTCCAGTCTTTTGACTCAGTCAGTAGATGAAGACACTTGGAGTGAGTAAAGGATGATACCTACTTTTCCTCCCGTTATAGCACGTATCTCTTTGTGAGACGTAAATCCTCGTGATCTTAACACCCTTCTCCTTGACTCGCCTTCCATCCTCATCATCCCTCTCGTAGCCAAAGCTCCCAGGCGCAAAGAGGAGCTCATCGTAAGGCCCTACCGGCGAGTCCGTATAGCGGATAATTTGGGACATGCTTAGACCTCCAAGGGCTTTCATATCCGTGGCGAAGCTAGAATGCCCTTCGAGGGGCGAGTACGCCATGTTGGGAAGGCCATCTTTGACCTGTGCGCGAGGGGTCCAGAAGACAAAGGCGTAGATGTCGCCCTTGAGAGTCCAGGGCGGAGGAACCGAGGGGATCTTAGAGTCAGCCATGTCTACGATGCTTTCGGTTGTAAGGAGAAAAGAAAGCTGATTCGAATACCGAGGGCAACTGCGAGATGACGACGATTATATGTTAATATCATGCATATATCGTGTAGCTAGCTACGGCTGTGCCACCAATCAACACCAACCCCAACTATAACCCCAACTTCAACTGTCGACCATTCATTCCATAATAGGATTGCAGTTCGTTAACTCCAAATCAACCTCGGCACTAATGAGCTAGTCCTGTACCAATGAATGTCAATACTTGTGAAACAGGACCGAGACAAGCGTGCAACGACCAACGACCCTGGCTTTTGGATATCGTAGTTTTTATCTTGAATGAGGTATGACAATGAATGATCTGTCTGAGATTGTTGAGTTTGTCCTACATCGCCATTGAACATGACAAAGAACTAGATAGAAATTAAAGTCCTTCTAAAACCCCACGGTCAGATCTATTGATTTGGATGGAACATTGTATGTAAATTCCTAAGTATCTTAAAATTCGAAAGGCCTCTATGGCTCAAGTTCCAGAGTGCTAAGTACAAAGCGTAAGGAGAAAATAAGACCAACTTGGCTATCTTACTTAAGCTACCATTGTACTCAATTCCACAAAATCATCCTCGATACTAATTCTCCCCATTCTGGTCTATCGTTGTCCGCCTCTATCTTGACATCTGAACAGCTGACATCTATATATAATCCGGCAACTTCACTCGGGTCAACCTCTTCACTTCCTAGCACTCGGAATTGCAGTTGCTCTCGAAGGTAGGACTCGGCATCCTCAGGCTCAATGCCCCTTTGTATCAGCGCAGACGTCAAGGGTAATGTTCCAGAAATCATTGTATCCGATCCGGAATTTCGGTTCATTGCAAATATTGCAACCGTACCAACATGGCTGTTGTTGTCACTACCATCATCCCTGTCCCACTCCTCCCAGTTACTGGAGGGATCCCCCAGGAAAAAGTGTATGCCAAATCTACCATCTAAAGCCTCCACCTTTACCCGGACGTTGGCGATCCATTCGGTGTAGTGTCTGACAGGACTACTTTCGTCACTTAACATGATACCAGAGTTCGATTGTAAAGTGATTATGTTTGGAGTTCCCCACCACTGAGTTACCTTCCTGGCCAACTCTTGGCGGAGATCTTCCTTCTGCTTTCCTGCCAAATCCGTATCGTTGTAAGCGTAGCCGAAAGCCTCTGTCGTTCTTGACGTGTCTGAGGTCCAGAATGTGCCGTCCTCAGAGGCGAGAAACGGAGTTAACGGTGACTGGGCGTCTTGAATCTCGCCCTTGAGAGTGGCAAAACTGTTCTCGCCCGCTGCCATCGGAAGCAACCACGAGTCTGGATTTAGTGCTTGCCATATTGCAACGAGTCGATCCGTCATAGTATGGTGGAGCAGGAAGAGCGGATCGAACGCAGACAAAGGAACGTATGTCATATGTCCCCGAAGTCCACCGTAAATATGAACAATGTCGTGAACAGATTCGATGGAATCTAGTGCAGAAAGATTTTGGCTCGCAGCCCAGGCCTTGTTTCCGAAGCTATTGAAGTCCTTGTAGCTGGAAAATAGTATCATAAGACGCTGCCGAACCTGAGGCAACTTTGAAAGGAGCACCGCGTTGACCTCTTCGTTATCAGAAGTAGGTTCGGGGTTACTTACGGATGAGTTGGGGGCTCTTTTTGTCTCCCCCCAGTCCCTCAACTGTTTGATTATTAATACCAGAATCTGTCAGAACTCAGAGGTACTCACTGGAGTCCATATGAGCGCGGTTGCGTTCTTGGGATGGAACTTGTAGGAGTAAAGAGGGTTGTGGATCTCTTGGACTCCTCGAGGACCATTCTGAGAGATAGTAGCGTTCCAAAAGACGTCCGGAAAGAAGGACTCTCCTGCAGGAGGTGCCGTTGCCCAGTCCCAATACGGCATTCGAAAGTCGCGTGCAGCGTCGAGATAGGATTGTCGATCGGTCCCGTTAGGAAACATACCGGCAATGACGTTGGCCATTCGATATAGTTCTTGCTATTTTCTCTAGTCAGAACAAGTAAAACAGGCTGTTTTAAGCTGCATACCTCGAAAAGAACCAGATACGGTCTGTGCCACATTGGAAAAAGAACAGAGCTGTGTGTACAATATCCAGACTGATTTGCTCCTGGGGCTGCTCCAACACCATTCCATGATTCGAATGGGACCCCATGTATTCCTGAACAAATGGACATAGGGTCAGTATGGATCAGACCTCAATGTTCTATCCGATACAGTGCAACATACCGGCGATCTGGTACCACGAGGCAGGGTCATCCTGACCGACATCCTGGAACATGCTCATAGAGAGAATATACAAGTCCCATTTGAACCGATCGGCCTTCATCTCTCGAATCTCTGGTCTCAGGGGTATAGTGCCATTGCGAGTTTGTGGAAGCGGCTTCACGACGATTCGAGAGTCGCTGTCTTGTCTGCGGGTGAGTGAGTCGGTATCAACGCCGTAGTTATAGCTCTGTGCCGCAACGGCGACAACGATGAGTAGCCAGGCGATGAGGAGATGCATAGTTGATTGAAGGTTAAAGGAAGAAGGAAGATAGGGTCGAATGCTGAGTTAAGCAGAATTTGTTAAGTAGGTACCTATGCTATGATGTTTCTCAGGAAGGTACCTACTGTGCTGGCCAGTGTACTATTGTTCGAGGAAAGGGGAAGGTGCAGTTGATGGTATAGCCAGCATAAATAGACAGGTAACAGGACTTGAGGCTCAAATAGGTAATAGAAGATGGTATTGGTATTGGTAACTTGATGATATAACCTCGAAAAGAGGGAAACTAAACCAAAAAGAAATACAGATGATGACAGCGATATAAAAGCAACACTCCCACTACGTCCACGTTGTTGTGTACGCCCCAGTAGAAGAAACAGCATCATCAAGGTCAACGTCAATGCCAACGTAAACATACTCCATATCTCATGGATGGAGTCACAAACCGGCTTGTTACATCTCCCCCCCTTAAATCACAAACGCTCCTTCATCTTCCAACAACAGCTCGATTCTTAGCTGCCATTCGTCCGCCGTCTCGGCTACTCGCAGCCGCCCTACACGTTTGTATCACTTGGTTTCCCTGCCAAGATACAAGAAACTCCTTCTTGTCTTCACTTGCGCTCGACTGTCCACGTTCCATGCTCCGTTTGCTCGGACAGGTCCGGTGCCGAGGTGTCGTGGTGATGCGGTGTCATGATTATCTGCGTGTCGCCGCCGTCATAGCTTGTCATCTGCTTATCAAGCAGAGAAATCATGGAGCGGAATAGGAGGAACCGAATGTCAGACCGCTTTGTATGCTAATTGTCTGGTGCAAGTATGGAAATGGAGAGAGTCGGTGAGAGATCTTTGCCAACCGTTGACTGCCGAGCATAAGGTTCCAGTATCTGATAATATCACGTTCAACACAAGCATACATGAAAAATCATAAAACACCTTGAAGAAACTCATTCAGTGTTGTAAAGTCGTGGTCATATTAACATGCTGCACCGTCGTGAACGTACAAAAGGCCACCGCCAGATAAAACATCTCCAGCAACACAAAACAATTAAATACGCACAGTATATCCATCTATTTTCCAACCCGAACGCCATCCAATGCCATAGGTCTCATCGGACCCTTTCGAGGCTCATCGCCACGGTCCACGCGGTACTTGAGTTTGACACCCATCGCTGCAAGCTCCACGTCGAGATACTTGAGCGCACCGGGCACAACAACCTGCGTAGTGTGGTCACCACCAACCCACGAGTTACCGTGACCGTCCTCCCAAATCTCACCCTGGATCTCGGTAAGGTCGATGCCCTCCGAATCATCCAGCTTGACCGCACATGCACGGCATCGCACAATGCTCGCGGCCTTCTTCTTGCCCGGTGCGAACTGTGACACTGTGGGCTGCACAGAGAGGAATGAACCACATCGACGGCAGATCCAAGATTTTGAATAATCGGAACAGTTGAGTAATCGATCCTGGAGCAAGAAGGCAGTTCCGTGCGCCAGCAGAGCATCGCGCTCCATCTCTCCCACACGAATACCACCACCTCTCTTTCGGCCCTTGATAGGCTGGCCAGTCGTAGGAACGACAGGACCTGTGGTTCGCACCTGGTACTTATCGTTCACCATGTGTCGCAGTCGCTGGTAGTAAACAACTCCGATGTAGATGTCAGCTGCGAGCTCCTCTCCAGTAATGCCAGAGTACATAGGCTCATTGCCGTGGTAATTGTACCCGGCCTTCATCAGCTGGTGGCCAAAGTAATCTCCTGCCGTGTTCTCTTCGTCAAACTTGAACGGCGTCGAGTCTTGCGCAAGGCCATGCAGCGCGCCAGCCTTGCCTGCTAGCGACTCCACAAACATGCCTATCGTCATACGAGAAGGGAAAGCGTGGGGGTTAATAATAATATCAGGAGAGATGCCGGTCTCGGAGAATGGCAAATCCATCGTGGGCCACTTCTGTGATGCAACACCCTTCTGTCCGTGACGAGACGAGAACTTGTCACCGATGATGGGTGATCGAGGAACACGGAACTTGACGGAGATTGTCTGCAGGGGCTCGTTGCCAGACTCGGCTCCGATCAGGCGGACCTCTTCAACAAAGCCATTCTCTCCGTCCTTGTACTTCTCGTAATGGGTGATGCCGTCGAGGTTCACCAATTTGCCATTATAGTCAGGAGTCACGGTGTGCCATGCGCAAATGACGTCGCCCTCTTGTATCAGGCGACCGACATGCGGCAGACCATCGTCATCCAGCATGCCCTGGTACTGGGCACTGACGTAACTGTGCGGTGCGAATCCAAAAGCCTTAGTAACACTCTTGGTAGCCTTCGTTCGGGAGTCGTCCTTTAGTGAAATCTTCTTCGTCTTGTAGATGGTGCCGTGACCAAAACCTCGCTCGTGTGCACTCTTGTTGAGGATCATAGCGTCGTCCATGTCGTATCCGGTATATGAGATGACAGCTACAACTGCGTTCATGCCGTTGGGGAAGTTGTCGAATCCATAGGTGTTGTGAAGGGGTGCTCGGACAATAGGGGTTTGACCGGTTTGTATACGGTATGACTTGTTGTCGGTTCGGTATCGGATAGCAGTGCCAGGAGTTCCCATGGTTTGCTTACCCATCTGACACTGATACATGTTACGGGGAGACTGATTGAAGTCGGAGAAGGGGGTCATATTGGCGAGAATCGAAAGTATGTTGGTGGGATCGAACTCGACGTGGGTTGATTTGCCGGACTCCACCTCCTGGGGCACCACAGCGATGGACATATAAGGCTGCTCGTAGGGACCGACCCAATCCTCCTTTTGGAGAGGAAGATATTTCACAGGGCGCACCATTCTTGCGGGCGTTGATGTCATGTACACACCAGGGTAAGAACCACCCTTGGATGGGGGAACATAACCAATCTCCAGCTGTAGAGGAACTCCGTGGGTGCCCTCTACCTTCCAGTATCTGAAGCAGTCTGCAATTCTGACAGACTCCTTGGGGGTACAGAAACCAAGAACCTTGCCATCGAGCATAACAACAACGTTCTCCTCGGTTGAGGCTGAAGATACATCAACGACTCCGAGCTCCGCAGCGAGCGTGGCAATGTGGGATACATCAACGTAGTCAGTCATAATTTTGCACTTGTGCGCCAGATGGTTCAGGAGACCACAAGGGGCGCCATCAGGTGTATGGACGGGGCACATGAATCCCCAAGACTCAGGAAGCAGCTTTCGTACAGCTGTTGTCTTGAGCTGGGCAAAGAAGGCACCTCGATGGACCATGCGGAAATGACTGATGAAACGCAAGAAGTTAAGTTTCTCGGCCACGACAGTGAAACCAGCTGTTTGTTGTAGATCAAGACCTGATGCACTTTGCAGGTTACCTGTTGACAGGAAATACTCCAAGGCATTTCCGAGGTTCTCGTTGGCTTTGCGGAAGATATTGTTGGGGAATTCTTTGCGGAAATCTTCAGATGTGAAAGAAACGCCAGGATTCCTTCGAAGATAGTCTCGCAAGGAGGCTCGAACGTTAACACTAAGGAATTCGTCGAGCCTTTCCTTGAGAATTTGGCCGTACAAGAAACCACCAAGCAAAATCTCCTGGTTCTGAACAGCATCAGGGTTATCGACCGCGCAATCTCCAGCGACAAGCGCATACAGTTTTCGGATCATAAAGAGAAGCAGCTTGAACTTCTCCCTATCCTGGTCCTCGGTAACATCGACATTTCCAAGGTGAACCAAGACAATTCTTCGCAGAAACTCAGTTCCAACCTCCAGGTTGGTCATGGTGTCTGGCACTCCGAGAACGACGCGGAACTTCTCGCCCAGGTATGCCCTTGTGTCCAACTTGCTGTAGAGGCCGTAGGACTTGTACGTCCGCAGAAGCAGCTCGATTCGGTCCGTAAGAAAAGTGTTCCCGGCTGACTTGGAACCAGCAGGGCCAATCAGTCCCTCAAAGATTTCGCGATCGTTGGTCTCAACCAGAGCCTTAAGAATCATCATGACGGGAACAAGGTATTCATTCTTACGCCACGAGAAACGGAAGGTCATGTTACCGTCATTGAGGTAGTGAAGAACGTTGGTTTGAGAAGTCTCGTCGGGGCGGACTGCACGAAGGATGATACCGTAGGGTGTGTAACCAGGTCCACGGTTCTGGAAACTCGGTCGGTTGATGGCCATTGGGAAGTTTCGCTTGTTCATCTGCAGCATTCGAATAATCTTCTCAATACCGTTCACGATAAAGTATCCTCCAAGTTCCTCGGATTCTTCTTTCCGCTCAACAAGGAGCGCAGGTGAGTTGTTCTCGAGATGGCATCGGTTCGACTGGGCATGGTGAGTAAAGGACTCCTACAGCAGGGATCAGAATGCAAACCTTGATCATTACAGGAACCTGGCCAAACTCTCGTGTGAATTCAACTGGGTCGCCGCCATTGATGCGAAACTCGAGGGTGGCCGAAAGTCTACCTCGATATGTTACGTGACGCTCTCTGCACTCGGCGGGGAAAACCTGACGGTTCCGGGCCATTTTGTTAGAAGGAGGAACCTGAGGCTTCTGGAGAAAGACATCCTTGTATCGGACGGATAGACGGTTCTTTCCGTCTGGAGCAGCGCGGTCGTCGCCATCGAGGAATGTTTTGCTGCCAATGTCGGCTATGCCATGCGCCAGTAGGCCTGGCGTGCCATCGTCGCGAAAGAGACCATTGAAGGACTCAAGGTGAGGATCGATGGCTAATTGAAGGGCGGGATAGGCACTGTGATCCTTGGGAGGGTTTCGGAAGAGGTCCTCTCGGCGGAGGGTATCGAACTGGTGATCCCACTCGGTTTTGGTGGCCGAGGGCGCCATGGTGACTGGTGGGAGGTCGAGCTGAAGGGTTTAGGAATGACAAGACTCGGTGTGCTTTCTTCGGAGCAATAGCACTTTGTCCAAAACAAATAGTAGGAGTCAATCGCAAAGAAAACAAGAGTTCCGCGAAACCTTGCCTATCACTGTAAGTAGTGAGAAGCGGTAGACATTCGTCAGCTAGGCCGCTTGCGATGGGATTAAAGAGGCTATCGCAGCGCAGAAAAAAAAAGTTCCCGGAAAAAGTTGAGGTTGTCATTTTTTCTTATCGGACTCTTATCGTGAAAGTGGGGGTGAGCTCGATCAGTGGACGAATGGAAGGCAAGCATCACGGAACGCGGAATGAAATTCTATTCATGTTAGGAAAGTAATTCGAGTACAACATTGACCAAGCAGTAAAAATGCTTAAACCTTCACGAATATCCCCATATTGAGTCATGACGATGCGAGCTTGAGTCCTCGTTCAACGACGATACAGAAGAAAGTTGATAATGCAACGGCTCTGAACATGCCAACATGCAGCGTCGAAGAGATACCACATCGTTTCAGGATTTCTAGCTCGAGGCGATAATAAACGAGAATGATGACGAATTATCTACGAGTTCTCAAGTCACAAGGCATCCATGCTTAGCAAAACCCGGTCCCTTTGTGTTGCCAATCACCGCTTCTAGAGCATTTACGCCCAAAGCTGGTGCCTGGGAAATAGGTACGACGCTGACTGTGTAAGTCGAAGTTGGGGGCCATTCGCTAAGGCTAAATGCTGGATTCAGGGCAAAGGTTTGTCTTGGTGAAAAGAGCTTAAGGTGACTAGAACTTGACTTTAGGTTCGGATGTTGAGTTCAAATAACTACTATATGCTATGTTAGTGTCTGCTTGTTGCTAAGGCATCTATCTACCTTTTTACAGGAGAACTATGTAAAGATAAATAGATAAACTTCAAAAAGTAAGACATTTAAACTCTAGAGTAAGACCTGGCCACCACCTCCACGAGAAACAAGACATCCCACCCACATTGAAGCTAGAGCGAGACCAAAGAAATCAGGTAGCTCCCAACACCTACACGAATAAGAAGAGCTGGACACACCCAGCTCTTAAAGTCGCTGCTCCAGGTTGCAGCAACTGCAGCCCAACCTGCATTACAGGTACCATGCCATAGCCGGGATGTGGACGATGGACTGCTTCCATGAGACCTCGGCTGCTCTTATAACTTGATCTACAGGTAAAGGGAAATATGAGAGTTTCACTGCACTTGGCACTCTCGCTTTCGTACACCACTTTCCGGAGAGAAATATCACCTTTCCATTAGTAAGGTCATCCTTTGCCCCCTCTAGGTTTACCGTTTATCTACCTACCACCAACCTAGAGCCATCTAAACGTCGAGGTAACGTCAAGGTCATCGGATATCACGACTCGACCAGCTGCCTTCCCGATACAGAGCTCACCTCATATCTACAAATTCCATCTTACTGCTTCAAAACACTGGCTTGATAAGTCGGGTGGGGCAACAAGTCACTCTCATCATAAAAGCGCACACAGCGAAAGTGAAAGTCCGTGGGATTTCTTGCACCATATTACTGCAGTATCAGTGCCCGGCTTATGGCTGGCTGTGGCTGGCAGACTGCAGTACCTACTCACTAACTGTTTGTATGTGTTATTGCAACACGACATTCAAACACCACCGCCGCCCCCGTATTTGAACTTATACGATCCTGAGGACACTGCACCGCTGAGAAGATCTGTAACCAGAAGTCGAGACAAGGCCAGTTGAGTCCTTTTTGGGGCCAGACGATAGACCTGGTATCGATCGTCAACGTTATCACCGTCTACGTCTACGCTCATCCCATCGGATCGGTTTGTTTGCCGGACCCTGCAGGTAACCGTGAAAAGAGAGGATCGATTATTGACGACGGGACTCAGGACAATCTCAAACATTGATACCCACAATCTGTCGTTCCATCTCACCTCTACAGCTCTAACCGCGCTGCCAACGACAAGGACCCTAGAGATTCCTTCGCAATAAACATTAACGTTAGGCGCCCTCAGAAGCCCTTGTCTCTGTTTAAAAGCACTGACGTCGACACTGTCTGTAGGCTGTCCTGCCCTTGAGCCCTGCGTGCCCTGGTCGATCATCGCTCCACTCTAAACACAAGCTCTCCTCCGATCAAACGAATGAAACACCGCAGCGCCTAACCCACACTGCTGCTACTGCGACTGCTACTGCAACTGTACGTACCGCTACCACCTCTGGACTGGACGAGCGACCAGGTGATTGAAGATTGGAATGTCACAACACCCCGCGACGGCTCTCAAGTCTCCAATCACTACTTTTGGCGCTCTCGCCTACTGCTCACCCCTGCAAAAGCTTTAGGCTTTCCGGCTTGGAGCTCTTGAGCTCCTGGTTTTGCTCTCTTTTGCTCTGCTGCTTGGCAGTATCTGTCCTCCGTACGGATACTCTGTGCCCCAAGCACTACTAGAGGTATCGGATAGCTCTTGCGAATGCCAAGTACCCACGTTTACTTGCGCTGAGGTCCATGTTTTAGCGCCTGCAACTTCAAACTCGCGCACCTACATACACAGGCTACCTACACTATCTAATCTATCCAACTCGGTAACCTCTCTGAACTCCTTTGGCGCTGCATCTGCGCTAAAGCTACGCTACTTGCGCCGCCAGGCACGGGTCGTTCCCACCACCTCTCCCATTCCTTGCCCCCTCGAGTGCACCAGAGGCTCGTGCCCGTTGGTGGTCTCTCTCTGGTGGTCTCTGGTGGTCTCTGGTGTCTTTTTGGGTGCCCTTTTTGGCGTCTCCTTCGACTGTCTCGGCCGTCATCTCGTCCCAGGTGGGGCATTTTTGTGCCTCCGCCTAGGCGTCACCTGTGCCAATCTAGGTACTGCTCCTCCATTGTTGCACCACGAGCCTCTCCTCCTTCACTATTTCCATCGCCGCCCGAATCCGCCTCAGCCTCCGAAGCCGACGCCGACCTAGACGTAGACGCAGTCCTCAAACGCCCAGACGCAGGCGCGCACAACTTCGTAGTTGCAGATGTTACTCGTCGTCTGCTACTGTCATACAAGCCGCTTTTCATCTTGAACCGCCATCCTGCTATTCGTCTCTGTTCTGTCACCTTCGTCTACGACCCTGCATCTGCATCTGCTGCATCTGAGCACCGACCAGAACTGTTCTCTTCATAAAGCACCCCGCCCACCGCATCTTCTGCTGTCCTTCGCGAAACCGGAATATTTCCCGTCTTTCTTTCAAGGAAAACCAACTCAAAGATAACATAATTTCTTCCGCTCGTTTTTGCGACAACCGACCAAGCCAGACTTCTGATTCAGTCAACACCCCACCTTCACTCGACTGTACCGCAACCTCAGCAGTATTTTCTGTTGCCCGATAGTGAATATGGCAGGGTTATTTCAAAGGGTGTACAATTGGTTGATGCGCATGTTTTGGTAAGTAGCCGTGATCATGCACTGCTTCCTGAGCAAACAACCGGAATTTTGTTACCCGCCGTGCTGTATTGCTACGGCAGACTCTTACCTCACGTACTGATTAATGGCTCGCAGGGCGATGGAAATGGAAGTGACAATGGTGGGCTTGCAAAATGCTGGCAAGACTTCGTTATTGCGCGTTCTCGCCGTATGTGCTGCCATCTCGCTTGCTGCTTGACCGCTTGTAGCTAACTTTGTCGTGTTTTTAGGGCGGCGAATTCACCCTCGAGTAAGCGCTTCCCAAAATGGCCCTGGTCATAGATTTCCTCGACATCACTACCATCCCTCCAGCGGTTCCATCCGTGACGAATCATTAAGTACTGACTCCAGATGTCGTGTAGCTCGATTCCAACCGTCGGTTTCAATATGAAGAAGGTACAGCGCGGCCATGTCACCTTGAAATGCTGGGATATAGGCGGCCAACCTCGGTTTCGAACCATGTGGGAGAGATACTGCCGGGGTGTGAGCGCCATTGTCTTTATCGTGGATATTGCCGACACCCCTTTGATTCCCCAAGCCAAGGAAGAGCTCCATGATCTAATGAGTCGCAAGTCACTCGAGGGCATCCCACTTCTTATCTTGGGGAACAAGTCCGATCTTCCGGACAAGCTTTCGGTGGACGAGTTGATTGACGAGCTGGACCTCAAGAGCATACGAGGCCGTGAGGTATGCTGCTATGGTATCAGTGCGAAAGAAGAGACAAACCTTGACGCTGTAGTCGAGTTTCTAATGAAGTATGCCACACGCCCATAATCAGCGCGACTATCGCTGGGATCGTGGCCGTAACTTGTTTGTCTGGGGATGTTACTCATGACTCCCTGATCTGGGAGGAAACAAAGCATTCTGGTATGTGCTAGTTGTTCCAATAACTGCTAGACAAGAGCTTTGCTTGCCTGCGTTTCGGGTCCCCAGGGTCAAAGACAGCAACCGGCCAATTTGGTGGCAAAACGAGTGAAAGAAGCAAGGGTAAACATATATAAGATTCCTCTCTCACGAGCTCATGACTTTTCCAGACTTCTGTTAGCCATGAGCGGATTTTACAGTCATGCCGAAGACTTCTTCGTTGTTTTCAAGATGTCAACCCAGGGCCTTCGGAATCCCGCGGTACTTTTTTCTCTTTATTTTTTGAAGGAGCATATGCTTGCATGAAGGAAAGAAATCAAGCACTGGCGAAAAGAGAGGAGTGGTCCTTTTTCGAAAGATGCTGATTTTGTACACGAGGGCTGGCTCCTGCCGTTTCTCACTGCTTTTCTGTTATTATGTACTGGGACTGGGCGCTGTTACCAATGTCGGCGGCTATTTTGTTTGTGTTGCTCTTGCAGTTGACAATGATGATGATACGATTCTTGGACGTTATTTTTGGGCTGGAACATACTTTAATCGCGAGAAGCATGGGCAGTTGTCGGTCATGGCTTGTGTAAGTAATTTGCAAGCGGCTGACTAGAAACGGCTGATGACTGAATGATTATGTCGTTATGAAATTGTTTGTTCAGGCTTTGAGCATGGCGGCTGGCGGAGAGAGGTAAAAGGCTGATAGACTAGGAAAGCAGATCCAGATCAACATCCAGGTCGAAGTCTGAGAGCTTTGCTTTGAAACGGCAAGTTCCACGCGTAGCCTCGATAAGATTTGAATTAATCTTGAGCATATTGATCTGTTATAAAGAAATGGTCATCCCAGGTGACTTGGGGGTTGAGTTGTCAATGTGAGGCGGAGGTCCAGGTGATGCCGGAGTGTGGATACTTATCAACACCGATTCTCAACAGCCAGAAGGCCGGTTGTGGCAGAAAAAAGCTCACTGAACAAGACAAAAACAAGAATCTAGCATCTCCGAACAGTCAAAAGATGGATAAGTGAGATTTGCAGTTCGAAAAAAAAGAGGCAAGAAGAATATGCGAGGAGGGGGATGTTGAGGGAAACCCAAGGAGGCTACACACGGACCACTTGATGCGTTGGCCAACTCATCGCTGCAGTTGACAAGCGCCGCACGCCAGTTTGCAGTGGCTACCTCGCCCTGTCAATCCCGCCTTGCATCACGCATCGCATCGCCTACCCGCCCGCATCCAGCCCCCGGCCGGGCGAACGAACTGGTGAGGATCTGAGGTGCAGCAGAGAAGGATATCGTGGGTGCTTCTGACTGGGTGCTATCGTTTTCTTGAACGGCCAAGTGCTTCCGATGAACGGGTCCTTTTCCTAGCTGGCTATAGGTGTGAATCATTCTCGAGGGATTTTGTCTCTCGGATCGAGTCTTGTAAGTGTGAGGGTTTCTCGGCCCTCAAATCATGTCTCCCCCAAGAAGCCGAGTTAATGGGCGAGGAAGCATCGCATTATGAAATCCCCATACCAATTGGGAGAAAGAGGCTGGAGGGCTAGCGCATGGGGACCCCAAAAGGATGTGGTTTTGATATTTGAAGCGAAACTAGCGACTGTGATGTGATCATGCTGCACTCGGTGCCTCGTGAGCAACCTTTCGGGAGCTCCGATCAGACGGAGACGGCGGTGAACGGAGGCGGAGCGGAGGGCTGTCGGTTCGGGAGTGGAGACGGCGTGGTAAGATGATGGTTCGACATATCGCGCAACTGAGCGGCTCAAAAGCGAGGTTAAGTCAATACAATGGAAGTAGGAGTAGGCCTGAGTATTAATCCTCAGACAGAGGAGTAATATTGCAATTGAGAAAAAGGATTATCGTGTGGGAATGGGTCCAAATTATTACTTCCTTGAACGGAAATGAACTGGAATTCGAGGTTTTGAAAAAGGTGGACTGGGCCTTCTTATTGGAGCACTGTCGACGATTGTGAGCGAATCGAACATGTTGCGCTAGACGATGGCTTTTCTGCAAATGGACAGCCCTCACACGGCTCACGTTCCGGACGACCTTTGAGCCCCTGATTCCCATTCTTGGGGATGGCTCATTGGAAGTGGACACTGAGGCCATCGTGACTAGTTGACTAACTGATCACCTGTCGAGAATTGACGTTGATACGATGGGAATTGAATCAGCTGGCAATCGCAACCCTTTGACTGCTCAGACGGTGATTGAGGTCGATGCTGATGTTGTTGGATTATGAGTTGTTAAAGAGAAGTTGCCCAATGGTGGATTCTCGATATGGGTGCCTGACTTAACGTCATTTTGGCAAACGAGCTAGGTAGGAAGTAGAGACGAAGGTTGTTGCCGTCGCAGGGCCACTTACTCCGGCAAGTTCCTTCCTTCTTGGTTATACTGCTAAGGGAGGACTGAGAGTCCACTAAACCATCGACGAATACTGGTACTCTGAGAAATTCACCAATGGGACATCTCTAGGATTGGGATCACTTTGACATCAAAGGTACTTGAAGGTTGAAACACGTTTTTCCCTCAAGGGGTATCTTGCCCTCCTAACGAACTAGATCTAGAAATCATGAGAAAGATCAATTTGCACACAAAGATCGCTCATTATATCATAGGAGAACCATCTTCATGGGTAGTCGGTAAACCACACTGTCTTGCCACTTCGGTCCAATATATATCGAAGCCTCTCCCGGTCTTCAAGTAGACACTTCGGCAGATCGACATTGTTCTCTACTCGCGAGGATGTGTTTCCCTTGCACTCCCACAAGTCAATAACACCCTGCCAGATCGCACTGGCAATCCAATCTCAACTGTGGAAGGACTTGTGGTTTATGCATGCATGCGAGAAGCTGGCCATCTTGTATAGGAACTGATCAATCATCGAAAAGCACGAGCTACAGCGCCAGCCAGCGTTGGCTAGTATTATCTTTTCCAGAACTTGTAGAAGAGGAATGACCATGGGATTTCGTCGACATCAGCAAATAGAATAACATCGCCTTGGATAGGAGTATATGCGCTAGCCAGCTTGGGAAAGACTTGCACGAACATGGTGTTACGCTACAAGTCGTTGCGGCCTCAGGGACGTAAAGTCTTGAAGCCCTCTGGTTACTCCAGTAGATGGTATATTACCTTGTCATGGTATGCTTCGAAACGATCCCAGTTGTCATGGATGGTGAGATTCTTGGGACCACCCTGAAAAGTGAGAGGTGCCTCCACGATAACAAAGTAGTCGACATAATCATACGGAGTCCTCGAGCGAACCTCAAGGAAGCCTTAACTCTATGTTGACCATCAATAGGCCGAAGATCTTGTGGCGGACGTTTGGAGTCTCGGCATGGGGATTAAAAACCGTATAGCCATGTGCTGCGCGTAACGAGCGAGCATCATCGGATGCGTAACACTCCCGATGAAATCTTGCAAAGTCGAGTCGGGGAAGGGCTAGAGATACACTGATGTGAGCTAGGGAGGCTGATTTTAGAGCAAGGTTATCATAATCCCTGATAACTGCTCCAATACGCGATGAGCCTTGGGCTACCGCAAGACATGGTTTCCGCAGCACGTCACCCAATCGATATAATGGAGGCATGACAGGCCTTGCGGCTAACCAGCAGTCTGTCTCCGACTAAAGATCCGTGGTTACTGTAAAATACTGTCAGTTTTGGCGTGGTGCTACAGGGCTGGTCAATATAATTCGACACCATTGTAACACTGCTATCTATCTGTCTAGATGACTATCACCAAGGTGCACCACATAGAATGGTTTCTCACATAATAAACCAGGGTCCCGCTGATCTCTTTTCAGCCGTGACGATGATCAAACGCACTAGAACGAAGCATAGCATAACCACGAATATTTCCAAACATAACTTTGTACTAAAAGGTTATGAGATGATAATAAGATATAAGACGGGAATAACCACAAGTTTGGTGATGGTTGAACCCTTGGAGGTTAGCTTGTGGGGGGAGGCTCCATATCACTACCGTAGCCGAGACGGGCGGCATCGGCTCTTGTCAATCGATTCAACGGTGTTCCCCTCACGTTGACACGTTAATCTGCATGCTTTTGTGGAGGCACTGTAGTAATCTACGCCCTAGGCTTGACAGTCTTGCATTCCGTCTGCGGAGAGGAACTTGAGTCTTGTTTGCTCTTATTGTAACCATGAATCGTTCCTCTCGACTTGTTGCATCCTCGGCAATTCACAATCTCTCGTGCTATCCCCATCGGCCTATATCAGTTTCTGGTATTTACTCAACTGTGAAAATCAACCCAATTATCCCTTTGCCACGCACATTTGCCTTTTCGTCTGCAGCTATGGGAGACGCTATCTCAGACAAGCCTCATAACGCTTGGCTTGGTGCCAAAGGCCCAGCAGCTCTTGATCTCCGCAGTGCGTCACAAATCCGCATTATCAAACATCGAATCTCTAACACTTGTTAACATAGGTGATACGGTGACAACTCCTACGCCAGCTATGCTTGAGGCTGTTTCATCATGCTCCTTGCTCGACGATGTCTTCCAGGAAGACCCTGTCACAAACGATCTTGAAGCCTATGTTGCAGAGCGTACTGGGAAAGAAGCTGGCCTCTTTGTTCTCTCCGGTACAATGGGAAACCAACTCGCTCTGAGGTCTCTTCTTACACAACCACCCTACTCGGTGCTTTGTGATTACCGTGCTCATATCTTTACGTCTGAAGCTGGCGGGTTAGTATTTACTTATTGCCGTGTAATAGGATTTCATGACTAATCCTTCCGCAGCACCTCAAATCTTACAGGGGCTCAAATTCAGACTGTCATCCCCAAGAATGGCAGGCACATGACCCTAGAAGAGATCCAGGAAAATGTGACTTTGGACGATGATGTCCACGGTTGCCCTACGCGTGTCATCAGCCTTGAAAACACCCTTCACGGTATGGTGATGCCCCTCAGCGAAGTGAAGCGTATCGCCGAGTTTGCCAGAGAGCACGACATCAAGCTCCATCTGGATGGCGCGAGGTTGTGGGAAGCCGTTGTATCTGGGGCCGGTTCTCTAACAGAATACTGCTCTTACTTCGACACCATCAGTCTGTGCCTCTCAAAGGGTCTCGGTGCTCCCGCTGGAAGTGTCCTTGTCGGCCCCAAGGCAACGCTGAAGCACGCCCGCTGGGTGCGCAAGTCCATCGGCGGCGGTCTTCGCCAGTCCGGCGTCCTCACCTCCGCAGGACGTGTTGCCATCGAGCAGACCTTTGGCAAGTCGCCCAACGGCCGAGACGGACCTCTGCAGGCTTCGCACGAAATGGCGCGTAAAGTCGATGACCTCTGGACCAGTATGGGAGGCAAGATCGACGAGCCGACAGAGACCAACATGGTTTGGTTAGACCTCAAGGCTACTGGGTGTAGTCTAAAGAGGTTCATCGAGATTGGAGCAGAGGCTGGGCTCAAGTTGATGTCTAATCGGTTGGTGACGCATTATCAGGTTGCGCAGAATGAGGAGGAGGTTATGCGACGCTTGAAGATGGTGTTTGAAAAGGTTCTTGGTGAGAGCACTAATTCGGGCGCGCAGCAGAAGATTGGAAAGGATAGTGTATATGTATCTCGATAAATTAGAATCAGGATGAATAGAATAGAGTATTGTTGAGCTTGTGATTCGAGATTACTGGTCACACTGTTAATGTGCTAGTAATCAAAGCTGTTATGGGCACTACGGGCTTCTATCATACATCGCCTAACATGAATATCATAACTTATTACACATTTGAAGCTAATAATCTCAACAGAAGTGACACATGATATCTCAAGCCGTTGGATACTAACGGTGTAGTCTCGGTCAAATACTCATGATCAGAGCTAGGACCAGGATTAGGATCAGCAACATTGTGCAAACTCTATTTGACACTTTTGACATAAAAAAACTACGATTGAGGCAGGTCAAATGCCGCAGCGGAGTCCCCGATATTGGAGCTGACGATGCCCTCCGTTAAAGGATTCTATCAGATCCTGGAAAATTGGTCATTGGAACGCGACTTGTCGGTCCTACTCGAACTGCCGTTAGACGATAGCCAAGACCCAAATGCCTGGAGCCGAGGACGCCGCTGACACGCTCATGATTAGGCGTGAACAGTTACTTCCACCCTCAGTCGAATATGAAGGGTTTTTCCTTCTACTGTCCGTTGTGTCGTTATTCTCAACCGTCTTGCGTGGTTGTTTCTTGACGTCACCGACCAATCGGTCAAATAGACGGCCTCGCCAAGAGTGCGGGGGAGCAGAAACAGGGATTAAATGCAGCTGTTTCTCCACGTTTGCTTTTGTTTGGGTTCTTGGTGGCTTTTTTAGTGGCGTCCGGGGCCGGGGGTTGGAGTGTTGAACTCTGCAGGTCGGGTTTTCTCCAAGGGAAGATAGTCACGTCACTGTTGAGTAAAGGGAGAGGGAGGATGAGCTGATGGTTATTATAATTATTCAATTGATGGAATTATTGTGCTATTAAGATGAATGATTAGAAGAAACGTCAGTGAGGAAGATTAGAATGGGTGAAATGCAGAATCATGATTAACATGGCTCATAGCTTGGCAGTTATCATGATGCCACAAAAGCTGGATTCTGGATTTTGGTGGCTCTTGGCCATGAAACCTTGACCTTGAAAAGAGGAAAGCTCACTCGTATTGTAGTGGATGTAAGAGGAGAAAAATGTGGACAAAGCAGCAAATGATCATCAAGCTCAACAGCTCAGCTTTGGCTTCCCCCAGCACCAAAATTTCCCTTCTTGGCTGACCATGACAAGGTTGTTTATAGTGAGTGACCAGCTATGTCATGACATGCTTGGCCGAATCACCGTCATGATTTCTCTGTATATTTAATCTCTCGCATTCCCTTTCTTCTTTTTTTTGAAGTGAAGTGTTCATCCGACATCTTTACCACCCAATTGGTTATTTGAAGCGATGCCGTCTCCACGACATATCGCTGCCGCTTTGGCTGCGTCCGCGACGACTGTTTCTGCTCTCTACGTCAATGGCACCGTCGTTGCACCTTGCGACTCACCTATTTACTGCCATGGAGATATACTTGAGCAGGTCGAGCTTGCGCGACCATTTAGTGATTCCAAGACTTTTGTTGACATGTAAGTTGTCCCGTTTGCGACTCATCGCTAGTCATCATGACACTAATTCCTCTCCCTTGTACCAGGCCGGCTATTCGCTCTCTGAGTGAAATCCAGAAGGCCTTTGATGAGCTCGACAAGCCTCTGAGGAACAACTCGGCCCTCGCCGATTTCCTCAGTGAGAACTTTGCCAATGCTGGAAACGAGCTTGAGGAGGTACCTGAAGATGAGCTCAAAACGGATCCCAAGTTCCTCGATAACATCAACGACACTGTCATCAGGGAGTTCACAGAGAAGGTCATTGACATTTGGCCTGACCTAACCCGTCGCTATGACCAAGATTCCAAGAACTGCTCCGACTGCCCCAACAGTTTCATCCCTGTCAACCGCTCTTTCGTCGTTGCAGGCGGTCGTTTCCGTGAGCCCTACTACTGGGACTCTTACTGGATCATCGAAGGTCTTCTCCGAACAGGAGGATCTTTTGTCGACATCGCAAAGAACACCATTGAGAACTTCCTTGACTTTATCGAGGAGTACGGCTTTGTCCCCAATGGTGCTCGCATCTACTACCTCAACCGATCTCAGCCACCTCTGCTGTCGCAAATGGTCAAGATTTATATCGATCACACCAACGACACCGACATCCTTGAGCGAGCCCTGCCTCTGCTTGTCAAGGAGCATGAGTTCTTTATGGAAAACCGTTCTGTCCCGGTCTACATCAACGATGAGACCTATATGCTAAACACGTAGGTAAACCAGAACGCTATATTTAACCCTCAACTGACATAACCCCACAGATATAACGTATCCAACACTCAACCCCGACCCGAGTCGTATCGTGAGGACTACATCACTGCCACCAACAAATCCTACTATTCAGCATCTGGAGAGGTTTACTCTGGTGGTGAAGAGCTAAGCTTTAAGCAAAAGGAAACCCTGTATGGAAACCTCGCCAGCGGTGCTGAGAGTGGTCTGGACTATACCTCCAAGTGGATTGCTAGACCTGAAGATGCTATTCGGGACAACTACTTCCCCCTGCGATACCTCAATACTAGGAACATCATTCCTGTAGACCTCAACTCCATTCTCTACGGAAATGAGATCGCCATTGCCGACTTTTACGAGCAAACTGGAAACAGCAGCGCCAGCGAGCAGTGGCGCGAGGTCGCTGCCAACCGTAGCTACGCGATGCACGCTTTTATGTGGAACGAGACTCTTTGGAGCTACTTCGATTACAATCTGACTTCCAAGGCGCAACAGATTTACTTCCCGGCCGACAACAACACCGTGTCTGTGGATACAGAGGACGCCCCTAAGGGACAGCAGGTCTTCTTCAGTCCTACCCAGTTCTATCCCTTCTGGCTCGGCGCTGCCCCTGACTATCTCAAGAACAACCCATACGCTGTCCTCAGTGCATACAAGCGTGTTGCTACCTACCTTGACAAGCGCGAGGGTGGTATTCCCGCGAGCAATATCGAGACTGGTCAGCAGTGGGACCAGCCTAACGTTTGGCCTCCCATGATGCACATCCTCATGGCTGGACTCGAGAAGGTTCCTGCGACATTTGGCATAATGGACCCATCCTTCATCGAGATCCGTAAGCTGGCACTTCGCCTTGGACAGAGATATCTGGACTCGACATTCTGCACCTGGTACGCAACTGGTGGATCAACCTCTGAGACGCCCAAGCTCGAGAGCGTGTCCGACAAGGAAGATGGCATCATGTTTGAAAAGTATGCCGACAACGCCACCAATACCGCTGGAGGCGGCGGCGAGTACGAGGTCGTTGAGGGTTTTGGCTGGACAAATGGCGTTCTGATCTGGGCCGTTGAGGAGTTCGGCAACAGACTGACACGGCCCAAGTGCAAGAACCTCGAGACCGCTCACTCTAGCGACAAGCGAGATACAAGCGCTGTGATGCTACATGCTCGTGATGCCAAGCACGTCAAGAAGTTTGGCCGCAGAAAGAGGGCTGAGGAGAAGGCTGCTAAGAAGCGGTCGAGCCGTCTGTTTCGCGTTTAATTGTTAATGCTTAGTGATGACATTATAAAGGACAAGAGTATAACTTATTCTCTTCTGGCTAGTACTTGCTAGCTGGTATAATTGACTATTGTATCTATATGGAATGCTCCTGATGTGAAGTTTATATCCTCATGGTATAGAGAGTTCTAGGATTGTGCAGTTGTTACTCGGAAGAAAGATTTCCCATCAGGGCATGTTAATTGCATAAATTCAAAAAGCCTATTTCAATGTATGTATATTGCTGAAGTTCAGCCTCATTGTTGAGTGAGTGCAAGCTTTTATCTGAACTTGCCGGGCCATTAATCTGCTAGTCGGCCTCTGCTCGTGATGGGACACCAGATGGTCCCACACCGGCACGACATGTCCATTGGCAGCCGCCATCATGACGATGGTGTCATGATCAAATGAGTATCTTGGATAATATGGAAGATCTCAAGTATGAAAGCCTGATGAGGTAATGTATCACCACATAGGAGCTACAACACAGCCACAGAAATGCAGGTTTAATAAGCGATTACGGGTCAGCCACTGAAAGGTTGGTCTAGTCTCACAGGGCCAGCAAATAGATCGATCGCAAGCTGGAGGCTATGCTATCGAGTGGCAGATACGATGAATGCGAGAATATTATGTGGGGTATCTCTTTGCTTGGCGGGTACATCAGCATCAGCACACATGCAAGGCGTTGTTTGACTTTCAGCTCTGGATATGGTTGTTGGAGGTGGGCTTTACGGTTAAGTGATATATAAAGGGTGTGAATTCCTTAGTTGTTTGGTAGTTTATCACAATACATCAGGGTATGCACATCTAGTTTTCGAATATATTTACTCAATTACGCTTTTATATGATACTTGAACTATCTGCACTGGTACAACCGCCAACATGTTTAGTTTCGGATCGTCCAAGGAGCAGAAGAAGAACCACGAAGAGGTTGCTGATATTCCTCCTCATCTTTCTGACTTGCATTGTGTAAGTGTTGACCCCGAGAGTCACTACTACTATTCGGTTTCAAATTGAACAAATAAATACTAACATTGTGTAGTTCACCGAAACTGACAACTGCATAACAACAAGTAAGCCACGCCTAAGTACCTATGTATCCATACCCAAGACTAACACAAGTCAGCAATGATGGACCTACCCGGCTACCGCATCACCAAAGTGCTTGGCGCCGTCTACGGCATCACGGTGCGTTCGCGCAACATCGCGGCGGGCATCGCCATGGTCATCAAGAGCATGGCGGGCGGCGAGCTGAACTGGTTCACGTCGATGCTGTACTCGTGCCGTAACGACTCCATTAGCAGAGTCGTCCAGGAGACCAAGCGGAGAGGCGGCAACGCGATCATTTGTCTACGATTTGAGACGGGGGATCTTGGAGGGTTTGCGCAGGCGAGTGCGTACGGGACTGCTTGTGTGGTTGAGAAGATTGAGGGTGCGGCTGTGGAGGCGCCCCAGTTGACGCATTAAAGGAGGGTTTGGTTTGCATGTTGATTGATAGCTGATAGTGGATACCCTTTGTGTTGCCTTGCGTTATAAGAAGTTTCAAGAGTGTTTATGTTGTTGGTATTTCCCCAGCTTTATCTAAAAGAGTCAATGTTCAATGTCCAAGAGCCGAAGATGAGTGGGGCAATTCCGGGGTCCGGAGGCCGGGATGATGAGCCGGAGACCCTTGAGGATCAAGAGCAAAGTAGCCAAGACAAAAGAGACCTCCAGAGGGCTACACATAGTTGTGATCATCATGTTTCATTAATAAACCATTATCCGTATGTTAAGGAGAGATTGAATAAACTTCAATGGACCAGACTGGACTGACTGTCTCCCAATTGACTGATCGCCTGGCTTACGTCATCAGGAGCTTGCCCCAATGCGACAAGCAAGCACGAGCACCCTCTCTCTGCCTCAACTGAGACAGTTGGTTACTCAGTACCTTAGTTCCATCTATTGACAACCCAATAGAGTTCCAATTGACGCCTCGTTTCCCTTTCTTTCCTTGTTTCTTTCATCCGCGAGAAATAGACAGTCTCCGTCCCTGCGCACGTTTGTCAATTTATTGTTTGCTCCCTCTGTAGCCTATCGTTTGCCTCTATTCAATCTCTCCAAACACTCGTTGCTCGTCTTTCGTCCTTTCGCACCATGCGCCATCGACAGTAACTCGCCCACCCTCCGCGTAACACCAACTTGAGTCCCAGCGCCCGACGGGCGCACCCTCCCGAAAATGGCTTCTGATATGTCTTCTCTGCCCCCCGCGAGCGACCGTCGCTACTCGGACGATTCCATCTCCTCGGCTTCCACTACAAGTCTTGTCTTTGAGAGGATACAGGAGAAGACAGAGATGGACTCCGCCAAAGATAACAACAACACTCGCGCTTTGGACGACGATGATCCCCTCAAGGAAGAGGACGACCTAGAGACCGGTCCTTTCCTCGGTCCTGGAGCTGTGCTACATCGCGAACCCATGGACAAGGGATTGCGCCGTATTCTCATCATCGTCGGCGCCCTCTTCGTTGCTGGCTGGCTTGCCGGCCTCGGTATCTTTCTCTACTCTGGCTCATACCATCATGAGAGCGACACCGAACACGATCCTGATGCTGCGACACGAGGCTCAGGAAAAGCCGTCACAATGGACCAGCTTTTTGACGGGACCTGGCGAGCCAAGACTCATAGCATCAGCTGGATCGCCGGTCCTGATGGCGAAGACGGTCTATTGCTTGAGGTTGGAGCTAGCGAGAAGCCCTATATCGTTGTGGAAGACATTCGCGACGACAAGAAGGATACCAGGGCACCAATTGACCAGGACAAGGCTTCCAAGTCGCGTACATTGATGAAGGATAACTTCTTTGTCTACGAGGGAAACCAATATACACCTGATTGGAACGAACCCAGTCCCAACTTGAAGAAGGTCCTGCTCGGTGTCAGCAAAAAGAAGAACTGGCGTCACTCTTTCAGCGCCATCTACTTCATTCTTGACGTCGAGACACAGAAGGCCGAACCGCTCGTTCCCGACAAGCCTGACGCGCGTATCCAGCTTGCTTTATGGAGCCCCAAGAGTGACGCCGTATCATACACCCAAGACAACAATCTGTACATCAGACGTCTAGACGATAAGAAGGATGTTGTTCAGATTACCAAAGATGGTGGCCCCGAATACTTCTATGGTGTTCCTGACTGGGTATACGAAGAAGAGGTCTTCAGCGGCCGTAGCGCTACATGGTGGTCTGAAGACGGCAAGTATTTGGCCTTCCTTCGCACCAACGAAACCGGTGTTCCTGAATTCCCTGTTCAGTTCTTCATCAAGCGCCCCAGTGGTACAGACCCTGAGAAGGGTGAGGAGGCATATCCCGAGGTAGAGCAGATCAAGTATCCCAAGGCGGGCGCTCACAACCCCGTCGTGGACTTGCTGTTTTACGACGTCGCAAAGAAGGATGTCTTCTCTGTCGACAACGATGGCGCCTTCGCCGATGATGATCGTATCATCAACAACCTCCTTTGGACTGGAGACAAAGCTCTCGTTAAGGAGACAAACCGTGTCAGTGATATTCTCAAGGTGGTCCTGATCGATGTCGGTTCTCGTAAGGGCAAGACTGTCAACACCATCGACGTTGATAAGATTGACGGTGGCTGGTTTGAGATCTCACACAACACAAAGTACATCCCGGCCGATCCTGAAAATGGTCGCGACCACGATGGATACGTTGACTCATACCTGCACGAAGGCTACGATCATCTGGCCTACTTCACCCCTCTTGACAACCCCGAGCCTATCATGCTCACCAAGGGCGAATGGGAGATTGATGACGCTCCCTCGGCAATTGATCTCGCAAACAACCTGGTGTACTTCATCGCCACCAAGGAATCATCAATCCAGCGTCACGTCTATTCTGTCAAGCTCGACGGTAGTTCTCTTGAAGCCCTGACCGATACCAAAACAGAGGCTTACTACAGCGCTTCTTTCTCCAAGGGTGCTGGCTTTGTCCTCTTGTCCTACAGCGGGCCCAAGGTTCCTACCCAGAAAGTCATCTCTACACCTTCGAGCGTCTTTACCTACGAGCATCTCATTGAGGATAACGCTGAGCTTGCAGAGCGCGCTCGTAGTCATGAGCTTCCCGTTAACAAATATGGCACTCTTGATCTTGGTGATGGCGTCAAAGTCAACTACGTAGAGCGACGCCCACCTCACTTCGACCCTAAGAAGAAATATCCCATCCTCTTCCAACAATACTCCGGCCCAGGTTCTCAATCTGTCACCAAGAAGTTCGGTGTAGACTTCCAGGCTTATGTTGCCTCCGCACTTGGCTACCTGGTTGTCACCGTCGATCCCCGAGGCACAGGCTTCCTCGGCCGCAAGCACCGCGTCGTGGTCCGCTCACAGCTCGGTGTTCTAGAGTCGCAAGACCACATCGCTGCTGCCAAAAACTTCGCATCGCGCCCGTATGTCGATGCTGATCGTCTCGCTATCTGGGGCTGGTCGTATGGCGGTTTCACCACCCTCAAGACACTTGAGCAGGACGCCGGCCGCACTTTCAGCTATGGCATGGCTGTTGCCCCTGTAACCGACTGGCGTTTCTACGACAGCATCTACACAGAGCGCTACATGCGCACTCCTCAAGAGAACGCCGACGGCTACGACCTGTCCATGATCTCCAACGCCACAGCCCTCGGCGGCAACAAGCGTTTCCTTCTTATGCACGGTGTCGCCGATGACAACGTCCACTTCCAGAACTCGCTCACACTTCTCGACGAGCTCGATCTTGCAGGCGTTGAGAATTACGACGTTCATGTTTTCCCCGATAGCGATCACAGCATCTACTTCCATAACGGAAACCGCATTGTTTATGACAGTAAGTTAACCTCTCCCCTAACATAACATACTTAGACTAACACGTCGTCTCTACAGAACTTCGAAACTGGCTCATCAATGCCTTCAATGGCGAGTGGCTCAAGATTTCCGACCCCAAGCCACACAAGGATGGTGTCGAGAAGGAGAAGCGGCAGGTCGATGAGGTATCTTTAGTCTAGAATAGCATTTTCTGATGAGTAGTTGTGTAATGTCCTCTTTCTTGGATAGGCAATTAAATAGTTTGTAGCAGAATATTGAAACAATACAATCACGGCAAGTCACAGCGACACATCTAGGTAAAATAAAGATAAATCAATGTACTATCATACAACATACAGCAGTCTAAGCCCAAGGGACCGACTGCGAAACTTAGTATCAAAACTTCATCCTCAAGTCTACCACGGTATCCCTGAGTAGCAATCGCTCTGAAATCCTCCCTCAAACGCCCCCACGCGCATCTCGCAGGAGAATCAAACTATGATTACAGGATTTTGTATCCACGCCATTAGATTATCCATTTTAGGCATCCGCCGTGAAGGATATATCCAGGTCTAATAAATCCCTCTGTCGGAGTTGATGCTGATTATGGGCTGCCAACCCTGGCATATAGTAGGTGGGAACGCAGCACCACATCGGTACCGGTACCTGCCTCTAGAAACCGTAGCCGGTGGGCTGCGGTGCGAAGCCATTTGCTTGGCCATATGGCGTAGGTGAGGGAGCGGAGCCCATGCCGCCGGGGCCAGCTGTGATCATGAGTCTAGAAGCACCGAGGATAGGGGTGTTATCGTCGGTCTTCTCCTTCTCCTGTTCCTTAGCCTTGCGAGCCTCGTTGTCTGCCTTCAAAGCAGCGAGGTCCTTGGTTTGTTGAGCGAGCATGTTGATCATGTAAGGCATTGAGAAGTCCATGAGACCATGACGCCATGAAAGCTCCAGAACAAGATCAGGGCGGATAAGCTCGTAACAAGCGTAGAGCATACCAGTGTAACACTCCCGGTGGCCAATATCGACGAACTATTGTTGTTAGTCTGGTTCGACTCAAAATATTTTGATAACTTACATATTGAACAAGATCGCTGACAATGTCGATCTTAGCAGACAGGGCAGCGGTCTCGATGGCGTCCTTGTAGAGCTTGTCCTGCTTAGACAGCGCAATTGACTTCTCCCATCGCTTGTTCTTGCGGTAGATAGAGGCAGCAATCTGGCGGAAGAAGATGAGGTCATGCTTCTCCAGACGCTTGGCCAGCTCGGTAGCATCATAGTTGTCGTAGTTTTGAACTGAGTCGCGAAGGGTCTTGTAGTCCTCCTCCTCGATGAGCAGATCGTTGACAGCTTCGTTCACAACACGCTTGTTCTGGGTTTGCACGTTAAGCAGGAAAGGCTTGATAAGAGGGAGATCATCGTTCTTCTGGAAGATCTTGACAACGCGGTTGACGTCAATGCGAGGAGTGAGAGTCGCGAGAAGATCAGTCAAGAGAGAAGGATGCTGCTCGACGTAGAACTTGATAGCGCGGTAGTAGATCTCCAAGTTAGCAACCTTGACAACTATCTCCTTGAACTGCTGGTGGTCCCAGGAGTTCTCAGGTCGCTCGATGACTGCAAGAGCAGCGTTGTCAAATTCGTCGTAGTGGTAGTAACAGAAGACAAGCTCGGGCCAGAGGTTCGCCTCCTCGCATGCCTTGATCATCTTGGGGAGGTTCATGCGAGACCAGAAGATCTTGATGTGCTCCATGAGACGGTCAGGGTGGTACTTAGAAAGCGCGATACCGAGCTCGGTGAACATTCCCATATGAGCACGTTCAAGTCCGAGACCCTGTTCCAAAAGACTGATGAGCTCGTCGAAGTAGCCGTTACGCTCATACTCCTTGACCAAGGTCTGGAGCTGCTCTGCATCAACAATCAAGTTGAGACCACAAATCTGAGCAAGTCGGAATTCCTTCTTCTCCACACAGGCCTCGTGCACCTGCTTCCAAACCTTGATGTTGTTAGCCTTGCGGGCACACTCAACAGCAGCTTGGTAATCGCTGAGGTGGACGAGAGTAGTGGCCAACTTAGCCCAGTTGGAAATGCTGGTGTAGAAGATCTTGGAGGCCTCGTACAGGCCTTCCTCGTACGCCTTGTCTCCAGACTCCTCGATGTTGGCAACGTTGGTAGCACGAAGGAAGTCCTCAAGTTCAGAGAGCTGATCCAGACGAGCATAAGAAAAGGCAAGAGCTGTGTCAATAGCAGGTTCGCGGAGAGTCTTGCGGGTCATGCGCAAGTACTTGACGAGATCCTCGTTCTTGCCGGCATGGGTAGCAACCTCGATAACCTCCAGGTAGTTTCTGGGGTCCTCAGCCTTGATATAGGACTCAATGGCATCAGAGACGCGCAGGCCATCAAGCTGGGCCTTGGCAACCTTACTCCAGACCTCGGGCAAGTCGACCTCCTCTGCATAGGCCTGAGCACGGTCGATACTGACCACATGCTCAACCAAAACATCAACAGCAGCAGACTTGTTGTCGGCCTTCTTGTAGATCTCAAAAGCTTCCTCAAAAAGACCAACCTCGATACAAGCAGTAGCGATTTCGTCGGCGTTGTAATTGTCGAGCTTGTGGATGTAGTCCATCACACGACCCTTATCAGCCTTAGCAGCGGTGAACATGAGCAGGTTCTGAAGGTTCTGGTTGTCGCTGAAAGGCGAGGGCTCGAGGACAATTTTCTCGAGGAGCTCAATAAGCTCAAGAGGAAGATCGTTCTCAAGGAAAGCTGCGACTGCTACAGAGACCTTGGCAGGGTCACTAGCTTCAGGGACAGCAGTAGCAGTGACCTGGTCGACGACAGATCGACGGTGGATGTTGTTCTCGCTCAGCACAAATCCCCACAGTTCGTTGTCAGAGCGCTCCAAGAGGTATCGGGCCTGGGCACGGTACATGGAGTTCTCGTTAGTGATGTTGACAAGCTCCAAGTCATTCTGGCCCTTGGAGTAGGCAATGTAGGCCAAGTTGGGGTCTCGCTTCTCGCAGTACTTTCCGACAGTAAGAGTGTCGTACTGGTCGTTGTCCTTAAGGAACTTCTCGGGGTTGTTGTTAGAGTCGATGTAGATCTTGGCGAGAGCATTGTAAACACCCTGTTGCTGGTTACCGGCCTGCAGAGTAGCCTCGAGGAAGGGCAGAAGAAGCTTGAGGCGGTTTCTGGACTCAACCTCCGAGACGAGTGCGTCAATGCTGATAGACTGGGCGTTAACAGTGCTCAAAAGCTGCTTGATGACGTTCTCGTCACAATCGACATCCAAGAGGCCGCCAATGACCTCAGGTGCTCGCGCAGGGTTGACACTCTGGACATAGGTCTCGATGGCGCCAAATTGCTGGTTCTGGTAGAGGTAGAGAATCAAGTCGTGAACGAAGTTGAAGCGATCACAGACGATGATAAGAGGAAGCTGTTCAGGAAGCTTAGCTTCCTTGAGGAAGTTCTTCACCTTCTCAGGGTTGTACACGGTACTATCACGACACAACCGCTCGACCTCGTTGAACTGTCCCATCTTAGTCGCGGCCTCAATGTACTTGAAATGAACGTCAGGGTCCTCCGACAGGTTCACGACACTACCAAGATAGTAGAAGAGACCCTCAGCAGTCTTGTACTTTTCGAAGAGGTCAATCAGGCGAACAGCTCCGAGAAGCTCAGAGTACTTAGTGGCGATAGTAACGACCGACTGGAGGTTCTGGCGAATGTTCGTCTTCATCATAGCATCGAGACAATCGAGAGATTGCTCGACAGACAATTTACCAAAGAAGGTGGTAAGCCAGTCAGGGTTGAAGCTAGGGGAGCCAGGGATGTTGACAATAACCCGCTTGATGGCCTCAGGGTCCTCGTAGAGCTCCAAGGCCTTTTGGGGAAGGTTAGCCTGTTCGCAAAGCTGAGCAATGCGAGTCTTGTCGAAATGAGTAAACATCTCATTGCCAAGAATAGCCTCAGCAACTTGAGGGGCATGAGTCAAGTTCATCTCAAGCAGACGAGTCTGAAGACGAGCGTGCTCAGGCTTATTCTCCTTGAGCGCATCCAGCAAGAAGGCGGTGGCTTGCTGGATCATGCCCTGTCCTTGGAAGATATCGCACACGCGCTCAAAGTCAACCAAAGGTCCTTGCTCGCTGTTAGCAAGAGCGCTGGCGAACTCAGCACCCTTCTCAGGGTTCGTACGAGTGATGTGCTGGAGAAGTTGGATGAAATCGGGCTGGTAACCAGTCTGGGCTGAGTAAGGCAGGATCTTGTCGAACTGGTTAGTCTCGGCGAAGCCTGCCACAACCTTGTGAGGAACCTCGGCCTTGAGGTAGATGGTAAGAGCCATGTTGATATCGTAAGGGCGGACCATGTCACCAAGCTGCTCAGAGCAGTCCAGCTTGCCCTCCTTCAACCACTTCTCTAGCAGGTGCTTTCGGTTCTGCTGGAGAACGGGCTGCGCGAGCTCGAGGGTCTCGTGGCGGTTCAAAGAGCCCTTATCCAGAAGCATTCCGAAGTACTGAAGTGTGAAAGCCATCTGACCAGGCTGAACAGGAAGGCGCTTGAACTTTTCGATGGTCTCGGCACTACGGAGGAAGCCTCGAGGAGAGTTGGCGGCGATCTTAGCAGCCTCCAAGTAGTTACCAGCGTTGAACAGCTGCTCGAATTGCCTCTGATACAGGTTATCAGCACCGGGAAGACCAGCTCTCGAAGCCATCTTGATGGCCATGTCGGTGTTGGCGGGGTTCTGAAGGAGGTAAGGAATGACATTGGTGTCATCAATTGTCACAAAGAGCACTTGGCCCTTTCGGTTGATGCCGACGATGCCAGAAGAGCCATCGTCTGTGCAGGTTGTGAATATTGTTTCGCTCGAAATTCGGTTCATGAAGATGCAAGAGGCAGTCTCGAGGTCATACAGGTGGATGAAACCATATTTCGTCACCATGTAAATGACGCCGTACTTCTGCGACACCTGAAGAGCGACCGGGAAATCGTTGGTGGCTTCGGGGGGGAAGAACATTTCGACCTGCTTTTTCTGGAAAACGGGATTCGACTCGGGGTGATCGACCTCGACGATGTGTAGCTTAGCAGGGCCAGTTGCCGATCGTACCGCGAAACTGAACAGCTTGGTGTCTTGGGCAGCACCCTCCAGGCGGATGGTGCCAAAGGCAGCGGCGTGACCTTCTATAGCCTGGCTGATTCCACGGTCCTTGGAGTAGAGTTGCATAGCACCGACAACCTTGCCTTGCTGGGAAGAGATTCCCACCACCACCATCCACTTGCTGTCGCTGTTAACTCGGTAGTTGATGATTTGGCAGCCCTATGAATAGATTAGTACCGGGACGTTTGGTCGATGATGAATAAGTTTGGCTCACGTTGAGGTTAGCATTGCGCTCAAACATCTTGACAGGGGCGTCCTGGGACGCATCGTAGACATTCCAGTGGTAAACGCTAGATGTTGTGACAAGACCAAGCTCGTTCTCGCTAATCCACTTCCAGAACTGAACATCTTCGTTCATAGTGCACGACTTGAGCTTCTTCTTCTGCTCAAGGTCGAAGATCTGCAGTGTTCTAGACTGAGCCTTGAGAGCAATCACTTGTCGGTTCCAGTGCATGATGGCACTGTCGGCCTTGATCGGCCGGCGGGTGACATTGTTGCCATTCTTGAGCTCGACGATAACAACCTCGGGTTGGGCTGCCTCATTCTTCTTCTCCCGCACACAGACGTACGAGTCAGACTCGAGTGTCTAGCTCTGGTTAGCTTGGAATTATCCTTTCTATGACCAGCAATGTAACTGATCGCAGACTGGAAGACATACGCAGGAGTTGAAGCCGATGCTCTGAGTGTCCACGCCAACATTGGCGAGCTGGACGAGCTCCTGAAACTTAATGGGCAGAGGCGCCATGATGCCGGTGTGGCCTATGATGAGATAAAATGGACCGTCTTCAAATCGATGCTCCTAAGCTCGAGTGTTGACAAATGAAACGGTCGATGAATTGGAATCGATCTCGGATCGACCGCAAGAAATTATATCGGTGTTGCCTTCAAAGGGCGAGGTAGAAGCTTCCATGCGCCGCGTGGCAGGGGCCCAATGGAAGGAAGCACGAGGTTTCGAGGTAAACACAGGGCGCGCGCAAGAAATCGGAAGGAAGGAAAATAGAATGACGACGTTGAATTCGGTTTTGTTCGCCTTCTGCTGATGGAAAGCAGAGGGGATCGTCGTCGTGAAGGGAAGAAATGGAGATGAAGTTAGGGTGTGTTTTGGTAAGGTAAAGGAGAGAGCGAACAGGAAGGTCAAGGTCGCTTTCCGGGTTACGTTACCTGTTCTGTTTGGGAGGAGCCACAGGGCAGCTGCAACGGACCGCTTAGGCAGTGCTGCAGCCTGTACCTCAAGGAGAAGGTACGTACCTGTAGCTCTGCGGCCTGCCGTGCCTGGGAGACTAGCACCCACTGGCTGCTAATGCTGACAGGCTATCTTGGCCAACCAATCGTTCACTCCAAGGCGCTATGATATTCCGACCCGACCGAGATTGAACCAAGCAAGCCTTCGTCATCAACAACAGGCGCCAATTTATCGAGCGAAAAGGGGGAGCTTGAGGTTGGCTTGGCCTTTAAGCCGATAATAGATGCTCCTTAAACTCAATGCGTTGTGAAAGTACTAACTAGGCAGCTATCAAGTCAATACCAAAACCATTTCAGGTTCTTTTTTTCTTCTTTTTCTTTTCAGCAGTAAATACGTCTACGATGATTGCTGAGTTGGTTATCCGGTAGCGCAGTAATTCAAAATCAAGGCAACTCTCAAGTTACCTTTTTATGCATATACAAACTTATTGACCCCAAGTAACAAAGTATAAAGAGCACAACTGTTTGCTTCACTCAATAGAAAAAGGTCATCTAAACACATGCACTCATTTCATACTGCCAAACTGAGATATTCATACCTTTCTTTTTCCCTCTAAATATTTGACATGAAACTGCATCAATGGCTACTAAGACACTCCAGTCATAGCTTACTGTCTCACCCCAAAATAGCAAATCAACACCAGACATCCCATATCCGTACCTATGATGGACAACCACCGAGCTGATATATGCCACATGCCATCCTAACTTCCAACACACTTCATCTGATCAAACTCCAAGCATGACGTTCAAAATTTCAACATCCAAACCTAGGACAGATGTTCCCGATCAATATGATGTGTAACAGCAGCCTCATCGCCTTCAAACTTGTCACAAAACGGACACTTGACCATCTCAACGCCAGCACCTGGCGCAGTTCCCAAGCTCTCATCCAAATCGGGCATGAAATCTGCCAAACTCCTTGGTGGTGGTCCAGTAGCAAACTCGTCGTCTTGCCTCACATCTGTATACCGCATGGTAAATCTTGACGATGTTGCTTGCGCTTTCGGCTCCTCTGGTGGCACAGGGGCAGCAGCTGAAGCATCTCCCATTCTTTGCACTCTGCCCACTTGACCACCTCGTAGTCGCACTTTGATTCCTCGTGGATGATTGCCTCGTGTGAGTAGGTCTTGCACTATTCCCTTTGTCTCTGTTCCTGTGGGTTGGTCTTCTTTCAAAATGATGTATACTGATGCTCCGGGGATGACTTGTTGCACTGTCGGGACCGTGCCCGCTGCTTGCTGAGGTGTTCCTGGTGCGCGTGATGGTCTCGATGAGCCGCCCCGTTGATTATGTTGCTGTTGACGTGGGGGGCGAGGTTGGCGATTGCGAGGTCGATTTGGCCGGTCCATGGTAGCAAAATGCGATTTTGGCGCCTTTGATAGTCCAAAACGTACTGCTTTGTGTTTCCAAGATTGGGTAATACAAGATGGGAAAGCTCTCGAGAATAGAACCCTGGTGAAGTAGGAACTAATGTGATGATGCATGAGGAGCGATGATCAATTATTTGCTTCCAGAGAAGAAATTTACCCTGTAGCTTCCGCAGACTTCATCCCAAACTATCAGGATGACTACCAACCACAATCATCAACACACCTAATTGAGTTTGCACAGCAGAATGCGTGAGTTTGTTTTCAATTTTCAAAAGAAGAGTTTTTTTATTTATAAACAGGATAATCAGATTGTACATATATCCAACTCCATAGCGCCGTACGTTCTTGCTTTATACTTGATAGCTTCCCGTGAAGCCCTTGTATTCTTGATGATCTTACTGCAGATTCGTTACTCCCCTTCATGTGATGTTCTACCCTTCGGACTTTAAGCCTCTCCAGCCTTGACCGCTGGCTTCTTCCTGATATCCTTCCAGCCCATACCAAACGACATGAAAAACATAACACAAGACGCAGCCACAGCAAGCAGAAACGTCGCGCGGACACCCTTGGAGTAGGACCACAAAACCTCTGGTAGCTGGGATTTGGACACAACTTCACCTACTGCTCCAGCACCAGCATTGATAATAGACTCGGTATCGACGTTGGGAAGTCTTGCCATTAGCTCGTTTCGGAGCTCGTGGGTGAAAATCACATTGGCAGCAGTAACAAAGATGGCTCCTCCAAAAACTTGACTGAACGTCAGAATGGCCATGGCGATAGGTGTCACTTCAGCAGTCGTATTGGCCTGGACAGCAATGATGGACATTTGTAGACCGAGTCCGCGCCCAAAGCCTACCAATATTTGGTAGCCGGCCCAAGTAGCGGTTGAGGTATAGGGACCCATCGTCGACGCGAGACCGAAACCGATAGCAGACAACACTGCACTGGCTGAGGCAAACGGTAAATAGTACCCAACCTTCTGAACTGTTGATTGTTAGTAGATGTAATGTGAGCCCCCTTGTGGAAGACCTTACCCAAAACACCACTCGAGACAGCTGCGAGAATCAAAGTGAGGATACTAGGAAGCAAGTTGACACCACTTTTAAAAGGCGAAGCATCCTTGACGGACTGGAAATAAACAGGATAGTAGAACGATGCCACAAGAACCGTGGCAAAAAGGAAGAGTTGTGTTAGACACGCAGTCCAGACCTGACGGATGCGAATAATATCAAGTGGAATCATGGCATTTGCTCCAACGCGGTGCTCCCAATAAACGAACATTATGAGAAGAACACCACCTCCGCAGAAAAGGCCAACAACAGTCGCAGAATTCCAAGGATAGTCGACACCTCCCCATTGGAGTGCCAGCAATATCATTACTATGCTGGGGCAGAACATGGCGAACCCGGTGAAGTCGAACTTTGTCCTCAATATCTGCATGGTAGTTTCGTCCGTCGGGACCGAATGATTTGGGATATGGACGATAAGGAAGAGGACAGCACAAATGGCGCCGATTGGAAGGTTGATATAGAAACCTGAGTGAGTAGTTAGAACATAAACGAACCCAGATTGAGCATGGGTAGCTTCACTTACACCATCGCCAAGTAGTATACTCAGTGAAAGCACCACCTAGCAAAGGTCCACTAACAATTCCCAACTGCGCACATCCCATGAGGATACCGACTAAAGAAGGGCGTTTGTGAATTGGAACTGCCGACGCAATGATAGTCAGAGCACCGTTCTGAATACCAGAAGAGCCAATGCCAGCAACAGCTCGACCGATAATGAGCATGGTGGATGATTGGGCAACGCCACAGATCAAACTGCCAACTTCAAATATAAAGAACAGTGCCAAAAAGCTCCACTGCAATAAGTTAGAATTAGCACCAACCTTTCGATTTGCTTTGCATTACCCTTGTGTTGAAATACATGTACAATTTACCCGAAAGTGGTTGCAAAGCTGCACTGTTGCATTCTATGGTCAGCAATGTCCGAACATGGGATCTAGTGCTGAGTCTACCTGGAGAGATTATATGCGCTAGCATACCATCCAATGTCCGGTAAAGAATGGAAGTCCGAGGTGATTCGAGGAACAGCCTGAAGTCCAATTAGCATGTAGCAATGATCGAATGATAGGATAGTCTGTAAGTACCGTACTGATGATTGACATATCCAACAGCATCAGGAAGGCCGCAAGTGTGAGGGACGTCATCATGCTTGCGAGCTTCCATCCTGTTACCCATTCATGTTCCTCTTCCTCTGTCGTGATATCGCCATCTTCTGGTTTTGTCCGGGGTTCATCTTGAGCAGGTTCACGTAAAGTTGGTGCATTCGAAGTTGATTCGACCTTTTCATCATCAACAATGACTTGAGGCTCACTCCTTTCTTCTTTCGATATCGTCGTGGTCATTGTGACGAGACCTAGAACAAATCTTTTGTGCTAGGATAAGAGCTTGGTTGACAAGGCGAGAGTATTAGAACTTGCTTGGCATTTTTCATTCTGGGGATTTCGCATTCTTAAGTGTTTCATATAACAAACAATCCTAGGAGCCATGAGCCATAAGCACGGCCTAGACTTCTATCGGGTATTATTATAATATGCATCCCGGACCGGGGTTGTTGTGTTGGGTGTTGTCATTGAGATGGTGTAGACGGAGTTGGGTCTCGCATTCGGAACGGAATTCCGTCTTACAACTAAAACTACGCCATGAACTTTTTACTCAATATTGTTTCAATCGGATTCGGCACTTCTTTACGCCCCGGTTTCTTGTAACAATAAATTAAAACTCCCATGGTCCAAAAACGTCAGACATCCATGTTACATCGCCAAAATCCATCATGTTGACAGCCGCCATGTCCATGGTTGGCTGAGTTGGTTGTGGTGTCGGTATTGGCTGACCTGCTCCCTGATTTGACGATGACGAAGATGCATGTCCAAGATGCTGTGATAATGTAGGCTCCCATGAATTTCGTATGTTGCGCATGATCCTGGCTCCCGAAATGAACACCGTTTCCTCGCCTTCGTTGACTTTCATCTTATAAGCAGAATTCATACTTGTGAAAAAGTCAGTGACTTGATCCAAGAGTACTAGCAAGTCCGCCGTGTTTCGGACAAGTTCTTTATCCCAAGCCGGATCCTCAGAGGTAGTGAGTCTGTATAGAGCTATTTGGATTTGTGATAGCTGGATGAAGATGGAGAAAGGCGTTCCTGGGAATTGGCCGACTGGAATTCCAAAGAATACATCGTACCACGACCTTATTGCTTTAAGACAAGAGTACATGCTCTCGATCCGTTGGTTAACTGGGATGTTCTGTAGAAAGAGTCCAAGGGAGTTTATCTGAACCTCTACTGCAAGCGAGTGGGCCTGTAAAACCGCTGCGATATGTTAGTAAGTTATGGCACTAAGTATGTGACACGTCTGCACTTACGAGTTACAGGCATATGAAGTGGCGCCCCGTTACGGGCAGCTTGAAGTTTGCCAAGCAAGCTATTTCTGAATACATGGGTAGGTGCTGGTGACGTCTCACCCATGACATCGCGAACAAGCAATTTCTGTGCTTCATCTGCAACGAGCTGATATCTAACAAATGCTGCGAGCAGCTCATCAGACGGATAGAGCTTATCTCTCTCCAAGGCTTCCAGACAATCATTCATATGTGGTGTCCACTGGAGAGCATCCATCTTGCCGACAAAGGACGACATGCTGTATGAATGAGCGACGAACAGGTATCAAAGAGAATAGTACTTACACCGAAGTCACGAACCAGAGTGACACCACAGCCCGCCGTTCTTCCTGGGTGCGTATCCTTGGAGGAGGTGGTCGTCCTCCCCACATTTTGAAACATATCGTAAAATACTGCTCCTCAACAGGGGCTTTGGTGAGACCAAGATCATAAGCAAGCAGGACAGCCATTTGGCAAAATGTTATAATGAATGGTTTGCCTGGACTGGACGTTGTGGAGGCCCTATATAGAATGTTAGAGCATGCCAAGGGGAAATCTTGGACAATCAACTTACCATGTAAGGTAACAGATAAGTCCCTGAAGACAATCTAATGACCTCTCATGGTTGATAAGAATACGCGAGGCCATCTCTTGACGGACTCTATCCTTCATCTTCATCTGCTGTTCGACAACCTTTGAGGTAATGTTCATAATACATAGCCACAGAAAGGGCTTCTCTTTGCGGAGAGCTGCGGCTGTCATATCCTCGGGTAAGATCATACAAGGGAAGTTCTTTAGCCATTCTTTAAACCTGCTCAGATACACTTCGGCCTCTTCTGTAGTAGGTTCGGGAAGCGCAGATGTGTCTTCACTGATACTGGAGGGCGATGTTCTAGAATGGGTTTCGGCTATGCTTCCTGAACCATAACTATGAGGTGCAGCGTACGAACGGGGTTGGGTTTCTGAAGAGGAAGAGGAAGCTGCTGCAGTTGCCAGCGATTCTAAGCGGCTAGTGAGGTGGCCCATGTTTGAGGAATTTGTCAGGGGGCTAGAGTTGCCAGCACTCGACGACTGCAAATGTCCGTTTGATGGTTGAGCTGCGCGTAGGATCGTGACAAGATCCTCTAGCTTTTCTTCTAGCTGAGCCGTCCTAGAAGACGTTGACTTTTTGGCAACTCGTTTTCGCGAAGGTGCCATTGGTTGACACGGTTTTCCAAGACGATGACATCTTTCACAGTCCATACCGGACGCTCTCAGGATACACTTGCATTTTGCCCTTTGACATGCTGTACACGCTCGCCCATAACCAGCAGATGTGCCGGTCGCACTAGATGCAGTAGAGACTGAAATATCGGGCGGTGCCATGGCTTGGCTGTGCGACTGTCGCCGATCGAGACCATGCACGTAAACAAACGAATTAGCGAACAAATTCCGGTCGCGTTGTAGGGCTGATAGGAATTGGAGATGCGGTTCTGTAGGAGTTGGTATAGAATTACAGGAGTACGGAGTTAGGAGTACAGGCAGGATAATAGCACCGGAGTTCGGGATTCACTTAAATCCGGCTTACTATTTCAATTGCTACTTGCCCTGCACAATGATGATAAGGCATTGATTAGTGGTTGTTGGCTTGAATCCTTCCTGAACGAGTCATGTTATTAATGTCTCGGTTTGAGTATGATGGTCTCTGGAAGGCGACAAATCGGTTCATTCAATAGCAGCTGGGCTGTAGTCGCGGAATTTGACCCAAATCTGAACTCCGGGAAATCATCAATTACTACAATCTTGTCTCTGCACAAAGTGTCGGAGACTTTCAGCTTGTCTCAGTCGATACTCGCATTGGTAATCCAGCTTTTACTCACTGGGTACGTACGGATGCTTTGGCATCATTTCTTATCTCAAGATGTTCTCTTACCTGAACGAGTCCCGGATACCCTGTTAATTTGTGGCTTGCAAGCAGACCCTTTTACGTCTAACTTGTCTATGACTGCTTCAACAGGCTTGCACCGCATTTTACAACCACATTCATTTGTACTATTTACTATCAGCTTTATTATTAAGGGGATCCAACGTTCTCTGTGTTCAACCGCAGGGGCCAACGGTTATTTCATTTATTTTTCAACATACGAATATGTCCGTAACTCTATTAATAAACCAACTGGGTCCAGAAGATAGGCAGACATCCGCTTTAACTTATTAACTACAGTATTACGCCCAGGTATTCGATTTCAGGGTTACATTGCAATGTGAATTCACCTTCCCTTTATTGGCCAAGAAATTAGCCAGATCAACGTCCTATTGGCCGGCCATTCTTTAGCTCCAGGGGCCAATCAAAGCCGGTGTTTCCCGCTTCCCCCAATTACTTACTTACCTTACCTTAACGTCACAAGCGTATCTCGGATCAAACTTACCTGGTCGATTTCTTCAACTCCATCCTCATCGCCGACATCGCAGTCACCAACAACCAGAGTCAAATCGACACAAATCACAATGGCAGTCCCGTCTGTTGCAGCAGTAGAGATGCTGCCTCGATTTCTTCTTCCGCGTCTCAGCTGGGATGCTTCGGTCTCGGTGTCACGGGCAGCCCGTCCATTCGCATCTATTGCTCCTAGCAGTCAACGACGGTCTTTTGCATCGTTCCAGGCTGGCCCTGTTCCTCGATGTCGCTCTCCTCAAGCCGGGAGCCCCATTACCAAGAGAGCATTCCATGCGTCGGCCCTTAGACAACGAGATCACCATTTCGATACACTCAAGTTTGTGAAACGGTTAGAGGGTGAAGGGTTCACCGAAGAGCAGTCAGCTGCTATGATGAAGGTGCTGAATGATGTTATTGAAGAGAGGTACGGTTCTGCTCCTGAATCATACATTGTAGCTTTCCTAATCAGAGCCTCTAGCATCCAAAACCTTACCCGAACAATGGTCCTTCGCGAAGATGCTGCCAAAGCAACGTATACCCAAAAAGTCGACTTTGCCAAGCTGCGATCCGAGCTCCTATCAGCAGACTCCACCGAGTCCAACACAACACGCACAGCACACGAACGATTGACAAACGACATCGCAAAGTTGAGCAACCGACTCCGCGACGAGATCAGCCGCACGCAGGCCAGCGTACGCCTTGACCTTAACCTGGAGAAGGGCCGCATCCGCGAGGAGGCTGTGGGCCAGGAGCTCAAGATAAAGGAGACCGAGACAAAGATCGAGCAGGAAGTTGCGGCGCTTCGGGAGAAGCTGGAGCAGGTCAAGTTCCAGACACTGCAGTGGCTGATGGGTGTGTGCACCGGTTTCGCTGCCTTGTTGCTTGGTGCCTGGAGATTGCTCATGTAAATATGTATTGAGGGTTATGTTAGGAGCTTTGCGGGCTACCACATCTGGAGTAAGGGGTTGGAATTGTACAAATAGTGTTGTGGTTCACCCAAACCGATAGATTTTCTTGTGTCATGAAATCAAATTTGTTCGTATACCAACTTAGCCGATGAAGACTAACTCAACGGTTATCTGTTACGCCAGAATCTAACCTTCTCTGATCTCAAAGTCCAAGAAATAATACATCTTGGGTTAAGATCCCGATTCGGTACTGAAGTGGTGCGCCTTTTGATAACATCTCGACGAACACTAACAGCACTGCCATAAGGGAAAATGAAATTCAGAATTGAGGCTTGGGAATTCTCTGGATAGACTTGCATTTAAACGACTAAGTTGCCTGTATTGAGATAATAAGAACACTTGGTGCTCAGTAATTATTAGTTTCATGGGATCTATATATCTCTCGAGTTAGAAAGTAGGACGGGCACTCAATTCCGCCTTCTCTTTTTGGGGACCCCGCCCCACGTCACCCCGCCATAGATCAACGGTCCTAGGTAGGTGCCAACGGGTGTTCGTGGACCGTTTATTCAGTACCTTCGGCTTGAAAGCCGAATGTTCTATTTCCACTGACATATAAAGTGAGAGTGACTCAAGTCTGTCTTCTACCGAACGAACAATTGATTATTTTCTTAACTTCAGCGTCATTCAATATGGCAGATAAACCCAAGGTCCTCTTTCTATCCGACATCAAACGGTAAGTTCCTCAAGCCATTGCGGAGGATATTTGATCTTATGCAGGGTATGACTGACATATCGAAACAGGGCTCGAGATGAGTTTGCCTCACTTTCCGAGATCGTCGAGGTTGTTCAACCAAAATCGACAGAAAGAAATGCCTTTATAGAAGAGAGCAAGTCCGGCGCCTTTGACGGGATAAAGGCCATCTACCGCACAAACAAATGCGCAGGCACCACAGGTGATTTCGATGCTGAGCTGCTTGATGCCCTACCCAAGTCTCTCAAGTTTATCTGCCACAACGGTAATTCCTCTGACTAGCAATTCTAGTTACTACTTTTTGCTGACCCCCCAGGTGCCGGGTATGATCAAATCTGTATCCCAGAATGTTCTTCCCGCGGTATTCGCGTGTCCAATACACCCACAGCTGTGGACGATGCCACAGCCGACATCACCATCTTTCTCCTTCTCGGTGCTTTACGAAACCTCTCATCCTCCATCTTCTCTCTGCGTGATGGGTCTTGGCGCGGTAACCCTCCGCCGTCCCTTGGCCACGACCCCCAGGGGAAAGTCCTGGGTATTCTGGGCATGGGTGGCATTGGTCGTAATGTCGCACGCAAGGCTCGCGTATTTGGAATGACTGTGAAGTATCACAACCGTAGCCGCCTGCCTCCTGAGCTAGAGGATGGGGCTGAATACATTGACTTTGAAACTCTCCTCAAGGAGAGTGACGTGCTGAGTCTCAACCTTCCTCTAAATGTAGGTCTAAATCAAGAAACTATAAGATTCTGCAACTAAACTAACTCTCAACAGGCCAAGACTCGACATACGATTGCAAAGCCCCAATTCGACATAATGAAGCGTGGCATTGTCATTGTCAACACCGCCCGTGGTGCAGTGATGGACGAAGCTGCTCTTGTTGAAGCACTTGAGTCGGGGCAAGTTTCCAGCGCCGGACTCGACGTTTTTGAGAACGAACCCGAGATCCATCCAGGGTTATTAAACAACAAGAACGTACTGCTCGTTCCACACATGGGAACTTGGACGGTAGAGACTGAAAAGCTGATGGAGGCTTGGGCTATAGAAAATGCTCGACTGGCAATAACGGAAGGGAAGCTGAAGAGCATCGTTCCCGAGCAACAGGACTTGTAATGATTCTGCATGGGCTCATTTCAAAGACTGTTGATAGACTAGACGAAAATAAAACAAGCATTATGTCTCTCTTTATGCTTGAAGAGAAGTGTTGGACCATGAGGTTGGTTCTTTTTCCACAAGTGGTCAACATAGAGCGAGGCGCAGAGGTGCTAAACATCGCCTTTGCCCAAGGTGTTGCATCAAAATGCGGCAGCATTAACTAGACAGGCACGAAAGTGGAAGAATATGCAACAGAAACAACATCACACAAGAAACAATGATATATGAGCAGGAAAATCTTTGATATTCTACTCTATCCTGGCCACGGTTGACGGGCCTGCCTTTATCGAGGTACTATTCCTTCCATCCCTGTGGGGGAAGTCTCGTCTTCATCGTAACCGTCCGTTCATCCATTCATCATCCGTTTTATATCTCGAAAGGGGGGAATCATGATTAGCAAAAAAGCCAACGCCATTTTGTTGAAAAAGCAAGATTTTTTTGCCCCTCCCCTGCACCCTGCGAGGAGTCTTCTCTTCATTATGAGAGAAGTAACCCAAATAAGCAGAAACAAAGAAGAGAAGAAGAAAAAAAATCAAAAAACCGCAGATGTCCTTGTAACTCTCCCAACCCATATGCCATGCAAGTTCATGCTGTTGAAACTAGAATTTTGCCGATTGTCATGTCGACAGAAGAGGGAAAGTTCGTCACGCGTAGGAATCCAGTTGAAGGATCCTTGGGTATTGTTATATGCCGCTTAGTAGCGGTAGATATCAGCCTTGAAGGGACCCTCCTGGGTAAGGCCGAGGTATTCAGCCTGGACCTTGCTGAGGGTGCTGAGCTCAGCCTGGCAGTGAGCAAGGTGGAGACGGGCGACCTCCTCGTCAAGGATCTTGGGGAGGACGAAGACACCAACGTCGAGCTTGTCGGTCTTGGCGAACTCGACGTACTTCTCACCCCAGGCCTTGTCGGAGGCCTTGAACAGCATGATCTGAGCAAGGACCTGGTTGGTGAAAGAGCAGGACATGACGAAGGAAGAGTGACCGGTAGCACAGCCAAGGTTGACAAGGCGGCCCTCGGCAAGGAGGATGATGTGGCGGCCGCTGGGCATGAGGAAGCGGTCAACTTGGGGCTTGATGTTCTGGACAGAGCTGGCGTTGGTCTTGAGCCAAGCAACGTCAATCTCGATATCGAAGTGACCGATGTCTGTTTGTCAATGTCAGTGATGAATCGAAATAGGTGTTTGGGCAAACTTACTGCAGACGATGGCGTCGTTGGGCATAGCCTCGAAGTGCTCGCCAGTGAGGATGTCACGGCATCCAGTGGTGGTAACGAAGATCTGACCGAACTTGGCAGCCTTCTCCATGGTGGTAACTTGGTAACCAGCCATGGCAGCCTGGAGAGCGTTGATGGGGTCAATCTCAGTGACGATGACACGGGCACCCATGCCATGGAGGGCCATGGCGCAACCCTTACCAACATCACCGAAACCGGCAACGACAGCGACCTTGCCAGCAATCATGACATCGGTAGCACGCTTGATACCGTCGATAAGGGACTCACGGCAGCCGTAAAGGTTGTCGAACTTGGACTTGGTAACGGAGTCGTTGACGTTGATAGCGGGGACAAGGAGCTTGCCCTCCTTGAGCATGCGGTAAAGGTGGTGGACACCAGTGGTAGTCTCCTCAGAGACACCGAAGCAGTCCTTGAGCATCTCAGGGTACTTCTGGTGAACAAGGGTGGTCAAGTCACCACCGTCGTCGAGGATGAGGTTGAGCTTCTTGTTGTCCTTGAAGGCAGTGAGCTGCTGCTCGAGGCACCAGTTGTACTCCTCCTCGGTCTCACCCTTCCAGGCGAAGACGGGAACACCGGCAGCGGCGATGGCAGCAGCGGCGTGGTCCTGGGTGCTGAAGATGTTGCAGCTGGTCCAGGTAACCTCAGCACCGAGAGCAGTGAGGGTCTCGATGAGGACGGCGGTCTGAATGGTCATGTGAAGGCAACCAGCGATGCGAGCACCGGCGAGAGGCTGGTCGGCAGCATACTTGGTTCGGGTCTGCATGAGACCGGGCATCTCATTCTCAGCGAGCTCGATCTCCTTGCGGCCAAAGGCAGCAAGGGAAAGATCAGCGACCTTGAACTTGTGGGCGGGAGCAGACATGATGGATGAGATGTGAGGATGGAAGGATGAATGAGAAGAGAAAGAAGAGAGAATAGAAGAGAGAGAGGAGGAAAAAGAAAAAGAAAAAAGTGAAAGGGAAGAGGAGGAATATGTAGGTAGTCGAAATCAAAGAAGATGGAAGACCAGACAACGAGATAACATGGGGCGGGGCAGAGAGAACTTCTGCTATGGGCTGAGAGCCTCTGGAGGGGCCTGAGGGGGAGGGGTTTACAAGGGTAGGTGGGGTTTTTCTGCGGGCGGTGAATGCGACTGCACGGCAAAATGAGGGGCAGAATTTTCTGCTGAGGTACCGTCAGCCATTGAGGCAATTTGAGGCGGGGCAGCCAGGAATTGTACGCTCCAGTCGATCTGTAGCTAATGGAAGGTACTTTTAACCGGGTGGTCGGTCGGCCCTGGAGACGGTACCTCCTAGCAGGTCCTTCAACAGGGGATTTGAGCGCCAAAAGGTACCCGAGTGGGCCTAAGGGACTGCGTGTTCCCACCGGACAGGAAAAAAATAAAGAGGAGCTTTCTCATCATAGGAAGCTACCGACTGCTTCTGCTCCTCCATGTCTTGGTACGAATACGGACGGAGCCCGTTGTTGTGTACTAGCGAGTCGGTCACCACCACGTTGATTTTTCTGCTTCAACGAGTGGGCAGGTTGCTTCGATCCTTTCTGTCCAGGAGGAACCGTTTTTATTGATCAATTGATTCCTCCGTGGCTGGGTATGCATAACTTTGTACCATCGTAACAATGCAGTCCTGGGCTTCGCTGACCCTTGATATTCCCCGCTCGGAAGCCGAACACCGCTTCACGTCAATACTACGGGTCATTGATCGTCCTGCAAGCTACCGACTAACCTCCTATATCCGAGGGTGCTCATCATAGAGTCTCTCTTCAAGCCAGGTGTTGCTTTTTGGCTTGCATAGCTTGAGGATAGACCGACCTCCTCAGAGTATCCCACGCACCAGCAGCATGTATCTGGTAAATAGGCAGTAAAGCCGTTGTCTCTACTTGTCGGCCAATAGCAAACTTGATAAATTCCGAAATCAGTCATCGAAGCTGTTCAGGAGACAATAACAAGAGAAACAGCACCATAAAACTTCTTGAACGTTAGAATTGTTTCAATACTCTCATAATGCAGGAACTTGGCTCGCAAGCGCTATTTACGAAGCCTTCTTTTAACGGCCAACACTGCATGCAGCCTTGTCCTCCTCTTCATGACTCTTCAACATCATCGTCACTGTCAGCCTGGTCCATAATGTGATCATCAAGTGCTCCTCTCTTTCTCAACGCTTTAAAATCTAGACCAGCACTCGATATTATTCCACATTGTCCGGAACGCCGCCAATGCAAACCATCACTGAGCGTCTCATATTCCTGAAATCCTTCGAGACTTTTTGAACACCCTCTTGCCCATTTTCCATCTATTTGGGCAACAGATCCTCCCGCACGGCAAACATCTTGGCACTGACGTTGGCTGTGAATCCATCCACCTGCTTGCTGTATTGTTCCACCTGCTTCGCGTTCAGCATACCCTCCAGTCGGCTGGGCTCCTGGGGAAGCTTGAACAGTCGCTGCCACTCGTCCTCAGGCAGAAGGGTCTGCTTGGCAGCAGCGCGCTGGGCATTCTCAGCCTTGCGCTTGGTCTGCCATTGTGTGATCTTGGTCTGCTCACGGCCGAGCTGTCGCTGGTAGAATTGGAAGTTGTTGAGGTCGGTGTAGTGCGACTCGATGCTCTCGAGGAGGAGATCGCACGTCTTCTCGAGGAAGGGGTCGATCGCAAGGTCCAAGTTGTCGATGGAGGGGTACAGAGGAGGCTCAAGAGCGTTGCGGTTGAGGTCAGCCAGCGATGAGGGCTGCTCAATATCGCCCTTGATGGGAGCCGAGGGAATCTGGTGGAGGAAGGTTGTGAGGAGGTGAGAGTTGTGGACGTTAACGGAAACCTCGTTGAGGATGTCCTTGAAGGTAAGCTTCGACTTTTGTAGGCTGCTTTTTGCTTAGTTTCCTTATCACCAGCAGCGATGTATGGCATCGATCTTACCTCTCGGTTGTGAACTTGCCCTCCTTGTAGGCGGTCATGAAAGCGGGGGACAGGCGGAAAGCCCGGAAGGTCAGGTTACCCTGAGAGCTCTTGCTGGCGTCGTAGACAAGGGCGACGGTGTTCTCGTTGGCGCTTTGGTAGTGGAACTGGTTCTCGATGAAGTTCATGTTGACAAAGTTGCCCATGGTGGCACTTGTGTACCAACCAACGTTGTTGGCATCGACGTTGACCTCCTTGAGATGTCGGATCATCTCGTTCTGGTAGTGAATGTTGCCCTTCTGTCGGGGAGCAGCAGCGGCGAGCTGCGAGGCATCGTTCTGGTGGTTGTTGTCGGTCGTGGCGGGGTCGACGGTAGGGAATGGGAATGTGTTGGTGACCTCGAGGAGAGAGTCCCTCTCCATACCAACAATAGCTCCGGTCGCAACAGAGGGGAAAGCCGAAGAGCAGTGCTTGGCGATCTTCATGATGACCTAGACACCACAAACTCAAGTCAGTCCTATGCTATCTCTTGTCTCGCACCTCAAGAGGGGGTCTCAAAGGTGGGGCATATTCAACTCACCAGAGCCTCGACCTGAACGGCCTGGAAAGGCGCAGCAGCAGGCGCATCGTTGGGAGCGTCCGCCATCTTGACAAAAATTTCGGAGGAGTTATTCACGGGGCCGCGAGAGACGGAGAGAGGTTCGGCGCTATGATGAAGGGGCGGGTGGTGTTGCAAAGCCTCGGGACTGGACTCTGAAGGTGGGAATATCGAAACTTTTCGTTCGTGTACCATTTGTGTGGGCTGTGGGTGTTGAGGCGGTGAACTGCGGCAGATTATATATCCCGCGTTCGACGGTGCAGAGCCGAGCGACTACCTTTACTTATCACCAGTAGGCGGATTCGACGACTTGAAAAGAGCTGTCTCTTTACTCGAAACAGCCAGTACACTCGATTCGAAGCGAGCCAGGCTTATGCTGGATCGATTCCGTGGGTTTACCGATATGTCGTTTCTATAGCACTTTATCCTTGGGTTTCAGCTTTTACACGATATTCACAACATGTCACCAGCTTAGGTTCGGGTTATATCATAAAATCAAGTTCTTTTTTTTTCTTGATCAAATCTATCATAGCTCATTTCGAATATCCTCTAATAAACGCCAGTCGCTTTTCATCTGTCTTCCTATCTCTAAAGTGGAACTCTGTGGCCCTGCATTTCAAAGCATGAGCCTGTTTATAAACCTTCAGTCAAATCGTCCAACGCCATATGAGCTTTCTGAAAAGTCTCAAGAACTCAACTTAAGCTAATAGAGCTTAATCCTGCCAGGGAATAATCTCCCAGCTCTCGACATTCTCTCGAATGATAAGTCGATGTTGATCAATCTGCCAGAACGCATACATGGAACGAGTTGCTCCCGCAGCTTTTCGATGAGCAGGACCTGTACCGCCCTTCTTAGCATCTTCTCGGGACCGCCATATGCAAGTCGCCAAGTTAGCCAGTTCTGAGTCAGGCTCTCCGAACCAGTACCTATTCATGTTAATACGCAAGAGTCATGCACACGAAGGTTTTGCAACTCACTTCAGGAAGCCACCGCTCGCCACAGCCTCAGCGTGTGCCCCTTTGTCAAGGCGGCCAAGGTCAGCATATTCGGTTGTTTTCTTAATTCGTGACCGGAAAGCCACGATATAAAATGACGTCTCCTTGAAGCCTTTGCCAGACTCGATAGCGAGACGTTTCACTTCGTCAACGACTTGCTCCCAGTTGAAGGATTCTGTGTAAAGTGCTGTTGCATAATCGTCGCGAAGAACCTGGAGTTGACCCAGCGCCTTCGCAAGGAGAGCGTTTTCGTTGTCGAGAGTCTCAAGGTCAAGCAAATGCTCTTGCTCAGTGTACGGCGACTGTACTAGATATCGATCGGCAAACTCTGGGCTAAGTTCTCGCACATCGACTTGAGCGGCTGTTTTGGAAAAGACGTCGAGTGCTGCTCCGGGAGCCGTCTGGACGCCAATACTTGCCATTGTGACTTTTGAAACGGCTTAGGATATCCTTTTCGATTGGTTTTCTCGAACAGTTTCAGTGAATAACGGAATTCGCAGTTATGTCTGCTTGAGGAGCTTTTGATATACAGCAGGAACTTTGGGGTTGATATAGGAGGAGTACGAGTCAGAACAAGACGACTATACCGGCGAACCATTGGCCTTTTATTGTCACACGAACTCTCTACGACCTGTTAGACCATCAAGCCTGGAATAACGTGCTAAATGACACCATCCGGGCCAGACGACGACAAAGCAGTACATGTGGGTCGGTGAAGACTGTCAAAGGGTCTTCCTGTCGGCAATTACTTGTTAGTGCGAATGGTTGGGCGTCTCAAGGCATGACATTCCTAGGCCTAGACCAGTGACGATTATTGCCCTGAGTCAGCTAGGGTTTGTATTCGTAACACGGAAGGATTTTACGCCTCATATTAGAAAGAAGCGAGGGAGACTTCTAGAAGTTGAGGTTTTCTAGGGCCGTCACTCTTCAAACCTCTCGCCAACGATATCACCTGAGCCTCAAGACATTGGGCAAATGTATATATGGCGACCTCTCGCCAAGTCATGGTGAAATCTAGGAGGCGTTTCTATAAACAGCAAAAGAAAATTTGAGTGAGAAGCCATGCCTTCACCGCCAGAATGAATATCCCTACAAGTAGTATTTCCCCGGTTTCGGCATCTCTGAGAAAACGCGGAGAAGGGAGAAATACACTTTTGTGTAACCATGGGTCTCTGGCCTTGGGCCTTTGTCAACGGAGAAAAAGACGAGACTAGCGCAGGCCAAAATGCAGTGACATGTGCGTGCGGTTGGCGCTAAAATGGCGACAACTGCTCCAACCGCGGATCTTGGACTATAACACAAACTACGACCAGTATCAAAATAATCAGAGCATGACCAGAGATGAGACACCTTATTACACGCACAAGTCCAATGATCATCTAGCTGTACGCTGAAGCCCGAATATAATGACATAGTTCACGACTATAAACTCTATATGAACACCCTAACTGTCGCACGTAATTAATCCTCCGAAGACGTCAGAAGCCATGAGGATGTCGACATATGATCTTCGATCTGGCGTGTTGATCTCCCTATATGGGGGGGCAGATTGCTAGACATGCATGACATATCGTAATAGAACCCGTAAACTACTTGCAAGTGTTTTTGGTAGAAATCTCACGTTTTAGGGACATATATATTCATGTTACCACATACCACATACTCTTACCCATACTAAAGTATATTATCCCAAAACTCCGATCATACTCATACCTAATTGGCAGAATGTCCCCAACTGTAGGCCAGCTATCTGGTAACTTTCAGCGGGCTATTTCTGACTATATGTCTATTATTGTATACAAAGTAGCTGTTGAATAACACCGTCGTGGAATATGGCTGTATACCTGCTCTACACTCAACTCACATCCTACTCCCTTATAGCGCACCATCATCTTCCGCATCTGGCTTCCCTCTTTTCAGCCAAACTTTAGCCATCTCATAAGATCCTAGATAGAGTCCACTCCCTATCATCGTCCACCCTGACCGCAGAGCCGCACCCCGGAAGAAGCCCCGCACTCCCCTCTCCTGGTAAATCTCCTTGGACACTGTCCACGCCCCCTTCTTTGGGTGTTTCCCCTCCATCTTGGCTGCAACCTCGCTCTGGCCCTGTGCTGAACTCTCACTCTGGTTCGAAGCACTCAGCATCATTCTCGTTTTGACTACATCGCTGGGTGTCGTTATGAATGCTGCTACTGAACCTGCACTCCCGGCACTTAGACCAGTCACCAGTCCCGTTTCGACCAATCCAGGCTTCGAATCTCCGGATCCCCGAGAGTTCCAGTATGTTGATCGTACATGCTCAAATATGGGAAACTGAAGAGCTGTAAATGGCAAATTACGTGCGACGAGTGCTGTGTACCCTGTGAATAGTCGCCTTGATACACCATCACCGGCTAGCTGGCGGAACGCCTGGAGTGATGTCGACGATCCAGGCCGTGCTGCTCCTCGGCTATCGCTCTGCAACATCTGAGCGTTCTGCTTGATGACCTCTGCTGGTGCGAGGACTAGACAAGACGCCATCTCTGCTACTCCCGAGGCTGCTGAGTGAACCAAAGGCTGCGGTAACGGCGTCGCATTACCGATAACTCGTTTCGCGCTCTCATATGTTGAGAAGAATAAACCAGCTATGTAACTTTTGAGCTGGGTAGTTCGTAGCAATTCTCAAGGTACAACTCACCTGCTGGTAGAGTGGCCAGTACCACACTTCCAATGCCTTGATAAAGACCCCGTACAGCCCATATGTTCTTTTTTGAGCTGTCTGAGTATGTCTTGATATAATCTTGACTCTGCACACGAGTCTTGATGGTGTCAAGAGGGTAGACCAAGACGTCTACTGTAAATGCTGCAATGGCACCAGCCTGTCGATTTATCAGTAAGTCATGAGGAGACAGGTTGGTAGTCACTTGGACATACAATGTAGATATCTGTCATATTTGACAATGCTTTTCTGGGGTCTGCTTGAATTAAAAAGGCATCTTGGTTGGTCGTGGAATAAGACCTTTCTTACACCTGAGCTGGTGATGTCATGATTGTGGTTTTATATCCACACAAGCATTACCCTGCACTTCAACTCATCATGGAAACAACTTCAGTTCATGACTTAACAAAAACTGGGCACGTCATGAATGGATATTGAATATTTTCTAGCCTTTGGACTTCTTCTCACGTTGCTAGGATGAATTCACCATTTAGTATTCTCTTTTCGTTGATGGAAATCACAAGGGCTTTTGCTGAAGAACGACGACTAGATATGCCTGGTTTACCAGAGCGACTTTTATAATTAAGCATGTATGTGATCCCTTTTCTGTACGCCGGCCCATACACAACCCCATAATTCAAGTAATCCGCGGCGCTCCCTCTGCCGTCTATGTGACTTTGACTCCAAACGTCCCAAGATAATAATTCACCAAATGCTTGCGTTCCCATCTTTATATGTTGCGTCGCCCTCCTATCTATCATAAATCGCGCCATAGGCCATGCGGAAAAAAAGACTTTATAGCTTGCTCTTGGTAGCGGGAGCAGTCTCGTTAACCACGGCCACCACAACACAGATATCGTCGACTTTGCCGCCATGCCAGTTCTCGTGAGGATAATACTTGTGGACCTCCTTGGCGAATGGACCGTCTTGTTTGGTGTTCATACTCGCTCGCTTGGCAGCGGTCACGATTTCGGTGGCGAGTGCGCTCTGTAGTGTTACCGTTCGCTTGCCCTCAGAGGAATTAGGTAATTCGACCAAAGGATCTAGAGCATCCGCAACACGAACACTGCCGGCTTCGGTCATCTGCCATGCGCCTGTGGAGACCAAGACTCGACTGGCAATTCTAAGGATGTCTTGGTTAAAGAGATTGTCCAGAACGCCGTCGGTCGCTAAAACGAGCACATCTCCGTGGCGGAGTTTATGTTGGGTAACGTCAGCGTCGCGAGGAAGGTCGCTGAGCTGTGCACCACCAAAAGCCGCCATACGGGCGGCAACGCTAGGAGGTACGAGTGATAGTTGGAAAGGCGTGTTAAATGCGTGAGTCTGAGGGTCTGAGTATGAATGAACGCCATTAAGTCGTAGTTGCAGGAAGCCAGAGTCGCCAAGGTTCGCAACTTCGAGGTTTCCATCAGCTCCTGCGATAGCTACACATGCTGTGCTGCCACCAGCACGAAGACTGCGGTCGTTGCAGATTGCATCATATCCCTTCTGCATTAACTTCCTTGCTGTCAAGGGGGCCTCGGAGCTGGTCTGGTGTTCATGGGCAGCCAGTGCCATGTAGTCGCAAAATCCGTGAGAAAAATCAGCGGGGTCAACACCGGAGTCTACCCAGCCTCCTACGCCATCAGCAACACCAAAGGCTACTGAGCCAGAGTCGTTGACCCGGCTGACAAAGAAGGCATCGTGTCCTGATTCGGGACGGGCGGAAGGTCGGCGGTTTCGAGGGGGCTGAATGCGATTGTATGGGTTGAAGTGGAAAACGTGGCTGGAGGGATCATAAGGTCGGTCCTTAGCTATAAAGGAAGATGCGACATGGTAAGAGAATCGTGATGCGTCGGTCGAGGTGGAGTAGAGTTTCGATCGTGGGCACGGGGCCATTGCGACATGAGGACGAACTCTAAGAGGAGCGCAGGTTTGCGTGGGGGCTAATTCAGTTAGAACAGAAACTCCCAAGCCTTGCGTAGGCGATGCGACTAACCTCTAGCAAATGTTCGCCATGAAGCCGTAGCAAGTCGATTGCAAGGTGCGGCCATGGAGGGCTAGAAAGTGGATCGTCCAAGGACAATAATCGATGCGAATAATGACGGCCTCAAGCGACGGGCGGCGAAACACGAGTGCAATGATAACGATGAAATTCGGATAGCAATTACAAAGAAAACATCTTTGCCAAGGAAATCGCAAGAGAAAAAATTGGTGTCATATGAGAAGTGGGATCGTGAACGGAGAAACAAAGTTGTTGAGTGCCGATTAACCAACTTGTTATCTAATCTTGCCTGGTTAAGCCCCTCCAATACCTTTCTTACAGTAGCCAATTCCAATTCCTCGGAGCAGGACAAAGAACGACAACCTTAGCCATGCATACCCTAAAACGAACTCTGCACAATCAAAGGAGGCGGTGCAGGAGGCCTAAGCCACTACAGGCATCCCCGATCCCCTAAGTTTGTCGGAACCTCATCTCCGCCAATCGTTAATAGCCGTTGTTGATCCGGATAGTTGTCCGGTAGTCACGTGCCTTCACGAGCCCGTTCCTGCCGATTCCGAGAGCAGCGAAGCCGAAGTTGACAATGCCTAGCTTCTGATTGGCCAGAGGCAAGCCGTAGGTTCCATCGTAAACTGCCATAACCGAGGAAGGTTTGCCTTTCCAGTACATGACGCCTAGAATCCTTTGATACGCCACCCTCTGCGGATATCGACAATTCAGCTCTATCGGAGGAGACTGAACGGCATTTCTTCCTGTCAATCGACCGACCCAGCTCCAACTATACATTGTGAAGTTTGACTGTCCTTCTCCTCCGGTGCCAATCGCAATTGTGCTCGACATCATGGCTGCTCTTCGATCTACCTCCCGACTTGTCGGCGCCTTCTCAAGAACGGCTGCCATTCGACCCGGAACCGTCTTCACTCGATCTATGGCCTCGGTCAGCGAGCCTCCCAAGGACTCTGACACCAAGATGAAGTCCTTCCAGATCTACCGATGGAACCCCGATACTCCCAGCGAGAAGCCCCGTCTCCAGACCTACACTTTGGACCTCAACAAGACCGGACCTATGATTCTCGATGCCCTTATTCGAATCAAGAACGAGATCGACCCTACTCTGACCTTTCGACGAAGTTGCCGTGAGGGTATCTGCGGTAGCTGTGCTATGAATATTAACGGACAGAACACTCTTGCTTGCTTGTGTATGGACCCTCCTTTGGCCGAATCGCATGCGGCATATCAACAACACCAGAACGAATGCTAATATTTATACTTAGGCCGAATTCCCGTCGAGGCTGCCTCCGACGTCAAGATCTACCCTCTTCCTCACACCTACGTTGTCAAGGATCTTGTCCCTGATTTGACACACTTCTACAAGCAATACAAGAGCATCAAGCCTTACCTCCAGCGCGACACCCCTGCCGAAGACGTACGACCCCTTTTCTTACCTGCAGACATTCGCCTTTACTGACCAAATGAATAGGGAAAGGAATACCGACAGACTAAGGAGGACCGACGCAAGCTCGACGGTCTGTACGAGTGCATTCTCTGCGCCTGCTGTTCTACTTCATGCCCCTCTTACTGGTGGAACTCTGAGGAGTACCTTGGTCCCGCTATCCTTCTCCAGTCCTACCGATGGCTCGCCGACTCTCGTGACGAGCGCACTGCCGAGCGAAAGAACAACCTTGAGAACTCGATGAGCCTGTACCGTTGCCACACCATTCTTAACTGTACACGAGCCTGCCCCAAGGGTCTCAACCCTGGTAAGGCCATTGCCGAGATCAAGAAGCAGATGGCTTTCGGCAGCTAGAGGAAGAAAAATATGAGTATGTCGTGAAAAGGAATGTGACGATTGGAGGTGGGAGCGAAGCGATTTGAAGGGTTACCGCAGAAGGCTATCTGCGATGAGATTATTAGGACTTTAACCCTGTGTATAGGATAAATGGATGGGAGTTCCATTATGTGTTCTATAGCTAACTTGACAATATTATTTTCTTGAACGTTCACCCCTGGATCTTTTCTTGGTTTGGAATAAATTGTTCTGGCGTGGTGGGGAAATTTTGTGTTGACAACACATGGCACTGCCGTGATATTACCACACATAGCCTGAACCGATGACACTCCGACGTGGAATTTTGGAGGCAAGGGTGCCCGCAAATTCGGCTTGATATCTTTGAAGTTCTGGCAGAAGTTGGCCACCCTCTAAAACGGCTTCTTGCTATCAAAGTCCTTCGATTGTTGGTTTTCCTTCCCACAATTGTCTTCAAATACTGGTCAAGACGTACATGTATTGTCCGTGATAAGGCTCTGGCTTTTATGAGGTTCAGAGATAGGAACTATCACGTTTCTTTCGTGTTTTACATCATGCAGCCCTGCCTCTCGTTCGTTGTTTTACATATAGTCCATGGCTCGACTTCGTCAGTGCTCGTTGATCAAATCTGCAGGGACAACTTGATTGACATGCAAGTACGAGAAGATCGACGATTATAAAAACATACATTCCACCGGTTTCCCTTCATCCCTCTCACCCGACCAGACGAGACAGGTGCAACAACCATGAATCTATGCAAGGGGCACTCTTCAAGCAAAATATCGTTAGAGCTTCTGGCTTGGAGATGACATGTTCTGTAGCCGGGGATTGGTGTGAATCTGTGATTGTCTGTCATATTGGTATAAACATGGACATATTCATTTCCTCGTCACAGACTTGTTAAGATCCCTTTAACAGCGATTCACCACCTATTCAGTAGATAATCACGACCAACTTAATCAGCACTACCTCTGCTACGGGGCACCATAAAACACCACGGTCAAGAAATGGCCATCGCTGGTATGCTTATGACGTTTCTGCTAGTGTTTCGTATGAGCCAAGACCTGTAATGCGAGAATCGTTGGTTTATTAACGATATTCAACCTATTTTTATCAACAATCTTGCTTGACTCTTTCTTCTGCCAGAAAATTGATGTGTTAGGTTACATAGATTGAAGATCGCCATGACGTTTCGCAAGTACTTTCTCTTTCGATGGTGTCTCATTGGACACACAACACACTGAGGAATGTTCAAACCTCGTATACTAACAACCCTATCGACTTCAAGTCTCGATAGCAGATCATAAGCCAATTCAGCTATTACATTTGTTCCCGTCTGGAGTCATCATGTATCACGTTATAGCCGGCCTCGCATATATAAAGGCAGAGTTTTACCACCTACAAACGAGGATAAACTATTGAGTATTCACAACCATACACTCTTCATCATGTTCTTCAAAATTATCATTACAGCTACTACCCTCACCGGTCTTGTTACCGCTGTGCCCTATAGTACGCCGTGCGCCTCGCAGGATATCTGCATAGACGCCATCAACGACTGTGGTGTCATGTATGGAGGGTAAGCCTTTGTAGAATCCTTCTCTTCTTAGAATGTAACTGATGCTGTCAAGCTGTTATGATATCTGCTCTCCTGAGCTATCACCCACACCACCACCATGCCCACCTTTTACTCCTACTCCTTACCCAACAATTACCCCTATTACACCAGACCCAACTATCACTCTTATCACTCCTGAACCTGATCCAATGATCACTCTTGATTAGTTGAATGGAATGTTTCGGGTTGTGTAGTCATGTAATTCCGTGGATTAGGGATGGGTCAAATGATACAAACAAATTGAGCACTAATATAGTGGGCATGCAAAGCTCTTATAATTTCCTATCTGCTACTTCATGTAAGCTTTTGAAGAAATTCATACAAATTATAAAATGTTGTCTCAATATCGACTATAGAGAGTTGAACTACCTTAGACATTCCGCCGTGAGTGTATCAGTCTACCGCCATTCAACACCACATAGGGTGATTTAGTATACCAATGGTATATGCATTGTTGGACACAAATCTGTACTACTATGTGCTGCCATTCGGGAGAAAATTCATCTATTTATTCATTCTTTTTTCTTCGAGCGCCGTTATGATCTTTTCCCAGCACTAGTAGTATGCATTGCCTGACGTGCTCGGGGTTCGAGAATAATCACTTACTGTTCCTGGAAACGCGCCGACAGGTGCTGAAGGTCCGCCTTTGATGTCATCGTCCGAACTTAAGTCGTCGACAAACCCGTCGTCTTCCTCCGGAGGAGCACGCATACCCTCCCATACATCTGGATCAAGTGAAGGTAGCTCATAAGGCTTGACTGTGTGGATCTCTCGACCTGAGGGCATCTTGCTAAGGAGGGTGTTGATAGGAGGAATGATCTGTGTATTCATCTGTTAAGAGTTATTAGCGAGTGTTCAGGTGTAACCCAGGGGCAGCTTACCGTATCATTGACTTTGTTCCACTTGGAATCGAGCATCTCAAGCACCCGAATTTCCTCCAGTTTGCCAGCATCAGTCCCCCAAGCATCCTCCTTATCCACACGTCGATCCTCGCGCTTCTCCGTAAAGTCCTTCTTTAGTCGACTGAAGCTCAAGCCCTTCTTATTACTGTCCTTGATTTCGACACCAAGTTCCGAGAGACCAGCGCGAACCCATCCGATACCGTCTGCAACCTGTCCACCTATCTCGGCATCAATTCCAAAGAAACGACAGGCGCGAGCTCGACATGTTCGACGAAGATCTTCTAGATATTTTAGAAGAGCACTGTTGATCTTGTGCGAACCTGCTCCAGCTGTGCCGCATAGTGATAGAGCCTTGGCTGCATGTTCTGATGCCGCTAAACAGAGTCGGGCATAAAGATGGGCGCGGACTTTTGGGATTTCAGGTGCCTTGAACATCCACTCCTTGTCTGTCTTGTTTCTGTCTTGGGCAATCAATGCTGGGTATGGGTCATCCTTTAGAACAGCAAGTAGCGTAGCTTCAGCTAGTGCCAGAGACGACAACGCTCGAGCTGTACCTGCTGTAACATCCGGACATGGGGGGCTGACCGTGGCGTGCTCTCCTCGACCTGCCAGATAATCGTATACTGAAGCGGCCTCAAGTAGACATTTTGTTGCATTTGTGATGGCATTTGTTCGTTCTTGGACCCCTAGAAACTCGCTGTTTGTGGAGTAGAGGGGTTGTAGGGCAGATCGAGCTGTTAGAACATGCGAGAAGCCCAATGTTGAAACTACAAAGGCAATCTCATGTTCCAAAGACGAGATCTTAACCCTGGCTCTCTCGCGTCCTGGAACAACTTCACCGGATAACGTTGGTCTCCATTCGATAATGGGGGGCGTCTTGAGCGTGACGATGGCAAGACCCTTGTTACTTAGACCGTCGTCCACCGCCAGCAGGTAAGGGAGATAACCGTTTATACTGGATATGACTGTGTTTAAGTTTGAGACTTGAGAGCTTGGGGGAAGTCTCTTGTGTTTCTTCAGGGCATCTCGAACTACCCCGCGATATGTGCTGGCGTTGAGGGGCAGTGAAGGATGGGAATCGGAGCTGAAGCTTGATGAGAAAGCAAAGGCCGACGTCGTCGGGAGGATGAATGGAAATGGCATTCTAGTAGAGAAGCGCTTCGAGTGTGAAGCAGTATATACGGAATTTTGCTGCGAGCACGAGAGATGAGGCAGAAGTTTGTGGCGCAACTGCTTTGCCAAGCTCTTGGTTGAGGCCTGATGGCATCACCATACTGTGCCAAAGCATGTGACATGCGCACTGTTAGAGTGACGTTTTCCCTCCACCGGGATTTCACCGGGGTTCGGGAGCTCCTTTTCGGCCCTGAAATAGCAGCTCCACCAAAACTTCCGGGGTCAACTTCCCATGTCATTTAGAGCTTCGCTAGGTACCTTTCCTGGAGCTCCACGTTCTCCTCCTTCACGAACTTAGAGCTTCTCTTTTGCTCTCGTTAATGACGACTCGCGACCTCGACCTCGACCTCGACCTCGCTCCCCCTCTTACAAGGTGACAATGGCTGGCCCTTCTCCTTCACCACACAAGCCCCGTCGCAGGACCACCAAGAAACCTGGCGATGACGGTAGCAGCATCGACAAGGCCCCTCGCACGGAAGCCCTCGTAAGGGCGCCTGCTTTCCCTCTTGCGGCGTTTCTATGGCCCGCGCGCTCTTCTTCGTCGCAATGGGAGGTTCTCCCTGTGATTCTCATGGTTGCTGGCCTTTTCAGATGGGCGGCTGGCTTGTGGGGATATTCTGGTAAGGACGAGTGCTTCGGCATGCCATCATGACACCTTTCGCTAACGTGGACCTCGATATACAGGTTTCCGCAAACCGCCCATGTTCGGTGACTACGAAGCGCAACGGCATTGGATGGAGGTAACGACACAACTTCCCATCTCGCAATGGTATTTTCACGATCTTCAATGGTGGGGTCTCGACTATCCTCCACTTACTGCCTACCACAGTTGGGTCCTGGGCAAGATTGGATCTCTCATTGATCCCTCGTGGTTTGCGCTCTTCTCCTCCCGAGGAAACCAAGATCCCAATCTCAAGATCTTTATGAGAGCGACAGTTATGGTGTCGGAGTTCCTGATCTATATCCCAGCCGCGATTGTCTTTGTGCGACGATATAGCAGACTTCAAGGTGTGACCAACTGGACAGCATGGCTTGCGCTCGTGGCAATTTTGATGCAGCCCGCCACGATTCTCATAGACCATGTCCACTTCCAGTACAACACCGTTATGCTTGGATTTGTCATGGCGAGCATGTCAAGTATGCTCGCAGAACGATACAAGTGGGCTGCCGTCTTCTTCGTCGGCGCTTTGGGATTCAAGCAGATGGCTCTGTACTACGCCTTCAGTGTCTTCTCCTATCTCCTGGGCCGGTGTGTTCACCCGCGAATCAACCTTACCAGGCTATTTGGCATTGCTCTTGTCACAGCCGCCTCTTTTGTTATCCTCATCCTGCCCTTGATCATTGGCACCTTCTACGATAAGAGTCAAGGCATTGATGCGCAGGGAGTCTCTAAAGACCCTCCTTCACTCCCTCTGTTTCCTCAACTCGTTGATATTCTCGACACCAAAGCCTTTTACTGGCCCATTGTGGAACAGATGGTTCAGATGGTCCACCGAGTCTTCCCCTTCGCACGTGGCTTGTTCGAGGACAAGGTCGCTAACTTTTGGTGCGCCGCCAACGTCGTTATCAAACTTCGTCAATGGCCAACACCTCTTCTCCAGAAGGTAGCTCTTGGTGCCACCCTTGCTTCGATCATCCCTCCCAACATTATCCTGTTTCTACGACCTCGAAAGTCAACATTGCCTTTGGCTTTTGCTGCCACGGCCTGGGGCTTCTTCTTGTTCAGCTACCAGGTGCATGAGAAGAGTGTCCTGCTCCCATTGATGCCCATGACCTTGCTCCTGGCTGGCAAGCACGGTCTGAACAAGGACACTCGAGCCTGGGTAGGCTTTGCCAACCTCTTGGGAGTCTGGACCATGTTCCCCCTGCTGAAGCGAGTCGACTTGAGGATTCCGTATGCAGTGATGACTTTGCTCTGGTCTTACCTCCTCGGTCTTCCACCAACCTCGCTCAGCGCCTATTTCCAAGAGGGTCAAGCTGCCTGGGCCCAATGGGGAACCGCGCTGCTGCATATGATGTTCTACCTCTTCGTGGGCGCATGGCACGTCCTTGACGCCTTCGTTCCACCTCCTTCTGACAAGCCTGATCTTTGGGTCGTGGCCAATGTCGGTATTGGCGCCGCTGGTTTTGTGATCTGCTATCTGTGGTGCTTCTTCAAGCTTATTCAGGAGAGTGATATACTGCCTGGAAGCTCAGCGGGCAAGTCAGATAAGAAGAACAAGGCCTTATAAGAGGAAGTGATTTCTTTTCCGGAGTAGACTTCAATACCATTTTGATTTGATATTACATTCCATCTGCGATTGATTGAACTGGCGGGTGGAGCAAGCCCCAAAACCTGGCGTGACGATTCTATATAAGTGAGTATTGATCGGCATTTGTGTAAGAGAATGAACCAATCATGACGACTGTGAAAAAGATAGCTAATGGGACATTGAACAATTCCGTAGCAGACTGGCCACATCAACTTTGTTGGTAGCTGTCTAGAAAGCAGCTAACGAGAGAGAAGGAAATGCACAGCCGACGCTATCTATCGCTCGGTAGAGTGAACGCGGTTCATGACGACCGTTCACGTTGAATGATGGGTATGTCTTGAATAATCTAGTGACCTCTCGAATACGATATGCCAAAGCTACCATAAAAGATCACATTGGAACTTCAAAATTCGTAAGGTAGTATGTGCGCTATGAAGCGTCAATACGACAGCACTGCTGTACGATCTCACGAAGAGCGGATCGAGGCCTGATGAGCTTGTTAGGACCAAGAGATACCGAGTCCAAAGACGACATTGCCGGCAGCGTCATTCTTATTATTGATCGGTCCTAGCAAGTTACCCGTTTTGAAGCTGATGTCATTACTCGCTGTGAATTGCCTCCTGCTTATTGAGTCTGCAGGGACTGATCTCACGTAGTCCTTCTGGTAAGGTGAGATGCGAAAAGGAATCTGTGACTTCACAGATCATGTGCATCAGACATCTAGCAAAGCCGAAACCCAGGATGGTACCCGTGTTTTGGACTCCAGCCCTTGACTGGTTCATATCATAATCTTTAGGCGCTTGGCAACACGGCCTCATCCTTCTTCGTATTTAAAAAGGCTTAGGTTCCAAGTTCTAATTATTCTTTGACCCAAGACGACAACGTGTTCGGCCGAGTGTTGTCACCGCCACCAAGGATGAGCGTGGGACCGCTCCGCGGATTCAACATTGCCACAGCAAGGCTATACTCGCTTGCATGGACTTTCTCGAACAGCAGGGCGGCCCATGTGAGCATTGCAAGGACTCCGAAGAGTCAGTTCTTTACCAAAGTATCCGAGCAACCGCACGGCCGGTACTCTATGTTGCAACGTTGAATGTGCCTCTCGCAGGGATCGGGTCCGATTTGACAATGTGGACCAGACATTTGCAGATCTTGTCATAGACGCTAGGTTTTTTGCGGAAGCTGGCATTTGTTCATCTGGTATTTGTCACCTTGGTCTGCCTTATTCCGCAGTGAGCTCAGACTTGGACATGGGTGAGGATGAGGAAATAAGGTAGACGCAATACCACCTGAGGAATGCACAGGCTCGGAAACAACCCACTGATTCTCGTAAATGGTTGAGAAGAAGTGGCAACTTGAGGGTTTTCCGCTGTCACCGGTGACCAGACGAAGAGGGAAAATGATCTTTGGATGAATGTCTGAGTGAACCTGTGGGGGCGGAAACTGAATAGGAGATTAGATTGTTGATCTAGAGTTTGATGCCGAGGATCTATCAGGTCGTTGCTTGCAGGAAAAGGTGGTACAAGTTGATGATAGGTTACATTTTCAACCTGCTTTTGACGAAATACACGATTGACGAGTGAAAAGACGGCGAAAGCGAAGACGCGTGGAGTGTCCCATCGGTGAGCATGGATGAAGAGTTCCGGAAAATAAGAGAAGAGACGAATTTGCAAGGCGAGGTCAGATAACCAACCCCTGCCTGCATTGAACGATGCTACATAAGGTAACTGACTCGGCCGAGGAGGTTATGTTATTGGTAAAGGGAGTAGAAAGTAGGAAAGTACCTAAAAAGTACAGTATCTGCATCTGCATCTGCAGGCAGAGACAAACCCCAGACTTTTGGCCCAAGATCCAAGTTCAGCCCGTGATCGACGAAAGCCAAGAAGAAAGCTTATGAAACGTGTCACGGCGTGGTGAAGCGAAAGATTGGTCTTCTGTTAAGATATCCGTATGAATTACTACTCCGTAGCTGCGGTATATTGTATGGCTGCGGTGTGTAAGGCTGAGGAGATTTACAAGGGTTGAGAAGGTGTATTAACCGAAACAAGACAAAAGCTCCGGCAGGGACAGGGAAGGGATAGGCCTTAGAGGCCAGCACCTGCTGCTGCTGTACCTGTGCGGGTACATTGCATTGCTCAGCCTTTGTTTATGGGGCATTTACTGCAGGTGTAGTGAGTGATCTGAGGTGAGGTGATGGAGGTGAGGTTGGAACTTTGAGCCCCAAAGCCATTAGCGGCCGTCGAGGTGGTCCTTGGCGGCTCACCCGCTAGACCTAGTTGGGCCAGAAGGATGCAACCAAATTGCAGCTTATTAGTTGGGGCTGATGCTGACTGGTCGCCTATATAGATCCTTGGATAGTGCTTACTGTGTCAGTCGGGGACCTTGTCAGGCTTGTTCAGTGAGTGTCCAAGCAGAGGCCAGAGGAGAGCAAATGGTCTTGGCTTAAAAATAAGCTGACGGTGGGTCTTTTTTTTTTACAATGATTTGCTACTGTGCGTTAAAGCCTGAAGCGTTTTCTTTCACTGAAAGAGAGGGGAGAGGGGAGAGGGGAGAGGAGAAGGGGGGAGATTGAGTTTGGCGTTTAATGTTAGGTCTAAGCTTAAGCATAGCTGCATAGTGGCCAACTCTATCTGTATATCGATACAGTCAAAAACTCACCATATGAGACATACTATACATTCTTAATCTCAACAATGCTGACTTGACTTGACTTGACTTGGGTTCTCTCTGGGATCGCCGAAAAATGCGAATGGGCTAAGGGCCCAAGACTCGATCCTTTGTTCACCTCCTCCACCGGGTCTGATACATCCATGCATTTACGTACGTACTGTATCCGTACATGCATCAACAACAAAGGCCCATATCGTGACGGTGATACTGGCACTAACAGTGCATCTCGAGATCCACCGTCCACTGCAAGTGCTCTGCCTCTCTTTCTAATGGTGTGCTCGGGCCTGAAGCCTATCTGAATCTCTCCCCAGTCTCTAATCTAATCAAAGTCTAAGCCTGTATCCGTAGACAAAAAAGCAACCCTCACTTTCCGCTGCACTCATACTCAGCCCCAATAGCCAATGGCCAAGGGCCCTAGCCATGGCTTATATGCAGGCATTGCGGGCATTGCAGGCATTGTCCATCCTATGTACGGATACACACCGTGGGTACTTGGCTTTTGACCTTTATATGAGCCCTTTGAGCTGTACTGTACTGCAAACCTTGAGCCACCCCCCATTCCCTTCTTTGTCTAGACTTGCCCCCCTCCCCCTGCTCGACGGATACTCCGTTCAACCACAGTAAGGTAAAAAAGACGTGGGTTCTGCTTCTGCTTCTGCTACTGCTTCTGCTTCCTCTTGACCAGGCCTTCATTACTCAGCTCTCGCCCTCTTCTCCGCCTTGTTTCTCCTCTTTCTCTTCTCGTCTTGTTCTGTTTCGTTTTGTCACTTTCAACTCGGCTGAACTTGAACTTGAACTTGAACTTGAACTTGAACTTGAACTTGAACTTGAAAGTGGTTGATACCCTCAAGGCTCTTGTTCCTCAGTCACATCTAGCTACTCACGATGGTGTCCAAGAAGTCCTTGATAGCCCTCGTGGCGACCCTCGCTACTACAGCGTGGGCTCAGTCGACAACCGATGCACCTTCAGCAACCGCCGAGGAGTCTGCCACAGGAACTGCCTCATCAGCGGAAAAGACACATACTATTAATGTTGGAGCGGTAGGTCGAATCAAATAACTTGGCATCCTCTTACCAAACAATGCTAATTATGGGATTAGTCTGGTCACAAGTTCACTCCCGCAGAGGTCAAGGCTGATGTCGGCGATATTATCGAATGGCGCTTCTATCCCAGTAACCATTGGGTCATCCGAGGAGACTATGACCACCCGTGCATTCCTTATGAATATGTCGATCTGGACCGCAAAGGCTTCTCCAGTGAGATGCAAAAGGTTCAGGCCATCACCGACGATGTAAGTTGATGAGCCTTACCAAGCTCAATTTTTGAAGACCAACACTAATCTTCAACAATAGGCTCCTCGATTCCGGGTCCGCGTCAACGACACTAACCCTTTCGTCTTCTACTGCGGAGCTCCAGGATCCTGCGTGAAGTACCACATGATGGGAATTGTCAATCCTGTAAGATTCACAGCCTCATACACTACCACGTTTTCAACTAACATTCTCAAAAGTCAAAAAATGAGACACTCGACGGTTTCCTAGCGAATGCGAAAGATGTCGACTATCAACTACGACCCGGTGACCCATGGCCTACTGAGGAGGGCTTCCCTTCTCCCTCTTCAACTTCTGGATCTTCCGCCGATGAATCATCCGACGACGACGACAGCAGCAGCAACAGCGGAGGTCATAAGAAGTCTCTCTCGACTGGAGCCATCGCCGGTATTGCGGTTGGTGGTGCGGCTGTTCTTCTCCTGGCTGGTGCTCTTCTCTATCTCTGCGGACGACGAGGTGGTTTCGATAAGGCCTACCGCAAGAGCTTCCGCAACAGCGCCATTCCTCCTGCTCCTCCCGTTGTCGAGAGCTCAGTCTACTCTCCTCACCCCAGCGTCGCCGACCCTTGGGCCGCCCAGAAGAGCCCTGGTCTCATGGCCAGTCACTACGGCCAGCAGAGCCCGCCCATCAGCCCTCATCAGTCACTTGCCTATGGAACTCACCCCGGCATGGTAGCTCAAGACGGATCACACAACTCGTACTAGTAAGTTGACCGTCCTTTGTCTCGTTATAGGTTCATGTACTAACTCGTCAACAGCGATTACCAGCAACCACAAATGGGCGCTTCTCCCTCTACTACCCCCAAGCCAGTGGAAATCGCCCCTGTTGAGCTCCCAGGCTCTCCTGACCCCGGGCACTCCCCCGTCCCTGCGTACAACAACACCAACGATGACGGGAGGACCTGGGACGAGCAGGGATATTACCGACCTGCGAATGCGAAATAGGTGTCATGTATAACAAAAATTCCAATGCGGCAGATGGTACATACTTTGGTGTGGTTGAAGTTGCTATACATAGGCGTTCTTGACTGGGATATTCATGTTACAAGGGAGTTCTGTGTGGCGCGCATTTTATAACAATGCGCTTTTTTCGTGTTTTGTTTGGGGAGCTCACTTACTACCACGAACGATATCAGAGTTTTTAATTTTCTGGATGATATCTAGTTCTCACGTTCTAACTATGGGCTTCGATCCAGGTTACGACACTTATGACTTATAGCATTATAAAAACAATGACAGTTAATCCTCTAACATCGCGTATTCCATTGTGTGACTCGCATATTACCGGGCAATGATAGTATGACGCGGAGTACTCACAGACTCAACAGTATATCATCATAAAAACGAAATGCCTAGAGCCAAACTGTATCTTGATTTCACATTGCAACAAAGAAGCAATGGTTTGGGTTTAAATTGGTTCTTGTCACTGAAACTGATGCTCGGTCTCGCATCCTGCGATGTCTAGATGAGCTTGACCATTAAAGTCAGATGAATATAGCAAATTAATTGAGCCTGAGGTCATTTGACATAAAACGACTAAGCAATGGATCACACTTTGTTTCAACCAACGTGAGACTTGACCATGGCACAAATGCTTTAGGTAAGGCTAAGGTCAAAAGATGATCAATGCAGTTCAACAAACACATAGTAGCGTCGTTCAGAAACCTACGACCAACATATCAAGACCAGACGATGCCCATTTGCTAAAAGTTATAGGGTAGTGGTGCCGTTTTCTGTGCAACTCAATTGTCTGACCGAACAGTCATACTTCACACAGCACCTGTGGCTTGCCTTTGCAAAACCCTAATAGGAGTCACAGGTGGGAGCCAAAACAGCACAGCAGCAATGCAGCTTCGCAGCGACCACAGCAGGAACACACCGTACCGGACATATCACAGTATACACATCATTCACAAGTATTAGAGCCACTTATTCGAAGAGCCGAACCGCCTTTTTTTTAATTTCCATAAACCGTATGTATCTCATCCATAGAGAGACCCAATCCAGCCATGTGTGGCCAATCCTTTCACGCCCAAGACAGGTAAGAACTGGTGAACAACCCGTGCGTAGCGTCTTCGAAATTCGTGAGGCGTCGTAACCATGCAAATCCCTGGATAGAAATCGCTTAGTCGAAGAGACCGAAGCCCATATCCTCGTCGGACTCCTCCTTCTCCTCCTCCTTCTCCTCAACCTTAGCCTCCTCGGCGGCACCACCAGCGGCAGCAGCACCTCCGGAAGAGGCAGCAGCACCACCGGAAGGAACGGAAGCAAGCTTCTCGGAACCCTCAGCAATGAGCTAGGATTGTATGTTAGCGTTGTGTCCGAAGTTGAAAAAGGTTGGACCAAACATACGTCGTTAACGTTCTTGCCCTTGAGCTCAGAGATCAGGGTGTCGAGACGGTCGGAGTCAGCCTCAATGCCAACGGACTCAAGGACGGCCTTGACATCAGCGGCAGAGGGAGACTCGTTACCGCCGAGGGTAAGGAGAAGGTAAGCTGCGAGGTGCTTCATTTTGTATGTGGTTTCTGATCGAGAAAAGTTAGGAACGAATTCTTGAAAAGTGATATTTGCACGATTGGTGCTCGTCTGGAGTCGATCGCAAAGGCGAGAACAAGGAGGGGATAGTAGAGATTATATACTCACTTCTGAAGTCAGAGAAGAACAAGAGAGATCAATCAATTTAACCGCAAGTTGGGCGGAGACTGAAACCTTCGAGTTCGGTGGTAAGGTTGTTCGGTGTGACAAAAGTCGAAAAGTTCGCGATGCTACGAAACCTCAAGCCCTTTTTTGATCCTGTGGGCACCACTACCCTTAGCCGAAGGTGAAATCAATGATGTCACGTGCTGAGCGGGGGCTGGGTTGCACCTTCCTGCGAGAAGCTATGGCGGAGGAAGTCGGAAAAAAAGGCAGCCGGATCCGAATACCGCACCGCCACAGCTGTAAGCACGTGACCTGCGCCGCGTCCAAGCATGTGGCGCTGTCCTTGCGTTGACGGCTTTCGCCCATAAAGTTGGCTGTTGACTGATTCTTTGCTCTTCACTAACTGTATGCTTTTCTCCTCCTTCATTCCGTGATCGCCTGTATCTCAGGCGTTTCCCATGGAATTTTCGAGCGAATACGACCACAAACAGGCCTCCTATCGATTCCGCGACTCACATCACCAGAAAGTCTTAAACTTACGTATTTGAAAGGCGTTAAAAGTGCCTGACGACGAAACCAAAGTTTAGGCTCTTTCCCGGCCGCTCAATGACTCACAATCCACGTTCGAGGCTATTTGCTCCTCTTTGGCTCTGAGGGCTTCTGTCACTTGATTTATTAAGCTCTTTGACTTACATCCGACGCGATGCCTGTGAGTAACTGACCGAAAGCAAGTCATGCGAGTATCAGGAAAAAGTTGACCATGGTTTTTCAGATTGGAGATCTTCTCGCCCAGATCAGCGGCGGCGACGAGGGGTCGGCCCCTTCCCCCACAACGAGCCTGTCTCGATCGAACACGTTACCCAAGAGGAAAGCTGATGATGACCCTCGATCGAGTATTTCCAAGGCGCCTCGAGTCACCACCTTATCTACTACCGTGGGGCCACGAACAACACAGTCTCCCACTACATCATCAAGACCAGGCCTTCCATCAAGGCCTTCTGACAGACCGACACCCTCACAACGACCCTCAAACCCGACAAATGGAAATAGTAAACCTACTGTCCTGTCTTCCAGACCGATGAACGGGGGTAACCGGGTCTCTAAACCTGTTGCCCCCAGCAGGCCATCCCCTGGACCCTCGAACGCACCTCCTGCACCCCGTGGTGCTCCACCGAAGAAGGGCTCCTTCGCTGAAATTCTTGCCCGTGCTCAGAAGGCACAGGCATCGATGGGTCAGGTTGGTAAGATCCAACACAAGAAGGTTGAGGGTGGTACAATCAAGAAGGGCAAGGATGAACCACCGCCACCTGCAAGGATTGATCCTCGGACAGCCAAGAATCTGAAGCAACGCCCTTCACCTGCTGCTACAGGCTATGCTGGCACGGCGAAGCCAGGCCAACGGAATGGCACGCCCGTTTCCGGAGCTGGCAAAGATCCACGTAACGGTAGACCCCTACCTCCCTCCTCAAAAGCAGATCGGGGCAGGATGACTGGCGGTAAGCTACCTGGAGGTAGAGCTGCACCACCCGAGGAAGAACCCAAGAAGGTTAAGAAGGCGGCCGTGGCAACAACAGGATATACCGGCACTGCCAGACCTAGACCGGGCGGTGACGCTCCCAAAAAGAAGGATGCTTCTCGTGGCGGAGCACTACTCAGTGCACCACGAGCCCCCCGCCCAGCACATTCAAAGTCACGCTATGAGGATGACTATGATGAGGAGTTGGATGACTTTATTGACTATGACGATGAAGAAGAAGACGACGGCGGCGGTCCACGATATGATTATGCCTCCGACGCGTCTTCAGATATGGAGGCAGGCTTGGATGACATTGATGTCGAAGAGCGACGAGCAGAGCAGATTGCTCGACGTGAAGATATCGAGCAGGAACGTCTTGAGAGAGAACATAAGGCTAGCAAAGAGGCCCGTAAGCGTCAGGCTCTAGAAGCTCTTCGAGGTCGACGCCGATGAGAAGTATTACCGTTGACCTGGTCATATTTTTATTACACGGCCTCAGCCCTCTCGAACTTGACATTTAGGTATAATACCTGTCACCGTCATCCTTTGCTCATTCGAGTATCTTCCATAGTCACGCGAATAACGGTCGAGGAGTTAGCAATGGGCGTTTCACGATTTCACTTTTTTTTTTTTTTTTTGTCTCACCTCCCCATCCTCATCTTTTTGTTGCACTTTGCTTCTATCTTTTGTTTAGGGGCTACATTAGCGATGGAGTTGTCATCTTTTACCTCCCTTTTCTCTATTCTTAAACTTTATTTGTTGCATCCTTTATAGGAGGTGGCTGCATGGTTTTGGTCGAGGTTGATTTATGGCGACCCGGATGGATTGACACAAGGTGTGGAAAATACTATTGGAGCTTTAAAGGCATAGCGAAATCGATCCGGTACTTAGTTGCGGATACACTGGGGGCAGCGCTACGGAAAGATGACGTTGTCAAGAAGTAATTGTTTAAATCGTACAAATCTCTACGGCATCGTATCTCATTCCATAAAGTAGTTACAACGTGATAATATACGACAAGCTTAACGGTAGATGGAGTCTCCAGTTCCACTCAATTCAGATACACACTTGCATCTTCGCACTACAACAACTTGTTGCTTGCTCCTCTGGCAGTTTATAAGTCATCTGTAATTGAACACAGCACAGACCGCAACTTTGCGTTCAGCCACTGATAGCCACCAAGGACGATGATAATTTGCACATGTTGACAACGTTTGAGAGAAATGCACACAACAGAAACACAATATAAACACAATATGTAATTTTTCGACCCCAAAATGTCTAGGACTTAGACGCCATTAATGCCCCTAATCAGTTTAACGCCTTCTCTCCCAGCCTGATCCAAAAGCAATGCACCCCATGTTGTCCCAACAGATGTTACAGCGAGTCTCTTGACTCAAGCTGATCAACCGACGTAACTATGCTTTTGGACATTATTAAACAACCCGATATCTGATCGGGCGAGTGCGAGAATCTCTGTGCATCACACAACAAGCTCGACGTCAGAGTCGGCTATAGTACTTATACATGTTATAAAAGCAACCCGATATCCATGCCAGGACAACTATCCCTTTGAAAGGCGTAGACAAAGGCACCGAACTCACGAGATATACACGTACGTATGTGCGCAATTGTGAGGTGGTTGTGGAGGGACATGTGAAATGTTAGGGTAGTCAAGGAAGGTCATCGCTCTTGGACTTGCCGCTAGTGCTCCCATAGGGTCTCAGGTTCCATCCTTGATAGGGTTTGACTCCCTGAGTGCTCTTGGCACTAGGGACAATGGATGGGGGTGGATTATGGCGAGGTAAGTTGGGTTCTCGCTTGATAGGGGGAGGGGGCAGAGAGGCCGATGCAGCAGGGAGCAGGCTTGGTGGAGGAGGATGCGCTGGGAGATCAGGTTTGACTAGCTTGGGCTCTGCTTTAATCTCTGGATCCTCGGGTTCCATGAGCCCCTTTTTGCGGAGATACTGGATTGACTGGAGGACAGTAAGATCTTCTTGCTCCTTATCGTTGAGAATCAATCGTTGCTGAATCGTGAGCCGTCCATTGTTGGCCTCACGGTCCTTCATAGCCGCCTCGCGAACCTCCGGATCATGGACGAAGCGGCACTTGCCCTTCTTGCCGCAAGTTCCACCAGTGGAATAATATTTACAATGCCTGGAAACGTCGGCTTTCTTGGCCGGCGGAGGAGGTGGAGGAGCGACGTGGGAACGAGTAGACATAACTTCTGGCTCGTCGTCGGAGGATTCCTCAGATGGATCTCGCATTTCGTCGCCCTCATCGCCTTGCTCTCGTTTTCGCTTGATCGACGACTCAACTTTGCGTAGTTGTCGTCTCAGTTTGTCGGCCTGTTTCTCTAGCAAGGAAGCCTTGTCTTCACCATTATGTGCCACCTCGGCAGTCTTTTTAGCCTCTACACGGGCCTTTGTAGGGAAATGCTTTTTCCTGTCTGCTAAGAATGCAGCAACATCTTTGATACTATATTTGTTAGGACAAATGTAGCATAGGTACGAGGTTACTTACTTGAGTGTTTCTTGACCGATCAAATCGGTCAATACCTTCTCCTCTCCCTCATCGTCTTCAGACTCTGATTCCATACCAGGGGTCAAGCCCAGTGTGTTTGTCTTGCGCTTCTTCTTCTTGCCTTGCGTGGGAGCTTCGGACTTGTTATGGTTGACATCGTTTTGCCCATGTTTCGGGTGACGCGGCTTGTCATTCCCATGGTGGCCTCCACGCCCACGGGAGTTTCCATCTCTAAAACCTCCTCGACCACGGCGGTTGTTGTGACCGTAGTAGCCATCTTGACTATGAGCAGGAGGTGGTGGGGGGCCAGGATATGTAGGGTATTGGGGAGGAGGGTAATGAACCGCGCGAGGATCATGAGGGTATGGTTGGCCATATCCATTGGCTGGCGGCATGGCTTCATGCTCGTAGCCAGGGCGAACAGGGCCATTTAATGGAGGCTTTGGTCCGTTGCGATCATTGAAACCGCCACGGGACCTTCCGTTGCCATAATGAACTACAGCCGGCTGTCCACCACCATTCCACTGGGCTTGGTTCGGAGGTGGCCCTTGATAGGGGTAGGCCTGTGGACCGCCATAAGGGGGTTGTTGCGGGTATTGAGCAGGTGGGTATGGCTGAGCGGCGTAATTGGGATGGTAGTTGTTGGAAGCGATAGGAGCTTGTGGATGTCCATGAGGTGGGTGTCCATGCTCAGGGCCCCATTGAGGCTGAGGAGGAGGATAACTACCAGCAGGTGGGTGTGCAGCGCCGTACTGAGGAGGGTTATGATGAGGAGGGTATGGCTGACCAGCATACTCGTATTGGCCTGGAGGTGAACCGTGGTAGTCTCCGCGACCACCGGCATAATGGCCACCGCGTCCTCGGCCGTGCCCTCCCCGACTCTGGCTATGCTGGGGATAGGATGGAGCTTGAGGCCCATAGCTCGGCGGACCACCAGAAGAAGCCGGCGGCGGAGGAGGCGGAGGACCGTAACCGTAACCCGACATATTGAAATTGGGCGTATGTGACGATAGCTAGACTCGATAGAACTCGAGGTTCAGGCTGCGGAAGTTGATTCTCGAGAGTGCACACAGTTCAGAAGTTGGAGTTAAATATTGAGTTCGGATGCAGTCATAAGACACCTTTATATAACGGTCGATTGATGGATTTTCCAGTTGCTGGAGAGATCGGTAGAAATCGGTGAGATGAGTGTCGGAAGTTGTCTAAAGCGTTGGAGATTGCAAACGATAAAGGAATGTTGAGACGAGAATGAAAAGGGAGAAAGATATATGCAGGTTGCAAAAGGATAGTTGAGAACTAAAAGTTAACAATGTTGTTGAAGTGCTTAGGCAGTCAAGGCAATCGTTCGGGGGACTGTAGTTGCCCGTGGATGTCGCTTCCAAAAAAGAAGGTACGACGATGGCCAAACGAATTGAAAGACAGAAGGAGCTTGCTCAGGGTGCCGGGCTGTGACGAACTTCCCTGCACACCGCAGTCGCGAGAAACTCGCTAGTCCTTATTTGGAGGGCGGTGAATCATTGAACAATTCAAAAGAAGCTTAGTGCGCCCGGCATTATTTTTCTGCCGCGTCAAAGGTTCTTTGGATGCTGAGGAAACAGTTCGCGACTGCATGAGCGAGAAAGCATTATCTTGGGTGAAGAACTAATCCTTATGGTTCTTTAATCACTTCGAATTTTTATATACTCATTACGCATCGAAACTTAGACATAAAAGTAAGATCGATCGCCATCGGCTTCCAAAATGTTCATCTTAGTATGTTATACCCCACCAAAGATCGCAGAGTCAAGACTCATAGGTTATTTAGACAAAAATCGCCGACTTGGTGCAAATTGCGCCTGAAGACTTCTCAAAGCGCAGCATAGATGCCATTGAAGACAACATCAATGCGAAATACTCTAATAAGGTGAGATCTCCAAAAAGCTTTGATGATTGCAAGTTGGGGTTAACTGAATGGAATAGGTTATCCAAAAGATTGGTGTCTGTATCTGCTTGTACGATGTGCAATGGGCATCGGAAGGTCTTATCGGCCATGGCACAGGTTTGGTCAACGTAAACGGTTCGTCAATTTATATCTTCGATCTGAAAGAGAAACTAATTCAATGGTACAGCTGAATTTCGCATGGTTGTATTCCGTCCATTTAAGGGCGAAGTCATTATTGGCAGAATAAGAAGCTCTACACCTGCAGGAATCAATTTGAGAACAGATTTCTTCGACGACATTTTCGTGCCCTTTGAAGAGTTGCCAGAGGGTGCCGAGTAGTAAGCAACCTGCAGCCGCTTGTAAAAAGAGAAGAACTAATGCCGTACAGCTCCCACAGCGAACAACTCTGGATTTGGAACCTCGATGACGACCGACTATTCTATGATAACCATGAAATGGTTCGGTTCCAAGTTATTGATGAGGAGTGGCACGACCAAGCTCCTGCAGGACCGACCCAACCTGAAGATTCGCCCTTGAAAACACCCTATCGCATTAAGGCCAGTATGGCTGCGGAGGGACTTGGAGTCTGCCTTTGGTGGGATGGAGCATAGTATGGGATTAATGGACTAAGGAAGCACGGAGAAGGGCAAGGGTCCGGGAAGATATGTCACCGCGTTATATTTGGCTTATTTACATTTCCTTGCTCTATGAATCTACGACTTGATACCCGCCAACAGACGCTCCTCGACGTTATCCAAAACAGAGTAATGCTCAACGACATTCAAATTCTCAATCTCAGCCACGAACTGCTTGTGAGGGTCTTGGCCAGGACCGCCCATCATGGGGTTAGGCATCTGCTGTGACTGCATTTGCTGGGCAACCTGACTGGCAGCTACGATGTGTTAGTCTTTGAGGATACCGTCAGGGGTTGGAAACTTACCATTGTCGCTGCCGAGAAGGAAGACGTAAACGAATTGGAGACCAAAGATGCAGAGGAAGTACCAGCTGATGCTGGACATCCAACGAGGATCCATCTCCCTAGTCTGAACACCAGCCTGGAGCATGCTCTTGAACTTGATGGTGATGGGGAAAGGTAGTTTCACTTTAACTGTTAGTATTATTCGGTTCGACTAAGCAATTGAACATACTGATGACGTATCCGCTGAAGAAAGCATTGATCCAACTCATAATGAGTGTGTTGGGAACAATCATGGCCATGTTGTTCTTCATCATGCCCATCATGCCGTCCATAGCGCTGGGGTCAGACAGAGGGTTGGCAGGGGGTTGGCCCTTGCGGTCAGGCTCCTTGAGGTATGTTCCAGCTTCGTAATTGGTCGTAAGGACATCACGTCGGGACTCGAATGCCTTCTGAGAGAGGACATGATGGTTGGAACGAAGGGCTACACCGCGAGCCAGGTAGCGCTGCTCACGCATGGCCTTTTCGTCTTGCTTCTTGGGCGCGGTAGCCATAAGAACAGATACATAGTGGCGGAGAACACCGGTCAGGACCATGACAATGGTGATGGGGATCAGGATCCAGTAGCTATGAGCTCAAGTCAGTGATTTGGCCTGATGGCGGATTGGTCGGGAGTTGACCTACAATAACTGGGGATCCCTATGAAGGGTCTGAACAGGATTCTGCACCATGATGTTAAGTGACGAAAGCGTGGATTGCGAAAGCTGGAAAGGTGAAGCTGATGTCGCGTTGCAATGGAGCTGTTGGAGTTGTGAGGTTCAAGGTCGCCAAATAGCCACGATTCAAGCCAACTTGCGCCACATGCGGGCGGAGCTATCAATTGGTGGCTGCAGGCTAAACACCCTGTAGCGCCACACCTGTAGCAGACCCTGACTCTTAGTGGTTAGACGTTCGATGAAGGGACAGCTATCCACATGCTTCAGCCCCACGACAGGACCTCCCCATGACAGCAAGCGTTGATGCTTTATGCACTTGGAGAAACAATTGCTTCTCTTTGACAACATACAACATACACAAAGCAACTCAATTTGCCAGTCAGAGTCACCAGAGGCCTATAAGTCATCATGGCCAACGCCGCCGAGAAAATTTCTGTCTACAACCTTGCAGGTAAGTTCACACGCTCAATGAAACCGCTTATACGAGGCTGCCTTCTGACACGGTGGCTCTTCGCGGTACAGACCTTAAGAACACTTCCGATGATGCTATCCCCAACTATCTCAACTCCCTAAAGTTCCGCCAATCTCATACTCTTACCGATGTTCGACTTGCGCTTGGCTACACTGCCTTTGGCATCGCAGCCGCTTGTTTCCTATGGGACTATAAGCTGGGCTTTGAGAGCACGAAATACTACACAGCTGCTGCTGTTACGCTCTACACCTTGATCAACACCGCCTTAACACTATGGATTATGTTCCGAGAAAAGGGAGTAATCTACGAGGGAACCTCACCCTCTGGTGAGAAGGTAAGGTTAATCATTGTGTCCTTACGTACATCACATTAACAGTCACTCTCAGATCTCAATCAGCAGCTCTACCAAGAAGAACGTCCCTATCTACAACCTCGCCGTCACCGTCATCGACAAAAGCTCGAAATCCAGCGTCCACAAGATCTCTAAGCCTTTTACTGGCTGGTTTGACGAGACCGGCCAGTTCGTTGCAATTCCCTTTCAGGAGTTGCTCGCCAACTCGGTCCCTGTGATTGGGAAGCGTGACCCAAAGCGTGTCACTGTGTCCAGTGAGCTGTTGGGTGCTAGCCCTGATGTTCTCGATGCCATCCTTGCTGCCAATGCGACTGGTGCTGAAACCGTAACAGCTGATGTAACCGAAAACAAGGGAGGCAAGCGACGCAAGGCGTAAGGTTGTGATGAGTTTCATACTGTAAATTAAAGAGAGAGGAGATAGGCCTACATTCATCACGGCGTTCACGGGAATCATTTCTTGATACCACGCGTTGACAAGATATTACCAATACTGAAAAAGAACTGCTTTACTTACGCGGCAGTATGATCACGACTATTGCACTAATTTCCGTCTCATTTTGAATGACTTTTCGTGCTATATGTGCCATTTCCGACTATCTACCCTGCGCCAATCGCAAATATAGATCAAATGCTGATATCCCAACCACATTGCCTCTATCCACTCCTTAGAAAACGCCGGAATGTCTCACTTGAGATCCGCCCAGGCCGCTCTAGCCAGCCGCGCTGTCTTTCTCACTTCTCGGACTCTATGTCCACAAACCAATGTCAATTGCCTCTGTACCTGAGGTGCATGTGGTATCAAGTGCTGTGAGTCGTATGTGCGAGGCAGACTTCCCACGATCTCCAGCGCAAGCTTTCCACAAGCACCCTCTGTCTCTATGTCGTCAATCGCGGAAGGGGGCCTATGTGAGAAGACACTGCTGCAGATCTTGATGATGCTTCGGATGTGACCTTTGCCCTTCTCGGAGGCTTCTGCAAGTGTGTTCTTAATCACGTCGAGGGCTGCCTTTGTCTCAGGGCCGATGCCGCTGTTTTGTGCAACAGCAATGGAGATTCGGAGGATATCGTCTGCATCGGCCTCGTAAATAGGGAAGCCCATATGTTTTACCATAAGTAAGACAGCGGTGCTATAGCGCGCCTTGACTTGCTGGTCCTGAACATCGGCGTCCTTCCCTGTGGCAGCCTGTAGCATTGGGCTCACGAGTTGGAAGTAGACTTTTTGTGTCCAGAGAGGCTTGACGACAGCGTAGTTTTCTTTGCTCAGTGGTTGCTGAGGGGCCACGACCATTTCAAGCCGACGAGCGAGTTCAGAACCAAGCTCAGCATCCTTTGGCGACTGCTTAACAAAGTCAAGTAGTGCCTTGGATTCCTTGCCGCTGTATCGCCTCACCATTCCTGCCACAAGGGCATAGATAGAAGTGATTTGTTCTAAACGTAGACCATCATTTCCGGTTTCAGATGCCGATAGCAAGTTTGCAGTGCGCTGTTCAAGTGCTGCTATAAGATTTGGCAGAGTCTCGATTTTATACTTGTTGGCCAGGATAGTGAGGATCGAAAGGGTCACTGGTCTGCTGAAATTTGTATCTGCGGCGAACCCGCTGAGGATCAACTCCTGAGCAACTCCGTTGTCAAACTATAATCGAGTCAGTAGGAAAGACTTTAGATGATGCATTTAAGATGGGCATACCAGACGTGCTACTGCTGACGGCTGCAAAGCCTGCAGTATACCTAGAGATAGGACATTTGGTGCTTCTGATACTAGCCAGTTCCAAGACGAGCTATTTTCCAATACGGTTTGCTCCTTGGCTGTTTCCTGAGGGATAGTAATGGAATCTTCCCGGAAGAGGTTAATCGCAAAACATTCCGCCTTGAGTAATGTTTGCTGGGACTCATTGAATTCGTGGATGGCGAAGCCTGCTAGTGTGGAGATGAGATGAAGATACTGATGTCCAGAGGCTTGATCAACGTTGGCAAAGTCATCACTTAGACTAAGAGCCTGTTTGCCTGTTTGGGGATGTGTCTCAATAACCTTAGTTGCCCGGCGGTAAAGTTGCTTGCAAATAAATAGGGTTACCAGGAGGAATTCATTCCTGATTTCAGCAACCGAGGCTGTCTGAGAAACTCGGCTATGGTATTCGAGAGAGGATCCAGCCTGCTTCTCATTGCCAAGCTGATTCAAATCCGTGTACGTAGCACCAATCTTTTGAAGAGGTTCATCCTCTAAGGGGAGGTTTTTGTCTGGGTCCGTTGCCATGCAGGCATCGTTAAAATATCGAGCTATAGATTGGATGGTAGCTATCAAAGCACACCAGATCTGAGAGTCTGACTTCGCCTCGATAGCATCAAACAACTCTAATGATAGAGCCCTTGCGGAGTAATAGAAGTGATCAAACCCACTTGTAGGCGAGGAGGGCAATTCCGAAGAACCAATAAATCCGATAAGCCCACCGAGAGTTGTCACTGTCTCTGATGCTTCAGCTGCTCCAGAGTTCTGACGACTAGAGCGAATGATGTTCACGCTCTCGTCGACTAGGCCGTTGAAGCCGTGGGGAAACAAGCAAACGGCCCGTTGTAGTGCCTTGGCGGTATCATTAATCAGTTCATCGCCTCCAGGTGATCGCGGATGCCCTGGGCATGATTTCTTAAGGATAACGAAAAGAGATTCGCAAATTTCTGAACATATTTCTTCAGGGAGTAATCGTTCGGATGCAGGGCTCGCACCATTACTCGACAAATCTGATGATTTGGCAGGTCTTTGACATACCAAGGCTCCAGCACCCTGGACGGCTTGAGAAGCTACCTTGATATCATCATACGAAGCATCAATTTTGGAGCCGAGCTGGATTGTGTTTTTGTAAACATCCACGTAAAGAGACTTGAAGAAGCTATCAATGGCAGCAAAATCCTCTCGCTCCTCGGCAGACATGTCCGAGTCGTTAAGTAGGAGTCGGGTTTCCAAAATGACGTGTAAGACTTTGAGAAGATCCTGACTATGTACAGGCGCCTTCGGATGTCGTAAGTTCTCCTTGATATGCGTGAGAATAGGGGCGGCCATTAAGACAAATGCACTTGGCTTAGAGCTCAAGACACTAACCACGAGCCGACCAGCAGAAGCGGCGTACATGGTTGTGGCAAGGTCGGGGACGCAGTCTCGAGTAACAGAGAGTGTGTAATCACGGAGGTTATCCCCTGTGAGCCTTCGCGTGAGAGACTTAAGGACTTCCAAGGTACCCCAGATAGTATCTTCGATTTCTCCATTCCGTACCTCGTACTTCAAGCTTCCCCAGATTTGGTTGGCATAGGGAGCAATTGATTTCTGAGGATGGCTGTATGTATCGAGACAGGCTTGCAAAGTTTTGAGAATATCGATCTATGATGCGTCAGATTTGATTTTCGTATAAATCAACAATACATTTACTCACCTTGACGTTAACAGTTACAGCATCACCCTGATCCAACTTACCCAACAGGAATGTGAAGACTTTGTCTGCTAATAAGTGGTTGGCCGAAAAGCATTGTCGTAGCTGTAGCTTCAACTCTTCAGGAGTGATGGAAACCTGAGATGCCCTCGGAAGCGAAATAGGGAAATATGGCTTGAAGACGCCGTAAGCTTCCTCCAAAACATCTTGTGAGACTGTATACTCTGCCATGAACAATCTCAAAATGTCAAACCACACCATCAAACATTCAGGGTCTCGCTCGCTTCGGCAGAGTTGTATCAAGTCGAGCATGAAGCCAGCAGATGAGCCGTGTGTGTTCTGCAGGTCGCTTGATACACCAGGGGTCGTCATGAGCAATCGAATAAGCTCGTAGATCTCAAGTCGAGTTTTGGAAACTTGACGTGGGAAGTCGTCCTTTAGAGAGCAAATCTTCTGGATGATGTCGTGCCCCATGTGACGTTGGAAGGACTTCATAGCGACTATTCTGGATAGAGCGGTCGCAGAAGGCAAGATGCCAGCTTTATGGTCAACCTCAAACATTGCTCCGAAGAAACTGACAAGTAGTTTAACTATATTGCGTATTAGAGATGATAAGAGTTATAGTCCAGAAGAATTGATATACCTTGACTAGGCTTCAGAACATCCTTGCTTAGGAAATCCAAGGTTCGAGATAGAAACTCAAGTGCTGCCACAGTTAGGTATGAATAATATATGGTGATAGAAGGCAACCCTCACCTTTAGATCTCGCAGTCCAGTCTGGTGTCTCATTCTCGGCCTCGTTACCACTGTCTGGCATCCACGGTTGCACAGCCTCAACCCATCGTGCCACAGGGTTGGTGTTGGCGGGAGCGGTTTGAATTTCTAGAATATCAAGTCAGAAAATGTTCATATATAACAAATTCTCGTAAGTTACCATTGGCAGCTTTCTGAGCTATCGCCGTCTGTTGCCCCTCGTCATCGGCAAGAACAAACTCAAGAGCCCATTGCCTAAAATCGGCCATTGTGGACAATGTTGAGACTTGGCAAGCCTCTAAAACGTATTACAATATGTATTTGAGTGAATAAATCGATCAACACCATGCAACTTGCATAGAGAACCTTGTAACTTTGCCCCTCGAGTTTGCGATATGCAAGCGGCAGAAACTTGATGCCCACCAAAAGCGGTGAATTTGTATGGCGGGGTAGTAGAATACCTAGAGACGATAGTTAATGTTCGTGGAAGTGATGTCAGAGACAACCGAAGATAAGCGGCGTTGAGAGAACAATATCAGATTCTTCAGGATATTTTTGCTTCAATGTTTTAGATGTTAGTCTTATCAGATTGGTCCAATTGCTGAAGCTCCCTTTGTCATCATGTCCTCACTCCGAAGCCGGCCAACGACCTGACCTCATCGGAGATGCCTCCGTCATTCCGCAGACGCGGCCCCACTACGGTATCGCTGGAGTTGAAAGAACGATAGCCCCAGGCTGTTAACGCTCCAGAATTTTAGTGGTCAACCCTTGCTTGTCCTGTCCTGTCCTTGAACTTTCTTCATCATCGACCTCTAAACACCACCACCAAAGTCGAGCCGAACATTCAAGGGTGTTTCTATCGACTCAATTGACACCTCAACATGGCCTCACTACGAATTCCTGCCATCCGCCGGCTTGTAACCGCTCCGATACGCGCAACTCGAGCTGTCAACCAGCGACGATGGGCTCAAGTTCACGACATCCGGTTCCTCGCAACAACCCAGTCTTCGCAGGCCGTCGTCGAGAAGTACCGAGAGAAGCTCAGCCAGAAGGCTCAGAAGGAGGGACTCGAGACAATTGACCAGCTCAAGGCGGCCTACGCTGACAAAATTCATGCCGAGCGTCGTAAGGGTGCTGTTGAGATTCCAGTTGGAACAATCCCTCAAGCACCCGAAACTCCAGTCGTTCAGCCCAACGCAGACGACCCTCCTGGCCAAGATCAGCCTACTAGAGATCCTCGCGATGCTCCCACATCGCCTCCTAAACCTCCTCCGACTGGCGCGGATAAGCCAGCTATCAAGACTCTGAATGACATCATTGATCTCACGAAGGCGCGAGAGCTTCCTGAGAAGGAGCTGACAGCTATCTGGCGTCTACGACATGCTTCATCCGAGCTTAATCTCTGCGCTGTGGTCCCAGCATCGACATATAAGGTTATGGAGGACGCTGCTCGAAAGGCGCCTCAATTCGTCCTTCCCGTGCCACACCCTGCTCAAGGTGCAGAGATTCACTTCCTCCAATGGACCTTTGACGCTGAGACCAAAACTAGCACCGTTCTCTTCACCCAACTTGCTGAGTACAAGAACCGAGGCGAGTTTGCGCAACCTCACACTACTATCACACACCACCTCGACCTCGCGAATGACCGAGGTCTCATTCTGATGCAAGGTCAAGTTGTCCCCGACCGAGGAGTCACCCCAGAGAACGCCAAGTGGCTTCTTATGTCTCTGCAGCGATTCTACGGCGGCTGGGATGGCGACAATGCTGAGTTGAGTGGCGAGCGCAAAGATAGGGCTGAGGAGCGAAAGAAGCTGCTAAGTTGGTTCGCAGCTGGTGATTCAAGATTCAGTGTTGAGAAGCTATTGGAAGAATCTGAACGCATGGGTTGATCAGGAGAGCTAAGGATTTGATGCACCAGGAATGTGATAGCAATTTTAAACAGCAAAGCAACAGTCAAGGTATGGCAATTTCTTGTAACATAAACGAACACAGAACAAAATGCAATTCGGAATTTTACAATTTACTCACCACTCCCTGGTTATTTGACCAACTTTATCATCCAACTTTGTTGCTACCTGAGATTGATAGCTCGGTTCTAACGCGGTGCAGGGTAAATATAAATCGGGTAAACACCAACCGAAGAGCTTGTACGACAGTTCGTAATTCATAATTTGAGGTAATAATGTAATACTCGATATTTAAACTCAAGTTTCGGCTCATATCATAAACAGGTAGTCATTAAGCTGTTATTGTGCTTGTGTGAAAGTAGCATATACAAGCCCAAGATTTGACATGGCTTGCTAAACTTGTTGCACGGCGATATGAGTACACTGAATAATTGCAAATGCTAGGAGACCGTTGCACGCTAGGCACTCATGTAAAATTAATCGTGTTCATATTTATGTAAGATGCCTTGCGTTTACCTCAACGCCTTCCGAACACCACTACATCCCAAGCTTGAACGCCCAACTAAAGGTATCCTGACAGTGATGATATCCAAAAAGCCAACCAGAGGTATCTGCAAAACACAATATCCAACCGCATATGCTCTAAATCGTGTAATCTTTCCATATTGTTTACATAACCTGACCCATCTCTTCTATATGCGTGTACTGATTCGTGTGTATCGTGTATGTACTCCTTCCAAACTCCTTCTAAAACTCGCCGCTACTGCTTGATTGGGAGTCGTCTAAGGCGTTCTCTTTGACAGTCATCTTCTCCTTTTGTGGCTGTACTGTCTCGCATCCTTCGGGGACGCGGCAAATATCGCGTGCGTTGCATGTCTTCCACAGTACCTCTCGAACTTCCTTGAATACCTGGTCGACCGCATCCATAGCCCAGATGACATCCAAATGCTCGTACTCGGGGATGACCTTGCTATGAACCAGGTTCACGTGTGGCTCGCGGCCCTTCTCAAATCGGCGGAGTAATTTCTTTCCGTCAACGAGGTCATCGTTGCCGCAAACCCACAAAGCCATCGGCGGTGCTTTCTCATTGTACCATGCCGAAGCTCCCTTGGGGTGTTTTGTTTTCCCATCACCCTTGGAGTCCATGTGCTCCTCGGCCCTCACAGTCTCTTTGGTAGACAAGATGCACTTGTGCTGAGCAAAACATTCTCGGCCAAGCCACCATCGCATCGACTCTGCGCTTACATACACAGGGGCGAATTGGAACATGCGATTGCGGAGGCCACGATCCCAGCGAGCATCACTCCAGTCGAACAAGAACGAGAACACCTTGTAGCCGAGCCAGCCGTACAGGCGTGGATCTAATATCTTATGCATTTGCATCATGAAGGGGATAAATGCGTGGATGCCAAACATGAGTCGGAACAAACCAGGCGAGATGATTCGCATAAACTTGAAGTACATTTTGCCAATGAGAGGACCAGCATATGCGGCTGGGGCGAGGGCACAGAACACGGTGAGCTTCTCGCCCAATTCAGGTCGCTGCTCCTTTGCCAGAGCAACAAACGTCTGAGTTGTTCCTTGGGAGTGACAGATCAGTCCGATTTTCTCGAAACCCGTTTCCGTAATGATTCGTGATGTCAATGCAGGTAGGTCAAAAACACCCATCTGTCTAATATTCCAACACCACATCCTTGGGTCGCTGTACTCGAGCAGTGCGTGCTTGGGCTCGAACCCACAACGGTTGTTGCCAAGCCACACATCATAGCCGGACTTGCAGAGCCAGAAAGCAAGAGACTCATCATCATTGCAACAATAGGCGCCTGAACTTTGCAGTAAGCCATGCATGAGCAACACAGGGAACTTGGGCTTTTGTGACGGATTCTTGAGCTTTCTCGGTCGCTGGAAGACATCGGGGCCTTGGTCGGATCTCAAGCTCTCTTCTAGCTCGGTATACTCCTTCGGATCATAAACATGCCACAAGTCAATGATAAAACCATCTTCGGTCTGAACCTCGAATGTCTCAACATCTAGACCAACCCTGCGTGCATAGTATGCAACATCGCAGATGATCGGATCTGGACCACCTTCGGTTGGTGGGAATTCTTCAGCGTTTTCCGCCCTATCCAATGTCGGTCCATTTGGTGACTTTTGTTTCCAGGCTTTTTCTTGCTCCCGTCTTGCTCGGGCTCTACGCTTCTCCTCTTCGTAGAATGGCCTATCGGATTTGGGATCTCGAAAAGTCAATCGGTACCAGATGTTCTTGTACACCAAAGGTATTGATGTGAACAACGAGCCCAAAACGATGACACCGAGAAATGCGAGGCTCAGGAAGAATGCGCTGATTCGAAAGAACATGCATTGAAGATTGCGCATCGTGCTGGGAGGTCCGTAAAGTGGCAACGGAGGGAAGAGAGGGTTGGTATGGGATGGAGGTGTCTGTTTCCGCAATGTACTATTGGTGTTGGGCTTCTGCAGGGAAGCGCCATTCTGTTCCGATGACAGCTGAACAACCTTTCGTTGTTCTGGGTCTGCGTTTTCGACATTGGATATCTTTTCCTTGGTTTCGGCGCCCTCCTTAATCTCAACGCTTTCTTGTTTGCCCTGGAGCTCTTCGCGAAGGACGTTGAGCTTGTAAGCTTCCTGCAGTGGTACGCCGGGGAGTCGATTTCCATCTGAAGTAATTATAACAGGGTCATGAGGTGTGACGAACTGCGCTTCTACAGCAACGCCGGGATCTTTGTCGGTCGGATGTTGGTAAGAGAGCCTCTCGGCTTGTTGAGAGAATTGGATGGCCTTTTCGGCTACCTTTTTGCCCACGACTTTGGGGTGATGCTCTTGAGTCGCAGTCGAAGAGACATGGTGATTTTGGGTCATGGTTTCGGTATTGATGGCCGATATTGGCAGACAAACCCAGACAGGCTTTCAAGACGTCAAGGTCAAGTCGATATAGCGTCGAGGTGAGTCTTTCAGAATTGAGCAACTATCGATTCCGCTAGTGAGATATAAAGGAGACCACCAGACTACGGTTCAAGGAATATATGCATGTCTAGGATGAGGTATAAGGGAATATAAATCTCAAGACGAATATGACCAGTGTAAGAATGGGTCAGGTATCGAAAAAAGAGGGTGGGATCATGAGGGATATGGATCGAACGGTATAAACCCAGTATCTCGCTGTACGGGCAGACCGATTATTGATTCTGTTCTCGGTTGATTTGCGGTGAATCAGTGACTGGCGTGATAGGAAGAAATTGGATCATAAAATATGATAGAGATCCAGACCGAGTCTTTTCTCGCCTGATTGTTTATAATGAAGGGGGGAAACGTTTGAATGTCATCGACGAGGCCTGACGTGGGTCAACCATTAAAGTGACAAGCATGACAGTGCAATCAATTTTGTATGGGCACTAAGAATCAACAATCCAATACTTGCGTCATTGGCATTGATGGAGGGCAGAGTTTTGGCCAGACAGCCGGATTTGTGGCGGGAACTGTAACTTTAAGCGCGAAGATCCTTGCTGAAAAGCATGTGAAGACCGCTGTTTATTTGCTTGAAAAGGGGGCTGAGGAGATCATCTAATCTGCGCTCTCAGCTGTATTCTAGATGATCATGCTGCAAGTAGTTTAATTTGCACCTCCAAGGGCCAAGGGTCATGTCTATGATGATTTGGTTATGTAGTTTTGTTCTTTGTCCATCTTTTTCGTTTAGGAAAAGTTATGAGCGCATTCGTGAAGTGGATGGTAGATGTGCAGTGCAGCCTGGCATTTCAATTTCGATCTCGTCCATATGATCGTATCGGCTGGTACTTTGCCCTCGCTGTACTTTAGAACGAAACAGTATCCTCCAACAATGACTGTGTCTAGTGTGCCATTGGGATTGTTCAATATAAGCTGCGTTCAGCTGGTGTTGATCTTGTTTCGCTTCTCCAGTTGTCAACAGTCGGTCTCCATCATTCAAGAATTCTCCACGCCACTCGTTGACTAACCCTGGACTTGGCTTTCTTTACCCCAGTTTGGACTCTGAAGTTGCTGACTGTACCCGTTTCCTGTCTCGTGCTTGTGCTGCATGCTCCGCGTTCGGGGGATGGAGCTCACCTCACGGACGCGGACGCGGACAGACAGCTCGGTCTCGGTACGTACCTCGGGGCGGCAGCGACCCCGTGTCGCACTTACCCCAAACCTAACCAGGTAGAAGCCGAGGCAGGCACTGTCGTTCTTTCGGTCGCTCTGAGCCGCTGCCGAAGCGGAAACCACACCCAATTTCTTATTCTTAACCTCAGAATAGCTTCGTCACCTTGGAGTTTCTTTCTGTTTATTTTGTATAATTGTATACCCGGAATGCCTCTTCCTTGCCTGCCATCCAACACTTGTCATTTCATCAATTGAGTTCCAAAAGCGATGCAGTGATTCCCCGCGGTTGCGTTTTGACCTTCCCTGTATTCTTCTCCAAAACATATACCGACATCTCCCAAAGCCTCAGTCGTAACCGAAATGGCGTCGTCTTCGCGGTCAGCTCTCACCTCGACAAGGCGACGGAACCGCAGGCGTCGTCAGGATAAACCTGCCATCTCTGCCAAGCTCGTGCTTGACGACCATATCAAGAGCGATGTCGGCATTGTGTCCGAGGACATATTTCGCGACCTCTTCCCTAATCTAGGTAACGGTAAGTCGAGCGCACCATTCAATGTGAACGTACACTAAAACAGAGACCCAGCTCAACTCTACCAAGGCGCTACCGAAGACATCCACCACATTGCGATCGCTCCGTGGGCACCCAACGCGAACCCCATCGACAGCCCGTGGTCAATCGTACCGATAATAGAGTCTTCCGCGCTCGCGCCCTCGACCGTCCGTTTCTCACCCTCTTCAGCTTCTCTCCAGAGCTTCGCTGTTACACTGCAACAAGTCGCGCCATCCAAGCTATCAAGCCACAGTCGTGGTGGAATCGAAATCCTGGTCCTCGATGTCGCGCCCGTACCTCTGGAGACCGTTTTCGTGAGCTTGGAGAGCGAATTGACCAAGAGACTTGAAAATGGAGAGGGGACCTTCTTTCGAGACCATCCTGCGAACTCCAAGGAGAAGAACAATCCCAACTCGACAGCCGATGGGCGTCTGGTGACCTCTCTCAGAGCTGCTTTGGGTAGCCTCAAGGTCGTACACGCAGGCGATCTATTTCCGCTTCCTCTACCACCACACCCTCTCACTCATGTGCCTCCTAATCCTGGAAAGATCATGCTGTGCGAGCCTGTCTCTCAGGGCGTTTTGACGGAGTCGACCAAGATCATTCTAATGCGTGGTCGTGTCCATACTAAGCAGATCCGGCGTGTTGCTTCCATGACGGCAAGTCAGCAGCTCAATGGCGTTCCTGAGGATGAAGACGACACCAGCACGGATCAGTTCTATTCCGCGGCCGAGGACCGAGATAAATCAGGAATGATGACGGAGGATATGGAATCTGCTACTGAAACTGAGCCAGATCTGTCTGGTTCTGACGATGAGGATGAACTGTCGGATGATTCTATGGATGACATGATCTCTCTGCAAGCACCAACATTGCCAACAACGAATGCTAGCGGCGTATCTACACTGCAGCCAGGGACACCAATGACAGTTGGAACGCTTCGTGGTAGAAAGACCAATGGAATCACAACACCTGGTTCCGTTTTCTCCAACTTCACCGCGACCACAGCTCGACCAGATAGACCTCGAGGTCGTCTTTTCAAAGCTCAAGGATTGATGGAGCAGATTCCCACCGATATTTTACACCCAAAGCCATCTCTAGAAGACGATGAGGAAGCGCGGATCTACGTCGACGTGACATCGCTCAGTCGAATTGGATGTTTCTCTGGTGACTGGGTTAGAATCGAAGCTGCCGAAGAACCTCCCACCAATGGGTTCGGCGCGTTCGGGCTCGGTAGTTTTGGACAAGTTGAGTCGGAACCTGCCAAGTGGCGACCTGTTCGCGTCTATGGTCTCCCTGAAGGCTATTCGCAACGGCCTATGACTAGGATACCTAGTGCTAAACATGGAGAGAGGAGACTGTCTTTTTTCGAATCACAAATCCAGCGACCCGCCAGTCCCACAGCCTATGCGTCTCCCATTCTCCTAGCCAATCTTGATGATGCCCCCTACCTACGACTCGCGCCCTTGAAAAAAGCATCTTATCAAGGAAAGGGGACAATCCCTCGATTTACTAGTGCAGCCCGACCTCCCTATGCCAGAGATATTACTATTCATCATATTCGAACTCCTATCTCTGCGGAACGAGCCTTTCAAACCGCTGTTCTTGGTGGCTTGAAGCGGTACTTTGCACAAAAGATTCGTCTCGTTCGAAGTGGAGATCTCATTGCTGTCCCAGTCGACGCTGAGCTTGGTCGCACACTTCAGGAAATGCCTGGGGCAGGGGGCTCAGAAGTAGATGATGTAATGGCTCTTACAGCTGGTGGCCAGGAAGCTGGAAAGCAGCCTACAACATTTGACAGCGTAGCATGGTTCAAGGTCGGACATATTCAGATCCAGAAGTCGGACGAAGATGAAGATGGAAGTGCTGAAGCCTTTTGGGGCTCCGTTGCATGTATCGACAGTTCATCCGTAGCCATGCATGGCTCAGGCTTCGAGACAAGTCGGATACCCGGTATTAAGCAGAGCACATGGCAATACTACCTTGGTCTCAAGAAGACACCAAAGAAGGCTTCAGAGTCAACTCCGCCTCCAATCCAGGAGCCCGAACTGCCATACGTCTCACCTCTCCGGCGCCAATTACGGGAGTTGATCGCAGCTGCTACAAGCGCAAGAGCCATTCATCTGAAGATGCCTCCTGTTGCAATTCTGTTGACCTCCACACACCGAAATATTGGCAAGTCATCGTTGGCGTCCGGCGCTTGCTCTGATATGGGTCTTCACACATATACAATCGATGCGTATGATATCCTTAGTGAGGGAAGCGGCAGTGGAAGTGATGTTAAAACTGAGGGTTTCCTCAGAACGAGGGCAGAGCGTGCCATGAGTTGCGGCCCTGATTGTTGTGCTCTTCTCATTAAACATGCCGAAGCTCTCACCGCAGATCGCATCGAGGCAACGATCAAAGAGATCCTGGAAGACACGCGGGTATTGATCGCCACCACGAATGAGGTTGATAAGGTACCCGACGGTGTCCGGGCATTGTTTACTCACGAGTTGGAGATGACAGCCCCTGACGAAGCAGAACGTGAATCCATTCTCAAATCTATCATCAGCGACAGAGGCGTCAGCCTCGAGCCGTCCATCGACCTTAACTCAATTGCTCTGAAGACCGCTGCACTTGTAGCTGGTGACCTGGTAGATGTTGTTGAGCGTGCCTCTATCGCCCAGCAATCACGACTGGAACAGCTTTCAGCGAAGAATACTCACGACAACACGATTATTACTGTACGAGATGTGCAGGTTGCGGGTGGCCCTCTCGCCCGCTGCCTGACAAAAGGAGATTTCGAGATTGCTGTCGAGGCTGCGCGCAAGAACTTCTCTGATTCCATTGGCGCACCTAAGATCCCTAATGTCACTTGGGATGATGTTGGTGGTCTGAACAATGTCAAAGAGGCTGTTACCGAGACTATCCAATTGCCTCTCGAACGTCCCGAGCTTTTCGCAAAGGGTATGAAGAAGCGATCGGGAATTCTTTTCTACGGCCCCCCTGGAACTGGAAAGACGTTGTTGGCAAAAGCAATTGCTACCGAGTACAGTCTCAACTTCTTCAGTGTGAAGGGTCCTGAGCTTCTCAACATGTATATTGGAGAGTCTGAAGCCAACGTTCGACGCGTGTTCCAGCGTGCTCGCGATGCCCGGCCATGTGTTGTTTTCTTTGATGAGCTGGACTCAGTGGCGCCTAAGCGAGGCAACCAAGGCGACAGTGGTGGTGTCATGGATCGTATTGTCTCCCAACTCCTGGCAGAACTGGACGGGATGGGTGACGATGGCGGCGGTGGTGTTTTCGTTATTGGTGCAACCAACAGACCAGATCTCTTAGATCCTGCCCTTCTGAGACCTGGTCGATTCGACAAAATGCTCTATTTGGGCGTCTCAGATACCAATGACAAGCAGCAAACCATATTGGAAGCCCTCACTAGAAAGTAAGTTTGCAAAAGTACTCTCAAATTAGCACTGCTATAACTAACCTACTCATAGATTTACCCTTCATCCTTCGGTCTCTCTCGCCTCCGTGGCGGCGAAACTTCCTTTTACCTATACTGGTGCAGATTTCTATGCCCTGTGCAGTGATGCCATGCTTAAAGCCGTCACACGCCAGGCCACAGCAGTGGACAACAAGATCCGCGCCATCAATGCCAATCCAGAAACTCAACTTCCTATTTCAACAGCTTATTACTTTGACCACTATGCTACTCCTGAGGACATTGCCGTTATGGTTCAGGAAGAAGACTTCCTTGCTGCCAACGATGAGTTAGTCCCTAGTGTAAGTGCTGGTGAATTGGCTCACTATGAGCATGTGCGTGCTACTTTCGAAGGAGTCAAAGAGAAAGAGAAGGAACTCAAGCCACCTGCAGTTCAGCGTGTTGTGTCGGGGGCATCGGTATCCTCCAAGGGCAAAGGGAAGGCAGTTGCCTCAGTATCGAGTAAAGGCAAAGGCAAGGCAATTGCGTTGACGAGCGATGACGAACTCGACGAGGAGGACGAGACAGATGATATCAATGGAAGATCTAAGGGGAAGGGGAAGGCACCAATGGGATTCCAGGATGGAACAGCCAGTGACGACGATGGTCTCTACTAGGTAGTTGGTGTGGGCCATTACTGCATTATATAATCTTTTGTACATTGAGCAGCTGAAGGAAGATTGGATAGTTGAGCTTGGTATTTGTATTGGTATTAACATCTTGGTGGTATATCGGTTGAGTTGCGACTAGACTCTGTATACTATTCTTTCCCTATCTGGAACGTCGAAGCAAAATCTTGTGATCATTTCTGCTACACATTTTTGTTATTTTTTCGTTTCTTCCATAGGCTTTTCTTGCTTGATGGCGGCCTTGGCTGTCACGGGCTTCTTAGACTCCTCCTCCTCTTCCTCCTCTTCCTCGTCACTATCGTCGTCGTCATCGCTGTCCTCGTCACTTTCCTCCTCGTCTTTCTCAACTTCGCTCTCCTCCTCTGACTCGTCTTCTGAGTCTGTGTCCGAGTCAGAATCGGACTCATCATCCAACTTCTCACCAGCTTTCCTTTCCAACTCAGGCTCTTCCTTTATGGCCGTCTTGGCTCTAGCAGCCTTGGCCTCTTTCGTGCTCACATCTGCACTACTAGCCTGCGCCAGGGAGGCCGGACCAGAGTGGCCCTCTTTCCAAGTTCCGCTCGTAGGGCTCTGGATAGCGTTTCGCGCCGCATCAGACTCAGCCCATGATCCAGAAGTCGGGGATTGGATGCTATCAATCTTTTTCGCACTGCTCACTGAAGCCTTCTTGGTGGGAGTTACCGGAGTCTTTTTGGAGTCTTTGGTGGTCTTTGGCGCCTCCTTTGTGGTTGGCTTTTCCTTCTTCGACTTGTCATCCTTTCTAGGCTTCTCGTCCTTCTTGGCTTTCTTGTCCTTGGCTTCCTTATCCTTGGCCTCCTTGTCTTTCTTAGGCTTTTCATCCCTCTTAGGCTTTTCATCCCTCTTAGGCTTTTCGACCTTTTTGGATTTGTCGACCGTCTTTGACTTTTCGACCTTCTTAGTTTTGTCATCTCTCTTGATCTTAACATCCTTCTTTGTTTTGTCGTCTGGCTTGGCCTTTTCTTTCGTAGTCTTCTTCTCATCCTTCTTCGCCTTCTCTTCCTTCTTAGTTGACTCATTCTTTACAGCCTTCTCATCCTGCCTGGGTGTGTCGTCCTTCGGCGCCTTTTCCTTCTTAACTGATTCATCCTCCACAGCTAGTTCATCCTTCACAGCTGGTTCATTCTCCACAACCGATTCATCGTCCACAACTGATTCATCCTTCACAGCTGGTTCGTCCTTCGCGGCTGTCTCTTCCTTGACAGCGGTCTCTTCCGGCTTGGGCTTTTCATCCTTCTTGGTTTTATCGCCATCCTTACCATGGACCTTTTCCCGTAGAGCTTTTAAGCGAAGGTCTTTAGCCTTCTGCGCAGCTTCCTCGGCAACTGATCTGACGGGAAGGACCTTCTCCTCCTTCTTCGGCTCTGCGGAATCCTTGGCTGCTGGTAGCGGAGGAGCAGTGGGAGTAGACTTTGAAGCGGCTGCAGCCGCCGCCGCAGCAGCAGCTACAGCTTTGGCAATGGGATTAGGAGGGTTTGCTGAAGAGGGGCCACCAAGACCGCCAGTGAGATCGAGAGGTCGCTTTAGTGGAGGCTCAGGAAGTTTGTCGTTGATGGAGGGGATCGTGAATTCGTCGAAGTGGATCTTCACATGCTCCTTGAGCTCGCCATATTCGTTCCAGTCTTCGACCTCGACGTAATCCTATAAGAAGCCACATGCATCAGTTATACAAGCCATAGTAGTAATAGGGGGAGGTTTGTCGTACACCCACAACCCAACCCTCCTGTATCAGGGCAGGGAGCTTCCTCGCTCGGCCATTCGAATCTTTACCGGCTCTTCGGCCCCAGAGTAAGCGAGCCTTTGTATCGGTGGCAATATCGATAGCTTTAAACGGAACCCGGTTGGCGCGCAAGATGGTCTCGAGACGTGAGGTGGCCGTAACGATATGGGAGGAGCCGGCGGTGAGAGAGGTATAGATGTAAAGAGCAGGGTCGTTTAAGTAGTTCGTCATGTTGGATTAATGATTAATTTGTGGTTTAATATGATTTGCTGTGGTAAGAGAGAGAGTGTGTGAGAGTGAGTTGTTCGTCAGGGGATTTGCATCGTCTGGTGGAGTAAATGGATGGTGTTGGATTTCTTAGACAACTGGCAAGGTAACGGTGGTATTTGATGCGTTGGAGCTACGTAAGCAGCTAATGTACTTTTGCGTAGCGAAATGGCAGAGAAAGTACTTCCCCCTACTGGAATAGGAGAAGGCAACTCCTTAATGACCCCCCTAGCACAGTAACTTGCAGGTATGATGCGGGGGCGGGGCACTTGTGATGCACCTGTTGCTGCAGAAAGGTCCCCTAATTGAAGAAGAATGCAGGGGAAATAGAAGAATGGAACGTTTGGAAGCATTGGTCAACCGATATTTGGTTGTTTCCGTAGCCAAATGGGCTAGATATCATCATTCTTTTGTACTTTCCTTGGGTGTTTCTTAGAATGAATGATAGTATGGTAACAAGTCTTTGTCGTGTACTATAGATTGGTACAGGTATTCATGATACAACAGCCTTGGGATCAAATACAGGAGAGACTTCAATAATGTCATCATAATTGCAGGTATCCGTATCTTCCAGAGACATATTGCAACTGACATTCGCTGTAGCGGCTACCTAAGCAACCCGTGTCTTGCTTGAGTGAGGCTGGAAGGTGCTTCTCCACCGTGAATGTCGTCAGCTGTCCCTTCCATTCCGTTCTTTCTCAGGTCTTTCTCCTTTCTTTCTCCTGTTTTGTTGCTGCCAATAAGATAAGTCTTTCCTTTTATCGCCATAATCGTCACCTTTAACATCGCCTACTACAGCCAAGGCGCTTCTCAGCCCCCCAAGATGAGCATGAGACGGGCTTGCCTGTGACAAACAGGCCCAGGAATAGGTCTTATTCTTTGTTCGTCGCCATCAACAGATGCCTACGCCTACGCCTACGCACTGCAGCTAAATCCGAGATTGTCTACCAACAACCGACGCATGGATAGCGAAACGCAATTCATTTCCCATGATATGCCCTGAAACTTCTTCCTCTTCCACTTGATACCAAACCATTGATTGAGATAAAGGCAGCCAAGCGGCCAGCGCCAGCAACTGCCCGCGTGTGCAACCGCAAAGCAAACACAATCATTTGCTGGGAGGCTGCTAAGCTCGGCTTGACCCCCACCCCAAATCTATTTATTGATGCTGCCGATGATAGTGGCATCTTAGCATAATCTTGAGCGGGAGCCAAGATCCAAGTTTAGAGTCGCATCGGCCAGTTGCATTTATTTTGCCTACCGCCTATTTCTTGTTGCCCCTATTGATACGGTGTATTGATTCACACCTTTGAGACTGCTCCATTGGCAAGAAGTGATGCTGTTGAGCCTACCACGGTATTTTTGACCCCAGCCGTGCCGCTCACAATAACAAAGGGCCCGCCCCTGACTAGCCTTCGCTCCTAGAGTCGTTACCAGTAAGCGCTGGCTCAAGATCTGGGGGCGTTTCTGAGGGTTTCAAGCTTTGTGCACGCACTTTAACTGAGGCATTTGCGACTTTTCTCGACAGTCACTCAAGGCCAAGTGGCCACGAGGACTTTGTCTGAGTTGCGCTTGCGACTCCTGTTCACCAGACTCACCTATGTATGTATCCGTATAGCGGACCAATTCTCTTGCCAGAGTCACTGTAGCCAGCCGTTTCATAACCTTGTCTCCCACGCCGCTACCGTGGGACGTTGAATGAGACGCCCACTCCTCACCATGGGTCTGGGAGATTGTGCGTCAAGCAATGTGTCCAAACTTTGCAGTCAACTCCGTGGGTGGGTTAGACAAGGCCGTCCGAGTAGCACAAAGATCAAAGAGAATGTTTTTCTTCTTCTCCATTGTCCATTGACTCATGAGAGCTAAAAGCTTTGTCGACACTGATGGGAACGAACCCAAACCGATTTCTACCGACTCACACAAAACCGCGCAAAGAGGGGAGGCTCTAAAATAGAAGCCCTTTGCGCTGGCTACTGAAAAACACGTCCCTGTGAGTCTGGCAATACTTGATTGGACCAGCATATGCGAATGAAAGCAGTTTGCCAGCAGCCGATAACACTTCCTGGCAAGGGAGCCCGGAAGAGTGGACCAGGACCTGGACTAGGACAAGGCTAGACTGGGATGAGCACTCTAGCTCAGGAACACACCAGTCAAAGGTGCAGTTGCTAAGGCTCTGCCCGATCCTCAACCGGGTTGTAGTCTTTACTGGACCCAATCAGCTTGGACTTCTTAATACAAGGTACCGTTGTGTGGTAGCACGTATTTCGAATACCGGGGCTAAGTCATATTAAGCTCCAGGAACTGGGACGGCGAACAATGCCAATCAAAGCAACTGGGGCCTTCATCAATCGGTCGGTGAACAAGGTGACAGCGCACCAGGCTCTGATGGTTAGACAGGCAGGGGTCGGATGCTGGCCATGGTTGGCAGAGATTATGTCCCGCTGTTGCGCGAAAACTACAAGTTTCGCTCGATATCCGCTCGTTTGTTACTCTCCCGTTTCCCTCTCCACGTTGCTTATTCTGACAATCATTTCCAGCCTTGTGCTATACTCTCATTAACAGATTCTTGCTATTGACATTTTTTGTGCCTTGCACTCTTCAATCTTTTTCTCAAAGGCTACTACAGTTCTCTTCAGACAAACAACACTCAAAATGCACTTCACAAGCCTCTTCATTGCTGCCGCTGGCGCCTCGGTCGCCGCTGCCCAGGACTACGCTCCTCCTGCTGCTCCTCTGGACACCACAACTCTCACCTCGACCACGACTCAGGTTATCACTCTTACTCAGTGCAACCCTACTGTGACCGACTGCCCTCTGCGTACCACCACATCAACTGAAGTTGTTCTCACCACCTCGACTGCTGCGCCTGAGGAGCCCACAACTACTTCTGTCTACGTTCCTCCTACCACCAGCGTCTACGAGCCTATCGTCAACACCACCAGCCACTACGTGGCTCCCACCATCATCACTACCCCGATCATCAGCACCACCAAGAAGGCTCCTTCTGCCAAGACCACCTTCTACCCTGCTGGTAACACCACCACCAAGGCTGGCCCTACCGCTCCCGGCTCTCACCCTACCAAGCTCCCTGTTCCTGTCCCTGTCCCTGGCAGCAGCAACACCGACGTGCCCGGCAGCCCTGAGAAGCCTGGCTACGAGGCCCCCAGCCCCTCAACCGTGCCTACCGCCGGTGCCAGCGGCCTCATTGCCTCCTCAGGCTTCCTTGGCGCTGCTATGTTTGCTGCCATGGTTGCTCTTTTCTAGGTGTGTCGTTCCATTTGGTTCGATGATCTAGTCTGTCCTTTGACAGCCCAGTTCTTGTTTACTTCTTTTATGATACCTTTTTCTTCTCAGGAGACGGAAGTTTGGAGATTTTTTATATATACGAAAGGCGTGATTCTTGTTATTGTGGCGAGGCAATCTATTTTATTCAAGACTGGCTACTGTGTAGCCATTTGATTCCTTGCAGGACAGGACATTGGATGAGGCGCATGGAATACGCAATACCCAGCGCGGAGTTTTACGAATGCATCATGTGTCGATATCACTTTTTCACGTACGCATGTGGTGTTGTGAGGCGGAAGCCTCGGAGAGTTGGGGAGCTTAGAATATCTATTCTGTTCGCCTTGATAGAGTCGTTGAATTGATTTTACATCATCTTACGACAACATATGGCAATTTTCACTACTCATGCTTCGTGGATGTGGATGTATATGTGACGCCCTGCCTGCTTGGACAAGCTGATTCTTTCTTACGTGCACATGGGCTGAATAAGCGGCCGTATTGAAAGGGCACGAGACTTGTGTTTTATGGCTTGATTGGAGAGTGCAGTTGGTGGTATCGGAGGCGATGACGGAGGTACAGTATATTCGTATCGCAACTGTACTGTAACATGTCGCTTGTGCATATATCTGCGTATGTATGTCTCTCTTTATCAATGCAAATACGTATGCATGCAGGCAACTCTCTATGTGACGCATGACTGACTGACTGACTCTTGTGTCTCGTGCAGGAGAGCGGATGCGTGTAACCACACTTGGAATTGGGCATATTAGGTCAACATGTCAGTTGTGTACCAGAGTATGTAGTATGCAATAGTTATCATTGTGGTTTTTTTTTTTTCTCGCCTCTGGATGGAGTCAATTAAACTTTCTTTTTGTCAGTTCAGCCGTTCAGAAAGTGGCTTGAGTCAAGCGTCAAGCTAACTTAGTAGTCCGGAGAGAAAAACTAAAGTGACCGTTGCTCGCGTGGGAAACAAGTAATAAAAAGTAAAAAGTAATATAAAAAAATTCATCGTCCAACTTAGCGTCTTGGTTCTTTGACTTTACTGATTACAGTAACGATCAACCTGTTTAGTGCCTGGTAGCAGCACTTTGCACTTTGTCTTGATTGCCTGTCGTTGGTGGCATCACACCCTCTCGTTCCACATCAACTCACTACAGTCCCGTGCTAAAGTTCCGATAACGAGGTAACTAGGAATATATATATATATATATATATATATACAGTAATAAAAATGTATAAAATACATAGCAATTAGAAGATTTTATACATAATATTATATAATATTGTATAAAGTACAAAGAGTTTGTTACAATTTATAGTATCTCACATAAACTTTAGAATAGAGGAAGTTGTCGGAACTTGCGCACACCCACCCACTCACTTACTACTTACTGACTGATACCCATGCCCCTGGGACCAATCTCTGCAGCCTCTGCAGCCTCTGCAACCTCTACAAAGCAAGCACATAATAGCATGCACAGCTGATTGACAAGGGTTGTTAGAGTCTGCTCAAAAGGAATTGCCTATTCTGGTAACTTCCCATACGTTTCTGGCGGTTTGCATCTGTAACGGTGCGTGGAGTGCGTAGACGCCGTAGAGAGGTTGCTGTAGATCTCACTGAGCCGCATTTGGAGACATGCAGATAGATTGGCGGGCTGTGTACCCTCTCTATCTCTTTTTTCTAATACAATACAGGGTCTAAGAAAGAGGAAGAAAAAGAAGAACAAGATGCATACGGATACATGATTACGTATCTGCTTATCTCAGCACCAGGTTCAAAGAAACAGACACATGCAAATTACCTACTAGGTAGTTACCAAGCAAATGAAGAGTGGGTGTTGTATCCGTACCTGCGATCAGTTTACTTGAAAGGGAAACAACTCCTTTAAACCCGCCGTGTAATCATTCCTTTACAAGCCTTGCAGACTAAATTAGACTTCCCAGCATAATGGACTAACTATCTATATCTTACTGATAGTAGAGATCTCGTCTCATTCGGCTCGGCCCACGCTCTCCGGTCCGCCGGAAGAAAGCCTAACGCCTCAATGGGGGAAAGCCAAGCTAGTTCTTGTTACATTTTTGAGTAGACTAAGTTTATTAGTCTAACAAAACAAAAAAAGGAAGAGAGTATGTAATAAAAACAATCAGATCATATGTTTTGTACTGTTATCCCCCCCTCCTAGTGATCTGTACCTCGCGAACCTCGCAAACCTCGCCTTTTTTGGGGTCGGCCGCTGTAAATGGGTATCGTCCATCAACTGAGCTTATTACAGTAAAGTATTGTTCCTTGGACTAATTACAGGTTACGTTCGGAGGGGATTGCAAAATGTACCCATCATTATGCAGCATGGTCTTTTCAGATATGCATGTGCATGTGCATGGGCATTGCCCTGCCTTGCATTCTGTATGTACGTCCTCTTCTCGGAGCAAACCGTCAAATGCAGCCTCTTGCATGGAGCGGAAATACCGCCTTTTGCGGTGATATCACTAGGTACCTACTTACTGTACAGCCCCCAAGGGTAATAAAAGTGAATCGTAGTACACTAGGTAGCCACAATTGGCCAACTTTGGGACTGTGGCTCTGAGGATATACTATCGGTGCAGTGCTAAAATCATCACCAATCGCAGGAATTCCGCCGTAGCAAAATACCGACGATCAGTGCGGAAGTTCACTTTTATTACCCTTGAGGGCTGTATCTGCCAAGTCAAGTATGACATGTTGCCGCTGTCGTCAATAGCCACGTCCCGTCGGGAATGTCACTCATGATATTTCCAGACAACGATCACTGTGTTATTCATATCACATCATGATCTGGCAAACTAGTCGTCAAGACATCAGCCAGTCAAACCACCTCAATGTCATTTCGTGAGACCTTTTAGTACTACAGGGAGAATTCTCATCTTGCCACTTCATAGTTAAGTGCCCTTAGTCTTGCCCATGACAGCATCAGGGATAGACTGCGCTAAGGCTCTGGACACGTTCATTGGCACTGAAGTTTACCTTAGCTCGCTGTTGATTCATGATGGACCGCCCTTAAAGACGTCTATATGGCTTTAGTGCGGACTTAATGTGAGACACGGCGGCTAACGAATATCTAATGCTGTGCTATCACTGTACTGTATGTTAATCGCCGACGTAAATGCTGCTGTTCTTCTCTTGTGTTGTATTATGGACTTGTGTGTATAATCATGCTTGCTTCGCTAAAACAGTACATCCCCCATCCCATACATAATTAACTAGAGGTTCCTCGCTTGGATGAAGTTGAAGTTGATGTTGACGCCGATGTTGATGCCGATGTCGATGCTAATGCCCATGCCTTGTCTCGAATGCTACCCTCCCTCCTGCATCCTGCGTCCTGTGCCCTGCGTCATAACTCCCGAGCCTCCAGCGAATCCAGCCAGTGTTGTACTTCGGCACGTGGGAACCACGATCATGTCTAGGCTCTTCAACCAAGACCATGTCTTACATGAGTATACGGGAGGGTGGCCAAGGCGTCACCCCCTACCTGATTTTCACTCCGCGTATTCCGACCCATCACGCCGGTACTAAGCCCCATTCTTAGCACCTCTTCCACTCTCTCGGTAACATTCCCCTCTCTACATCGACTTGCAGGTATGAGGCAAAGGATGGCAGGCTCGAAGGCAACCATGATAGCTCCTCATTGTGATGCTTTGTGTCATGACAAGTAAAAGGGGCGAGATAAGTAAGATTCAAGGACATTGTTTCCCTTCACACATTGTGCAGAGATTATCCTTGCTTGACTTGTCAGCCTTTGCAAAGCAACCATGCAGAGTGCTGTGCGCGCAGACACCCTCGGCGAAGTTGACAAGTTCTGACGACTCAGTATTGACTTTGGCGTTGGTATTTGGTCGCATTATGCCACAACTTTGTAAGTCTTATCTCGCAGTATCCAAGTGTGATTCCCAGGCAGTATGGTGAAACGAATTTTTGTGGCGTACGGCTGGGAGCTGAAATAGATATCGTTGAGAGGCGTTGGTTTGGCTTATAAGATGCAAACCACGAAGGAAGGGGGGGTATTATAATAGAAACCAGAGGAACTCGAACTTTCTTGTCAAAGCGAAGGCACCAGTGACTAGACAGGCGCGTGAACAAATAGGGATGTGACTCAGGTGCAGATGATGGCCACTTGAGATGAGGTGTGTTGGACGTAGTTATGTAGGGCTGAAGTTGAACGAACGACTCACGGATATAGAAAGCTCATTTGCAACTCATGAGCGGGACCCCCGGCTTTTTATGAGCATTGTTTCGCCTTCGCCTTCGCGTTATCGACGGGGGTGTTCGGCCCCAGAATGATATGTCATCCGGGCCCAACCTTGAGGACCCTCAGCTGGAGATGGATATGGAGATGCACTTCTTGCCTTGGTTGGCATTGTGTCGTGTTTCCTCATTTCTCTTTTCTCGCACGAGTGCTTGTTTGCGTATAGAACTCCATGCAACAAAGCGGCGGGTAAGAGGCCACCGTCTGTGCCCGAGCCATTGGTACTAGGCTTCGACTTGTTAACAGGCACGGTATGTACTATGTAGTTGGCTCCAAAATCTTCCGTTTTACACCACAGATCCCAATACGGTGGGCGGTGGTCTTACCCCATGTCCTAGTCCTCGCGGTTTCTAGAAACCCACTTCGCGTCAACACCAGCCGGCAATGGATCAGGACTGCGGGATCAGCAGGGGTGGTAGCATTGGAAGCTGAATCCTGCATAGACTAGCATGACTAGGCAGGGATGATTCTGTCTGGTGAGATGAGAAACGGTAATCCCGCTACTCTGTAATGTGACGGTACTGCCGGCCTTTGCTCAACTCTGTGCTTGGCTTGTTCAAACTTGTTGTATTCCGCCCCGTACTCCTATGGTGTCGAGCCTTGTCAGAGGGTAAAAGCAGGATCACCATGTTTTTGTTAAACCCATGCTTCGCAAGTTAGTACGTATTGGTTCTTTCTTCTATGACGACCACGACGAACTGCCTAGTTAGAACACCGCGCATGGCCAATAACAGACTTGATGTAAGTGCTGAGGCAAAATGGTTTCGCTTTCCATCAGCGCTGTACCGTGCGTGCTGTCTGGTTCTGGGCCGCTGCTCCTTGTCCACGTTTGTATGGGTTGCAGTGCAGCAGGACCAAGGACCAACACTGAACGTGTTGTAGTAAGACATACCAGAGATTTTGATACTTTCCCCGCAACTTAACCCGCCATGAAATTAGCCAGCGAGCAGTGTCCCGTCCCGTCTACATAGGGGTCGAGACAATTGATAGTGGCACAGAAGTTGGCCAGATTGCCAGACCAGGGGCTATTGAAAACTGAGAACTGACTCTCGTCACGTACGCTATTGGGTGCTCTGTGTTTGTGCTCTGCGCTTGCACCCATGTGGGGGTTAATGGGGGTTGATAGGCGCTTCATGAGGGGAACGGGAACACGGAGGGGGCCTTACTCGTCGTTGAGTAGGTACAGTATGTACATATAGCTTGTAACGTTGTGGGCGGTTTGCCAAATCTTTGCCGACTCTTTTAGTACTGCGTACCTTTTGTCTGCTGCTGTACAAACCGCCCTGGGTTTGTCGACTCTCGGTTTCGGTCACTAGCTTTGAGTCAGATCAGGTTGAAACATGCGCCTTGCTCTTATGCCAAGCCGTAATTATTCGGATAAGCCAGAGATCGACGAAATGGCCGGCCTTATCGTCAAAACTTGTAGTGTCCGTCAAGTTGCATTGATCCACCGAGATCAATCCGCCTTGTGTTTGTGATTATCCCTGTATGTTTGTGTTGCACGCAACTGAGCTCCAAGGGTGTCGTGATGGTGAAGATATGCGTGTGACGGTAAGCCATCTCTTTCGACAAAGAAACGGGCGCACACTGGGAGATTATTGAAAAGCCTGAACTGAGCACTGGTGATGATGACGGCGCCCAGTATTGCGGTCTTGTGGTGGAGAATATGTGACAGCTAACGTAGCTCTTTGCCGGCGGCAACGGACGGCTTGTTTTACGCCGCAAGGAGTGGCGTGCGATGCCATGGTCCATGTGTAAGATCCCAGCCTGTTTTCCAGTATGCATGGATTTCCGTGAAAAGGAAAAACATCCTACTGCAGTGGCTAGTTAATACATAAAGCTTGGTGCTGAATGTGTAGCACGTTTTCATTGAAGGGCTGCCCAACATCTGGTGGGTTTCAAGCCACGATTCCGCGTGTCTTGAGCCACCATGAAAGATACTTGATATCCGCCATATTTCAATGCTCTTCCGATATCCCAAGCCGCCAGTCCACGTATGGCTTCCCCAATCGATCTGTGAAACCATTGCTCATGCACTGAAGATCGACAGCGACAGGTCTTAAGCCTGGTGCCTGCCAACGGTCGAACCGCCTGTATTTAAGATAAGCTAAGCCTCTCATGGTCTTGCATGCTTACCCTAGTGTTAGCCATCATCGACCAGGTCCCTATGCATGGCATCTGATTTGTCTAGGCTAAGATGAAATGCAACATTCTGCCAAGACCCAAAGTCCAGTGTGATTTGCATCCAAGATGTTCGAAGAACTAAGACACTTCTCCACGTGTGGGAGGAGGAGGCAATTTCCTGAAGTCCTCCAAATAGTTTGCAGATATCCAACATGTGTTCAGACGGCTGATATGTGACAGAACAATCAGTCACAAGGCTGGGTGGCGGCTTTTCTGCAGCCATAACCTAGCCTACTGTGACCATCAGTCAAAACTTCGCAGCCCTTATTATCTAGTGACAGAAGACGGGTACTGAGTGAAGCAATGGTGCCAATATGTCCACACAAGGGTCCAGATGTTTGCATCGCACGTTCAAGAAACCTGGCTGCAAAAGTCTGTTCGAATTTGACGCTAGGCCACGTTGTCCTCCTGGAAAATTTAACCTGAGTCTGGTTTCTTATCTTGAAACTGGCTTGCGTACTGGGCAGGTCAAGTAGCAGGGCCTATTGCTAAGCGAAACGTTAATCTCGATGTTGCTCGTAAAAGGGCCAAACATCAAGCAGCACCACGGTGGGTTGGGGTAGTGGGAGGGCGTATGCTACCTGTTTGAGGCAGAGGCAGTAGTTGTGCGTGTGGTCCTGGCCACTAACTACGAGAGTTAATACTCCGAACCCGTGCTCGTTAATGCTGCAACTATCGCCTCTGACTGCTATTGCTGGGATTTCAGTCTAAGTCGTTGTTGATGGAGCTATCGGAATAATCGGGGCCACCTCATTGCGATTTTCAAAAACTCTAGTGAGTCAACTCTTGTAGCTACTCACGTTCACAATAGGCCTGTGACTGTACCATGGTCCGTGGATGCCAAGAAGTCGAGCATCATGAAACATGATTGATCAGGTGGAACCCCGGGTGGCTTTTGAAACTTGGGAAGGGCTGGCTAGGGTCACAGCGACCATGTCAGTGTAACGACTGAGAAGGGTTTAAGAGGTGCTTTGAAGATGTTTGCTGGTTGAGAAGACGACGAGGCAACACAGTAGGCCTGACTTTCTTGAGCATGATAGTTGGAAGTCTCTTGGTTTCAAGATCATATACTCATTATATAGGTAGGTACACTTAGATAAGTACCTGCTTTATAGGGTGCTGATGTGAAGCAGGAAAATGCTTGTAAATTGTAGGTTCCCGAAGCATACAATGGATGAACGTCTTAGAATACCGCTCAATGAAATTTGCAAGAGCAGCATGGATCGCCGAGCACCTTGAGTTCAGAATATGAAAGCAAGGTAATGTGTTTGTGAAGGCGGTAGGCAACAACAGGAAATGGCTGATGGGATGATGGATCGACAAATTGTGTGTTGGGATGCAAAGTTGAGATGAAGTTGACCGGGAAGGACCCTGCGACCAACAGAAACAGCTAGACGCGCTTGGGCACGTGCTGCCAATGCGGCTATCAAGGCAAGCGCCATGATGAAGTTGACAGTTTGAGGAAAGAAGACCGGCTATCGTTGATTGTGCTTGCCAAATTCATACTTGCCGCGGCCGGGTACCTTGAGCCTGTGCTTCCGTTGGCAAGTGAAGGACGGCAACTAGCAAGGCTCCGCGAGCTAAAAACAATGACAATACCTTCATGTTAGTGTAGGAAAATGAATAGGAATATGAATATGGATCCAGGGAACAAGGGTCAGCAAAGACAATGCCCGTAATAATGCCGCTGATGTGATGTGGAAGCAACCAGGTTTCGGTGTTTCCAACTCCCTACACTGATTCGACCAACTCGTCATGGTAGACTCAACGTTGCCTTATCGACTGCGTAAAACAAGGTTGGTAACGAAACATTGAAATATATCATCGTCATGTGTTCCCAAATATCCAGACCATTTAGCCATTGATTGTACTTCTTCAACTAACTTCCAAGGCTACATTATTACCAATCATCGAAAGCTACCTACTGTCAGTAACTACTAGGTGAGAAACATCCAATAAATACCTATGTACTAGGTAGGTAGGTAGGTAGTTTGTATCCGTCGGCAACCGTTGGAGCTACCTCTATGGGGAAAGGGTCTGCTGTCTTTGAAACCTTATCTGACATCCACTACTCCATGTACCTACCCTGATAAATTCTGTGGTTGAGCAATGGTGGCTAGGTGGTGCCCGGCAGGCATGGACCTCCTCGGAACTTACGGCCTCCAGACCCGATAGCTCAGCACCCCTCATCTACGATCAGTTTGGGTTTCCCATTATCATGCCACAAAGCTTCCATTGACGGCTCGAAGAGTATCGTCTTCCCATGACCTTGTGGAACATGGATGGTCTTACTCTATCGAACGACGACATTCCTCCAAGCTTTGCCCATTTCTTTTCGATTTGAATCCGAACGTCAAGCCACCTTACACTGCGTCACAGATAACAACTCAAGGACTGTTTCGAATGAGTATAGACATTCCAGTGCTCTTCGCTCGAGTAGTGACAGGGTCCTCATGATGATCAACGTGGACTGATATCATAGTGCTTGATGGGGGATCGCACCCGCCCGTTTCGTTTTTCTCTCGGCCGATTATAAAAATATACATCGTTTACAGTCCGATATCATCTAGTTGGTTTCCTGTTGCCGATTTATGTGTGTACTGGACGCCAGAATTCGGTACGGAGGCATCCTATATCTGCAAAACATATAACCCAGCATTACGAACCGTATAGAGCTCGGAGGCTACAAGCAATGAACGAGTGCGATACTTCGAATGATAGCGGAGTGACGGAAGGAACTGGTCCACAAGAATCCGCCCCAAAGAGCTTTTGCTTGGCAAATAAGTTTCAAACAACTACTCAACATGAAGAGGACAAACCAACGAATCCGAAGCTTGGTACTGCCACCCTTGCCCCAGCAAAGAATAAATGCGAAGGGGATACGACTGGGCAACCAAAGTATGGAGAAGTACAGCCGACCACTTTTGTTCCATAATCGACACTCATTGCGGCCTTTGGGGTTTAGATGATGTCGGCGCAGGCTGTGCTTTGCACGGCAACAGAAGCAATTCTGCCCTACAACTGAAACCAGCCTCGGCGAGAATAGGATGCCCGTGGCGGACCAAACCAATTAAAGCGCCTGGCCGAGTCATACCGACATCTGGACCTGATACCCTATGACATTCTTTAGCAAATTCCATAATTACGGCCTTGGTGCAGATATTGAGTTCTGTTTGCCCCTCGTCATGTTGATAAAGTTGTGTCGGCCCATGCTTGGCGTGGACCCTGAATGCTTTATGTAAGCCATGTCTTGGCATGAAACATGGCAGTCGTGAGATAACCAGGCTTCTCAAGATGGAGGAACTGAATGAACAGTATCGTACCAACTGCGGTTTGGCGAGACTTCTGTCTTTTCAATGTCTACATCAGATGGGTGATGTCATTCAAGATCACGAAGTCTACGAACCATAGCAACGCATGTGCTCCGGTACGTGTGCTTAGAGTTCATTGCAACTGGAGTAACATGTTTGCTAGTTCCATGGACTACGTGTCTGATCCAGAGTTTCGTTCGTACCTAGCGAAAGAACACTCAAACTTCTTGCGGCGTTGTCAGGTGTACGCATTGAAGGTTTCTTGAGAGTTTGACAACAGGGCCAGCAAAGAAGCCTCAGGAGCTCAACAGGCGCAAAAGTATATCCAGAAAAGATTCTGGAACCCTACCATCTACAATACGAAGTTATCACAACTCACTAAACGTCTACTTGAGTAACGATGGACATCCCATTCTTCTCATGTAATACGTGCCGGGATCCGCGGACGCGGTAAAGACACAAGACACAGACGTCAAAACAATTGAAAAAGATGGGAAACTGCAAACCAGCAGGGGGTATGCCGAGACCATATCTAACTAGCGGTAGCTTGAAAAGTGGTCTCTGTCAAAAGCCAAAATGGCCACGTATCCTCAGTTCTTGACAAAAAGAGGGGTTCCTGATTGGAAAGTTCCAACAGTCTACGGATAATACAGGCCATGTCGTGCATAAGAACGGTGAACCCCTGGAGGACCCAATGAATTCGTATCTGGCCAAGCCGAGTACGAAGGAGGGACCCGAAAAACCCAGAGGCTGAAGTTGATATTCGCCTTCTCATGTTATTTCTTGCTGGCATTGGATATTAGAATTCGAGCCTGGTGGGGGCTGGATCGACAAGAGGTAAGGGAATGACTGGCTGTTGCTGCAACAGTACCTGCGTATTGTGGCTGGGGTTCATTGGTTGTCAAATCAGGGGAATGAGGCTCAAGTTACTCAAATCGATTTTGAATACGATTCCGTACTGTTATCTAGTCGTATAAATAGGCATTTGTTGTGTTGATGGACTTGGAAACAAGGCAATTAAGAAAGAATTGCTGATATCTCCCGTCCCGCTCCGAGACACGCATCCATATCTCAAGCTTTACTACTATCCCCCTATCAACGCTCGAAAGAACACCTTAAAATCTGCCGCCTCAACGCTAATAATGGAGAGTCTAGGGGCTTTGGGTGAGCCAGCCACCCAATCATATTCCTCGCGATACCACCTAGACCCCGTTTTTTACACCGCCCCTCCCCTGTGCCAGAGCTCCCCCTCCCTCCCCCTCGCTCCCACGTCCCTTTTTGGCCCTGCCCCACGAAACGTGCAATCAGTTCGTCCTCTTAAAAATAAACCTGCCGCAGTGGTTTTCCTCCCTCTTCCTCTCATCATCTCAAAGCTTTTGGTAGCCATTGAGATCTGTCGTCACAATGGCAGAGAAATCAGGGGTCACCGGCCTCGACTTCGAGTTTGTGAAAACTCCCGCCTTTCCTAAGCCTGACTTTGACAAGCTTGAGGATGTTGGTGTTCCTACTACCAGGGTAAGTCTATTTCCATCATGATGAATGCTGTCCTTTCCAGGGTTATCTGCACTCAATGCTAACCTGCATTTCCCTCGACAGTACCCTTCCATCAAGAACGCTCCCCTTCCCGCCGATGGCTCTGGTTCCGATACCTTCAACAACTATGTTCTCATCTCCCTCCTGACTCTGGTCCCTTGGTGGTTCAGCTGGAAGCTTGGTGGTGGCTTCAAGACCACCATCTTCTTTGCCCTCATCATCGATCTTCCTATGCTCGCCGTCTGGTGGCTTGTTATCTCGTCCGTCAGCCCTCGCAAGAATGACAAGGTCCGTCTTCCTAACCGTGGTGTCGAATTCTACCTCGACTTCAAGAAGGAGGCCGACCGTGTCAAGTACCGTGGCCACAACAAGATCCCCATGGAGACCTTCTACGAGATGTACTTTGACGGCGATGTCGACTTCAAGGGTGACTGCCTCGAGGCTATGGAGTACCGTCATGACTGGGCCAGCTTCCGCTTCACCATTGGACTCATCAAGTTCTTCCTCTTTGGCATGATTCCCGAGGTTATCATGCACACTCGTTCTCAGGGTATGTGTTTGCACTCGAACTTGATTGGAACTTAACTAACATACCACAGATGAGGAGCAGGTCCGTGACCATTACGACCGTGGTGATGACTTCTACGGCTGGTTCCTTGGTCCTCGTATGATCTACACTTCTGGTATCATCTCCGACATCAACCGCGAGGAGACTCTTGAGGAGCTCCAGGACAACAAGCTTACTGTGGTTTGTGAGAAGATCGGTCTCAACAAGGGCGATTCCATGCTCGACATTGGCTGTGGCTGGGGTACTCTTGCCCGCTTTGCCAGTGAGCAGTATGGCGCCAACGTTACTGGTGTCACTCTCGGCCGTAACCAGACCGCTTGGGGTAACAGCAGCATGCGCAAGGCCGGTATTCCCGAGGAGCAGAGCAAGATTCTCTGCATGGATTACCGTGATATTCCCGTTCCCGTGGGTGGTTACAAGAAGATCACCAGTCTTGAGATGTCTGAGCACGTTGGTATCCGCCATTTCTCCAGCTTCTTGAAGCAGGTTCACGACATGCTGGACGACGATGGTGTTTTCTTCCTCCAGTACGCCGGTCTCCGTAAGGCTTGGCAGTACGAGGACTTGACCTGGGGTCTTTTCATGAACAAGTACATCTTCCCTGGTGCTGACGCTTCCACTCCTCTTGGATGGGTTGTCGACAAGCTCGAGGGCACCGGTTTCGAGATCAAGCACATTGACACCATCGGTGTTCACTACTCCGCTACCCTTTGGAGGTGGTACCGTAACTGGCTCTCCAACCGCGAGAAGGTCGAGGCCAAGTACGGCAAGAGATGGTTCCGCATCTGGGAGTACTTCCTTGCCGCCTCCACCATTGTCTCTCGCCAGGGTTCTGCCACTTGCTTCCAGATCACTCTGGTCAAGAACATCAACTCCACCCACAGAATCGATGGTGTTGAGACCCAGTTTGCCATTCATGGCGCTCTTGACAACTGCCGCGCTGACCTTCAGTCGTGGGCTTCCAGAAACAACGTCAAGACTCCTTCCGAGTACCTGTAAAGGTATGGTTGAGAGGCCGATGAGAACTAGTTCACTTCTGGGCTGTGTCAGAACGGCAACGTATGCCTTCTGGTAATAGGCCAGCACTGAGTAACATGTTACCCGTGTAAGGACTGGATCTATCTACATATTTAACCCGGAATGCGCCCCCTTGGTTGATGTAATTGGTTGAGGCTGGTCTAGTCGCAACGGGCAAGTGTCATGTTTCATGATAGATGTGTAACGGCAATGTCAAGGATAAAGAAAAGGCATGGACTATGACGTTATATAGATGCCGCGGAAGGGATGAATTGAAAAGTTTGTTCGTGTTGATTTAATTGTGTTTTGGTGTAGATCTGAAGTAAACGTAGTCATGACGAGCGGTTTATCATGACAACCGCGGCCCGAGCCCCGTGATTTGTGTCCAGCTAATTCAGGATTGGTCAATCAACATCTAAGCACTAAAGACTGTATTGGAGCACATTCGATTTTCCAGCGACTGTATTCTCCGTACGATAAAGGAACCATTCACTTCCTCGGTTGCTATCTTAGGCCAATTGTGTGACAAGATTTCTGTCCAACTTTTCCTAACTATAATTTTTGAGCCTAATTCCAACAGTAACAAACAACCCCAACTATATATCAAAACCACACCTGCGAGATCTGCTTCAGCGCGACGAGCAGTGAACTACCATGAGGCCAATACTCATTCTTAACCGCCAGTGCGGTCTGCGCTTTCAGAGAGCATATACCACAAAAACACCATCACCCATAGTCTCTGCACTTAAAGCCCACCCTCCAAAGATCATACCAGACTATCTCACTCCAATGCCTTCACATCTCCTTACAACCACTATCAACGACCTGCTCTCCCCTGCTCCCTCGGAACCCACAATATTCTCACCTCCTCGCGCTCTCCCACAGGGCCACCATCTCGTTTATTTCCCCATTCAGCTACCCCCCTCGCGCCTCATCCCTGACGGTGCAGATCCTGATCACTCGCCTGGTCCGCCATATACTCGACGGGTTTGGGCGGGCGGTGAGGTCACGTTCAGGGGCCAGGAGATGAAGCTGGATGCGAGGCCTGCGGTGTGTAGGGAGAAGATAGAAGATGTCACCCTGAGAGGCAAAGAGGGTGAGGAGAAGGTGTTTGTCGATGTGTGGAGAAAATATGGAGTCGGGCATGAGATTGAAGGTAGAACAGACTGGGATATTGAGGAGAGGAGGACGTTGGTATTTATGAGGGAGGAACAAGGATCCCCTTCATCGTCTGCTCGTCTCCTCAAGTGTAAGTTTTTGACTCGTGCTGTAAAATATCATGATTAACGTAGTCTCAGATCCTCATCCTCCATCTAAATCCATCTCTCTGACACCGTCACCAACACATCTATTCCACTTCTCGGCTCTCTCATTCAACGCCCACTCAATCCATTTCGATCCTCAATTTGCGCGAGACGTAGACGGCCATCGAGCACTTCTAGTTCATGGGCCCTTCACTCTTGCACTGATGCTCCGCGTACTCAACGACCAACTCAGCTCTGATGCGTCTGTTCACAAGTTTAGCTACAGAAACTACGCGCCTCTTTACGTTGACGAACGAATGAGCATCAATGTTCGTAGGGTGTCAAAGGAAAATGGCGTGGAAGGACGATGGGATGTCTGGATTGAGGGGCCAGAAGGGGGGATGGCTGTCAAAGGAACTGCGGACGTTGTTTGCCAATAGTAGAAATTCAAGATAGTACTACAATGCAGATAGTATAACTAGGCTAGAAAAATGCTGCTACAATATGACTGTTGAGCCGATAAACCCAAACTGGGCAAAATGTCCCATTATGACACCGTTCTATTCCAATATCGAGATTACCGCCCTTTTCCTTATTTATACTGCCAGCGAGATTCAACAAAGCTCCATAGCTATACATACATCATACACAACATTTCTTACTCAGAAATACATCTAGTCAGCCCATCCAAACACTTCTCCAAGAGACAGAGTGTTGCTTCGCAGACCTGTCAGCGTAACCAAGATAGTCACCAGGTCCAGCACAAGAAGAACAGTGCTGGCGAGCATGAAGCGAGGGCTGAAGACTCGATAAAGCATCAAGTGGCGGCGGAGCCAACCAGCCCAGCTCATAGTGGCTAGGGCTTCAACAGCGTAGTAAACAATGAAGACACCAATGCCTCGAGTGGCCGTTTCCAAAACTCCCTTCTGCTTTGGCCCAACCTTCCAAAGAGAAAGTAGCGGCACGGACGCAGCAGCAATGATCTGGCCGGCGAAGCTGTTGAGGATAACAACTAGGGGTGTCCAAGGATAGCGGATGCTGAAGAGAGGAATGAAGGCGCTGTCCCACTGGATGCTGGACAGGACAGCCTGGTGGCCTGTCTTGAAGTAGTAGAAGTTTCCAAGGATAGCTAGCATGACTGGCCCAATAGGACTGGTCTTGAGCTCGTTGAGATCCAAAAGCTCAGCCAGCGTGAGGATCTGCCAGAACATAAGAGCAAGGGCACCGCCACCCATAGGCTTGGATAGGAGGAAGCAACCCAGCAGGATGTTAAGAGGTAGCAACAGGTAACGAGCACCAATAGCGTTCCCGTATCCAATAATGGTCACAACAGGGCGGCCACCAGCTCCAGCCGACTGAAGGATGGATACGCTAGGAGGCGCCCAAACAAAAGCAGTGCTTCCAGCGATAAAGGCCAGAGCAAGAACCATCTGGGCTAAGTACACACCGATGGTCTTTGGGGCTCCCCCAGGGAGTCGTCCTTCAAGCCAGCCTCCATTGTCGGCAGCATCAATGACCCAGTAGAGAGCAGAAAGGAAAAGACCTCCGCGGATGACGTAGCCGATCCATGTGGGAGCAAGACCCTCGTACGACCTGCTTGTAACAAGGAATGACTTGATGAGAGCCGGAAGGACAAGAGATACAGTAAAAGGAATGATTAGCTGCCATGTCGCAGATGTAGAGGAAGTTGAGGAAGCATAGTAGGTAGAGGTGCAGTAAGGCATCTGCTCCTCACGGCAAAGTTTCGAGTACGAGGCAACACGGCCGAGGACAATAAAAGCAACAGAGTGGTAGATGCCCAAGAACTTCTCACGACGGGCCTCGATACGAAATGCAGAGACAGCGCTCGCTACACCAAAAGTGGTAATGAAGAAAAGGAGGATTGAATCTTCCCAGATCGTGTACGAGTTGGACGCGAATCCAATCGAGTGACTGGCGGTAAAGATGACAGCCAACCAGCCCCAGAAAGAAGAGGGGAAGACGTTGAGAATACTTTTTCCCACCTCATGTAGCGATGAGCTGAGACCAGCCATGAATAGCACCGCAACAAGCGCGACGACTCCCTCGACAGGTTGTTGACGATACAGACCAACACCAGTAAGAACAGAAACAGTGAAGAGAATCTTGGGGTCCCAGAGACCCTTGAGGATGTTCTTGTGAAAGATATCCTCAGGCTCAGGCTCGTCCTCCTTGAAGGCCATAATCTCCAGCTTCTTCTCAGCATAGTCGAGTTCTGCGTCATTCATAATGACATACTCGTCTTCCTCCTCTCGAGAAGAGTACATCAAGAGCAAGACAAGACCGACGCCAAATACGACGATACCCATGATCATACGGGGAACATCGAAGCGAGCCCAGAGGTCCTTGCAGACAGAAAGCGTAGTTTCTTGGAATTTGGAAAAGGCAACATAAGCATCGCGATCATTCTTAGCAATGGCGAGGGCGGCTTCCCAAAGAGCAGCGGGAGATTCAAGACCCTCGCCCTGTACCAGACCTCGGGCCTTGTGGTAAGCTGCCTGGTATTTCTCAATACCAGCTGCAGCAATACGCGAGACAGCTTTGAGATTACGCCAGTCGTTGCCCTTGATACCAGCAAATGCCTCCTCAATGGGTGCTCCTAAGTTGTTGAAGGGAATAGGAATACCCAGAAGCAGTGCAAGAGTAGGAACAAGATCGATCTGGTTCACGGGTCGAATCTTGGCATTGGCTGGAGGAACAGCAAAATCAGAGGAAGTTCTGCCAAAAAAGGGCTTCTTGGAGTACATCCAGAGAGCAGCTTCAACCTCGTCGTCACTTTCGCCGCCGTGATCTCCCTTGCTGTCCATGCCGTGATCGCCCATAACCACGAGAAGTGTCTTGTCATCTATGTTTTCAACCATCTTGCGAATAAACTCGTTCATCTGGCGGAGCTTGGAACCCATGGCGGGGTGATCAGGTCCGTATCGGTGACCGGCATGATCAACGCCAAGACAATGTCCAATGAGGAGGTCCCAGTCGCCCTTTCGATCCGGCTTCAAGAGGGGGAAGATGTTGTCGATAACACCGTTGTCGACAGTGTGGAGATCCCAGACGTTGAAGCTGTCGTAAGCCTTGCTAATGTTAGGCTCGAAGTAGCCAGGAAAGAGAGACCACCACGTATCATCTCCAAGGTGAGCAATCTTCTTGCCAGCATCCTTCAACTGCATCAACAGGTTATCCTCTTCGATAGCCGCCCCAGCAAAGTTGCTTCCAACATCAACAAAGGTTGGCAACGTTCCTGTTGTAAGACCCTTGAGTCTCTGCATCGTGGCCGTCGGGGGATCGGCGATAAAAGGGCGGAGGAAGGCATTCTGGGGCGACTTGGCGGCGGTCTCGTAGAGGTAGGGGAAAGCGTTGTGGAAGTGCTGAGCCTGCGCCGGATCCTCGGGAACTGTAAAGTCGTAGCGCAGCGCGTCAATTAAGACTACAACAGCTCGGTCGAACGACTTTGGATGCCAGCAGCCACGGTCGACGTTCAGCGAGCCCTTTGTATTCTCAATTGGAGGCAGAGTACAGTTCGACTTGTCGTCCAGCACAAATCGTGTCAACAGGAAGCCACTTGTAAAGAGCCAGATGCCGAGCGCATGGATAGCAAACAAGACGACCCAGAAGCCAGCAGTCCATCGCCAACGCCTCTCGTATGTCTTACGCCGCCTCTTATCAAGGGTCTCGCGTCGTCGCTCCAGAACCTCGACGTTCTCTTCGGCGGCAGGGAGCCCAAATTTTGCATTGGCAGCCTGCTGAGAAGCGCGGGCGCGTTCAGCTTTGGCCCATTGCTCTGCAATTTTCTGATGCTCGGTCTGCGGAGGCTGTTGTTGAGCCTTGGGTTTGGCCTTTGCCTTTTGCGGCATCGTGATGGCTGAGGGTGGTTATTATTGAAGCTAAGGAAGGTAGTTGCTATTGCAGTATGGTTCAGGCCTATTTCGGGGCCATTGAGATGCCCAAGCGGCGCAAGATTGGTTATACAAAGGAAGAAAAAGGAAAGAAGAAGAGAAGAAGAGATTAAATGTTAATAGTGGCCTCTGCTGTGAGGGACTTGGATGTTTCTTAGAACAGCTATCAACCCTGGTGAATTGTCTGGTGGAGCTCTAATGGAGTAGAGTGGAGTCGTTGGAATTGGCCTCCAAGGGAGCTCCAACGCCTACGCAGCAGTATCTTATCTGCTTATGTTAACCCAATGAATCCTATACAGTCACTTTTCGAGGCAATCTTGGCGATTTGGCCTATATATAATATTCATCTATTCGAGAGAAACGCAAACCCGAATTCGTTATCGTCAATCCTCTGCAAATCTCTCCATAATCTAGTACTAAAAAACATTGACATATACTAATTTACCATTCTCAAGCCAATCAATCAATTCGTTCGTTGACATTAGTGTCGTCCTCCAAGTCTATTCGCAAACATTGAAATTAGCGTGACATGACATAACGTTACTAAATCTGCAAACTTCCCCCCAGAACGCCGGCCATGCTAGGATCCCGTCCCACGATGCATCACTTTTACCCTGTCACTCGAATGCCGGTCATCAAGAGATGGACTGGTAGACGATTGCAGTTCCACTTCTCAGCTTTCTACCTCTTAATCGAACATATCGACGTTGGTGGCAGTCGTGTCAGTAGTAGGTCCGCTCGCGCGTCTCCGCTCGAGCCGTCGTCGTTGTCGACGGTTCTCCGCGGCCGATCCATCTCCTGGACCTTCTTCAGGAGGCCCAGGTGGGGATGTGTTGACGGTAGGAGTGATGCCACTCCAGGTGCCGTGACTTTCAGCTAGACTCGACACTGTTTGGCCAAATTGAGCAGACGCGCCAGGTAGGGACGGAGCCGGTTGCCCAGAGTAATAGGCGGAATCCTTACCTCGCCGCTTCTGCTTTGCAAAGGAAGGGTTCGGGGGAGCCAAAGACCCTACATCATCATCTTCTGCTTTTCGCTCAGCAGCTGACTCAGCCCGTTTATGACTGGAGTCTCGTCGGTAACGTCGGCGCCCGTGAGAGGGAGATTCTAGGCCAATGCTGCTGGCAGAGTCCCTTCGGCCGCGTGCTGCCAATGCTTCCTCTTCTGTAAGTCTTCTAAGAGTGACATTTCGATCTCTGTCATCATGAACCTTCATCTTGACACTGACACTGGCTGGTGAGGCATAGCGCTCGTAACGCGAATCTTCCTCGCCGGGCGCAAGCTTTGAAGCGTCTCGGTCACTTGGTCGGCCTTGGCGAGATCGTTGGGCCCTAGAGTTTGGTGACAAGCCTGAAGCTGTAGTCTCAGTAGGTGCTATAGGCGCTAGGATACCATGAGGATCAGCTGGCATCGCAGGCATAGAGACATGCTCACTGCTGCGTCTCGAGTGGTTTCCTGCACGGCCAGCAACGGGAGGTAGATTGCTCATTTCAGTAGGTGGGACGTAGTTGCCGCGAGCAGGTCGAGGCTCGATGGTTGATTCGGACATCTCAGATGACAGAAGTGTATCTGTAGCGGGATAGCCTGATTGTCGACGTTGAGCAGGCCGGCGACTGTCTCGCCTGGTAGGGGATGCGTGTCCATCTGCAGTAAACCTCGACAACGAGGTGCCGGATCTCAGGTCTTCTTCATCACGCAGACGCTCGTCCTCCTTCGCTGCCCTCCTATCTGCTATCTTCTTTGCAAACCATCCAAAACCGAGGCCGCCTAGCAGTCCCTTGGCAAAACCGCCCCCAGACTTTTCCGGCGGTGGGCGTCGAGAAGGGCTAACGTAGGATGAATAGTCTGATTCCTCAAAGACACTACGTCTCGAGTTGGGAGGATAACGTTTGCCTCGGGGTGTGACAGAAGGCGGAGGTGAGCTCAGCGCAGTTTCGGTATAACTCTGATCGGCAGCGCTCCTCATCTGTGACATTGCAGGCGGCGGTGCACGGCTTCCAGAGGGAGGGAGTAATGTTGAGCGAGTCATATCAGGCTCCCTTCTGTTGTCAGGTGTAGTAGTGCTGGTAAAGTCAGTCCTTGTGAAATCGGACATACTTGGAGCACTGCGGCTTGCACGATGACGTCTAGGTGTTTCGGTTGACACTGCACTATACTCGGAGTAGTCCCCATCTCTTGGCTTGCCCCGTTTGGAAAACAATTTTCCGAGACCTAGGATGCCCAAGAACTTTGCGAAACCGCCTCCTCCGCCTCCTCCGGCATCTTTGCGTGAAACTTCTGAGTACTTTTCTCCCGTATATCCGGTGAGATAGCTGGCTGAGCCCGTTCTAGAAGGGAGGACCTCTGGTCTCTGGCTGCGATCGAATGACGGGGACCGGCTGCGGACTCGGCTGCCGTTATCTGGGGTCTTGTTCTTATCCCGACCTCTTACGAGAGCCGCCAATCCACCGAGAGCCACAAGAGGACCTAACCATTTGGCTTTGCTTTTAGGAGGCTCCGACTTGTATTCCGAGAAAAGCTCAGACTCAGTGTATCGAGTACGAGTATCTTCGGTTGGCGCCAATTCTGAGCGCATTTCTGACCTCGCTCCACCCATATAGTAGTCTCGATGGTTGGCAGATCGCCAGCTGAGAATGAAGTACAGAATGACGAGCAAGAACATCCAAACAGCGTAGAGGATGAACAAGTAGAGGGGCGAACCATATAAGGCGAGTCCCAGAGGAACCTGAGCAATACCCAGAAGGGCAATCGCTCGGCCAAACCATTGGTGAATCATGACACGCAAAGACCGAGATTTGGTTACTCTGCGGACAATCCAGCCTCCAAATAGCTGAATGAAGAACAGGGCGAATATCGCGACACCGATCCCATGGTGGGGGTTAGATAGACTACGCTCTGGTCCAACTGCAAAGTAGCCCAGGGTAAAGACTGCGACTAATAACAGTCCAGCAAAGATATTGACTTGGGCGTGGTACTTAATGGCATAGCCTGGACGCCGCGAGTAGAACCTTGCTGTCATAACAGAAAATGGTATGAGGAAAAGGAATACTATAATCCCCATAACGGCGTGCGCCCGAATAAGGCCATGATATTGCGTAAGTGTCGAAAATCTATTTCCCATGCCTATCGCTAGTGTTAGTCGAATCCATCAGGATGCTCGAGAACTGGTTTAAATACCATTATAGCGCATAGTTTCGTAGTTAAGCCCTTGGAGATTGGGTAGCAGAAAAGTGTTTTTGTCGAAATCCCATGTCCCATCACCAACGGTTTGAGTATTTGAATCATAACTCACCGCACCGGGCGCGGAGAGTTCATCTTTTGCCGGCGCCATGACGGCGACGACGGGGAGAAGGTCTGTTTCAAACAGTAGATAGATGTCTCGCGTGTTGAGGTTCAAGAGCGTTTAAAATCTCCGTAGAGTCGTGATCTGGCTCGTGTCTCGAGTTCGAAATGATTGGAATGCTGTGTTGACGACTTCGCAGGGTGCGTGGAGGTCGAAACGAAATGCGATGTTGGATGTCTTAGTCTTAGGCTATGGAGCTTAGCAGGAACATCTTGGCTTAAGCTTTGCCGTAGTTGAAGTCGTAAATCGTTACACAAGGAACCGAGATAGAAAAAAAAAAAAGACGCTTAAAGTTTTGTGTAGAAAAGAGACTACAGAAAGTCGATCCACGAGCCAAGCTTGAAGACTTGAGTCCGTTTGGGAGGGAGACGGTTTCGCTCTTCCCGTCACCGTTGCTAACTAGTTGCTAGTTGCTAGGGATGGGGATGGTTGGTGGGGAAACCGCGACCAGAGTTAGACTAGCCAGCGCATTCATCATCCATTGTACCTGCCAGGTTTGGATCTTTCGTAATTGTGGGCCCATCTACGGAGTACGTATAGTCTGATTGGTGGAGGGAGGTCAGCAAATCCTGACTGAGTAGGTGCGGTGTAGAAGAGATGGCATCGACGACTATTGTCCTTTTATAACGAGTATCTCATTGTTGGGATCTAGAAGTTGTGTTTTGCTTAATTACTCGGACTAGTTCTTATCAGAAGAATCGTGAGCTGAATTACTACTATACTTACGGAACAAAGCATCATTTAGGTCCGAACCGTTACCGAAGAATGACTCGTTTGGCTTCTTCACCGTATCGTTACTCTGTGCCAGAACCCACATAGTACCTGGCATGTCCCAAGCCTGACGTCGATATTCTTCGGCTCCGATTTGACGTGTTTGAATTTGCCAGGCTTCTCTTCTCCCGAGGCTGTTTAGCCTGCTTAGGCTGCTTAGGCTGCGAGAGTTCGCATTATGCCGCAGGGGAGCGGTCGAGCCGTGCGCTTCTTGAAGGTGCCCGGCCCAAGTTCCGTATGATCCGTTACGATTGTACCTGAAAAAGAAGAAGCCTGGTGGGTAATCCTATTACGCAAACCTCATTTTACTGCTATAATAGGGCCTTTGGTTTCCCTAGAGATGCTAATATCTGCAAGCGACCTTATGCTGTGCTGCTGTCAAGCGGAGATTTACAGTATGCGGCGCTTCTCACAGAGTCGCACCAGAGATCTCCCCACAAACCATGACACTACGTATGCAGCCAAGATATGTACAAATAGTTCTCTCTCCTTTCTCCTGTCAATCTTTTTGTGTGATTATTAAGGGCAGCTGGTAAGTGAAATAATCGCCTAATGCCGCTCCACTGTCTGGCAAAACATTATAGCCTGCACGGGAAACAAGAAGGGATTTAGTATCAACAACCAACTTGGGGAACATATTATCGTAGCGAACCCTAATCATATTTGAATTTAGAAGCCAAGAAAGCCCAAGGTTTTTATCATTTATCTATGTTCCTAATAGTCCAGTTCAAGCCCATCGTAAAGACTGTTAAGGACCTTTTGTCGACGCTTGGGGCATCGAAGGATTGGGACGAATTGCTAGCTCAACCATGAAACATCAAATATCAAATGCTGAATCCTTCTTCTCCAAAAGTAGTGGTGAACACAGCCTCAGCTCATTTATCTATTGCAGTGGCATCTTGAAAGCATAATTACTTTCCCCTCGTATTTCATCAATGTTCGTTTCATGTCTAGAGATATATCTTAAAAGCAATGGCATTAGCCCAAGATTCATAGATTGATTTGAGTCTGCGATCTCATGTTCTCTTGTACATTCAACAATATAGAAGTAACGCTTAACCAGCGATCTCACATGCTATCTTCTACTGTACTTACCGCACTTGCGGTTCTCGCTTCATCTGCCAACGCATGGCTTCCCAGCCAGGAGTCCCAAGGTCTAAACGAGCGCGATGGCGACGTCTTTACGTATCCTCTACGACCCGGCAACGACAAAAGATGGCTCCCGGCGAGTAAAAAGATACGTGGAGTGAACCTCGGATCTCTTTTTGTCTATGAGCCCTGGATCGACAGCCAGGAATGGGCAAACACCGGATGCGAGGGCGAAAAGTCAGAGTTCGATTGTGTTTTGAATAAGGGTCAAGATGTGGCGGATAGGAACTTCCAGGCTCACTGGAAGAATTGGATCAATCAGAGCGATCTGGATGAGATGCTTAGTTATGGTCTGAACACCATTCGCGTCCCTCTTGGATACTGGCTTAAGGAGGACCTAGTTGACAAGTCGGAACACTTCCCAAAGGTACGTCAAGAGCCTGGTTTGCATGGCATACGCTGACTATCCCAGGGTGGATTGGAATACTTAACCCAGCTCTGTGGCTGGGCAAGTGATAGAGGCTTCTACATCATTCTAGAGTAAGTACTTAACCAAGTTTAAGATACTCTCTGCTGACAACACGTTAGTTTTCACGGCGCCCCGGGTGCTCAAGAACCCAACCAGCCCTTCACAGGTCAATATGCACCTAAAGTCGGGTTCTACAATGACTACAACTACGGCCGCGCAATTGAATGGCTCGAGTGGATGACAGACATCATTCATTCCAAGCAAGAATACCGCAATGTCGGCATGCTTGAGCTGGTGAATGAACCGCTGAACTGGGACAGTGCTGTTGACTCCCTGCGAAGTTTCTATTATCCCAAAGCCTACAGTGTATGCAATTCGATAGGGCAGTATGATCCATCACTAACAATACACAGGCGATCCGTAAGATTGAGGAGAATCTCAAGGTCTCTGACAATAATCGTCTTCACATCCAGATGATGGGCTCCCTCTGGGGCAGTGGAAACCCTACCGAATTCCTCAGCGATACCTCATTCACAGCATTTGACGACCACCGCTATCTCAAATGGGACACAAGCATCGAAGCCTCCCAGGATGCATACATCAAACAATCATGCTCAGACGACCGCAATACCGACGGCCCCACGATTGTTGGCGAATGGGCCTTGTCTGTCCCTGACAGTGTCGAGAATACTGATGGTTGGAATCCTCAGACTCAGAAGGAGTTTTACACCAAGTGGTTCTCTGCTCAGGTGCATGCTTACGAGAAGAGTACCCTTGGATGGGTTTTCTGGACATGGAAGGCTAACCTTGGTAATGACTACCGTTGGTCTTATAGAGGTGAGAACGCCGATTTGACGAACTGGATAAATTTTATTGACAAAGTATAGATGCTGTACGGGCTGGGGTCATTCCCAAGAATCTTGACTCTCTCCCTAATATCTGTTAACTTGATACTATAGTACGATGCCGCCGTGAACGGGAACGCTTGGCTCTCATGGCTTGGTGAATTAGCAGTTCTTATCTTGTGTTATCTCATATATTAGTAGTTTATTTATCTAAGTATAAACGTACGGGCTTTCGAAAATCTCCTGGTATCAAGATGCCCTTGGAAGCCTTGAAAGCCTCATATAAATCCTCCTTTTTTACCTTTGTTGACAAACCACGGGCTCATCTTCTCAGCTTCAGAACCACCCATGCTGCCAGCCTATATCCAGCAATGATAGAAACCATGATACCCACATTCCGTCCCATATGTCCAGTCGAGTATCCATACTGCTCCAGCACAGCATGGCCATCGATCTTGCATTGATCTGCCAGAGAGGACTGATACATACAGTTACATCCCTCGCCGCAGCTATACACGCGGTCCGAGAATTCGTTGACCATCATACCCTCAAATACATACTTCTGGTAATCCCAGTAGTGGAATACATATTTGTAGAAAACATTGAGGATCGTCGGTGGAACCATGAATCCTCCAACCGACATCCACAGACCATTTGCAAAGGCCACCAGCGCAAGCGAGATAACAAAGCTTGGAAACAGCGAGGTCATGAAGACGACGAGTGACTCTGCTGCCAACAGGTCTAGGAATAGCCACATAACCCAGGTGAAGAATGCCTTTGCCGTTGGTTGGAAGTTGGAAAGCCAGTACGATATGACAGAGAAAAGGACGGAAATGATAAAAAGATACGGAATTCCGATGAGGAAGTTGGACACGATCAGCTCCGTCGCACCATACAAGCCATTGTGATGCTCCTTGACGTACTGAAGTCTGTCCTCGATGAAGGCGGGAACATAAGCCACCGCCATGAAACTCATAAAGGCCGAACCAAAGAAGATGGCGTTGATAAAAGGTTGAATAGATTCTTGAGCAGGGTCGAGTCTCACCCAGACAGTGCCCATCATGATAGCGAGACCGAGGTACATTGCTAGACGGATGCCATAAACCACAACATCTCGGTAACTCTTGATGAAGCTTCGATGCAGTAGAGTTAGAGTGAGACTTGGCATACTGGGTCTCTTGTCAATTCCCTCAACGCCCCAATCGCCGCCGGAAGACTCAGCGGTCTTGATCGCATGGTTAATTTGGCTCGCCTGACGTGAGTTCTTCCAAGAGGTCTGCAGGGTCTCCAAATTCTGCGACGCCGCGTCTCTGTTCTGTGCAAAATCAATATTGACCATCTCGAGAAGATGCTCAGCTGGGTTGACATATTGAGGCAGCGGAAATCCAGACTCAGCATAATACGCCGCAACGCCAGCCACAGCTCCAAAGTAATGCGTTTTCCCACTAGATAGCAAGAGAAGTTTGTCGAACAAGTTGAAAGTCGACGTGGAGGGCTGATGGATGGAGCAGATGACGATGAGGTTGTTGCGTTTTGCCACGTCGCGGAGATATTTGACCACCTCCAGGCTGGCAGCTGAGTCAAGACCGCTGGTCGGTTCATCGAGGAAGAGAAGCTTGGGACTGGTGATCAATTGGCTCGCAACACCAACACGACGCTTCTGACCACCTGAGATGCCCTTGCGGATGGGCGTGCCGATGATTGTGTTGGCTTGCTCAATCAAGCCAAAAGACTCGAGAAGATTGTCGATACGAACAAGACGATCTCTTTTAGACAGAGAACTATTAGAACTTAACGTTAGACAGGTTACATCTTCAAGTTGACTTTGTGGAATACTTGCCTTGAGCTGGCGAGCCTTGATGAGAACTCGAGTGTCTCTCGGACAGTCAATGATCCAATAAGAGCATCTTCCTGTTCGACGAAGCATGAAACTTCCCGGAACTCAGCCAGAGATAGATGAGTTCCATTGACGTAAACTTCAGCTTCGACATTAGTGGCATTTGTTGGACGACGTGCCAGGACGTTGAGGAGTGTAGTTTTACCGCAGCCCGATGGTCCCATCAAGGCACAGATTTCCCCTGTAATTTTAACCATTAGCTGTCATAATAGTCAATGTTGAGGCGAGTAGACAAACCAGCTTCGACAATGCCCTCAACATTATCAACAATGGCCTTTGGCTGTTTCGTCTCGCGGTCTTTGACAGTCACGGTAACGCCACGCCAGGTAATGTTATTGATTGTGCTGTTAAGCAAGTGCTTTTCTGCAACAGGACGTTGTTCAGAATCCATGCTGCTGTCCAAGTCGTTTCTCATGGTCCTGAGTTGAGGTTTAGGATTTAGGTTTGTATGAAACAAAGGATAGGTTTGATGAACAACAGGTATGGGTGGCTATGATATAAGGGCATGATCTTGGCATTTTTAACAAGACAAATTTTCCACTAGAATGCAACACGAAATTAACGATGGTTGATACGGCTGAGACATGGATTCTAAGCCTTCGGTGTCTTGAATAGAGCCCGTGTCGCACAATAATTTGCCCGCTCTTCTGCAGTCAGCAATTAGGTTTCAGCTGAATCTCGAGGCTGAACCTATGGATGAACGACCAGTCTCTTTTTTCTTGCTTAGCTCTTGGTTAATGAAACAATTCCCCAGTTTCTCCTTTGATCGGCTGCTAGAATAGACGCCTGGTGTTTTTTTCAGTCATCTGATTCAACCTCGGCTTACATCGACCACAGCAGATGAGGATTAGCATTCTCACCTAAGCCACACTAATACTTCTTCACATACTACGCATGTTAACTCGGCGGCTTAATTATAATCCCCGGTACGACGTCTCCGTGACTGTTACTGTTACTGTTACTCTCCCCATGATACGAGCGAGGCAGTGCATACCCGTTGATGCAACTCGGAGTACGGACACTCTGGATGATGATATTATGTGTGACTGACCCAAACGCTCGGGCCTGTCCGGTAGGGCTGAGTCTAGAACAGGGCCTCCGATGGTCCGACATTAGTGTAGCAGCCCGGTGTCAAATGCCATGTGATGTGTGGTATGTGGAATTCTATGAACTCGGTATGTTAAGTAAAGTTATGGTAAAATGGCATGTATCTTGGCAACACATCACAAATGAAAACGAAGATAGCAAGATGTAGAATTCATAATCTAATCACTGCTCTAGGTAGCATGTTTGTTCAATGCTTGGCATCAGTCCAGCTGACGTCTATAAATCAATCCAATCCATGCGTCAACGCATATCTATTTCCATGACCCCCCCGTAAACCAGAGTAGAGTTTCAAACCCATGCATTCCCAATAACACCTTAAAATTTCAGCATTGTCTATATCCCAAATCCTTAAACTCCATTGCTTAGCCCATCATGCTAGGCATGCCCTGCACGCTCTCAAATTCACGAATAATAGAATCATCCGCCGCAATCATATTGATCGATTCTTCGTGGGTAATACCCAACCAAAACTGGGACATGGATTGATGTTGCTTCTTGACCTGGTAGATCTCCTGCGCCATGCCCTTCATTGAGCGTCTCTCGCGTTCTGCAGCACCCCATACCAGGGACATTTTGCAGATAGCTCCTGTGTTGAGACGAATCAAGTGACGCAGGTTGTCCCCGTCGTGGATCATATAAAATAGAGCCCACCTGCTAAGGTGCACTGTAGATGACATTGTCATCACGTAGTTAAGGAAGGGGGTGTGTGAAAGTAAAGGGACACGGTAGGTCGCGAGCTTACTGATCTCTGTAGCAGCATGTATTGTGTGTTTGGTGTGTGTGTTCAAGGTGTCTATAGAGGAGACAGAAGAGCTCATATTCGTAGATTGAGTCGACAACGAGCTTAGCTGTGAATGTGGTTGATGAAGTAGAATAGACGTTGCATGCGTTATCATGTGCCCCTGAAACATCATCTCGTCAAGATGCCCGTGGTATTGAGGATCCAATTTCGATCGCGGTAAATCAAGTCGCCATTTGGTGATCAAAGTCTCAATATGGTCGATCTTCTGGTCCTCGGGTCCAGAAACTGGTGGGCTGCTCAAGAGTTTTCCGAGATTTTGGATAGCTAAAATACGGTACGTGAAGGACGAGAGTTCGCAGTTCACGCCAGGAAAATAAACGCCGATTACGTCTTGAAGATATAAGACTTGTGGGATATTCTATGTGTAAATAACTTAGTAAAAGGGTGTTGACAAGAGAGATGTTTGCCTTACACCTGAGAGATACTGCTGCTCCTCGCAAGGAAGTGCAACATTACAAGTGATATCGAACAGAAGAAAACTTGTCCTCCGATGTAACCCAGCGATCAGTCCATCCACCACATAAAGATCCCACCATGTTCTCCGCCAACTCTCCTCCATGACTGGGATACCCCGTCCGTGTGTAGTTGCAAACGACTGTGTGTTGAGGCCAATCTCTACAGCCATCTCTGCAGCTTCGGCCAGCATCTCCCGGGCCTGTTCTTGCTGCCCTTGTCCATCCAATCCGATCAGAAGAAGCAACAAAGCCTGGACTCTAAAGCCATTTTTGGAACTGCGGGACTTGTAGACCGCTTGGTGTGCTTCTTGGAAGAAGTGAGCGCGGTGTGGGCATGCTGGGATATATAAAGAGCCTATCCAGCGCATCACGGCGAGAACAGGCTCGACCGAAGTCTCCTCGGCGATACTCAGAAGGTACTCTCGTGGCAACACGAATGGATGTGCAGCGTAGAAGTGGCTGTAGAAATAATCTATACAGCGTTCAGGTAGTGTAGGGACTGGGTTATACGTGGGAATATGTTCGCGTTGTTGAGTCGCAAACATGCTGTACATATCGTTTGATGCGTCCGTTGTGGCATACGGCTGAAAGAAGGAAGTGTCGGTCTCGCTATTGCTGCTGCCAGTCAATGCAGGGTCGAGGAAAGAGGTCGAGAAAGAAGAGTTGTAGATGTCATCAGCCATATTGGGGCTAAGAAAACCAGGAGAACCGAGGGGAGTCGTGTGAACTGATTTGAATGAAGATGAGCCTACATTATTGCGACTTCTGGCCCGAGAAGGGGATACACTGGGTCGTTTGTTCTGTTTTCGCGGCGCATTTCGTCGAGGGCCTTTGTAACCACGTCTTGAAGCCACGTAGATGCATTCAGAGCCAGAGCTCAAGCATCGAGAGCATGGATTCACACCATCGCACTTCAAATGTTTGCCTCGCTAACGAAGAGATGTTAGCGGGACGAGAACTAGTTAGTTGCAGGAAACTTTAAACTTACACAAGCTAGACATGCTGCTGGGACAGAAGCAATACTCACTCGGCCACTTTCTGTTGTCGTAGAAGTCGAGCCACTGGGTGAAGCCCTGCCATCAGTCGTGTAAGCAGCAGAGCTGGGCGAGTTTGAGTTGGAGGACAATTCCTCAGGAGCGGAGAAAACATCTTCTCTATTGCTGCTTGAGAAATTTTGTTGAAAGGGATTCGAATTTTCCATTGTGGGCTGGTGCCAGAGATGGGAGTCACTCGAAAGACCAGAGTAGAAGGTATAGGGCTGAGGTGAAGAGAAGTCGGTGTGAGTTCCGGCGGATGTGCCTATACTTCTACTACCGCTAACAGAATGACGCTTCATTTAGAGAGTCAAGTGGCTTTTGAAGAGCTGAACCGAAGTTCTAAGTGTAGACCAATGGCTACACTGCCAAGATGATGCGGTTGGTGATGGCGTCGGCTTGTCGAGGGGATGTAATGTAACTGCTGACTGTATCCCAGCCAGGTCAATGTCTAGAGTTCCGCCTTTTGGGGAAGGAGAAGGGGAAGAAAGTGGCCACTTATTTCAAATAGAATGAGCGTTCTGGAATACTAGAGAAGAGGATCTGGGTGTGGGTTTAGGTGTTTTATATCCGAGGTGAAGTGTCAAGGCGATTGGCTTATATGTTTGAGGCCTTGAACTATTTCGATAGCTGAAAAGAATCAAGGTGAAGGGATATGTATATGTATTACAAACATCTCATGAATAATCAAGTCTAACAGGCCCATTTGCATGTTATTTATTGCCATCACCAGGCACGACGCCAGCGTCATGTCAGTCAGCGACTTGTCGGCTCAAGTGCCGTCCGGTGGGCTTATCACCGCCCCTCCCCTGCTGGCCCTGGCTACCAGACCTCAAAATAGGTTGCATAGGTAAATTAAGCGATATGTTGTCAATTATCCAGGTGCATGTGCATGCGCAGGCGGAGTTGACGGTGGAAGTGGAAGTGGAGGCGGAGGTGGAGGTTGAAGGTTGGAGGTTGATGGCTATATCGCCCAATTCACTGTAGCGTGTGAGCGAGTATCCCGACTCTTCCATGCTCTCCCGAGCCAAACATCTTACAAGGTCTAGTCTTAGCTTTCAGCCCTAGCGGGAGTCAGCCGGGTGTATTCCTTCTCAGGGGATAAGTCGAAGTATTTCCAGCCTGCAGCTACAGCTGCGGCTTTAGCTTAGCTTCAGAGTGTGTGTCTGTCACTGGCATCATTGGGCATGTAATAAAGAGGGTTTAGTCTGGTCTGGTCGGCTATCGCCGTGGCTGTATTAAGTTGACAAGGCCCTAGGTCCGACTAAGACTTGTATTATTTGGAAGACAATTCTCATGTCAGCCAGTAAGAGTCATCGGAATGGCGGACATCCGTTCAAACTGTGCCACACTTTGAGTACTTTGAGCACTTTGAGAGTAGTACGGAAACTCGGTGCTGCGCATTGACTATCAGCTATTAGTCTACCGCACGCAGCCTTGTGAGGCGCTGATTCGAAACAGTTTAGCCCTTTGGAGAGAAACTGTCTGGGGTCTCGAAAAACGTCTCCACTATGCGGCCGCCCTTCTGCGGGTGCTTATTAGTTGGAGAGTCTGATGAACCAGTTGAAGAATGCTTGTTCTGTCAAGGTTGAGGTCAAGGTTGATGGAAGATCGTCACATGGAAGCCTTTCATAGTAACATTACCTCACGCGTTACCTTTCTTGATTTGTTTGTCTGCATTTTTACGCTGTTGAAAAACAACCATGACAAATATAGTCGTATTGAACTCCATATAGCTACGTATATCAACGTCAGGGCGGGAAGCCCTCCCTCTGATCTGCAACCCCCTTCATCTTCATCTGAAGCTATCCCAGCCATGCTACGGTGTAAATAGTTACCAATTCACTCTTCCTTCCTCATTAAATCCATTAGACGAAAAGAGACACCCCATACATACCGTAGTACTCGTTGCAGGCCTGTGCACCATGCACGTCGTCTGCCGTAACTCCCGACCTAGGGGGCCTTGGCGCACGAGGAAGACAAGGTCGCGGACATCCAAAGCCTGATACTCTGATACGGATTACTGATACTGTAGTTTTTATTAGTGCTTTCTGCTTAACTCAAAGCCTCGTGGTCATTGCGATTTAGTGGGTGTGACCGGCACTCAATAGGCGAAGTGGTGATCCTGACTGAACCAAGACTGCCGATACGGATACCTTACCCCAAATGTCAGCGGCAGGATGCCGAGAAAATGCCATGTTTCGATTGACACTGTCGTTTTCATTGTCACCGTCACCCACGCTTTTCCCCCCGTTCTAACCTGGTCTGGAAGCTCCGTCACTGGTCAAAGTCCCTGGCTCCCCTTTGCAAGCTAATCTTGCATATTGAGTCGGCCGCTTGGGGAGACGACTGACGAGGGTTACCAGTAAGCCTCAGGTTTGGCTGTCATAAGTCAACTTCAGCTTTCAGGCCGTTGCGAAAACGCGGGTAACGACATCGGCAATGCATGTCCCTCTGTAGCGGCTTGGGGCTGATCCTTGAACTCGGGACTCTCGATTATACCCAAAGCAGCGATTGTAGCCCGCAATCGGCATTGCGGCATCAGGGTTTGGGGTGTTTGCGGATTGCGTACCCGTTGCCATGTGTTGTTGTTTTCGGTTTGGCTTATAATTACATACGTAGTGGCTTACTGAGACTTGAATGCCGTTGAGACAATCATGACTAATGATTGGATCATGTTTGAATTAATAAGCCTGAATACTAAAACAGGCAGTTCCACTGCATGAACGGCTTCATTATTATAATCAAAGTGAATATGTATCGTAGTAGAGTTCAGTCCGACGTCATTGTGCAAAGAGAAATCATTATTCCACCTTGAGCATGGCATATGCCCTCAGACCTCAGACCTCAGACCTCAGCATCTCTAATCTACAAGGCTTATCACTAAGAAAGATGGGGGCTTATTTCCTAACAAATCGGAGCATATCTTCCCAGGTCAAAGCAAAGCAAACTCCTCTTTTGGTTTAAACATAAGACAGGGGTTAACAAGCTGCTGGAAACCGGTTAACCCCCTTGGACTTAGGTAGACGAACTAAATTCTTCGTTAAATCCACGCACCTCACAAGCAAGATGCATGCTACCAGTACTACGTCGTCAAAGGGTCACATTTCTTGACTTGGCGGTCTGCTTAACAATTTCAGAGTCAGTGTCTCAGGTTTCTGGCTGCCATTTCGAGTCAGTTCCTACCAACTTGTCGGGTTTTCTCGGTGTCAGTACGTAGACTAGTATTTAGGTGAAACCCGTCTACTATTTACACAGGAGACATGGTGTTTGTATCCACCACAGCGATCGACGAGATAGATAGAACGAGCGAACGTGAATTAGTTCTCGCCATTGGCAGCAATTGCAAACCAAACCCAGAGACTCAACCATTCCGATCAATTGCTTTCCAGTTTCTGCCACGCGTGAATTGCCCCGTATCCTAATGCTATTGTTATCTTCCTGGTCTATAGGTTCTATCTTGGGCCTGTCGCCTCACACCACCAATCAACGTCGCAAAACTAGCCTCGTACGACTGACTCCCCGCAATATCAAATAATTTCTAGCTGTGCAGCCTCTAATTTAGTACTTAGTTCACCATTCTGCAATCACAATAATCCCGTTTTATCCACAGCAGGCATTCCAATTTGTCGTCTTGTGCCCCTACTCAGCTGCACCGCCTCTTTGACTCTAAACGCCAAGCAAAAACAAAACATACTACGTATATAAAAAAGAGTAAGCGGCAACTATAAGGTAAAGGCTAGGGCGTACTGTAGTCTAGGGTGCCGGCATGGACCCTATATCCCTTGCCGGCTTGGCGCTTGGGGTTGCTTCCATCAGCCTGCAAGTCTACACGGGGTGTATCCAAGGTAATTCCAGGTCTCTCCTTGCTATGATCATCACCTCAGTATTGACAATACGTCAGGGATACAGCTTCTTGTCACGGCGCTGGGTTACGAGGATGACTGCAAATATCTCAACCTGCGCCTCAGAATGGAGCAGCAACGTCTGTTCTGTTGGAGTGAAGCTTCGGGGCTGCTTGATCTCGATGCAAAGAATCAGGAAAAGGTCCTCAACTCAAACGTGTTCAATCTCCATCGCCAGACCGTGATAGACCTGCTCGTCCAGATACAGTGTTTGTTCAATGAGTTTACCGAGTATCAGCAGAAGCACAACAATCTCTCCGCTGTCGTGGATAAGGATGGTGTTTTGGATGCTCCAGAGAAAGACGCCAGGTCATCCAACTATCCCATCACTGAGAAGAAGCGTGACTTTATCAAAAAAGCCATGGCTGGGTTAAAGGCCAAGTCTTCTGATGGTCTTACTAGATTACGGTGGACTTCATTTGATAAGCAAGGTTTTGAGAGGTTGCTGGCCAAGTTCTCGGTTCTCAATGACAACATGACCAATATCCTCGATCACTCCCTGCAAGTCGAGATTCGAAACACCGTGCAGGACACCAATCGCGGCGTCCTATTGCTCCATCACAAGATAGCTGATCTGAGTCATCTCGTGTTGGCTCTCAAGTCTCAACTCGACGCAGGCTCCCCAGGCGGGCCGTCGCAAATGTCCAAGCTGGAGAGGGAGGCCAATGCTGACGCCTTGATGCAGTTGTCGAGACTCGCAAAATTCAAGGCCTTCAACGAGACAATCGACCCAAAGTCAGACAGTCCGACGATTGTCGATGAAGCTGCTGCGAAATTTCTCGATCTTGCCAAGCCTGGTCATCAGCGCAATCTGTTCATTCCACGCTATCTCATCGAGCTAGACCCAGAGGTAGATGAATCAGATGCTCCACGATGCGAGGCCTTCATGAAGACAGCTGACGGTAAGAAGAAAGTCTGGATTGAGTGGAAGGACTATGACAATACAGATACTCAGTCAGGTTCGCTCTCCAAGGCTGATATCATCGAGCGAGTTCGCAAGCTGGCTGCTCTGCTAAATCACAGTCCCAAGCCTGAAGCTTTCCGCACTCCCCATTGCCTTGGCTTCTTCGACAAGGCAGACCCAGATGTTCCCGAAGATGATGTTGATATTCTCGACCGACGACTCGGCCTCATCTTCGAGCGTCCATCTGACGACAACCTACATCTATCACTTCCGCCTGTGTCTCTCCGCGAACTTCTCCAGGACCCCAACGTTCGCAAACCGCGTGTCACAGAGCGGGTTTACTTAGCACATGCAATAAGTAACTGCCTAATCTACCTTCACGCGGTTCACTGGCTACACAAAGGTCTCCGCAGCCACAACGTGCTATTCTTCCGAACTCGCGATGGCCATGTGGATTACCGGCAACCATACCTTTCAGGCTTTGACTTCTCAAGGCCTGGCGGCTCAGATGAAATGACAGATGCGCCAGGAGATGATGCAGAGCATGACCTATACCGACATCCAAACGCCCAGTCAAATCGTCGGCGAGACAGGGAGCGTTCGAAGAAGAGCTTCGACATTTACAGTCTGGGTGTAATTCTGGTTGAACTAGCACATTGGCAGTCTGTTGAAGAGGTTTTGCGCATCGATATACGACGTGCACGCGGTCGACCTGATATTGTGCGTGGTGTCCGAGAGGCTCTGCTGAAGGAGAACAGAGTCGCGGCTGTGGGTGCCGATATGGGAGAGAGGTTTGAAGTTGCTACACGAAAATGCTTGGCTGGTGGAGAGGAATTGGGGCTTAAAGAAGGTGATGATGAGACGCATGATGGAGTTGCTGAGAAGTTGTCTATGAAGTTTTATGAGGACGTGGTGAAACGGCTGGAGGATATAGTTGTGTAAAAGGACGATACTTTCACAATCGTGCATAGGCTTGTGGCGAGTGAGTGAGATGTTGCAATGAGAGAACGGGTATAGTCATTAGAATAAATCTTATCAATAATATGTTGCATCGTTAACCAACGACGGTATCTCTTTGAGAAGTCCTCCCAAGTGAATAGTGCCTGAACGCCAGAGCTATACGCTATTACCCTTTCTTTAACGTGACATAATTAACAGCAGCAGTCTAGACACTCGAAACAACAGAGACCGGCGCAGATACCACAGCAAATGGCCTAGATATATTGTTAGTCGGGTACGAATTAGTTCAAATCTTGGCCTGACTTACACCACCGTCCTTGCCTCCTCGCATGCTCATCTCAGGTTGCTCCATTGACATGGGCTGAATTGGCCGCTATTACAGTGAACGAAGTCAGCAAATATCAATCAAGTAAAAAGACAATCCTGCTGAGTAGACCCATGAATCATCTGAAACAGCCTTGGCAAAACAAAGGAATGCTCGGCATGATAAGGCCAAGCCGGAGGTTCGAGGTTTGACATACCGGTTGTTCGGTGCTGGTTCGTTCGGTAGGGAACGCTGCGGGGGCCGGCTCGCGGGGCATTTGCAGCGCGGGAGCGGCAGTGGTAGAAGTAGAAGCAGGCATGTTGGAGATTTTTGAGATTTTTGAGATTTTGTGTTGAGGGTACTCGAGAGGTATTAGAGGTGCGAGAACGAGCTTGTTATAGGGAAGGAAACTGGTGATTCACAGTGCTACAGATTGATTGATAGAAAGAAAGCGAAAATTAGTCTCAGACAAAGAGCGCAACGTTGTTGTTATAAGGCTCTCAACCAGCTGATTACTACTATACAGTAGGTACAACAGTACAAGCCTGCAAGGTCCACGGCTTGGTAGGTAGAGGTGGGGTCAAAGACTGGAATGGAACTCGGCACATGGACTGATAACGCCTGACCATGGGGCCGTGAGGCCGTGAGCCCGTAAACCTTGAGCCTCGAGTTCCGTGACGTCCGAGTGATCAGCCGGAGCCCGCAGCAGATTGAGCATTGTATTCTGCAGGGCAGGGCAGGGCAGGGCAGGGCAGGTAGGGTAGCAGTAGCTTGAGCGATTCGGAAACTATCGACATCATCATTGAATAATATCGACTTGAGAAATACTCTGCAATTATCACAAAAAAACCGTTATCTACAAAGTACCGTAAAAGGTACCTCACTTTATGCGTGGCTGCTGATGCCGAACCGCTCCCAGACGAACGGCGTGCCCGGTGGCCCAAGCTGAAAGTAAAAAGACACGCAGAAAAAAGGCAGAATAAGAAAAAGGTCGTCGTTGGGGGAACAATGACGTATGCTTGAGTGGCTGCAGGCAAACCCCTGCCTCTATTTGCGAACCAGCGGGTTCTGGAATAAGCCTAAATAGTTACCTACCTTTCCCTCGTTCAGCTGTAGTATTGTAATGTTACATGGCTGTTCTGGAAGGATCAAACCCGCTTTCTCGGTATTCGGATTGAGACTTTTCGCATCTTTGACGAATCCGTACACGCGTATCGCCAATGGGCTAAGAATAGCTGCATCGGTTTGACCGGTTTGTTTGTTGCTGATGGCTTAGAGCTTCAATCTGACACGGCCACAACGGTGGAGCGTCATCAACGCAATCTTTTTCAGTTAAGCCACCTCGACAGAGTCAAAGCTGAGCGGGTATCCATATCGAATTGAACACCACTCTCTCATTGTTGAGTTGGACTTCAATGATTTGAGATGGCATGGTAGGGTTGAAGAAGTTTCCCAAGACACCGGATAGTGATTCATTACATCCAGGACTATAGTACTTAGTATGAAGGATGAGTTATGAGTTGTGATAACTGAACTTGTATTTTCTACCCCCTAGCTTAATTACTTTCACGAGTACTCAAGACCAAGTGTATTACGACGCCCAGACCAAGAAAGAACAGTGGCTTTTAAATATGTTATCTTTTGCTCACCGAGCCCGTAATGTTTGTATATCCAATCTAGTCCGAGTTCTTATTCAACCAGATAAAGTCTTTATTACCACATCACAATCTCTAGAGTTTGTACTTCGTCAAATGTCCGAATTGGTTCAACGCCTTGACTACGACATTGAAGCACCACAACTTGCTGTGAATTAAGTTTCTCTCCTACAACTTGGTAGCGTCTTTATGAACGTTTCAGAAAGACTCTCTTGCTATTTTATTTTCCTTCATTTATTTATTCGATATTTCTGGCTTGTTTTGAAAATGTAAACTTTCGAAATACTTGGACATTGTGTACTGGAAATGGAGACACAGGGTAGGTCAGCTCGTCTTGTAAGTCTGAAACATTAATCACAAACAATCATCGCGTGACTTTTGGCCCCAAAGCCTGAATCTGGGGAAATATATGGGTAACTGCACTATGGATTGTCGTCTTGCACTCTTATTTGATATGTATACAGTTTCTTGATGATGACTCTGATGCTCTTTTCGACATAGACAACATTCCATCCAGATCCAATCATGGCCATCGACTTTCCGCAGCTTCATATCAATCAGAATTCTAAAGAGTGCCCGATCCAGAGAATCTTAGGCCAGTAGAACTCGAGAACTCAATAAGCTTACACTCGAAACATATCCGTATCTTAGCTCGATTGCACAATGGGATAGCGGAGCATTGTCAGCTGGATTAAACATCAGCCGGGCACGAGCTCCCATAGCTCCAGCCGTCACAAGACAGGATGAAGCTCAACCTCAACTAAATGTTTTAGGGAAAACAAAGTGTTGATACATATAAAAAGAACATTATATACAAATGGGTGTTATTTTATATTGTAGGTATGTAAAAAAATAGGAAAGTTTGTTCAGTAACTCATCTTCTCCCCTGTCAAGATTTACCGGTAATTCACCGGGCACTCGAAACAATGGAATATGGCAGTGGGGTGCCTCGATCTGGGGAGGCTAACCCACTGACCAGCGAACCTATGATAGTAGGTCAGGCCTGCAACCTCCAACATCTCGCCAAGGGGCCATGTGTTTTTGCGTCAACTCGACGATGCGCCCGCTTTGAATTACTCTCATACTTGACTGTGCTTGATCCCGATGACTTGACTCTCCAACTTTGCCATTCCTTTTGCATCAATTCTGCCTCTAGCGAATTACTCAAACCCCCCTTATCGACCGCCATTCTTGTCTTGGCCTCTCGGCCCCATTTGCTCCCTGTTGGACTTGGACGGGGTTGCCGTCATCTCCCTCATCCTCACCTTCGATTCGAAATCCTCCTGAACCGCCATCGTCTCTAACCCTCGATTCCTCCGCTCACGATGGCTTCGCACGGTCAATATCCTCCCGCCCACATGGTGTCCAACAAACAACACCATCATGCCCCCTACGGCTCTGCTGTGGCTATCCCTGGAGCCGCTCCAGCTGGTACCTTCGCGCCAGGCACCAAAATCCAGGTCGGTGGCCACCGAGTTGTGATTCAGAAATATCTCTCAGAAGGAGGCTTTGCCCATGTTTACCTCGTCAAGCTAGCCAAGCCTGTTGATGGCACCGATCAAGCTGTCCTGAAGCGAGTTGCGGTGCCCGATAAGGATACCTTGCGGGGCATGCGCATTGAGGTTGAGACCATGAAGCGCCTCAAAGGTCACCGACCGATCGTTACATATATCGACTCGCATGCCTCCGAACTTCAGGGAGGAGGTTATGAAGTTTTCCTGCTCATGGAGTTTTGCAATGGCGGCGGCTTGATCGATTTTATGAATACTAGGCTACAACACCGCCTAACCGAGCCAGAGATCCTCAACATCTTCACCGACATCGCCGAAGGTGTTGCGTGCATGCACTATCTAAAGCCACCACTGCTGCACCGCGATATTAAAGTCGAAAATGTTCTCATCACCGCTAGGGGAGCTTCCAAACGGTTTAAGCTTTGCGATTTCGGATCAGCAGCATCACCTCGTCCCGCCCCCACTACCGTCACCGAATGTCGCCTTATGGATGAAGACATCCAGAAACACACCACGATGCAGTACAGAAGCCCTGAGATGATCGACGTATACCGCAAACAGCCCATAAACGAAAAGGCCGATATCTGGGCATTGGGAGTTTTGTTGTATAAGCTGTGCTACTATACCACTCCCTTTGAGGACCAGGGCCAATTGGCAATTTTGAATGCCAGCTTTAAGTTCCCTAGTCACCCTGTCTTTTCCGACAGGCTCAAGAAATTGATAGGTAATGCTCGTTGGCCCTGGACCTTGTTGCACGACTAATGTGAATTATAGCATCAATGTTGAGAGAGAACCTGCAAGATCGACCAAACATTTACCAGGTGTTAAAGGAGGGATGCGCCATGCAAGGACGCAATGTCCCTGTACAAGATGTAAGTCCAGTGCTAGTTCGAAAGAAAGCTATGCTGACTATGGGCTTAGATCTACAATGGCCGTAATCAATCCCACGCAAGGACCGATAGCCCCCAACCCAAGGCTCAGAAACCGGAACAAGCCCCCGCCGTAGGAGCTGTTTTCACACGAGCCGAACCTCAAAAACAGGTAATTCCCGATGTTGTGCCAATGCGAAGAGGACGACCGACCGCCTCGCCTGCTTCAGGTCAGGTGGCGCAGAAGCCTGATGTTTCTCCGATGCGGAAGACCGAGGGAGACCCTTTCGCTGCCCTTGACTCCTCCAAAGCTGCTTCTAAAGGGTTTGATGAATTATCGTCACGATTCCCGACGTTGGACCAGTTCTCATTATTGCATGATCATGGATCAAAGTTCGATTTTGATGTCTCCTCACCTATCTCGCCAGTAAACCCCTCTTCCGATTTGAACCAGAGAGTGACAGCAAAGCTGGCCGAGGAGGCATTCGCAACCCCCCAGACCGAGTCCCCTCGCCCGAAGCCAGTTTCCAGAACACACTCGGTCACCCCTGTCGGACATCATGCTGGAGTCGCTTCACCTCCTCTGGAGCCTCCATTGTCGAAAACTTTATCTGCACCAAGCAGACCCGACATGAGCAGAGCGCAGTCTATCATCAGTAACAATCCTGAGCTGCAGGCAATTTCTTCTCAATCCAACTCACGATATGTCTCGACTGGCACAATGACATCAACACCGCCACCGGAGAAGTTTACTCAAGATGTAGAACGACCTGTTCAGCACGATATCCACGACTACGCTCGGTCTAGCAGTGCTACAAGGCAGCCTGAACCAAGCGCAGGACAATGGGCCGTAGAGGAGCCCCGGCCTACCTATGTACAAAGGATCCCATCTTTCCAGCAGGCCAATCATGAGCGTCAACCGTCTTCATCTAGACCGTCGCTGGAAGGTGGCCGCCCTCGTGCCGATTTCTTGGAACCTTCAACTCGTGCTTCGCCGGCCCCTTCGCGACCACGACCCGCCAGCACGAACCTCGAGGGTACAACCCTTGATTTCTTGCGCGAGAGAGAGGCTGCGTCGCGCTCATCGAGCCGACCGCCTCAGGTCCCGTCCCCGTATCAAGAGCCTGAGGACGAACCGCGGGCATCCAGCGATATGGATTTCTTGAGAAGTCTTGAAGATTCAGAGCGCACAAAATCCAGCAAGCGCTCTAGCTTGACTTCTCTTTCTGGCAACAAGAACATCCTTGCAGGCAAGTTTGGGGATGCCTTCAAGCTTTTTGAAGGTAGCTCTCCCAACAGCGGAAGAAATCCATCCCCACAAAGGGAGGCAGCCTATCGTGATCTTACTCCCATCGCTGGTTCCGAAGCAACTGATGGACGTAGCGATGACGGCCATGTCCTTGAGGATGAGGACCGTATGACGCCTGAAATGAGACGGGAAATGGAACGGTTGAAACTCCAAGAAGAGGAACAGCGTGTAGAAGCGGCGCAAGCAGAGTATCGAAAGAGGGTGGCTGCTGGACAACGTGGCCCGCCAGTTCCACCAAAAAGCATTGGGGGAGTTTCTCGTGCTGTCAGTATCCAGAACCGCGTCCAGAGTCTCCTGAACGAAGATCAAAAGCCCCCCACTATTCAAAGAACTGCCCAAGGATATGGAAAGTACACCGACGTTCCCGAGCCTGTTAACAAGCCCGAGAAACCTCTCCCTGGGGTGTCTAAGAAGCCCTTGGCTGTGGCAAAGACCCGAGTCGACGCTTCTCCAGCTAGAGGACCGTCTTCAACTTCTTCTGCCCCTCCCGCTCTTACATCCAAGCCCCCAGCGAAACCTCCCGCCCCAAAGAAGCCAATGCACCTCAATAGCCTACCCACCGGCCAGCGACCTGCGTCACCACAAAAGCTTACGCGGGCCCAGACATCGTCAGAGCAACTTATTAGTATGGATGTTCCTGGACAGCAAATGCTGGACATGACAGCTAAAGAGAAGGATGATTATCTACAGGATTTCTCCAAACGGTTCCCTAGCCTGGGCTCGATTGAAATGGTCGAGCGAGAAATTGGTGGCCAGAATGGAGGATCAAGTCGGTAAATGGATATTGGCGAAGGAATCTAGAACTGCCATACTGCACATACACTCGAATATACTCAGCGCATAGCATCCAGAATGTTTCTGGTCAATAAATATAAGGTTCCATCGGTAGTGGATGATGAAGTTCATGCATATGGTGGGGCTATGCATTTATCCACTCTTATCTTATCTACCAATATTTTTTTCTTGGTCTTGGGTTTCGTAGCGATCTAGAGAAGCTTTCTGCAACGATTACATCAAAACAAATTCAACAAAATGGCCAAACGCAAGAGACAAGTCGTCGCGCAGAGCGAGCCCGCTGCTGAGGCATCGATCAAGAAGAAGGTCAAGGGTGCTAAAGTTCTTAAGGAAAAGCCTGTGAAGGAAAAGACTCCAGCGCCAATCAAGAAGACTACCACTGCTACGACCGCCTCGAATGCGCCCGAGACTATTCAGATCGTTGTCGGCTCCTACGACCGAATCCTCCACGGATTGACAGTGACGGTTGGAGGCAAGGAGAAGGCCGACTTTGCCGACACATTCCTCTTCAATGCTCATACCTCAGCAATTCGCTGCGTCGCTGCGTCGCCCATTTCGGAACCCGTCCCTGGACAGACACGGAAGGTCATGCTTGCCTCTGGCAGCACCGACGAGCGCATCAATGTTTACAGCCTTTCGGCGCATCCCCCAAGCCGAAAGAACCAGGAGCTCATGGCTAAGGTGGCGCCCCGACCGATCCTCGAGAACCCCAAGAACCGAGAGGTTGGCGCGCTTCTTCATCACTCTTCAACTGTGACATCGCTTGCTTTCCCTACACGATCAAAGCTGCTCTCATCGAGCGAGGATTCTACGATTGCGGTTACACGAACACGAGATTGGTCTCTGCTCAGCAACATCAAGGCCCCCATTGCTCAGCCTTTAGGCCGTCCCAGCGGTGACACAGCGCCTTTCGGAGGTACACCATCTGGCGTTAACGATTTTGCCATCCACCCCAGCATGAAGCTCATGATTACCGTCAGCAAAGGCGAGCGATCAATGCGATTGTGGAATTTGGTCACTGGAAAAAAGGCCGGAGTGTTGAACTTCAGCAAGGATATGCTGCAGCAGGCTGGTGAGGGAAAGCACTCTACTGGTGAGGGTCGACGGGTAGTTTGGGGCAACGTTGATGGAGCGGATGAGTTTGCGGTAGGATTTGATCGGGATATTGTGGCATTTGGCATGGACAGTGTGCCCAAGTGCAGGGTGATGGGAACAATTCGAACCAAGGTGCACCAGTTCTTTTACGTTCCCCTCGACAAGGAGGGGGATGCAACTGTGCTGGCTGTTGCTACAGAAGACGGTCGCATTCTCTTCTTCTCGACCAAGGAGTCGGACATCTCAAAACCGGAGGCGGAGGACAAAAATCTCCCAACAGCCAAGTTTCTGGGTCAGATCGGCGGCAAGGCAGACGGGGTAGATGGCCGAATCAAGGACTTTGTGGTGGTACCGAGTGCGGAGGACGCCTCAACGCTGTACGTGGCTGGCGGGAGCAGCGACGGACGGATCCGCGTATGGCGGGTGGGAACCTCGGAGCTGCAGGGCAACGGAAAGACTGAGGATGCCAAGGGCGAATTGTTGGGGACGTATGAGACGCAAAACAGAATCACATGCATGACGGCGTTTATGATGATACCCCGGCCAGAGGGAGTTGAGGACAGCGAAGATGAGCTTGATGAGGAGGAAGAGGAGAGCGATAGCGGCGACGAGTAAAGGGGAGTTTAAAATACATGTTTGTGATTGGCTGGCTGGCTGGTTATTTGTTTGTTTGTATATCTCGATGACAATAAAACTACCTAATGTATGTGAGATTTTGGCGATGATGGTATGGTGACTCAGTTGTTTTATGTGCCCAGAATCACATGCAAATTGAAGCATATTACTCAAGTCGCCACGCAGTCACCCATTGACTGAATCAGTAAGTTTGCAGCTAGATTCAGACCGGTCAGAAAATACAGTTTGCAGTCGTATTTGCGCACATCACATCTTACTGTTGGAGAGAACTGCATTTGCATGGCCAGTTGCAGATTGGTCGGTCAGGGCTTGGTTTGTTGGGTCACAACAGGTACAACGGCAGTTTAGGGTCAGGGGGTGCTGATCGGTTTTGAATCACGAGGGGTCGTATTTACTAAATGCAAGTCAAAAGCAGACGAGAAGGATAAACAGGCATGGATGCTGTTTAATCTGGCCAACCACGGGTTCTCGAATTCAAGCTTGAGGCGTGAGAATGTGGGGTAATAGATGGGATTGAATGCATGTAGGGACGATCAATTGAAGAGCCTACCACATACATCAACAAGGACGAGCAATTGCAGTGAAGGCGAGGAAAAGGACTTTTGATTGAGGGTTGATTGAGTATTATTTGTTAGTACTGATTATCACTTGAAAACAATACTCTCCACAAGATCATATTCACAGTGACATTTCCATCTCCATCGTTCCAGAGCAAGCGGGGAACAGTCACGGACCAGGGCCCCCCAAGTCCCCTACAGTAGCTTTTTCCGCTGCTGCTGCTGCAGGTAAATGGGGCATATCTACGTAATTCCTGGGGCCCTTAGTCGTGAAACTGTCCTTGTCTTGTCTTGCTTGGTCTTGTGAGCATGTGAAGAACGGAAGAGAACGAGGTCTGATGGACAGGCACCTCGTTTATTAGTGCGCCGCCTCGTTCTTTCTTCTCCATCACTTTTCTTTAATAAGTGCCTTTCTATATTTTGGGTTTCCAAGCTTGATATTAAACCCTCCTCACTTTTCTATTTACTTTCCTCCTCCATACCCGTCTCTTCCTCCGCTTATAGTCATTTGCCACAGGAATTCCAACCAGACTCGCCCAATATTGTCAGCCTTTAACCTACAAAACTGCTTGGGACTCTTCAATTCCTGCTGTATCTCTTGTTTTTCGTCAATTGCTGCTGGTTTGCTCCGGATATCCCGGTTCATTAGCCTCATAAACCGACGCTCGGTGCTCTTTAGCTCGTGTACGGAGTAGTGAAAGTGGCATACAAGGGTTGCAGGCACTGGGACCCCCGACAACTTCAAATCTCTCCTGCCCTGGACAAAATCTTGGAAGCTGCACAAGAAAAATTGCTTGCTTCTGAGCTGAGACTGGCTGAGACTGTAAGTAACACTGCATTGCCCGATTTCGAGACTTGCAGGTTCAGCTGAGGTGAGCTGGGCCTAGAGCGTAGAGCCTTAGTTATAACTTTACCTGTTATTCATCCTTTCAACCTTAACCTTACCTTATTCCGATCTACCAGTTTCTAATAACTTGATTAGTTTTAGATATAAACAACCTCCGTCTCTAAAATGGGTGACAACGGCCCTACTCTTATTCGTCCTGTTCCTCGAAGACCCTTCGATCTCAGCCTGACGACCCCTACACCCCCGAGCGAGAACTCGTCACCTCCAACCCCGATTCCAGCTCCAGATCCACACATTGCGCGCTTCCTACAAGCAACTCCCGAGCCTACGAGCCTGAGCAGGCCGCAGTCATTCAAGAATCTCACTTCTTCGACGCTTTTCGGCATATACTCTCCTACCGCATCCTCTTCTCGCGACCGCGACTGCGATGATCTCGATACGCCTTGGGGGACGGGTGCTCAGACGCCCATAAAGAGACCCAGCATCGACGACGCTACGTTTGACTTCCTGAAAGATCGGTCGCATCAGGTCCGTCGTCGATCTTCAATTCGAACCCATGAACCTGCCACACCTCTAAAAACTTCCCCGTCCACCGGCGCATTAGTCCTGCGAGGTCTTTTACTTTTCGTTCTCGGAGTAGGTTACGGCGTGTTAGTCACATCGCGCTTCCATGGCGAGTCAGACAATCTCTCGTCGGGTGCTGCGTACAACTGGGCGCATCTGGCATTCTGGGGTTTTGCCGGTGTAGCACTGGGCGCGCTGTTCCCTTGGTTTGATCGGGTCTGGGAGGATTCGTTTGGCGAAAAGGATAACGAAGCTGTGGTGGAACACAATGTTTCTACAAATAAGGACGATGACCCTAGCACTGATTGGGCGATTGCCGTCCGAGCTATCGGTGCCTTTGTTGGAATCGTCTTTGCTATTGTAAGTTGAGCCAACAATAAACCTTTTGTCAGAGTGTAACTAACAGTCTGCAGCGCAAAGTGGCCTGGGCGTCCACCCTCCAAGTATCGCTAACTTTGGCACTGGTCAATCCCCTTCTGTGGTGGCTTATCGACCGTTCCAAGCCCGGATTTCTCCTCTCGGCTGCGGTTGGCTTAACCGGGTCGATTCTTCTCCTCGGCGTCAACCCGGATATGATGCCGGCGCCTGCTCATGCGCCATTCAGGCACTTGGTGAATGCCACGACGACATCCGAAGGTGAGATGCCTATTCTTGGTGGGCTTGCGCGGCAGGACACGCTCGAGACGGGTATGTGGATGCTCAGTGTGCTCTTCTGTAGTTGTGTCTGCTTTGGAAACATTGGTCGTCGACTCACTCTCGGCCCGTCTGCAACGGCAAAGGGCCGTTGGGCTGGAGTGAGGTAATGGCAGTCAGGAGCAGTTTGTCTAATCGACGGTCAGCAGCAACGTCCTTTCACAGGCTGTACCATGTGTCGATAGTATTCTGCGTTCGGGCGTCAATCGTGGGAACTATTTTCAGGGTCGCACTTTTTGGTTATTGTAAATAACAGGTTCGGGTATAGTTGTCGAGACTGAATATAAAGGCATGTGGCATACCATCAGGGCTGATACGATGATTTGGGAACCGAGATATGGTGGTCCGTTTATGACGACGATCAACCTGATGCTTTATTCCGTTGAGAGGATGGGTATGGATAGATAGTCTCGGGCTTGTTTGGCTATTAATTGATGAAATCAAGTCGTTTTTCGACTTACTTCTCAAACCGAAAGTCACAAATCTGCTGTCACAATATGTTGCTACGGTTTTACCGTGTGATCTGCCAACCTACTAGACCCTAGCCATACTGTACTAACAAGTCAAAATCCCATCGATCCAACCGAGCTATATTTCACCTTTCATCCCTCATATTTGCCTCCTTCTTTTTGTCTTTGTTTTATTATATTTTACTTGTTTCCCGTTGTAAAGTGAACGTGACCGCTTTTTGCTACATCAACTAACCCTGTCAGGGCCCAAAGATCGTTGCGTGACGCAAGCAAGCTCGGTACAACGTCATTCGTGTATCAAGCTCAAAGTTAGTGTTACTCGGTGCCAAACAGAGCCTCCTTCACGAGGGTCGATCGCTCTTGGATATCAGTGCCAAAGTCAACATTGGACAGGCCGAGCATGACCATCATGCGAGGATTCTGGATCATCTCGTTGATGGTGAGTGTCCGTGTGCAGACGTCCTTGTACGAGGCAGCGGCAGCTTGAGGACCCGTTTCGACTATTGCAAATGGAAAGAAACGTATCAGTTCAATTCCAAAGTGAATGAATGCTGCGGTCAGCCCTTACCACCGTTGTTCTTGGGAATCTGCTCCGGATGCTGGACAGGTCGACCAGCCTCAATGTTTTCCAGTTCAGTCATGATATAGTGAGATCTCTTGACAAAGTCCCAGACGTGGAAGAGGCCACGGTCGACGTTGGGAGGTGTCCATTGGGGATGGGACTCAATGGCCGTGATAAGGTCGGCGAAGCGGCCGGTGATCTCTTCACGTCGCGCCGAGGTGGGGAGGGTCATGACGGAGCTGGTATCGGGATACGGAGACAGGGGCGGAGGTTATGATGGAGACACAGTATGTGCGAGGACGAGTAATTGATAAGATTGAAGAAAATGGAAGCTGTAAAAGGTGAAAAAGGAACAGTTCAGAGTGCAATGGAGTTAAAATAAAGTAAAACGAGGAATGGAAAAGGGGAAGCGAAAACGTAGCGACAACGTCAGAAAAAAGGGTAAGGTACTTAGTTTCCCCGCTGCTTCAACTGTCGCTTGTCCAATTGCCTCTTTTGCTCTTTACACAAAGCAAATCCATAAAACTGCATTTCTTTCTAACCGTACCTAGCACGCCAGGGGGAGCCTTGTGGCTTTCTTAGAGTTGTGGTGTATCTCGTCAGAATGTGGCCGTTCAGGACAGGGCTGAAGTTTATGGTGTTTCAGCTTTCAACTGGCCATGTTGATCCTTTCCAGCAAACAAGCATAATGCTTCTGGATACCTAGTTATCTGGAGATTGGGGAAGAAAGGTTGGTGGCCATGGCCAGGGAACGCTCGACGTTCATTCGATCGGTTCTAGAAAGGCCGAGTCGAAGGTATCACCAGTGGGGAAGCTATGTAAGCTCATGTAAGCTACGCGCAAGGGGCACAGACTGGGTTCCCATAGCTATCGTGATTAGTGAATGAGACGAAACGGTAGAGAGGTAGAGATAGATTTAAAGAAGGGGATCATATCAGATCATATCTGGGAGCTCCATGTGGGGGAGGTTTTAGAGTTCAGGGTCCTGGAGCTTGAGCTTGAGCTTGTTTGAAAACGGGGCTCTTGACTATTGGATAGAGATTTGAGATTTGGGAAATGCTCGTGTGATTTAATACCCCTCTTGGCAGCTCTTTTGGCGCATGATGAATCGAGATGATTGTAAGAGAAGCCGTGTGTTGACTAAGCGGAATAAATGCAGTTTACATCGTTGAACTCCGAGTGTCAAGCTCATCCCGTCCGTCATCCATTCATCGCTTCCATCGCCAAGCTAGCACTGACACAACAGAGCAGTCCTGATCCGGGAACCAAGACGTCGGGGCTGATCTAGAACCTCTGGAACATTTGCGAATGCGAGTTTGTACTAACTGTTTCCAAAGGGGGCGTATGCGTATATGTTTTTTTTAGTTATATATAAACAATAATACATGAATAACTAAGCGTCATGACCAACAGGGTCCTGGGGTATGGATGCAGCAGCTGATCCCCTAGAATCTCATGACGAAGCAGAGGTCATTCCAAGGGACGGGCACAAGTCATGACAAGACACTCCACATATAGATTTTGGTGGCCAACAGCCAAACAGAGATTGGTTGGTTACTCTGAGATGGATTTCTTATACCACGCTACATGCATACTATGTACAACACGTTTCCCCTCTGCTGCAGCATGCGGAGCGGTAAAGTGCAAGACAGCAGGAGCATGAACTGTCGTGGAAATGTCTGGAAGCTGACGGTAACACAGCAATAGCAAATAGAGAAAGGCTGAGGAGGGATTTGGTTGGATTACTCGCAGACGCATCTCGATCCGGGCCGCCACATCCTTGAAACTATTGGATGGTGCAGACAAGGCGTGGGAGAATGATGATGCGTAGATTAGATCCTGTTCCTCAGTTGCGGAGTGCCGGGCTGTTTGGCATCTACAGTGAGTTTCTGTTAGTGCAGCAAGATGAGATCTTAGGTTCGAAATTGGACCTCACCTCACATCTTACAAGGCGAAGAAAAGAGAATGGATCAGCATTGCTCAACAATTGCAAGTCAAATCTGTTTGGTGCAGTGTCCGTATACGAACACAAATTGTCCATTTCGTAAGCATCATGACTGTCCTCATGGATCCGATCTTGGGTTGTTACCCGTAAAGAGAGCCACTCCCGTGCTCATATGACGCCAACGACTCTTGTCTTTGAAGGTTGAGCCGCCTTCTGAGTGCCAGAGCCTGGGGCCCTTTGGCTTGGTTAGCGCTCACTGCTAGGCCACTCCCAGGCCGCCCAGCTAGGAGAGAGGCACTGTAGCCTGTTCCATGTTTCGCCTGTTAGGCCCTGAATCCCCCCCGGGCCCCGATCCAATGGCGACTCATGTCCAAGTGGTTGGTCACTTCACACACGTTAGTGGCATTTTGTCTCGGATATTGCCAGCCCGTTTTTTCTTCTGCTACCTATTTCCCTCTCAACTATTAAGTAGCGTCGATGTGCCAGCTGCTTCTCCCGATGGCCGTTGAACTTCCAGCCCTCTCGATCGTCAAATTCACTGTGCCATCACCCAAATCTTACTTTCATCTTTCACTCTTCTGCTCTAGAAACCACCCCCTTTTTTTTCCTTCCTTTTTTTTTTTGGTTTGCACTCTCCCTCCCACGTCGGACAGAGACCCTTCTTTTTTTTCCGGAACCCCGATTTGAGATCCAGAATTCTAATTCTAATTCTTGAACGCCCAATACGGAGTACATGCACGCCAGTTGCCAGTTACTGGGCCAAAAGATCGGCGTGAGATGGGAATCACGGGAGAGAAGCGAAACTAGGGTCCCTGCTGTGGAGAGTCAGAGAGGAGAGTTCCAAAGGTCTTGATCGAGTACCGTCTACTTTCGAGAACCCTGTCCCCTTTTTTCCCTTTCTGGTTTTCTGGTTTCTGGGTTCTGGGTTCTGCATCGTGATCTGTGATGCTGGTCTTTGCGGTCATTGGCCATCCTTCAGCCTCTGAGAGTGGCATTCAACCTTGTGCCATGTCTCGTGTGAGGAAAGTTCCCGCTCTGCTGCTTCAAGGGCCCCTCAATTCCAACTTGCAAATCTTGCTTGGATCTTTGAATCTTGGATCTTGCCGTGGATGATTTGATAGAGTTGGATTGGGATGTCTTGGCTCGCTCTCCCACTGAGGCTTGAGCGAATGAATCTACTGCCGGTATATATGTTTATTTTAGGTTGGTCTTCCACCTCCTCGCCCGCTTAGTAACCCTCGCAGCAGGGTCGCTCTCTATCTACCGGCAATCCCAGGTGAGGGGTTTTGCTCGTCCGTTGCTACTTGTCGCTGCACTCTACAACGGGCAGAGGAAGTTTATCGTCTGCGCTTCTGCGGCTTGGCCGTTAGGAACAACACAGTATCGGCACCAGTACATAAAAGTCAGGGCTTGATCAGACGTCATGAGTCCAAGACCCCGGCCTGCCAGCGTCATCCGTTTTCTTCACTTGTAAGACGGGAGTTACTCCAGAGTATGTCCTTGTGATACGGGTAGAGGGTACTTTCTTGCAGGATAGTACTGCTATCGATTATCGGGAGGTCTTCAGCTACAGCAAGTCATTGCTGCAATATTGCAAAACCACAATATTCCATGACAAAGTAAAGTACGTACTCGACAAATGAACAAATGGAGGCGCCTTAGCATCGTGGTATACGCAGGGTCCCTAGGGGAAGAAATAAAACACCGGACGCCATTTGGTGGTAGATCAGCGATTTTTGGTATAAGTGCGTCCGGTGTTTTTCTTCACCCCCGAGGGGTCCTTGCAAGTCCCAGACCCAAACCACACCAGACTAGGGGACCCTCCCTGGTTGGGTTAAAGCTGGGAAAATCTACAGCATTTCCCGGTTGTCAAAGTATTCTGGTGTGTGTATTAGGTACCTGTCAGAGACTGCATCTTCCCTTAGAACCCTCACACTTTGTTTGTTTCCAGTGCAAAAGCACGGGGAGTAAATGGGATTCTTCTGTATTGCATATACCGACCTGACTAACCGAACTGACTTAAAAAAGATTGCAATGAATAAGACAAGTACGGCAAGGTAACGACCACCCACCCCCGGTCTTCCGTTGGGTCCTTGGTCTTGCCTCTTGAGGTGCTTTCTAAGTTAGGTATTCTGTATTGTCACAAGAAGCTGTGACGCCTTTGACTTTTCTCACTTCTCTTCTCTTTCTTCTTCTTCTCTCTTCTTTCTTTCTCACTTTACCATCTTCCTTACTGCAATTGTTTAGTCTATCTTGCAGCCACGCCAGACCACGCTGCCTCGTCTCCCATTCGGGAGCACGCGTGTCGTCCTCTTCCTCTTCCTACCTAAACTCATCCTTTTTTAACCGCACCCCTCCTCTTTACCCAGGTATTATTTCCTTACTGTCTCTCGCCTCGCTTCCGCTCTCTTGCGTGCCGACGAACACTACAAAGCTGTCCCGGATTGGTAAGTCGCCCTAGGTGTATGACGATCTCTATATCCTTGTTGCACCTCATCTTCAACACGCTTCGCCCTACTCTAGTCATTCTGCGCTCTACATTTCTGCACTTCTGCTCTACCGCTTGAAACAGAAGACGCCGTCTCTTTTTTTTTACTTTTCTTTTCTTATTTAGAAGACCCCCCCCCCTCCCTTCAGCCTTTGATCTTATTCATCCGTCCTCCTTCGTACATATTTGAAGACCCTAGAATACCCGGAGTTCGATCCGTCTCCCCTAAACCCCCTGCCAGAAAACAAGTGGACTCGACTTCGGCAGCCGTTTTAACTGATTCTCACATTAAACCTATGACATCTTCCCGCCTCCGAGGCACGAGTACTATCACTTCATCATAACAACCCCTCCACCAATACCGATCTTTTATCATCTATCTACACAACATCCATTCTTACCTTACTTCATCCTCCATTACCGAAATGCTTCACCTACTTCTTCAAGTTATACAATCTTTGTAATCTCACAACTCTACAGAATCCATGTATAACTTGTATTCGACTTGTCCTCGTCATCTGGACACTCCTACATCCACATTCATGCGCTTGACACGATATCAACGGTTACGCCAAGAAAGCTCTAGTACACGTCTCCAGCAACACAACCCACAATCTCGACGACATAACAGGGCATATAACGGACGAAGCCTCGCGTAGAGTTTTAGACATAACCACTTTCTATAACATTTCATATCGAAGCAGCACACTACATTGCTTTCTTTTCCAGAAAACGTTACATCCAGAGGCTCGCACCTTATTAGAGAGTTTCGACGCCCGGTACGACAAAACGAAGAGAAACGAACTCGACGAATACTTCCTTATACCCCATTCTTTCTCCTAAAACCATTCTTTCGCTTTAAGATCTTTGTGCAATCTATAGACGTTCATGTCCTCAAACGATACGTCGCAATGTCCTGCGACCGAGCCCGTCCCCAGCTCCGGTCCTGAAGAGTTGCGCACCCCCGATCTGCCTACCGATTCCGATTGCGAAACCCTGGGCTCGGGCCGGCAATCAACACAAATTACACCATCACAATCGCCTCCTGCAGAAACTTCTCGGCATCGGGACGTTGCGCCTCGCGACTTTGTCCGCCTCTTCCAATGTCAGATCTGCTCATTGCCCCTGGACGAGCCCATCAGTCTTCCATGTGGCAAGAGCATGTGTAGGCGTTGCTTACCAGACACCCATTTGCGCACAAACATAACGTATCCTGCCATTCCCGACCGGCTTCGTGGTTTTCGATGTCCTTTTGAGGACTGCGGAAAAGAACACGCTCTCGGGGATTGTTCTGTCGATGTGGTACTCAACAAGACGGCCCAGCATGTGAGGGAAGAGATTGAGCGCTTCAAAAATGAGCCGTCGTCTGCTGAGGTAGCTACCAGGATCATGTTACAAGATCCTTGGGCTGCAGCTGGTATTGCAGCCATGAGAGATGACGATGACGCCTACTCGAAGGTGATTCCGGGTGGAAAGGTCATAGCGACATATCGTCTAGCGGAAGAGGGCGATCTTTCTTATGAGGCAGATATCTCCTACGATGAGATCATGTCGGGAGCATCTTCACCACCTCTCGATGTCGATCCTGACGATACAGGACTCGTTCGAAAGGCGCAAGACGCCACCCGCGCCGAAATGGACTGCCAGGTCTGCTATCAGCTTTTCTATGATCCACTCACGACGTCTTGCGGGCACACTTTCTGTCGTTCTTGTCTACATCGCATTCTGGACCATTCAAGGTACTGCCCTATATGCCGTCGCCCATTGGCTATTAGTCCTCTGCTCAACCAGACTTCATCTCCATCCAATCAGACCATCAAGCGCATCATTGAGACTTTCTGGTTGGAGGAAGTCAACACACGCAAAGAGGCCTTGGATGCCGAACGTGAAGCTCAGATGCAAGACTATGATATGTCACTCTTCGTGTGCACATTGTCTTTCCCCCATATGCCTACTTTCCTGCATATTTTCGAACCAAGATACAAACTCATGATTCGGAGAGCTCTTGAAGGGGATAGCACCTTTGGAATGGTGATACCGAAACGACGACAATATCCTGGGGACTCTGACTTCCACGAGCTCGGTACGCTGCTGCGTATTGTCAATATTCAGTTTTACCCTGATGGTCGGAGTCTCATAGAAACTGTCGGTCTCTCGCGTTTTCGCGTGCTCGACCATGGATTTATTGATGGATATATGGTTGGCAAAACTGAACGAGTTGACGATATCAGCCTTGAAGACGAGGAAGCTGCCGAGGCCGCTGAGGCAACGCCAATCGAGACTGAATCACAACAGGGCCCTATCTCTACTATCAACGATATAAAAGAACCTACAGAGCCAGCATCATCATCGCCGTTGCCACGTTCTGGTTCTTCCAGTCCACATATTCCAACATCAACAGCTGACGTTGACTCGATGTCCACACAAAGTTTAATGCATTATGCCTACACCTTCGTGAATCGAATGCAGGAACAAAGCGTACCATGGTTGGCGGAACGCATGTTGACCATATATGGCGAATGTCCCGAAGACGCCGCCATTTTCCCTTGGTGGTTTGCTAGCATGCTGCCCGTCAAAGATATCGAGAAATATCGACTCCTTGGCACATCCAGCGTACGCGAGCGTCTCAAGATCTGCTGCACGTGGATTGTGGAATGGGAAACATCCCGATGGTGAGTCATATTATATCATTTATTTACCTTGTGTTTTCCCGTTTTTATGTCTTACCCACATTTTCATTTACAATCTTACTCGTTCGTTGAGCTTTGGCTCATTGTCGCCATTTGTCTCTCAGGCTAAAACGACATCTTCGTTCCAGGCCAAAGCTTATTGACGGCCGCCCAGGTCCTACCACGGCTGCACAATCCTCTGATTGACAATGCCTGCCCTACTATTTTTCATTCGGCATGGTTCTGCAATTCGTGCTCCTGATTTTCTGCTATGTTGCGCAGTTACTGTACGAAAAGCAAGACGGTTCGCGAAGTTGATGTTATTCCACTTCTGACACGAACAGGACGATTACGACTCGACGATAGTTAGGGCGGTTTGTTTGCACTGCATCATGGCATCATAACGCATAAAATGTTACAGACAAAAGTCACACGGGGTGTTCATTGTGGGTTGAATGTCGGACTGGAAAGCACATTGGTTATTTAGCATCTAGTAGCATAGTGATTTTGCGGATACCATACCCCCTCGGCTAAACTAGATATTTTTTATACTGCATCAATTTGAATCCTTACCAATGATCAGCCCGCCCGTTCGTTTCTTGTGCTGCAGAGGAATCTCCCCAACTTGGGCCTGCAGTCACTGCTGGAGTTTCAACCCATGTACCGGGCATGACATTGTCAGGGCCGTTCTCTCCTTGCGAAGAGGCAGGTTGTTCGGTTCCGTTCGCGTTACCAGTGTCCCAAACGCCAACATTGTTGTCTGCACCTTGTCCCAGACTGCTCACGGCATCCTTTGGCTGCTCATCCCAGCTACCACTAGCGCCTGGGTATGTATCTTCGCCCCAATGATCGCCTGCCTTGCGAACAGTCTCGTTGCTCTTGTTCGAACCGGAGCCCCAGCCTGCATTCTGGTCTTGCTGTGCACTGTCTCGTGGTGCTGCAGGTGCCCAGGTATCATTCTGTTTCGCCTCAGGAGCTGGGTTATTCCAATCAGTACTTGCTTGGTTGTCATTTACACCCCAATCGCCACCATTCTGGTTGTTGTCTTGACCCCCTGTATCCCAACCACTCTGATGTTTTTGGATATTGTTGTCGCCTGCTCCATCGTTCCAGCCATTTCCAGTATCGTTGTTGTTGTTGTTGTTGTTGTTGTTGCTGTTATCGTTCCAGTCGGCCGATGCAGCCTTGACAGAACCAGGAGGTTGAGACTTTTCCTTGGACACAGACCGGTGACTGCCTCCCCATGCGCTAAACTGAGATCTGTTTCTCTTTGGGAGATAAGGATTATTTTGACCCTGGGTCTATGAGCTATTTCCAGTACAGTCCGATTCATCTAATAATAACTTACAGTAAGACTTGGGGGTCCAACGTTGTTGTGGCTGCCTTTGTCCTTGTCCTGACTGGAGTTTCCAGTGTTGCCATGGTGTGGTTTCTCACGATGGCTGTTGGATGGATAGAAACCCGGGGGACCACCAGTGGCATACCAGGGAGTAGTCATTCCTTGAGTGATAGGGACATGCGAATAGGCCTCTGGTGGTGGCACACCCGCGAAGTTTTGGTGGTATGGTGACATGTGCGGGTAGTTGGGGTACTGCTGTGGGTTATTGAAACCATGATAGAAGGGATTCTGCAGAGGGTGAGGCTGTCCCATAGGCAAGGGGCGATTGAAAGCGTTGCGATCTGGGTAGAGTGCATTGTTCTGGTGATTACCATAAACAGGACCGTGATAGACTCTCATGACGTTGTGTTCTGCATCGTAGTAAGCATTAGGTGCTGGGTCTTCAGGTGTTTCTATCACGCGTTCTGTCTGAACGACTTGAGCCCGAATAGGCTCAATGAGTTGTGGGCGACGCATATGGGGAGCCGGTAGCCCTTCGGGATAATTGCCCTTCTTGACTCCGTCCCTGTATCTAGGATGTGCCTTTCCTTTTCCTTTCACGTTCTTGAACTTGCCTTGATCTTGTTCTTTGGATGTTGCAGGGACCTCTTCTTCAGCCGCTACCTCCTCAGCCGCCTCTGGTTCTTTATTCGATTCCTTGCCAGCCTTTTGCTCCTTTTTGTTTGATTGTTGATTTGCTTTGCCTGCTTGTTTGCCAGTCTCCTTCTGCTTGTTGTTGTTGTTCTTCTGCTTGCCTTTGTTCTGATGCTTAGAACTATTCTCTGGATCGACCTCATCTTCTGTTTCCTTAGCTGATTCCGAAGTTTCACCTGCATCCTCTTCAGGTTCTGGCTCCTCTGCTTTCTTAGCTGCCTTTTTAGCCTTTCTTTTCTGTTGCTTCTTGCTCTTGGGAGGTTCGGGCTCAGATTCTGATGTCTCTGGCTCAGGGGCAACTTGCTGTTTCTTTTCCCACTTCTGCTTGCCTTGCTTATTGGGTTGTTGTTGCCTGTTCGATCGCTGCTTTTTCTTGGGCGGTACTGTTTCTTGCTCTGACTCGGAGGTATCCTGGACAGAATCAGAAGTTTCTGACTCCGTCTCCGGCTCCTTTTCCTTCTTTGCACCTTTCTTCTTATTCTTACCAGACTGGTGTTTGTGCTTGGGGGTGTTTTCCCCTTCGGAATCAGAGGTTTCGGGGCTAGAGGTGGTGTTTTCCTTGCTCTTTTTCTTGCCTATCCTCCTCAATATCTCTCGGCCCTTGGTACATCGTCGGCACTTACAAGTTGGGTCCGGATCCGAGTCCCAGTCGCTCTCGGTATCGGCCTCGAGCTGTTTCTGCTTACGCTTCTTCTTTTTCTTCGGTTTAGACTTTGAAGAATCCTCTGAGCTCTCTGCGTCAGAATCAGTAGCATCAGAGCTTAATGTGGTTTCCGACTGACTTGATTCTGTTTCCAGCTCTGAACCGGAGTCGGATGTTTCATCGGATGAATCGATAGGGGTCGTAATGACGGTTTGTTTCAGAGCAGACTTTATGGGGCCGTCCTCAAAACGAACCTTCTTGATCGTGGCCCTGGCTTCAGAGACAGCTGGAGGTGGTGTGTTGGTGCGTCCGGTGCGTGGGTAGGTGATCTTGACGGTGTCCTCCTCAGACTCATCGTCGGTGGTGACTTCGACGCGCACAACACCTCGTTTCTTAGGGGGTTTGTTCTTGGGGATAGGGCCGAGTGCAGATTCAATTGTTGTTCCAACTACCCATTCGCAAAAGTGCGAGGGGCCTTTGACCTTGCGGTTTGTCATCGATCCAAGTAAACACGGCGTACCAAAGAGAGTATCAAGAAGAAAAGTTTGTTTATGTGTAGGTAGGTAGGTTCAAAGAAAATGAGGACTTAAATGGAAAGATTGTTTGTTTGGGGGGTGGAAACAGGAGGTTGTCCTGGCAGCTGGGATAGATGCGAGCGGTTTGCTGCAGGCACCTGCTGGCAGCTGTCAAGGTAAGGCGAGGAGATTCCCAATGGTTGGCAGTTTACACTGCAAAACGAAGGCGTCAGGCAGGAAGATGCGAATGATATTATGTTTCAATGCGAGTTTGTAGAGAAGAGGTTGTCAAGACATTGAGATGAAAGTAGTTGGTTAACAGTTGCTAAGTGTGCAGGAGCGACTCTAGGTGCTACCTTGCTTCCTTCCTTATTCATCTTTTTTCCTCAACCATGATTTTAGGCAGGAACCCCATATCCATATTACCTCGGAGGTTAATCATCCTTACAGCTTCGCGTTCAACTTCGTCTCCTCCCACCTCTCGTTGATAATGAGATTCTCCCAAAATCTCCATGTTGCAACTGCGACCGCAAGAGGTGGACATCCAAGCAACAGCCACGTCCACCAGTCAGGATTGGCCTTCTTCAACCCCCGTATAGCATTATTCAACTGCGCCTGCAACTCATCCCGCGACCCGTCATTCCAAAGCACGAATCCCTTTCCTTCTCCTCGCTCCTGACATCGCCGCGCCTTCTCCCGCACGTCTGTCTGGCTGCGCACTCTGTTCTCGGCGTCTTCTTCGCTGAGGTGAGGATCGCGCGCGCGCAGACGTTGCATCTGAACTGCTGGATCACGGACGGCTACTACCGCTGCGACACCGCAGAGTCTATCGAGGCCGCTTTCGAAGAGCAGAGGAATATCGAGAACCACAGCCCAGTGGCCTCGGAAATAGTAGCCAACTACTGACTTGAACATCTCCCACCGCACAGCCGGGTGCACGATGCCATTGAGGACTGCCCGGTCTTTCTTTCGCTCTTCAGTGTCGCCGAACACACGTCTTCCAAGGACTGGTCTATTCAATGGCCTCCCTTGGCCGTTGGGTCCATCCTCTGGCATGTTTTCTGAAGGCTCCACAAGCAGATTAGGTGTCGTGGGTCCAAAATGCTTCAATATGGCATTGTATCCACGAGTGCCAGGTTCCACGACCTTGCGCGCTAGAATGTCTGCATCTATAATTGGCAGATTATATGGACTCGACGAGAGCATCGACGATACTGTCGTCTTTCCTGTGGCGATTGAGCCTGTGAGGCCGATGAGAAGCATCGTCGCAAGATCTTTTGTAATATGCGGCGCAGTAACTTGATGAGATAAGACGCTGAGTTTCTGTCCGCTGTTGGAAAGGATTCGCTTCGGTATACACAATTGTTTCCCCAGGTTGGAAATTTGAAACTTGAATATGAGATGGATATATGGAGTGGCTTGTAGTTAGTTGATGAGAAACCTATGATCTGATGAACTGGGGGCAGATGATGCAATTACCGAGGATGCACACAAGGGACGAACCATGCATGCCATGTTACCCCACATAGATAGGTATCTTCTAAGCCGTGTCGAATCAACGACACGTGAAGGCACTTTACTTTTCTCACGCAACATGATCATGACAAAACGATTCTTTTTGCAATTTAATTAACCCCATTAGCAACTTATATGAGGATCGATGTGAAGCAGTTTCCATATACTGCCTCTATTAGGTAGTGCTTCAGTTCGCAACAATGACGATCCACAATTCCATGTCTTCATCCCAAAGCCCCATTGACCATTGATTCAATCCTGATCACAAATGAGCATGGGCTCTTTTGTCGAAGCTCGAAAATTCGAGGTATGGGCTGTGTGGTATCATCTTCCTTGATCAAAGTCAGAGGTTGTTTTCATATTATATCAGTACTACTTACTTTGAAGACGTTGCGAAGAAATCCGATGTGTTCTTGATTCACGGACGAAAGCCAACTAGAAGGCATCAGTACTCTGTGCCCACACAACATGATTGGCCGTACAATCCGAGGTATACGAGTTCGTATGAGACATTCTTGAGTTTCTTGGTACATCTAGGCCTTTTGTCAGCTCATGGCAGAGGATATGAGTGCAAAGTCATATGAACTTACAGGCCGTGTCGCTTAGTTGGGAAGTCGAACGGCGTAAAACCAACCCTCGTCGGTAACATACCAACGGCTATCACCCATGTGATCAATGGTAAATCGGTTGCGCTGAGTCCAGTTCCCGTCAACTTCACGAACATAGTAGAAACGGGAGGGGTCGTCGTCAGCGGGCTTGAACTCCTGGGGCTCGTAGAGCTTGTTCGCGTGCGCAAACTGGATCTGACGGAGTTGTTCTTCGCCAGCGGTACGACCCATACCAGAGACTTCGGGGACATGATGGCCACCAGGGACATTACCTGCAAAGACGGGGACCGTGCCGGGCACAGCAGCTCCACCTGCCAGGCCGACCGAGGGAAGCCCTGCAACGTGCTGCATCTGCGGCATGAACTGCTGATGCTGTTGGCCTGCAACGAGGACTGGCTGCTGACTCATGGCCGGCTGCTGGATGTAGTAGGGCTGCTGCTGGACAACGTAACTGCCATAAGCATTAGGCTGGGGGGCCATGGTACCAACGACAGGCTGCTATAGAACTTGTTAGCAGTCGTTCTGTGGACATAACGTGAGGTTTGCAATGAACGTGAAAAGAAATTGTAGCGCGCCGCAAAGACAGGTCACTCGACGATCCCATCGAGGAACAGTGAACCGCTTGATCCAGGTGAACCCCGCACAGAATATGGAATATGAGGATAAGGCCGCAACGTAAACTTGCATAGTAGGTGTATCCATTGAGATAAAATGTCTTTGGCACTATGGCGGTAGTGCACGCGGCGGTGGTCAAGGGTGTGGAAGGGATAGCAAAAGGTGCAGGAGAAACATAATGAAAAGCAGGAGGTGGGTGACCGACTTGAACACCGACAAGGCCACCGTCAAAGCGAGGCACATAAACGTGCTGCATTGGACCAAAGGTTGTGTCAGGCACAGGCGGCTGGAAATGCACACCTTGGACAGAAGGCGCAGCGTTCTGATAGTCACCCATGATGTTTGGATAATTGGTAGTGGGAGTCTGAGGGCCGATTCCGATATAGGTGATGGGAGACTGAGTGTTGTTGGCTGGTCCGGTGTTGACGAAGGAAGTTGGATGAAACTGAGGGAGAGGGAAGATTTGTGGTTGCTGAGGAGGAGGCGAGATGAAACTGGCTGGTACCTGGTGATTAAGGCTCTGAGTCGGGTTGGCACTGGTATGCCACTGCAGCGGGCCTAGGCCAAGCGCAGGGAAACTCGTAGGCTGAGTGTCGGCCTTTTCCTCTGGAGCTGGGGCAGAAGTGATCGCTGTAGTTGCAGCAGTGTTGGCAGTTCCAGGAGCAGACTTAGGGGCAGGGCCGCCGCTGATGTTGTTGCAGAAGCCGCCGCTGGGGGAATTGGCACTGGTGAATCCCGTGATGCGCTCGCTTATGGCGGAGGAAGAAGTAGATGGTTTAGCCTGAGAATCAAAATGCACCTGACGAGACTCGGGAGTCTTGGGTCGTCGAGGGATCTTGGGAGACTTGAACCCATTCGTTCCTGCCGAGGCCATTACTGCTTCTTTTTGGTGTGCGACTCTGACAATTATGGTAGGACTGGGATTACCGCTCACAAGGCTCGTGATTCGTGAGCCTCGAGGCTTGGAGATGCCTTTGTTGAAGAAAGAGAGGAGAAAAGAAGAAGAAGAAGAAGAAGAAGAAGAAGAAGAAGGAAGAGAGCTCGATATCAGGGGCCACTCGAGAAGATGTAGCAATCAAGCAAACACAGATACCGGAATGTACACAAACACCGTTTGAAGCAGTAATACAGCACAAACACTGGTTTCTCTGTTGTTTATGTTTCGTTATAGCTTAAAAGGCTGGATTGAAGGGGGACTTATTTCTTTCTGGCCGGCTGTCACTGGCAGATACATGTGCGTACACAAACATCCACGTCGAGATTTCCCATCTCCTCGAGACCTCCGGGGCTCTTGAAAGAAGTAATTGATAAATGAAATCAAAAAAAGCAGACTGAGAAAAAAAGAATCCTAGACCTACCACTTTCTGTAACTCCCAGCCCTGCCCATCATGCACCCAGATAGACTGCTCAGGGGCCTTGTGCAACTGGTCCAGGGGATCTTCAAACTTGGTCCAGGTCCAAGGGAAACAGGGGAGACACATTTCTTCGAATAAGGAGGCGACTATTTAACGTGTATCTGGCGATGGGTTGCAAGGGGTACTTGTTGTGCTGTTTAGTGTTGAAGTTGAGCGTGAAAATGATATGAATGTAAAAGCCAGGCTTGACACTCCTTAACTGCGGCAGCAGTGCCTTGACCTCTGGCGTTTGACCCCATCGATTGGATTGGAATTATTAATGGCTCGCCAACATTGATGTCACATTATTTCACACAGTATTGGTGCATTTTCTTATGTTACATACGGCGAGATGAGCCTCACATTCAGCATCCTTCACTCACTGAGGGTACTTTTATAGGTTGTGAATTATTAGTCTCATAACACAACACACGGCTATAGCATTCCCTGGATATCTATTTTTACGAGTGTCTTTCTAACACTTTACCCTTTACGAATGGTGAAGGTTGCCCGGAGGCACTTCACTCATGACCAAGTCACAGGTAACCAAAACACTGTCTCAAATTTCCGCTGGCTACTAAGTATCCAAACATTTGTATCATTAATTGACCAGACGCCCACCCCCTTATCTCATTCGTCTAATGCTCGCTGACCGAACCTGATGTAATGTACAATTGCCCACGGGAGGAGAGATTTCCGTTGCCATGCTACCAAACTCCACCGAAACGCTGTAGTCTCGCCATATCTTATACAACGGGAATTACCATCCCGGACTTGATCCTTCATCCTCAGTTCGCCTCTCTTCGTTTTGTTTTTTTGTCGTTGATGCCTTGCTTGAATCACAATGGCGCAATTATAACGAGTCGATCAATTTGACGACAGCGGTGAATAAAAATGTCATAATGTTATTACAGAGTAAGCTCGTCAGAAGAATGCGCGGCAACGGGCTCGGGGATAGGGAAGAAGGATCGTCGCACGATCTGGAAATGGATTAGCAATCGGGCAGTTCATATATATCATAGAGTTAAACTTACAGCCCAAGCACCAGCTACGGATGCCACAATACCACCAGAGATGGCCATGGGACGAAGACCACGAGTGCTCTTGAAGAGCATACCACTCAGCGCACCAGCGAGGACAGTGTTTCCGGCATCATGCTTTCCGCGGACGGTTCCGATCAGGGAGTTGATACAGTTGTAGATGATGGCAACGACACCAAGAGAGTTACCCAAGAAAGGTCCTCGGCGGGTAACCGAGTTCAGGACAGCGTTCAATCGCAGCTTGGGAGGCTGGCCGGCCGACCTTCGGAGACCCTCCTGAAGACCCCAGGCACCTCCTACTCCCAAGCCAGTAAGATATGTGATTCCAGTGCCGTAACACAAGTCGTCTGTGAAGCCACGCGAGGGCAGGACTGATTGGCCACCAGGCAGCTCGGACAAGGCTGAGTCCTCGAGGGAAATATATTCGAGTGTGTCTCTGTTGAGGCCGGCAAGGGGATGTAATTGCGAGGGGTCGGCAAAGGTAGAGCTCTGGAGGAAGGACTCGACGCCCTGGCCTTCCGTGGGGTCGTAAGAGTAATGCGCGGGTTCTTGTGTCGTAGGTAGCGACTGTGACTGCTGCTGCTGTTGCTGTTGCTGTTGGTGGCCGGGCTTATTGCCGCCAGTGAAAGCGTTCCAGAGGGAAGACATTACGAATACTGAAAGGCCGAGGGTATGGAGTCGAAGGCGGGCGAAATGGGAATTTGGGTGGATTAAGCGGCGTTGACAGAGTCGCAAGTCCTGTCCGAATCTCGGGCAATCTGAAGGGCTTCCGCCGGGCGGTTTAGATTTTTTTGGTCTCCACCCACCCAGAATCAAGAATGATTCCTCCAAGTTCTGTCACGTGGTGGCTGTCATGGCCTTTGACCCGAAGATAATCAGAGAAGATGACGACGAGGAGATATTATAGCGAGGTGTTTGACGCAGTTGATACTTTGTTGAAAAATTTGATGATCCATGTGTATTTGCTACATAGGTAGTGAAACATTCTCCAAAATCAGACAATTTTATTGCTACTGCTGCGCTGTTTCTGATTTAAAGTGTAGACCGTTCATTTCTTTCGTTTTAAAGAAAACTTAACATGTGCACCATCACGAATTATGCCTGTGTTGTAGAAGCACTATCACAGAGTTGGATGTGTGCTGAATCGTAATTCTGGGGTTGTAGTTTTTGATTTCTCATGCTGGCTGCCAGCTACTTTCACGCGAAGAATTTTTCGTCTGCTTCAGTAACCCGGAGCGCAACATTTTGCTCTGCAAGATGTTCCCACGTCCCACGTAACAGAACACGAGCAGCGATAGCTTTTACAAAAAGCAAATCGATTGTCGTTAAACACATTCAAGCATGCCCGTGCCAGTTCAACACATAGCATGATTATCAGGTTTAAGGGAGTCACCACGATTTCAGTGTGCGATAATGATTTGGAGAGCTATTCCGGGAAATATTTGCTTCAGGAAGTCATTCTGGGGTCAACTAGGACCGAGTCTACGTGTTCATGTGTTCATGATTAAAACACGTTTCGTGACATGGTATGTCGAGATCACCCCACAGTCAAGGACCTCTGAAGACGTCAATGGCTGATTAGGAAGAGCGATCACATTGCTTTGGGAGGCCGGGAACGGAAAACTAGACATCGACAAGTCTAGCTCTCAGCAAGCCGCATAGCGGAGCCGCCGTTAAGTAAAAAATTCACATGACGGTGAAAGTTTTTACCCATCTGATGATAGAGAGAAAAGAAAAACAAATGAAAGGTCGGGGGGAGAGAGAATATTTATACCAGTTATTCGCTTATCCAGGCTCAGCCAGTGGGTCCCATCTGTGTGCAGTGGTTGGGCACTTGGGCACCGCAGGATTTTTCACGGTGGCTGGATTACATAAAATTCTCTACAGTGGAGTCTCAAATCGGACTTCATGAGCGGGTCGAGCTTGTTTGTTTGGTCCTCGATGCTACATATTGGGGTTCCAATTTCACTCGTCCCGTTCTCTGTGGACTCTAGGGAATAATACCGCCGAGATATCGGGTCCAAGACTCGATTTCAGTCATTGCCTCGGTATTCTGTTGACATGCGGGTGTCAACAGCGTGGTGACCGTTGTGAACTTCCATTCTCATGGCAATTTTTTTTGGCATAAACACAAGCATATTAATAGCACCTCATAGCGAGCCAATAATTATTGATTGTACTATGATAGTGGATACATATATCTTGGGATGCAAATCACATGTGCTGTATAGTCGTAGCGAAATCGAAGTTCAACTTCTGTAGGGTAATATTTCTATGTTCTTGCGATGGAAACACATACTACGTTTATACAGCTTTCTCCGCATGTATCTTTCTCTGCCGAAATTGAGTCAATCGTATTGAGCAGAAATCACAAACGCTTTTATTGGTACGGTATTTCTATGCCTTGATACTAGTCAGCGTGATCAAAACATACGTACGTACTACTTGAGCTAGTGGCTACTCAAACTACACCTGCAGTGTTTTCACATCATATCAATTCCTTTATAAGTCTTGAGAGTACTAGGACATACATTGCTAAAATCTCATGTTGGAAACTCGCATGATAGATGCTTTTACATATCATATATCGATCGGTAGCTGCGGGTTCAACAATACTCGGTCTTCAGTTTCACACAACTCCATAGTCATGTACTGAATAAGTCAAGTTCTTTCCGTATGTTCTCTGTCATCTCAACGATCAACACTGAACAATATATGTGATACAAATTTCTCTCTAAATGAATACATATCCAACGGCACCATAATAGCAACCAAGTTTTGAAGCTATTTTTTATTTTTTATTTCCTTAGCCATGCAACAGTGAACGCCTACCGCCGTCGAATCCTGTGTGCGCCCTGACCAGTCAGGGGATGATATGAGAACAAATATAATCAAGAGCAAAACAAAAAACTGTCATTTCAGGCGCGAGCCTTTACCAGGATGTGTAGTATATCACGAATGGTAGACAGAGTCGCCCCTCTGGAGCAGGGGGCGCTGGTCCCAACTGTCCTCGTCTATGCTGGCATCGTCATCGTACTCATCCTCCTCCGTGAGGTTGCCATTAATTCGTCGACGGGTAGGTGTGTTAGGTGCCTCCGGCTTGCTGTACATGAAGTACTGAGCAAAGACACCCAGGTCGAGGAAAAGGGTGACGAGACTGCCAGCCAGCCAGCTCAGGTTCACAAGGATGTATTTGCCGTAGATGTGACGAGCCTCGCCGGGCTTGCATTCGGAGTGCCTGCACTTGGGATCATAAGCAAAGATGGACAGAACGTAGGTGATGTTTCCAAGGCATGCAAAGAGGAAGAAGAGCATGCTAAGTCCATCAGTCGTCTTGCGCCTCCAGTTCAGGATGAGCTGGGGTAGGCGGGAGGCGATGTACGCAACAGTGCAGAGGTATCCAAAGATCTGCCCAGAAAGGCTGAAGTGGAGGTCGTCTCCGCCTCCAACATTGGTGTCGTCGTGCTTGTCGCCAGAGGAAGCCTTCTGGCCAAGGAACCAGCCAAGGACACCAGCGGCGATGACCATCACTACAATGATGGTATTCCAGACAATGGTCTGGAGGACGGTGGGTGTTTGAAGAGCAGAATCCTCGGCGATATGAGGAACGGCTGGTGACAGGCCAGACCAGTCTGAGCCGCGACGTTCATCATGAGCGATGAGACCAGTGCGCTCGTTCGGTTCACCAGGGGCCGGGGTGGTTGGCTTCGGCGCAGGGGTTGGAGCGTCGCGCCAAGTAAAGCCGCGATAGTAGAAGCACTGGCCGAGAAGAACGATATCGGCTATCGTGTAGTAGATGGCGAGAATGATCTAGGAGACGAATTGGTTTAGTACTCGATATTCTTGGCGGATTAATGACAGTTGAGCGTAAAATCGTACCATGGTCGGTAGGACGCCCTGAAGGACAGCGCCCAGAATATTGAAGACATCGCCAAGAAGCCAAACAATAATGAATTGAATCGAGAGAGCATCGGCACTGCTGCGCTGGAAGTTTTGAATGATCTGAGGAGAAAAGACAACGACTATTCGCGATTAGTGGCGTCCAAGGCAAAGACCAGACACAGAGACATACCCCAGCATGCAATTGAAATTGAACTTGAAAGGAGGTAAATTAGCTACTGATACCAATGAAGTATTACGCGATCCAAGACATACCCGCAAATGCCCGAGATAGCCTCGACGTCAAGATTCAGATTCGCAGTTGGCGGAATCATGGTTGGACCCTGGGCGGAAAGGTGGTAGACTGCAGCAGCGCCCACCCCAGCTCGTAATATACACTGTCCTGGGCTAAAAAAAAAAAAGTCTTCAATTTTGGTATTGTCGCATTCGTCAATCTCAAGAAATATCGATTCGTCTAAAATTACTGCAATTGTCGCTGGTGATATTCTGGCGTCGCGAGGTAAAACTCAAAGGGAGAGACGAAAAGGTTGAAGATGACAGACTTTTTTCGGTCAAAGATTGGCTTCCAGGAATGGTCCCGTGCCCCCAGATAAAGACGTCACTGTTTAGAGAGAGGAATTAGTATGAATTGCGGGGGAAAGGCGCTAGAATGCCCTGGGCTTGGGCATGGGCTTGGCCGATGCTGGGATTGATACTTCAGGGTCCGAGTTCGGCAGTGCCTTGAGAGGGAGAAAGGCTAAAACTGTAGATCTTTGAATAGCCAATACCGATTCAATCGCGAAAGCGCCATCGAGAAACAGCCAATTGAAGTGGTTGAAGAGTTTCAGGGGCCGCGATGAATGCGAGATCGTGGATCGAAGACATTGCTTCGTCAATCTGATAATGTACGGACACAAATGAGGTCATTATCACCAACACCCAAAAAAAGCTCAAGATGGATGGATCCCTCCTACGTAGTATGGATCATATCTTGTCCAGACAAACGAAGCCAATCATTGTCAATATTAATACTGACTCATCAAAAAGATCCATCAGCTTAAGCTGCGCAAATCGCCGCTTTCGCCGCAATTATTATCCAAATCATCCGCGATTCCTCACCGCTAGCCCCGGAAGGAAACAACGGGTACCTCGGCCATAAAACCGACTCCAACACGAGAAGTTGCCTGTCGGTGTCCGATAAACAGATTTCAACGATAACATCCATCAGCAAAATATTTCTTCAAGTCTCATCACCAAATCAAAAAGAAATTTCGACTTCAATTTCAGCATTTAAGTGTTTGCTGCCTTTCTCACTTTACATTCTCGACACATCCTCTCTCAAGTCTATTACAAATACAAACCCAAGCGCCTCAGCGGATTATCTATCCAATGTCAACAGCCACATCAGGTCCTGGGCTCCCCGAGATCCCAGCTCTTCAAGGCGACGACTCAATGTTGACTCGACGTTTTGGAAAAGAGGTTGTCAATTATTACGCTGGTGGTCGCATCAACCGTTTCTCTTTCCTTCGCGCCGACACTGGTTTTCTTCGAAAGGCCGCTGTTACTCCTACAGCTCGATATCTGGCCCTCAACGAACTAAACCTATTGGCCGTCGACAAGAAGACGCCGGCGTACTTCACCTTTAAAGATGTTGAGTCTGTGATTGGGTCAGAACCCTTTGCTCTTACTGAAGATGAAGCTATCCAAAGTTTCGACTCAACCAAGACCAAGCCTCTCATTGTCTTTCTCGGTATGCTAGAGGAGGGGAACGAGAGCGATAAGATTGCATCTAGCGACCATGGTGATATCCAGGGCCACCCTTACTTCGCCATCGATATTACCCCTAAAGGCACTCATGCTGAGAAAGCAACCAGCTTCTTGGCAGAGCAGGAGAAGAAGGGAATATCAGCAGACAAGAACCCCCGTGCTATGTCCCAGTCACCCGATGCCGGTAAGTTGGAGCCCAAACAAACTTGACTGTCATAACTGACCATTTCCAGCCGCTCTATACGCTCAAGCCAGATCTATGATCGACTGGAACTCGCGAAGCCCCTTCTGTGCTGGTTGCGGACAGCCTAACATTTCTGTTCATGCTGGATTCAAGCGCGTCTGCCCTCCTGCAGACAAGAAAGGTGGCGAGAGCAGTGAGCCTCGAGCCGACTGTCCCACTCGACACGGCGTATCCAACATCTGCTTCCCTAGAACGGATCCCACTATGATTGCCGCTGTCGTTTCTGCAGACGGGACAAAGATTCTTCTCGGTCGCCAGAAGCGCTGGCCGCCTTACTGGTACAGCACACTTGCTGGTTTCCTGGAGCCAGGTGAGTCTATCGAGGAGTCAGTCAGGCGTGAGGTTTGGGAGGAGAGCGGAGTTCGTGTTGGGCGTGTTGTTGTTCATTCGAGCCAACCTTGGCCTTATCCTGCTAGTCTGATGATTGGAGCTATCGCCCAGGCGCTCCCTGGTGACGGAGAGAAGATCAACCTGAATGATAAAGAGCTGGAGACGGCTAAGTGGTTCACTATGGAGGAGGCTAGCAAGGCTCTTAGAAATGGAACGAGCAGTCTGGGAGAGGCTGCTCCTGAGGGGTACACGGAGGGTGACTTGCGATTACCGCCTGCTCAAGCTATCGCCAACCGTTTGATCACGGCAGTTGTTGAAGGATATCTGACTGTGGCTCCTAAGATTTAGTCAATCTTTGATATATTAGCACATAGGAAGACAAAGCATAAAGGTGTTGTTTCTGACGGTAGTGGATGTTCAATGCCCTTGAGAACATGTTGGGTGTTCTCACTGCTCGATCAAGTGAGTATGCAAATTGCCTGCCACTGAAAATGTATGTTCGAAACCAACACGAGAGAATTGCAGTGCATGTGCCTCGCTTTTAGGTACCCCTTAGGACCTAGGTAGTGCTCCCTCCAGTGGGGTTCGTAAGAGGAAGAGAAAATACGCGGTGCAATACTCTCCTGCGCACGCGTCCCCTTCCCTTCATTCTCCATTCTCCCTCTCTCATCTCTCATACTATCCTCACAACATCAACAAATTCCAACGAAGCTGCCTGGTACTTCATCACACTCTGACAAGGGAAGATCAGTTATTGTTGGTTCTTTGAACACTGCAGCTTTCGTTTTCTTTGCGCTATCCTATTCCCACCTCACTTCTCCCGTTTCCTCATCGCACTCCCTGCTCCTACTCCTACCACCCACATCAACCATCACTATAACCCTTCTAGAGTGCCATCATAGCATCGGAATAGCCCATCTGAACCCATTTGATGATTCCTTTTTGATTATTTCCGAGAATTTTAATCCCTTCTTGATAACGCAGCCCAACACCCGTTGTGTCTTTCTATCTCCCATCCCCCCTCTCATATCTTGGCTTGTACGACTTCCTTGTCTTTTGGCAATTGTAATATCATACCTGGCTTAGCTTCGCGTTAATACCAAGGTGAAATTTGATCACCTTCTTCTATTTCTCTGCACTGATGCTAATCTTCATAGCACCCTGTGCTCGACGACACGATAACTGTCACATATTCCCACCATACCCCTTCGAAAACCATCCCTGTCATCATGGCTGATCAAGCCAAACACTCGCTTCCCACTTCCACGATCCATAGGATCCAGGAGCAGATCGTCAGCGAGATATTCAAGCTTGCTGGGAGAGACCCAAAGCACCACGCAGCGTGTTTTACAGCATGTGTTAAATTGACTGAGACCACTAAAGTCATATATGCGACAAACATGAACAGCTGGTTGAATGATAACCCAATTACTATCGGAAAAGCCCTCGATGACTTCAAGAACACAGACCGAACTGGGAGGACCAGTAATCTCTGTATGATTTCAGCTACTACAGCCGTCGTCATCGCCGCCGCCCTGAACCAGCAACATATCTATGTTGATGGGAAGATGAACCAGCACGTCACTAAAGAATTCTCCAAGATTTGGGCGTATCTTGGAATCGCCATCGATATCTGGCCTGAAGTTGAAGATTCACAGTTTTTCGTCAAAACAGACCCGGGGTGTTTGGAACACCCAGTCGTCAGAAAGATTTCCCGAGGAAAATTTGTTGTAAAAACCCCCGAAACGGGAAAGGAACTCACTCCTCTGATGCTCCTTACTACCGCAAGACTAAACGGGTGGGTGACTCCGTCTCTAGATGCTTCCTGGTTGAAGAAGGCCAAGGTCGACTCTGAGCAAATCATTCACCGACGGAAAGCGCTGAACGACGGCAAGAAAGTCATCGAGAAACTTGGTAACCGAAAATATAAACAGAGCGACAAGAACTTTATGCGAGAGATGAAAGCATGGCTGTCTGAGCCCGTGATCCGGGTTCTTCCAGACGATATAAAGAACCGCGTCTGGTTCTAGTGCAACCAGAACGATAAAAATTGGCTTCCTATCATCGACGCAGCGGAGGAGGATCTATCTGTATGGAGGTTCGCTGGCAAGGCCGAAGCGACTGTTGCTACCTTCTTCTCTGACTACATAGACTGGCAGAAACTTGCCCTGAACTTTCGAGACCAAGATTCTACGAGAGCTATCAACAAACTAGTTCAACTAGCTGAACAGGCTCAAGAGATTCAAAGATCTCACAAAGACTATCTTCCACACGCAGTACCCTGCCTAATGGAGATTCGAAAGACCCTTCTAGAAGATAAGGCTGACAGCCCGCCGTCCCAAGCGGTTTTCAGCTCAGCTTTGAATCAATGTTTTCTGGGCCAGGAGGCCAACGGCCGAAAGAATATTTTGGTCGGCGCACTTCAACGATTATTCGACAACATTGTTGATGTTGTCCCTATTAACCACCCGCTATGTAGCGCTTTTTTGACGTCGCATCTAATGTTGACGAGGTCGTGATCTCGTGTATCGATCTCAACGTCGATCGAGCAAAGAAGAGACATCAGCACAGGCTTAAGCTGAACGACGAACTAAACTGCAGAAATGAAGTCGTTGCCAGTGTGGCAGAAACAATCACCAGCCTTGAACCGGGGTCAACTACTCCTGGAGTAATCCTTCGTTCTAGAATTTGCTCAATCTTTGACTCAGCGGATGCATTGACCATCCAAGAGAGCCTTTCTCACCGGGTCAAGATTGTTGTCCGAAGCCGGACTAGTGATGAAAATGCCCAAAAGCGAAAGAGAACATGCAGAGGGTCTATGAACATCTTGGTACGAGTACGAAACTGTTGGGAGTTGAGTGTGAGATTGCCGATTATTGAACATACTGCTCTCCATGTTGGGTACGAACTAATCAGAACTTGAGCGCTCCTACAAAGATGTGAGTACGAACTATGAAGGGCCAGAGACTCAATCGAGAAGAGTACTGACATACAAGAGGTAGAGCAGACTTCCGAAGAATTTGTCGAGACATGCAGACCTGTTTTTACGAGAGATGATGTTTGAGGACATAAATACCATGCCTAGATATGCGGCAAGGATACGATGGAGGCATAATAGCCAGGGGTTGTTCATTTTGTCGGAGTTTGCACTCGCACTACCATCTGTTATTTTCTTGGTCGTTGATACTTCATGTCAAGGACTCTGCTGTAGTATGGCTCGGATTCTATTTTAGAAGACATGAACCCCAACAGTCCAGTAAATTGGCATTCTTCATTAATCATGTAACTGCGCAAGTCTTCTATAGAGCCTCTCCTTAATTGAATAGTTATTTATATTCGGGTCTGATTTTCGAGTCCCAGTAGTAATGTTCGTTCTTATGTTATATGTTCTCCCAAGAGCTACCGCTTCGAACTGTTTCCGCGATAGTTTGGAAGCCTTTGCTACTCGGGTTTTAGTTTGTGTTTGCACATTTTCATGTTGTTGCCACGCTGATATAGGAGCACTTCAGATGTTCGGGCACCGGCAGAGAAGTGATGAGTTTATGGCTTAGAGGGAGTGAAGTGTTTTTACCGTGGTAGCCTGATATTTTCGTCCCACCTCTCATCATCTGCTCCCTCCTATCCTTTCTACCCTCCACCTCCATCTTCACCACAACCTCAACCCCGGCCTTTCGCATTCTTTCACCAAACGAGCTCAGATATACCCTGAATTAATTTCTACTACAGCTTCTTTACCTGCTGACTGCCGCTGTGCCTCTGCTATAGGTCCAGAGTCGTCACGCGTTGAGACTTTCCACACATGATTCAAGGTTCGTTATCACTGCAGCACAGAAGTCTGTCCCCAATTCCACCATTTACCTGGAATATCATGGTTCTCACTCAGTTCTCTTCCGAGAACTATCGGGCCAGAAGCATGCCTCCCAAACCTACTACTATGTGGTCTACAACCACCTCGGAGAGAACCCTCGACAAGAATGTTTTCCTTAGCAGGATGGAAAAGCACTGGAACCGATGGGGCTACGATTATCTTTCTGAAGAAGAGAGAAGTGCTTGGAGGAACATTATCTCCAAGATCTGCTACACCAACGTCCAGACAATCGACGACTTGGCTGCGCCAGTATACTGGGCGGAGGTTACAGCGCTCAAATTTCTGTTCCCCAATGAATTTTTACTATCTCACCACGCCGCCATCGCCCAGAACAAGTTCCCTCGGGCTGACCTCTACCAGTGGGAGCCTAATAAGAGAGGCCCCACGAGGCACCCAAGCTTTAAAAAGAACGAACATGTTATCCAGGTTAGCCACAACTTGGCTGGGGAAGAAGTGACTGAGACTCGCTAGCAACTGTTCAAGCGTCCTCGGTCCGGCAGGTCCAATGATGGAAGTGAGGATGAAAACCGCGCCAAAAGGCGCCGCTTAACTGATTCCAACTCTGCCAAAGAGGCGACCTCCAAGGCAAGAGTTGTAAAGAAAGAAACGTCCCCGGCCGAGTATGAAACCGATAATCCCGACAGCCTCTTAACCGGTTTCAATGAAAGGCTCTCTTTAATCCGCAATGAGGCTTCGAAAACATCCAATATCTCCCCACAAGCGATCAGTGGTCTTCGGCATGCGCACGAACAAGAGCTAGCGGGACAACAGAAGGCCCACCGCAAAGAAATCAAGGCGATGAAGAAGGCCTTCCAGGAGGAAAGCTCAGCACTGCGAGCAACGTACGAAGGCGCTATCTCGACCTTTATCGAAGGATCTGTCAGCGGGATGGAGGCGCTCCAGGTGGCGCTCCAAGTGGCACGTCGAGATATCTGAAGCTGTTGAACAGTGATGAAACGAAGGATAAAAAGAATGAGCCCACGTACTCTACCAGGACGGAGGTTTGTGAAAATGACCTTTGGGGAGGCTAGGTTCATCTACCGAGAGGATTGCTTAAGGGGAGAGGAAAAGGGGGCAGACATGTCAAAGACGAAAATATCAATAATTAAACGTGGAGGACCGGTTGAGGATTGCTTAGCTCTTTGTCATAGATGCATAATGAAAGTTACTTGAGAGGCTAGTTTTTGTCACGTTCATGGTGCTCAGAGATATTGAAGAGAATGCATGTGCGTATTGTCTGTTTATGTGCAGAATATGCTCAAGAACGCTAATCGCCTTGCTTTGCTCGGTGGTATTAAAACCCAAAATATTACATCATATATACATTTCCGTTGACTCCTCCGTTACAATGGGTATCCAAAAATCCTATCCAACTCTCATATATCGTAAGCTCTTAGACGAAGCTTCGGAGCATTCGCTTGGGGACCTGAGACCAGACGAAGGGCTCCTTGGGCTCCTCCTCCTCAAGGAAGACAGCTCCTGTGGCCAAGTCCATCTCAGCGGGACGAACAAACATCTGCCACTTGCGGTTGGCGATCTTGTAACCGAGGTAGAGAAGGGCAACGGAGAAGAAGGCAAGGTAGGAGCTGAAGAAGGCCTCGGCGGCGGGATTAGCACCAGAGGCAGGGTAGAGAGCATTGTAGAAAGAGGCAATAAGAGCCAGGATGTTGAGGCTGAGACCGAGGTAAGAGCCAGCAGTGCCGAAGGGGGTCTTGTAGGGGATAAGGCCAAGGTTGATACCCTGAGCCTTCATGCCAGCGCGCATGCGGATGTGGGCAAGGCAGATGGAACCCCAGACGAACAGGAAACCAAGACCGGTAAGGGCCAGGAGCCAGCCGAAGATCTCCCCACCCTGAGGAGCAGCGCCAATGTAGGCAAGGAGGCCGAAAGCGATCTGGAGAGCGACACAGTAGAGAGGGCGACCAGAGGAATCGATGTACTTGAAGAAGTTGGGAGCCATGTTACGCTCAGCCATAGCCTGAATGGTTCGAGTGGAACCGAAAGTGCAAGAGTTGGCGACGGAGAGGACGGCAATAGTGATGACAGCGTTCATGATGCTGGGAAGGACCTTGATGCCAGCATCCTGGATAGCGAGAACGAAGGGAGAGGCCTTGGTGTTGGCACCGCTGGCACCCAAGAGACGGGGGTCGTTGGCGGGGAGGATAAGACCGACGATGAACAGGTTGAGAATGTAGAAGATGGCAATTCGCCAGAAGACCTGCTTGCTAGCCATGGGGATAGACCGGCGGGGGTCGGCAGACTCAGCAGCAGCCAGACCAACCATCTCAGTACCACCGAAGGAGAAGGCAGCGACAACGAAGACAGCGCAGAAACCCTTGAAGCTGGTGAACGCACCAGGGTCGTGCCAGTACTTAACGCCGATGTAGCCCTGGTTACCGACACCACCGCAGTTGATGACAATACCAAGGATGATGAAGCCAACACAGGCGCAGATCTTGATGATGGAGAGAACAAACTCAACCTCGCCGTAACCGCGGACACCAAAGACCTGGACAACCATGAGGACGACGAGGAAGACGGTGACCCAGACAGCCATGTTGATATCTTCTCTCCAGAACTTGATGGTGATGGAGGCGGCGATGAGTTCGAAAGGAAGCACGGTCAACCAAGCAAGAGCGTACTGCCAACCCATGGCGAAACCCCAAGAAGGATCGACGAAGCGGACGATGTAGGTAAAGAAGGCACCGTTAACAGGGTAGAGGACAGCCATCTCAGCGAGAGCCAAGCATGTGCAGAGAAGCATGATACCGATGATGAGATATCCGATGAGGAGAGCAGCAGGGCCACCCTTCTGGAGGGCACCACCTGAACCGACGAAGAGACCAGCACCGATAGCACCACCTGTGGATCGTCTGTTAGTTAAAAGCTGGGGAATGGTGGAGAAGTGAAGTCGTACCGATGGCGATCATCTGCATGTGTCGGTTCTTAAGATCTTGTTTAAGACCACCGTTCTTGACCTCGCCAGTCTCAACATCTCGAGACTCGGCGACATCGAGAACGGCCTCTTTGCCGTAATCAGCGGGTGGGGTAGAAGCCATGGCTACTAGTTGTTGTGATGGTGATGAGAAGGAAGTGGTGTATGAGAAAGAGAGAGATGAGGATGAGAGTGATGGAAGCTCTTGGTTCTTCTATCCCAAAACTGAGGGAGAAGGGCTGCGTATTTGTACTCGATTTATCAACATAGTTGCACGATCTACCGAGACTATGGAATTGCTGCAACGGTCTAGATTTGGTGGCGCTAGATGCAATGCAAGCTGGAGCTGGAGTTGGAGACGGGCGAAGGGGGGGTAGTCTCCCAACGTTAGTCTGCTGGCCTGTTAGCCTTTGCAAGGTTGGTAAATCGTAAATGGTGTGCAGAACGGGCAGTCTAGCCTATCTTGCTTTGCCCCAAAGAGTTTATCTTGAGACTAAAACCTAGGCTGATGGAGCTATTGGTGCGTCAACTCCAGGCTACGGTATCGTGGGTGGGTACGAGATTTTCATGCCCACCTTGGAGTACAGTAGAGCAGAGTAGTGTAACCCCCCTTATCTCGTTCCCGTCTTGGTCTCTTGTCTATCTCTCGGCGTGGGCGAGAGAGGCTCCGCAGGCCAGAATCGTGTCGTCCTCAACCGGCCCGGTCAGGTCTGGAACTCAACTCTTGAACATGGCTCGTGGTTCGTGCGAGCAAAGACTAAGCAAAGCAACCGGTTGGACGGCGCTTAATTCGTAAATCGTTTGATGATATTCTAGGTATTTCTGTCCTTGCTGACTCGCTCAATCTGAGTTGAGTTGTTTATTTTGCTTCGTCAAGTTAAGGTTATTCACAAATACTACCCAGGCATGTCAGCGTCAGATTCTTGTTTTGATGCTACATTCCTTTGGAATTAAGTTGCATGTACCCATGTCCAAGTACGAGTGATCCTCTCGGCTGTTCTCCGTTCTCGCTCTGAGACTGTTCGATCGTTGACTGCCAGTAGACGCGCCCCAGACGCGCAGTAACAACCCCTGTATGGGTATGATCCTCTTTGGCTTCAACGCCACGTTTGCAATCAATCCAACGCTTGAACTGTAGCCCCGTAAGCTGATTGAGCTACTTTCGGAAGGTCGTCATTGCGGCCCATGTCCCTCTTCGGGAATCACCTTGCGGTAGTCATCAAGTAATGACTTATGTCGTATTACAAGACAAATGCTGTCACGGTGTCACCTCGAATCGAACCGAGGGTCTGGGTCAAGCTCCAGCTCCAGTCTTGCCCAGACTCTGCGATCTGCATTCGAGATCTCTTTGAATGCGATGCACCACTTGGCGATGCGATGCCAATAGATCGCCAAGGACCTCCAAATCTTCAGGAAAGTTTAGCACTCAAAATTCTCAGAGTGCAAAACTTGGAGAGGCAGCCTCTTCTGTGTTTCCCCCACATGCTCCAAGCAACCCTCACGCGGCCGCCTGTTGGTGAAGGAGGGTGGCAAACAAAGAGCTAATTATCAAGCTAGAAAGCTTCCAGACTGTCCTTACTTGCCATCAACTTATCCCTTATTGGTGCTGAGCGGCCCCAGACACTAGTGGTAACAGTGAATCTGGCCCATGTTGACCATGTCCCTGTAGGCTTGTCCTAGGGCCAGCTAGCGAATTTGGAGACCTCTTCCCCTCTCCTGGTGGCTTTCAGCTGCCTGACCGCTAGGCAAGGAAAAACGCTATCTCTTGGCTGAAGATACTGATTTTTCCCCCATCGCTCATATCTTCGGTATATCCATGATTGGGCCGCTGATATTAACTGTGGCTTGCAATCTCCTCACGAGCGGGCTTCCCCTCATGAGAAAATTTTTCAATCGAAGCTCAAGCTCAAGCCAAGAGTGAGGCTCAATAGAGTCTTTGCGTTGTATCTTCTTGGCTTTCCGGGGAAGATGGAGCCTGTGCATCGGTTACGACGAGGCCACCCCAGACCCAGATTCAGAATCTGGGGATTCTCCAGACTCTGGAGTCTAGACACTCAACTTTGGTGATTCCATTACGAAATCGCTTCCTCTTCATTTGGATCCTGTTTCTGGGGTAGATTTTTGTAGGTAATCTCATTCTCCCTGGTTCGCTCGGGGAGATCCATACCTGTGATGACTCCAATTATTAGCCTCCTTGTGCTAACTTGTTTAAGAAGGTGTTGACACATATGGTGCGGAGTAGATATTTCATATTTCCACTGCGGAGCCGTGACCTCGATCTAGACCTCTCTCTTCCCCACACAGACAGAATGGGAATTGTTGATTAGGTTGCTAGCTGGTTCAACAGGGATAAGCTTTGACAGCATTCCCTCACACGCAAGAGTCCCCACGTGAAGCCATCACATAAGCATTTGCTGTCCTCAACTGCTCCTTATCCTGTGTAGGGAAGAAACTGCCCGGTGGCGCTCCTAGTGGCCATGTTAATCTTTGGAGACGACTCGTACCGTTAGCTGGCTGGTTTTATGCCGGCTCTGGCCATTCCAGTGTTCCCACCATGGTATTATTGAGATGTCGATGATGGTTGTTGGTCTCATTGCTGCTCTGCCTAATTTCACAACGCCCAACGAATGCTCGTCACCCAGAAGTTGCCATAGCAGTAAATTTGACTCCGTCCATTTGCGGTGTTGGCTGCCGTTCAACATTCCCTCTCTCGTATCGCGATAGCCACACAGCGTCTCCGTTAACCGCCTCCAATGCCTCCCGCACTTGGACGTTTCGCTCCAAAATATCCGAGAGTAGGTCAAGAATGTCGTCAAACATTTCCTCGTCAACCTGAACGTACGACACAAGAGCCGTCAGTAGCTCAATTGTGCCCTCCCACACTCGCGCTGGTGACGCAAACTTCCCCAGACTACCTGAAGATGATGCGACTATTGGCGTAATAGCCTTGCCGCTTAGACTGTTGCCAGTTCTCAGGGGTATCAGCACGCGGCTATCGTCGCTTTCTTTTCCCCACGAAACCCCAGCTTCCCCGCGGGGCCTGGTCCAATTCGGCGAAGCGGAAGCTTGACGTTTGACCTTGCGGCACCAATCTCGAAGCCAGTCAGCCCAATCAGTCTTGAAGCGAGAGCTAAGAAAGTCCCCCGCAGCAGCGCAAAGCCCGGCAAGAGCGCGGCACGCCTCGACCGTGATATAAGCTTCTGGGTCCTGCAGCCTGCCGATCACAACTGGCCAGATTGAGTTAACAAGGGGCAAAAATGCTTCCTCGTCGGGAGCCAAAGCAGTGGAGGCAATCGTCAGGAGCTCAAGCAAGGATCGTCGTAGTGTTGGTGTTGGTGATGTGAGGTAGTGCTGGGTAAGATTTGCCACTCTAAGCAGGAGCTGATACGTTTGTGTGTTTGGTGGTTTCTCTGGTTCTGGTGGAGGCTCCGCCGCCTCGTCGATCTCGCCTTCGTCCTTATCCTCCTTCCACGGAATCTTTGGATGCCGTCTCACAGTGTCTTTTTCTGCCTCATCGAGCACTTCTCGTTGTTTTCGTCTCTTCAGAACGTCTAACAGATCTGGAAGCCCGGGCGGCTCCTTATGTTCTTTTCTATGGTCTGGTTTCGAACTCGTCTGATATTCTAGCAACAGCATGTCTGATCGAACACCCTGATTCACAACCTCTTTGAGCACGGCAAAGAGGTTCTCTACGAAGATCGGATATCCGTGATAGTTGTCCAATGCTCCAAAAATCGAGTCAACAACATCGTCCAGATAGGGAACTAGTCGAGGGCCTGCTAGTCGGATCATCATGGTCAAAACGTTGATTGAAGCAGGTGATATATCCAAGCTGTTGAGTCGCAGTGAGACGGAATTGACCATGTAGTCAACGTTCTGGATAATAAGCTCCGAAACATTGGGATATCCGCATGAAACTGCTATGTTATTCAATGTAACAATAGCGTGCTTCTGAAGATCCGGGCTATTGGATCCTAAGAATGTCGCAATAGGGAAGAGGACGTCAATGAGCTCAGGTCGGAATGACTCTCCTGATCTTTGTGCTGTGTAGGCGGTAACTTCCAAGGCTAAAGCTTCTAACCGCCAGTCAACAGGTTCAGTGTCTGTGTGACGATCGAGAATCTGCACCGATGTTGCGTAAAGCTCATTGAATATGGTGTCAATATCCTGAGAGGGGTCGGCTATTGATGTCAGGTTTAGAAACATCTCTTCCTCTGCAGAAGACGCATGGCTAGCTTTAACAAGCTGAAAACAGAGCCAGAAGGTAGCAACTTGGCTGACAAGGTTGCCGGTTTCCTGGACTTGTTCTAACATGTTACCTGCAAATCTTGCTTGTTGGGATGAAGAGCCAAGGAATGCAATAAGTGATGCTATCTCACTGCGAAGCTTCTTTTGGGATTCAGAAGGGAGTATTACAGGCTGGTACTGTACACCTTTGTACTCTTTTGATGCCTCTGCTCCGTCAATGAGTCGAACATCTGTATTTTCGTTCACTGTTAGAGCCTTCGATGCTTGCATAAGGGATATGACGCTATCCCGTAGCATTACCGACATAGACTCGTCAAGTGTGGATGATTGTATGTGTAATTCTTTGAGTAGTTCAAGGCCCTTCAATACGTTACGTATTGCGTCTCGCTTTACGTCCTCGTCCCCTGATTGCATCAACCGTGTGAGACTCGACATCCAATTGTATGTTGTCGTTTTCACGATTTCGCCGAGCTCTGGGTAAATACCGACAAGATCTTGTAGACTTGTTTGTGTCAAGGACACCTTGTTCTCGGTTTCCCCAAGCATCATTGCCGTCTCGACCAGTATATTTGTGCTGTTGGACAGCGTATTGTGGCATTCATCCAGAATGATGACGCAGAGCTTGTTGAGGGCATTCTTGACCACTATAGAATCGTGAGATCGCAATTTCATGATTGCCGAGAGCGCTTTCTTAACCTGCATTGCAGTTGCCTTGAGCCACGCTGGTGATAATATTTTATTGTCATGGATTTCATCCCGTTCTGTGTCGGTCTTGGCCATTATAGAACGCGTTCGAATATCGGCCATTACACTCGTCAACACGAGACTGACTGTCTCGAGGCATTTGGCAAGAACAATGCCTTTATATCGGTTGGGCGAAGACGAGACTTTGGCTAGTGAGGATATCGTGCCAGGCAAGAAGCTAGCTAGCGCGGCAGTTTCCTTGACAGTATAATAAACAGCTTGCAGGGCCCGCAGTGCTTCTTGTTGAATCTGGGGTGTCGCGCCGTCGATTACTCCATTTAGCATGACGGTTACTCCATGTCCAAGTGCAGGTATTGACTCCGCTTCCGAGAGCCCCGGTGCCGCGGTGGCTGATAGACCGGCTGTATTAAAGAGAGCCGTCAACCCACGAAAGGTCTCCAATACTGTCTCTTCAGCAACAGGACGTGCGCGTGTCGGAGCAGAACCGGGTGTGCCATCAATAATGAAAGTCAAGAGACTCAAGATCTGTCTAACGAGCTCTGCAGAGATCTTTGCCTTCCAGCCGTGCGTAATCAGAATTGTGAGGGTCTTGATGCAGTTCTCGATCAAAGACATGGGGTATTGATCCATCCGGCGGAAGACATGATGAAGAGGAAAGAAGACGTATTCGGAAAACTTCTCGTCAAGAATTAACGGGTTCTGTTTGATTTGCTCGTCAAGAAGGCTCAGGAGGTGCCCTGTCTGCTTGCCTAGTTCTTGGGAAGAAACTGGTGCATCTCCCTCTCGTATCGCCAACTGGCTTATCTTGACGCAACATGGTTTGAGCTGTGGTTTTTTTTGTCAGTGCATAAGCCTTAGAGTATAAAGAATTGCATCTTACTCTTTGAAAGAACTCATTCCTCTCCTGACTGCTGGTTGTCGATTCCATGGTTGTCGAAGCGCAGTGCTTCTAGCTTGTCTATTCATGCATGTTCTGTTCTTCACAGGAGGTAAGCAGAGATTGCTGAGCCAAGGAATTAGCGAACACGAGCGCGAATACGCAGGAATACTGCGTATGTCTTAACACACCGTTTGTAGTAGAAGTGGAGGGAGTAGAACGAAGATGGCTTATATCAGTGCTGTGAAGTGATTGCGAAAGACCCCAGTTTGTTCTAGTAGTTTACTGAGATGGTAAAATTGTAGTGTGGAGAGAGAGGTCAATGAGAGAAAGTGGTTTAGCTGGGACATACAGTGCAAAGTTATTAATTTGCACAGAGCTACTCCGTACCTACACCAAGGCTGTCATAGGTGATAAGATAATTGCTTGCCTGCCTATCTATGGTAACTTGCCAATCGCCTTTAATATAGCTTAAATGTGGTATGATTATTCTTCTTTCCTCTTGCCCTTGTAGCCCGTCATCCTGACGCACTTCTGTTTTTCATTAGCTAGGTAGTCATAACTTACAATATCACCCTCTCATGATGGTTGTTCATGTCATGTCTCACACTGTGCTACGCACACACATTCCCAGGCTTCTACCAGCTTCGAATGCCTACAACAACCATTAAGGATCAGATGCTAATTGTAAAACAGCAACTCAAAGATTGCGTCTGTTCCAGCCTAGGGCCTATTTGTGGCAAGTGGATAATCGACACATCCCTGAACCTGCCCAGAGGAAGGACAGAAGTTTATATACCTCAAAAGACCTCCAGCAGATTCCCCTCCATTGTTCTCCCTCTCTTCAACCGCAACCACTGCATATCTTTCAAATACCGGTCCAATAACTCTCACAACAGCTTCAACCATGGCTCCTTCAGGTCCTTTCTCCGCTATTGTTCATCCTTTCGAATCCAAGTGTCGAGGTTCGGCGGCTTACGAGATTGGTCTACCTTCGGCTCGTAATGCTATCGTGTTTATCGGCGGGCTTACAGATGGGCCACATACTGTTCCCTACACCCGACTTCTAGCCCAACGTTTAGAAGAGGCAAAGGAACTAGGCTACTCCGTTGTTGAGTTCCGCATGAGGAGCTCTTTCATTGGTTTTGGTATTTCAAACCTTTCCAATGACGTGGAAGATATCTCTGCTCTGGTCAAGTATCTTCGAGGAATTGGCAAGGAAAAAATCGTTATATTTGGTTCCTCAACTGGCTGCCAGGTAAATATACCCTTGACACTATATCTTCAATCTTTCTGACCAATTGCAGGACTGCATTGAGTACGCCAACTATGAAAAGTACAACAATGAGCCTGTGGACGGCTTCATCTTGCAGGGTCCGGTATCGGATCGGGAGACATTAGAGCTGATCTTCCCTGATCCTCAGCCAAGTCTCGACCTCGCGGCAAAAATGATTTCTGAAGGAAAGGGCGGCGATTGCATGCCTTTTGCTATGATTCCTGCTGCTCTGGGAGCTCCCATCTCGGCTTACCGGTTCCAGTCTTTGACAATTAAAGGGTATGTAGGCAGCTTCCCGCTTACAGTAGTCTCATGAGCTAACGGGCTGACAGTGGTGACGATGACTACTTCTCATCGGACCTGGATAAAGAAGTCCTGGAGAAGAATTGGTCTCGGTTCAAGAAGCCGGTGCTAGTCCTGCATTCTGCGGAAGATGAGTATGTCCCTGCCCGCATCGACCAGGCTGCGAGCAACAAAAAATACAAGGCATTGAACCCAGTCGTCAGCCACTTGTCGGGGCTGATTCCTGGCGCGAGTCATACCGTGGATCAACCCGAGGCACAAGAATGGCTTTCTAAGCAGGTGGTTACGTTTCTGAGAGATGTTTAGGAAAACATGTATTCACAATGCGCATGAATGTGAACGAGCACCTGGACATTTGTTGTGGTCCTTTTTTTTTTTTTTTGTCTCGGGACATTGTTTACTACAGCTGGGTTCCTCAACACCCACTTACACAATATTAGTACAAAACCACAAAGTAGCTTCCTCTAAATAACCAAAGCTGCCGGAAAGCACCAAAAATGTAACTTTTAGTATTACATACAACATATTTATGATACAACAAGTATAGCTATTCTAGCTGCCAAGGCAACAAACATAGACGACTGCCGAGATGCTCGACACCCTCCAGGGTAGGAGAAATCAGCGGAAAATAGACTACAGCACTCCGTACTCTCTGACCTAAAGTCCGTTCACTATCTCCAGCTGCGACAGTAGCAATCATAGAACCCCACTAAGCAGCTCGCCTAGCATTGCTAGCGTATGCTTGGGTGTTCGCGGAAGTAGCATTTGCAGCAAATTCTGGGGACCAGCTTACCAACCACGACAAGGGCCAGCCAATTCGACAATTCGACAAGATTCTGCCTGTCATACCCAGGTACCTACTTTTCACGGAAGTCGCCCATTGTTTCTGCGAACGACTTCTTCTTGAACCATCGTTCGCTCAGAGGTGACCGGATTCGTATCTAGGTGTATTTATTCCATCCTGAGACTGTCTCTGTCTTTCCGAGCAGTTTCCGATCATCGTGCTCGCTCCTGTTCACGGCGATTACGCTCTGACGTCGACTCGCGCGAGCTTCCCGAGCTTCCAAAGTCTTACCCTTCCACTACCATCAGGACGCGCCATCGCCTCTGGCACCTTACGAATTCCCTGCCACGTCTCTCTAGCATGAGGTGACTTTTGCGCGAGTCCCCTTCGACACCTCGATTTCTGTGAGAAACAACAGTCGCGATAATGGCTTTCTACAGCGAGCAACAGCAACAAGTTCTCTTCGAGACCGGCTCGTTCACGGGATTTCGCCCGCTGCGAGAGCTTGGCGCAAACTACTTCAGCACCAGCTCGTTCAAGCAGCCTCTGTGTGGCAATTCGGAAGGATGGGGTCCTTTGAGTCCTCATCGCTACGATTTCACGCCTTGTTTTATTGATGTCTGGATAGCCGCGGTATCTGTTTTCGGTCTTTTGTTTGGATCGCTTGCTGTTTGGTGGCTGCTCGTCAAGAAGCAGAAACAGGAGGGACAAACCAAGAACGTGCCCTTCTATATCAAGCAGGTAAACATTGCAGCTAATGATTCCTGATTTAACGCTGTTCAGCTGAGCTAACTTTGTATTTTCAGTCCCTTCTCGCCGTCATCATCGTCGACGTCATTGCCCAACTTGTCGTTCAGATTATTTTCATGCCCCATGTCTGGTATGGCGACTTCCGAGTGTTAACAACCTTTTTGACCGTCCTATCGTTATTCGTCGTATTCGCTATCCAATGGATCGAACATTCGCGCATTCGATACCCCAGTGGCGTCGTCCTCTTCTACTGGCTTTTCCTCCTTATCTCTTTCGGCGTCAAATTACGATCTCTTATATCGCAACAAATTTACGAATCCAACCTACCATACTTCATCATTTACTGCGTTGGAGTTGGACTGTCCCTTGCTGAGTTCCTTTTGGAGTGGCTGTGGCCTCGAAACAATGCCCCTAGTGGTTATGAAGCTATCGAAGAAGAGGAAGAGTGTCCCATGGAATATGCCAATGCCTTCTCCCAGCTTGCTTTCTCTTGGATGACACCAATGATGCAATATGGCTATAAAGTGTACTTGACCGAAGATGATCTCTGGGCCCTTGCCAAAGATGACAAGACCAAGACCACTGGAGCTCGCTTTGACAAAGCCTGGCAGTATGAGTTGGAACATCATAAGAAGCCTTCACTGTGGAGAGTTTTGTACAAGGCTTATGGCGGTCCCTATTGCTTTGCTGCGATCTTCAAGGTCGGAAACGATGTTGCCCAATATATTCAGCCGCAGTTGCTTCGGCTTCTTATCTCTTTCGTGGATTCTTACAGCAAAGGCAAGACTCCCCAGCCCGTCATTAAGGGTGCTGCAATCGCATTGGCCATGTTTGCCTGTGCTGTTCTGCAAACTACCATGGTTCATCAGTATTTCCAGCTTGCTTTCGTGACCGGTATGCGCATCAAGGGCGGCCTCTCCTCAGCCATTTACCGCAAGTCGCTCCGACTGTCCAGTGAGGGCAGATCCTCAAAGTCCACTGGCGATATCGTCAACTACATGGCTGTCGATGGCCAGCGTCTGCAGGATCTTACCCAGTTCGCTCAGCAAATTTGGTCTGCGCCATTCCAGATCATCATCTGCATGGTTTCTTTGTACAACCTGGTTGGTTGGTCCATGATGGCGGGTATCGTTGTCATGATAATTATGATGCCTATTCAAGGATTTGTAGCTCGCATCATGAAGAACATGCAGAAGGAGCAAATGAAGAACAAGGATGCCAGAAGCCGCTTGATCAACGAGATCATCAATAACATGAAGAGCATCAAATTGTATGCCTGGGGTTCTGCTTTCATGAACAAGCTCAACTTTGTCCGAAACGAGAAGGAGCTCAAGAACTTGCGAAAGATTGGTGCTACCCAGGCCTTTGCCAACTTTACTTGGACCACGGCGCCTTTCTTCGTGTCATGCTCAACCTTTACTGTCTTTGTCCTGACCCAGGATAAGCCGCTCACCACCGATATCGTCTTCCCTGCGCTGGCCTTGTTCAACCTTCTGACGTTCCCTCTTGCCATTCTTCCTATGGTCATCACATCTATTGTCGAAGCTTCTGTCGCCATTGGACGTCTGACTAGCTTTCTCACTGCCGAAGAGCTCCAGCCCAACGCCATCACCATCAAGGCTGCCCCTGAGCAACTTGGCGAGGAGAGCGTCATTATCCGCGACGGTACATTCTCCTGGAATCGTCATGAGGACAAAGCCGCCCTCACTGACATCGACTACACCGCGTACAAAGGAGAGCTCTCTTGTGTTGTTGGTCGTGTCGGTGCCGGTAAGTCATCTTTCCTCCAGAGCATCCTTGGCGATTTGTGGAAGGTCAAGGGCAAAGTCGAAGTGCGAGGAACTGTTGCATATGCTTCTCAGCAAACCTGGATTCTCAATGCTACTGTCAAGGAGAACATCATCTTTGGATACAAATATGATGCTGAGTTTTACGAGAAGACTGTCCATGCATGCGCGCTAGTAGACGATTTCGCGCAGCTTCCTGACGGAGATGAGACTGTCGTTGGCGAACGAGGTATCTCTCTCAGTGGTGGTCAGAAAGCGCGTGTTTCGCTGGCTCGTGCTGTCTATGCCCGTGCCGACATCTACCTTCTCGATGACGTTCTTTCTGCTGTTGATTCTCATGTTGGTCGTCACATCATCGACAACGTCCTTGGAACCCGTGGTCTTCTTGCTTCAAAGACTCGCATTCTCGCGACTAATGCTATCGCCGTCCTTCGCCAGGCTAGCTACGTGTCCCTGGTCAAGGACGGTCGCATTATTGAGCGAGGAACATACAAGGAACTGGTTTCTCAAAAGGGTCTTGTCGCAGAGCTTCTGAAGACTGCCGGTCACGAGTCTAGTGATACCAACAGCGAGCCCAGCTCCAGCGCCTCAAGCAGCAAGGCCGCTACGATCATCGAGCCAGACTCAGCCCACGCCAAAGAAGAGATCGAAGAGGCTCAAGAACAAGTTCCTGAGATGGCTCCCATCAAGACCGGTGCTGGAGCTAAACCTCGATCAAGTAGCATGGCCACCCTCCGTCGTGCCAGCACTGCAAGTTTCAGGGGCCCCCGAGGCAAGCTTACCGATGAGGAGGTTGGTGGTTCCTCCAAGACCAAGCAGGCCAAGGAGCACTTGGAGCAAGGCAAGGTCAAGTGGTCCGTTTATGGTGAATACGCTAAGATGAACAACATCTACGCTGTTGCTCTGTATCTGTTCATGCTTCTCGCTTCGCAGACTGCTACCATCGGTGGTTCCGTTTGGTTAAAAGAGTGGTCTGAGCGAAACCAAAAGACAGGTTCGAACGAACACGTTGGCAAGTACATCGGAATCTACTTCGCGATCGGTATTGGAGCTTCCGCTCTCACTGTTATTCAAACCCTGATTCTCTGGATTTTCTGCTCAATCGAGGTACGTGTTGTCACTCGTTATTTAGTACAGACACTAACTCTACAATAGGCGTCTAGGAAGCTTCATGAGCGCATGGCCAACGCCATCTTCCGCTCTCCCATGTCCTTCTTTGACACTACACCCGCTGGGCGTATCCTGAATCGATTCTCCAGGTGAGCGCACATCCTTTTTGACCCCCAGAACGGTCGTACTAATAGATTGTTAGCGACATCTACCGTGTTGATGAGGTGCTCGCGAGAACCTTCAACATGCTCTTTGTCAATGCCGCTCGGTCAGGCTTCACCCTGATTGTTATCTCCGTTGCGACACCAGCTTTCGTTGCATTGATTGTCCCACTTGCCTTGGCCTACTACTTCATCCAGAGGTACTATCTTCGAACATCGCGTGAACTCAAGCGACTCGACAGTGTCAGCCGAAGTCCTATCTACGCACATTTCCAGGAATCACTCGGAGGCATTTCCACCATTCGGGCATACCGACAGCAGCAGCGATTTGAGCTTGAGAACGAATGGCGCGTTGATGCTAATCTCCGCGCTTACTTCCCTTCCATCAGCGCAAACCGCTGGCTTGCCGTTCGCCTCGAGTCTATCGGTGCTATCGTCATCCTGTCTGCCGCTAGCTTTGCCATCATCGCTGTTTCTAGTGACGTCCCCATCAGCTCCGGTATTGTCGGCCTGGCGATGTCATACGCCCTGCAGATTACGACCTCCCTCAACTGGATCGTTCGTCAGACTGTAGAGGTTGAGACCAACATTGTGTCGGTTGAGCGTGTCCTTGAATATGCAGCCCTACCGAGCGAAGCACCCGAGATTGTCACCAAGAACCGACCTCCTGTCTCGTGGCCTGCCAAGGGAGAGGTTGATTTTGTAAACTACAGCACCCGCTACAGGGAGGGCTTGGACTTGGTTCTCAAAAACATCAGCCTCGACATCAAGTCACATGAGAAGATTGGCGTTGTCGGTCGCACTGGAGCTGGCAAATCATCTCTCACTCTTGCATTGTTCCGCCTGATCGAACCGGTGACGGGCCATATTGGTATTGATAATATTGATACATCTTCTATCGGCTTGCTCGACTTGCGCCGAAGACTGGCTATCATTCCACAAGATGCAGCACTCTTCGAGGGCACCGTTCGAGATAACCTTGATCCCGGTCATGTTCACGACGACACTGAGCTTTGGAGCGTACTCGGTAAGTAATCTACGATATTGCAACCCTAATGCACCCATGCGCTGCTCAGACAAGCGTATCTTTTGTCAGCAGACGCTGTGTAACATTTGCTGACATATAACCCTATAGAGCACGCACGATTGAAGGACCACGTTTCAAGCATGGATGGTGGGCTGGAGGCCAAGATTAACGAAGGAGGTAAGTTGACGCTCGGCACTCCCACTCCGCTTTCTTTCGGCATTTCTTGACCGGTCTGCGATTTCCCTCACCGGCCACCCGAGCATCTGGTTCTACCTGTCAAGGCTTCATCGAATGTGGTGTGCACAGGCATCTGTCCCTTGACTACGATAATGAGCAGTCTCTTTTTTGCAGCCATTTCGAAGACAAGAGATGTGCTTAATTGCGCATCCCGCATGAAGATCAAGTCCCGTGGTTTGCTCACTTAGGGGAGCAACACCAGCAACCTGGCTCATGGAAATGCGACTCAGCCATATCTGCAATCTTCACATGTTTTGTTCTGTAGCTAACATTGTCACTCGTAGGCTCCAATCTCTCTCAAGGTCAGAGACAACTCGTCTCGCTTGCTCGCGCAATGCTCACCCCGTCCAACATCCTGGTTCTCGACGAAGCTACCGCTGCTGTTGATGTTGAAACAGACGCTATGTTGCAGAGCACCCTCCGATCACCCTTGTTTTCTAACCGCACCATCATCACCGTGGCTCATCGTCTCAATACCATCCTCGACAGCGATCGTGTCGTAGTGCTCGACAAGGGTGAGGTTGTCGAGTTTGATAGTCCGGCCGAGCTTGTGAAAAAGCAAGGTGTTTTCTACGGGCTGATGAAGCAGGCTGGCCTGGAACTTGAGCAGACGGATGCCTAAAATGGACCAGTTGTGATGGAAGTTGATTGTAAAGATAAAAGAAATACTGTGAAATACAAGAGAAGGAGGGGTTCTGTATACTCTAATTGGTTGAGCAGTGCGTCCGTAGCCTCCGTTGATTGCTTGTGTGAATTGCGAAGTGGCCCAGAGGCGTAGAATGTCTCCAAGTCCGAGATGACGCATCAACGGAATATCTGCTGCGTGCCACCCGATACGATTCAGAAGCCTACGCTGACGGTGGATGGTTAAGCAGGATGGCCGTGCGCGGCAGTCCACGTTGGATTTATCCCCGACACCAGTAGACATGGGGATAGGGACAGGGAGACAAGACGAGATGGTGTGGGTTGTGATGTGGCAAGGATTAGATGCCCCCTGAAGGTGAGGTGCCCAGGGTGCCCACGGACAAATCTGACGGAGCGCATCGAAGTGACGAGGAAGACTTGACACGTAACATACTGGGGTAACCACTGTACAGTACGGTACCAGTATGGTACGCATCCGTGGACATGTATCCGTACTTGATCGGGGGAAATAGTCCATGTCGTGTTGTTGACTGGACAGTGTATGCAACACGGCAAATTATGTTTCCGACAGAACTTCTCCAAGACAATCAAGTGTATGCTCCGTAGCGGCCGAAGGGATTCACATAAGACAACAACAGCTGTTGGTCTGAAATATGCCAACTGCCTTGGTGGGACATACGGAAAGCCAAACATCAACTGACAGTCCCTGGTCTTGAGCAGAGTGTTTTCAGGGTCTGTGCTTCACAGGCTGTGCATTGGCCTACTCATACCGATATTTTTGGATCGCTTACGCGCCAAAGAGACATGCTTTTGTTTGCAAACCAACAGACGGGCATTGCCATAGACGCGATGGTGGCAATGCCCTCAAACAGCGTCGAGTAAGCTTGCTGGCTTGTTTGCTTGTCTACTTGTCCCGCTGCCCGCGTACTAGGGGGTGGCTAAATTGCATACTGACTCAAAGGCGCTTGAATCGTGAAGCGCCAATGTGGGTTCTTTGCTAGTCTTGGTTGACATCTACCACTCGGGCCTACGGGAGTTCAGTTTCCCTGACGATCCAGAGATCCAGAGATATTAGATACGAGACGTTAACGAGTTAAACCCGATTTCAACCATAGCCCGAGACTATTCCCGGCTGGCCTTCTCCCCCGTACGCCGTACTCCGTCCGTAATAGTATCTTTCGCATCACAGCGCGATGGGTGATGCTGAGTCATCGTCTTGTTGGACTTTGCAAATGACTGACGTCTGGAGGAAGAGACGAGTTACGAGAACGAGGACTGTTGAGAGCATACTGATCAAATCAATACTACCCTATACTCCATATTCTCATACCAGGACATACTGCACAAAGCATTACCTATGTAATAGTCTTGAATCGGAAGTGATGCCTCGTGACTAAAAACTTGACTTGCCAAGAGTTACCACGAGATCCAGATGTTGAAAAGGCCTTTCATATCTCCGCTTCCAAGTGTCAAAAGTGAGACAGGCTAAACAGGGACGATAACCACGCAAATAGCATGTACGTGAATGTACGTAAGTATAGTTAGTACTCCGTACATGTGGAGGAGGTGAGGAATGGGCCATTCGCTGGCGGAGTTCAACCCGGCGTACCCGAGCAATTCGCATGATGCGTTGACGTTTGCTCAGTCTCCAAGCTTGGAGACTAGCAGGTGACAAACTTAAAATGGAAAGAGGTCAGTTGTCTGCCTTATGCAAGTACGTTATGTGAGGTACAGTACTGGCTAAGCGCTAAGTGTATGTAACGACATCGGCGATCTTTTACGCTTGTACTACGTAGTATGAAGCCTTAAGTTCGAAGTGAATCGTGACAAAAGGAGCAAATTGTGAGTATAACGAGTGTTCAATACCCCCATGCATGCATTTTATATGTCTAAAGAGACGTGGTGCGTGGCAACTACTCGAGGACATGAAATCAACAGGCTAGTTAGTGACAGACTCAAAAGGCCAGAACCGAGAACTGAGACGCATTCTGAGTTCTAGCTGATCTGCACCAAGATGTTGCGTTGAGTCAGTGACTAATAATGCTTCGTTAAGAAACATATCGATATTGTAGTTGTGCATCCATATATGCCACCTGCAATCTGAGTTTGAACCTACGCAGCCAGGAAAAGTACTGCCAAGAAGTTGAAAGAGAGGTGGGACCAATAAAGACATAACCTCTGGGATACACATGCTGCTATCATCCAATAACATAGACCACGCGCAGTAGAGTTTTCAGAAAGAACGGATATGAGGTCGACAAGTAACTGATGACGTTGAGCTCTTCCGCTACTGTCGACAAGTAACAGTTGCAGTCGGTCCTGAATTGGATTCAAGCTTGGCAACCAGGCAAGGTAACCAGATGGCATGGCGGATGCAGCAAGAAGCGTGGGGGTATCATTTCGAAATCTGTACCAGGATACTGCGGATCGGTTCCATGTCTAGACCCCAGACAACTCGTGATAACGGCATGCCAGCATGTCCCTCGATAGACCGTGGACGGGACGCCTCATATTTTGCGATGCGGGGATGGCCTGCAGCTCTTAGACATTGAACGGCAAAGAACCAAGAAATGTCTAAGCGGCGACAACAAGAAGCAATAGCCAGTACTGTACTGTCCCTCAGAGGAATCAGCAACTAGTGCAGTTTTCTCGAGGAATCTATAATTGCTTCTGAACACCTGGAGGTTGAAACGAGGAAATGTTGCGACTGCGGGTGTCTCGAGCGAGGTAAAGATCCGCATACGCTATTGCATATGTATGGTTTTTCTGCGACCGGCTTTTTCCATGCCGATGACTGAATGACTTTTGAGTCTGGACTCTAGACTCTTGACTCTGGACCAAGATTTTCAGGGCGGAGACTGGAGAGGGAACATCATCGCTTAAGGCTGACTAAGCCCCTGTACATAGTATTTTGGCAATGCCGAACCGAATAGGTGCGCATTGCCATTCGCGACGGTACCAAGCAAAGCAAACAGAAGCGTGCTACGAACGCTACGCCACAGTGGTCTCCATTTACCTTCTTCCTAGAGTCAAGAACAATGTAGCGAGCAACGAGAACTGCTAATCGCCCGAGTTAGCATTTGATTCTCGCCTGCCTCTCTCTACCTGGTATCTGGATCCTTATAGTCCCAAGAATGCATATACCCGGCATCGCGACCGTCTGATGGAAGGGAAATGTACTCTTTGCCAGTACATGATTCGGCTTCTGAGTCGAGTTCAAGTTTGTCTGAGTAAGTAAGGTAGTGTGGGCATGGGTTTTCATACTTGATATCCAAGCAAAAGCCGTTCATGGGTCTGGGTTAAAGCTGATGGCCGGCACACTGTGCAATCCTTGCTCTTGCAGCTGATACTGGGATCGCCCAACGACGGCGCAGATGTGCCTGTGTGTGTGTGTGCGCGCGTGTGCGTGCGTGTGTGTGAGCTTCCCGCTCCCTGTAGGTACGTAGTGCCGCTGGTGGCCCCTGTGCCTGTGGATTGGACTGAATTGGTAGATACCTATCCGTACGGAGTATTCCATATTACTTGTGAAAGATTAGGGTTGCTGGCCATTGCTTCAACCTGCCAATTAACAGGGGGCCTTGAGGGTTCTGCAGCTTGATGAGTGGCAGCACAGGTTGCGTCGTGCGTGGCCGAGAAACATGCACAGGCATGGCTGGTCACTCACCAGACCCAGTACCTAGACGTGCTATCCGTAGAGAGGAGCCAATTTCTTACTCTCCTTGCTCTCCTTGCTTTCCTTGCTCTCTTTGAAGCTAAACTTGAGCGGATCTGGCTGATGGATCACAGAGTTGACCTTGACCTTGACCTTGACCAAACTGCAGGTTGCAGGCCGCAGGTCGCAGGTTGCATGTTAGGTTGCAGGGCAGGCTAACAGGGGAGCCGAGCCGTACCGCTCGCGTCCCGCCTGTACATCGTCCAAAGTCAACTTAATTACAGTACCTTGGTCCACGTAGAGGTCGGTTTCGGCCGAGAACCTTTAAGCTTGTAGATTAAACTAAACTGACGCGAATAAGCCAATTTTTAACTGCGCAAAGCGACGATATTCTCTCGGACAACAAGAGCCCAACTTTCTTGTCAAGACTCAAAACTGTACAGTGCAGTACATAATCGGCGTGTTCGTGGCTGGATTGCGGGCGTTGTGACAGATACCGACCGTCCCCCATTTGTAGCGAGCGAGATATGTATGTTCTATACGTAGGTAGGTAGTTGATGTCTCTGAGTCTGTGGATGATGGATAAAGTAATCCGGAGACTGGATTGGAATCCCCCTGGGGCGTGCGGGTACGGAATAATTAACCACCTTCAAAGTTGTTAACTGATAATGGAAAGAACTTCTCCCACTAGATCTTCCGGCAACAAAGGCCCTCAATGCCGTGTACCAATCAGTCACGAGCTTTCTTATTTCCACATTGCTTTTTTGCAGGAACAATTCAACAAACTTTCACTACTTCCCTGTCTTGTTCAGGTTCAGGGCAGATGTCATGTAGGAAGGTTCAGCCATCATTCAGGGCTACCTACTACTACGTACCTACCTATCATCAGGTGGTCGGCCGAGCAGCTCCAGGTCCAGTCTTCCAGGCACTGGAGAGCAGTGGAGCCACCCGCCTTCCCTAGGTTCCTTTCATGGAGGCAAACGAATAGAGTCCTGCACGTGATTGGCCAGAAGTATCTCAGAGGGCGCCGGTATTGGCACAACGATGGGCCGAAACTCAAAAGCTGCCGCCACTGAATCTTAGCTTAGCCTCATCGTTCGCGCTGTCACCCGTCCCGTCATTTTCTAGGTATCAAGTGCATAACCCAACCATAGTTGATCTAAGATCTCGCTCAACCGATGGTCAACTCTCGTCTGCATACGGATACAGCTCATTAGGGTAAACTCACACTGCACCTTGCTGCAAGTACCTCGACACGTACAGCACGGTACGTTACCATCATTGCACTGTGCCACTGCCGCTGGCTGTAAGATACTGCTTTGGGCGATAGTGCATGGGCCAGTCCTGCAGGGTTGCACGTTTCGAGCAAAGCTTCCAAGCCTGTGACCCCAAAACACCACTCACAGACCAGACCCATCTCGACAACGGGCACAAATCCAGTAATCGGGCTCCTGGTCTGGTGGTTGGTGGCTGGTTGGCGAGCAGGCCAACAACAAGACATACAGTCAGACGCACAGATGGTTGGTTTGGCTGGGCTGGATGTAAGTACTGTACCTCAGCTGGTTGAATCATCAGGAACAAACACTAAAACACTAGCAGTACAGTACAGTACATCTGTATTATCAGAATTGCCATCACTAACGTACGTGAAGAATCGAGATTAGTTCCGACGGATTCTTAGCCGAATTGTCCTTAACATAGACTCGTACCAGGGCACGTCAGGATATAGCAGCATTGTTCACATCGCTTTGGCTAACCCCCGCTGGATTTCTGGAGAATAGTACATCGTTTTCCGTTTCCACTCACCGCGTCGGACCGGCGACTGGAAGATTATCTACATTTCTCTTCGGTCAAGGTTCTGCGTAGTGCTTAAACGCACCAAAAATGTTTTGCCAATTCGCTCTAGACTCGCTTACGGGTTACCCATGGACCTCCATGCCGCAATGGCCGCATGGCAAAATGAACGGTCCGGCACGGAACACAACCCACCTATCTTTAGCTTTGGAATTCAAAACCGCCGCTGGTTAAAAAGCAAAAAAGATGATGCAATGTGCTTGGGGAGCCAGAAACACAGCCCATGGCCAGGCCAGTCGCTCGTTAACTGCAGCAATTGCCGAATCTTTTGGTGTTTCCGGCTGGCCCCAAGGTCGGCCCAATCGTACCCTATGTCTCACCTTCATGCAAAGTACTGTCTTAATCGCCTCAGTCATGCATTTCTCGTGTTATTGCTTTTGGCTCCTTGGACTTTGGAGCAACTATTGGTTTGGGCTTGTCGAGCCCTCGCTCTGGGTCCACCATTGATTTCAGCCATCGTCTACTTGATCCCTGCCCCGAATCGGTTGAGTCCCCTTCGTACGGCTCAGAGCAGAGCTGGCGTATCTCATTGCCCGATGATACTCAACCTGGATCTAAGGCGTTTGTTGTTATGGCTGCATATGTACACACAAGCTTTTCAGCTCTTCATATCGACAGCTAAAAGACCCATGCAAATATCATCTTCAAGAACCACCTCTGATTTGCAGCTCTTTAGCAGTTGCGCCCCGTTCCTTTTTAAACCACATTCGGGCCCGTCCACTTGTGTGGGGTGTTGGTGCTAAGCGTGGGCCAACCGTCGTCTCTTCTCCCTTGACTCCCTTGACACCCTTGACACCCTTGACATAGGCCCTGTCAGCCAGCACAGTGGATCATGGGATTGGCATACAAACAAGACAGGAATACAGCTCAATTTGAGACTGTCTTGACCTTGACTGGCTAGCGTCAGATATCCTCAACCCCGTACTGTGTGACACTGGCGATGGCCTTTCCTCTTCCCTGCCGCTTTCTCCCACACTTGGCGTCTTCGCCTGGGCGATAGCTGAATATCTCATCTGTTCTTGTCGAGCTGCTGTTGCTGCCACCACTACGAATACATCTTGGTGTTCAATCTTGCTAATATCTGTTAAAAGACATTCATTCGCACCCCTTTCGTCCCCTAGACCCCTCCACCATTCAAACAGACATACACCTGGGATAGTGGTAGGCCCGCTGAGATCGGAGACTTACACACTGCTACCTCCAGGCATCAATTATTGGTCCTAGACCCCTACTGCTCGTTTGGTGTGTGTGTGCGTGTGTGCTTTGAAGCAAGCCCGACCCTGTCTGTTTCCATTCTAATTCATCCAACAGGTATTCATAGTGCTTTCTTTTCTTCCGTTGATTGAGAGACGCCCATCCCGGTATAGAAGCGGCATGGGAAGCTGCCTCCCCCGAAGCTAAACCTTTGAGAAGAGAGACAACATTCATCTACAGAAGGTACCGGTAGTGCGGGGGTCTACCTTGGCTTGTCCCTCATTCCCCGGCTTTGCACCTGTCCCAGTTCTGCAACCTTGTCATATCAGTATCGTCCTCCTTTATCAATATCACAAATCTGCCACTCGGTTCGATCTTGCGTTGGCATCACCACCAGCCTTTCGTGCCGGCATCACTCAATTCTTCAATAACAAGGCAATATTACTATTTCGACTCCAGTCAATATCAGCAAACCTTTTTGACTCTGAGAAGAGGGACAGTTGCCTACATTGGAGTCCCTGGCTCACATCACCCTCTTGAGGATTGCCACACAGGAGCCCAGCTTCCCTCTTGGATTAAGAGGAATCGCTTACCTTCCTGCTTTTCACGAGACGACAAAGCCATACCACAAGTCTCTGGTCGTTTATTTGGATTAGACCTAGTCGGCAACACTTCAAATTTCAGTAAACTCTCAGCCCTTGCTATTGGAATTTTTCGGCTGGCATACAAACTCGACCGAAAAATTGTCAGGGTATTACTTATCCAGATAAACATTCTTCAAATACCTCGATTACGACGTCCTTGGTTCATTGGCGACGAGGTCTATCAGATCATCCGGCTCTAGTAGCACATCAGTTTCGGAACTTACGATACCCATATTCTCTAGAGGTTACCCCCTGGTACACTTTTAATCACCTCCATCCTATTCCCGCACTCATTCCCAACAGTCAACCAGAGCCGCAAGACTCACTGGGATTTGACCAGAAGCAAAACCATATTGACCGGCCAGCTGCTTGGGTTCTCTACTGCGTACTACTGACGCTCTTTATCTTATTGGATATAGTTTTTGTTTGAAACGACTATTGTTACAAGAGTGGTGAAGACGTATAATTACAAACCGACAGTTCGTTATTGCGAGGCGCAGTTGTCTAAGACGCACAAGTCTTTTCCAACCGTCAGTCCTACTATTTGTTGAGTTTCAATCTACGCCCGGCCTGTTGCTCTGCGACTGTCTATAGTTGTCCTTGACTATCGACGGTCAGCTTCAACAAACAGCACCGGCAAACAACCACAAACAACATGGTCAGAGAATGGTCAAGGGAGTCTTTCTCCCGCCACCCTCCTCACCCTTACCTGCCGGAGAGGTTTGTTAGTGAGGTGGTGGAGGATAACCGTTTTACGGAGACACAAGACATGCATCGCCGACAGCCCCCAATGGTAACAAATCCTAGATTCTATATGTTGAAGTACTCGCTGACGTGGAACTCAAGCAAATCGCCGAAGCTCTCCGGAAAGATTGTGGGATATCAACCAGACATTACTTTGTGGCTGTGATATTGGATGATGGAACCCCTCAAACATTCTCCGGACCTGGCACCTCAGGACTTCGAAGTGGTTACGAAAAACAATTTTTCGATATGGACAAGTTCACGAGAGCTATGGACCGTTTAGAATCTGGTTGGTGAAGTTCTGACTTACTTCGAACCCAAGGCTAACGCATAATTAGGAGTAAGCCCTGTCATCAATGATGATTTCGCGTTTGACGGATACAAGCAATCTATGGAGTTCCCCCGAAACCGCATGATGGATCGTCGACGGTTGTCACAATTCGATGATTGGGAAGCACCAGTACGACAAGGCAGGAAGAGAGCTCGAGCCCGACACGCTGTCATTGATGAGGACGAAGCCCCCATGACTGTATCAGCAACGACCAGAAAGAGTATTAAAATCGGAAATCCTGATGACGTTTGGAGCTTTTATGAACAGCGGTTTAAGAATTGCCAACAGACGGCGTGCAAGCTTATTGCGAAGGCATGGGTCAAAGCCGTGGAGCCGAAGAAGCAGTCTACGCATCCATACACGGGAAGCGACGAAAAGGCGCCAGATTGGTGGCCCAAACCCTGGGGACCAACAAAGGAGGATAGGGTTCGCCATAAAGAGCCAGATCATCTATACAAGCGAGGTAATACTCTAACAACATGTGCTACCACTCCCGTACGCTAACAAACAGCGAAAATAGAACGAGTCCATCTACTCAATCATATTCTCAGAATGATTGTGGAGCCAAACAACAGGCAACATCCTGACATTCAAAAGTTGAACTTGAACGTGAAGAAGCTGGAAGAGATCACCATCGAAGCTCTTTCGGGCTTTTTCGCCGACAAAGAAAGCCCTGCCAACGCAAAGAAGCGACCTTTCTTAAACGAGATATTCAGAGTGGCCAAGCAGGAAGAGAGGTTCAAGAAGGAGGAGATCGGTATGCACAGATCAGTAAACTTGGCGATCAGAGTACTAATGCGCTTCAGATGGGACAACAGAGGTCTATGTGATGGCGGATGACAAGATTCCCGATTCGTACGCATCGGGCAACGACGACGACGGGCCTATACCCAAGGAAGAAGACGACCAGGATGTGCCACCAAACAAGATAGCTGCAGTCCATGGTCTAATACCCTCGGCGCCTAGCCATAGCACCGGCACATCACTGCACGGAACACCCTTTCTTGGTGGTGAGTTGCCTGTACGAGGCAACCAGTACACCCCGTCCATGATGCAAGATATGGCACAGGATCAACACGCCTTCGTCGAGAATAACAGTCTTCCCGTAAATGGTCAACCTGCGGTTCATCCTGCTGGCGGTAACCTCGCTATGGATATGGGTGTGCCTCCTTCGCATGATTCCGGTCGTCGGTCATCCATCTTCAGCACCCAAACAGAGTACGGAGGACAGAATGGCACGGCAATGTACACTCAACAGTGGCAACCCGGTTCCACCGCACCCAACTCGTCGTCCATGTATACCTTTACCCAACAGCCACCGAACCCACCCACGACAGCATTCGTCAGTCCTGGTGTTCCGTTAACTCAAGCGCAGCCGTACATGAACACATCATTCGACGGACTAACGCGCGGATATGATCCTAATCAGTCTACCATGTTCCGCAACGGAAGTGTTTCACAACAACCTCAGGTACACCCGGCCCAAGGCTACGACTACATGTCCCATGATAACAGAGGACTTCCCGGTATAAAGGTTGACGATGTTCCTCGGCACGCAATGCATTAGCCTGTATCAGGCCAACCACATTCCGCCCCTCTTATATACGGTCTGAGACAGACTCTTGTTCTTCTTTCGTGGTTAGACAGTGCCCAAATGATAGGCCTGGTTAGACAGCACAGGTCGCTCAGAGACGAACTACACAATGGCTTATAAGAGCTTCAATGTTCCTCAGTTTACATCTTGCTCAATACAGATGCCAGCCTGGCACCTCTCGCTTGAACCCTTCAGACGGTGGGCGGTTACGATTGCCACATGATTCGATACCCAAAATACATTTTCAAGGACGATCTCGGGACGGCTGGATTGATTTATGCGTGTATCCGCATTATATTATTGAAGATATTTATGCTGTGCGTGTTGGCATTTCGGATCTTGGATCCTGTTTGGTATTTCTTTTGGCATGCATTGGGACCCATCTGGACTTCAACATGTTCCAGGTGATCAACTGCTACCGAGTTTTATTTATGCTTGGTAGCTATGAAGTTGTTATGTTAACGACTAGAAACGCGATGACGAGTAATGGCGGTGAATTCATTGGCCGGGTGTGGTCCATCTAGCGCAGCCTGCGTGGGCGATCATTTCTAAGTGGACAAAGACGGTTCATGGAGCAGACAAGCTCACTAGAAATCCTCATACGCAAGGCCTATTCTGGTATTCCAAAGCTTAAAGAGGCCATTCAAAAGGGACCTAAAAGGGACTGGATGTGATGAGGGGTCTACGGGTGTTGCGTTGCAAGTTTCAGCTTGTGCTTGCGTGTTCCGCGTGTATATCGGGTGTGTACAAGGTTTAGTTCTGATAAGCATCAAACTCAACGGATGGACGGAGAAAGAGGACGAACCTCAAAATGAACATTATTGGATGGTCTGTTGTATGGGAACATAAGCATTGAATGGATAAGATGAGTGCAATAACGCTGAAGTAGGTCATGGCGATCTGGAGGTCTAGAGGTCATGATCTTCACGACGATATCCAGGCCAAGAGGGCCTTACCTTGCGTTTTAACGCAATGATAATAGTTTGACTAAATCAATCTTGTCCCCAACGGGTGAAGTTTAATACTGGGAGCGTAGTCCCAGGTGGTGGGTGACCTGATATGCACCCAGCATTGATTTGTATCAATCACAGCTTAGATCAACACCCTGAAGAGTCACAAGTACCGACTCAGGCATACTGGAGGAAGAAGCCGTTCTATCAACTTGTCTCAACACCAAAGCTAACGTATCATATTAAACCATGAAACGGACCCGTCACCTTAACTATCTGCTAACCTAGGAGTGAATCCATCCACCAACGCCAAGCTACGTAAAACTATCAAATCAGTTCGAAAACAGCATATCTCATACCAGGAGACTATTCATGTGCACCAAAAAGGCGCCTCTTGATACTCTCTTCTCCCCTGGCTTCACAAGACTGCCATTCCCGAGTCCCACGATTAAGGGCAAAAATATCAGTTGAAAACATACGAACCGATCTGACCGGCAAATACCTAGGAGAGTATTTGCGAAGGGCAGGATTAGACAGGGAATACTTTAGAAAGCGGGAGGGTGTGATATAGCAGGATATGCCAGCGTAGAAAGAGGCTTCTAGCTCGATGTAGTGGCGGCTATGTTCTCCTCTTTGGGCTGTGGAGGCTCAAGACCAGCATTCTGTGCCACTCGCTTCCAGGTCTCGAGTTCGCGATAGAGGCGCTCACACTCCTGCTTGAGTTTGTCATTGGAAGCACTCAGTTCAGTTATGGCCTGCTCCGTAAGCAGCTTCTCAAGTGTCCACTTCTCAATGTTCTGTTGCTCGTTCTCCTTTAGCTGAGAGATGAAGCTGACGGCTCGCTGGAGGATGGATCCCTTGTTCTTCTCACATCCAGGGACAATTTTAGCAAGCTCGTTTATGCCTTCGTTAATTGTTTCGCGACGGCGACGTTCCACTGCATTATGTTAGCCGATACAATAATGGGGTAGATCAAGAGTTACCATACCTTCTTTGTGATTATCTTTCCGCATCTTGTGCCACTCTTCTGATCCCACGGTCGGCTTCGGATTGGGAGCTCCGGGGTTATACCGTGGGGTTTGATGTGGAACACCGTTAGGTGGCGTGTGTTGATGCTGAGGAGCCACTTGAGGAGGCTCCATGATGCCGTCAACTGTTGGCGTCACATCGGGATTAAATGATGTATCATGGCCGTGATCAGGATCAGTCGCGACCTGAGCTGCGAATTGTTCTTCCGTGGAGGGGGGGATATTCATGGTAGGATACATGCCAAGCGCAGCCTGCGCAGTGCTGGTAGCACTGGTGGGATCCGAGGCTTCGGTATGGTCATGATGATCATGATGATCATGGTGATCGAGATCGGCTTGGGCAGCCTGCTGCAGAGCGTTGAAATCGGCAACATTGACACCATTTGCATTGACAGTCTGGTGCTCCATGGCACTGTCGATGAAAGAAGCGGCATCGGTAGACATGTGGGCAGCTGGCGCAGGGCGCTTGTTCCTGGACAGATCAGGGCTGCCGGATTCACGCTTCCGCTTCTGACCGGGGGAGCCGGTCAGGCTGGAGAGGTCGGGCTGTTCGGAAAGGACTTCAGCCATAGTTCAGTCGTTATAAAGCGAAAGGCGAATATCGAAAATCAAGTGGTCTTGGCAGATGGGGTTTGTTCGATCAAAGCGCTCGCCAAAATCAAGGCCGAGTGCAAGGTTTGACGATGTCGAGGCCACAGATGAGACGTTGACAATCAGTCAAAGATCTGAGTAGGGAGGGCAGTTAGAATAAACTTGCTGCAAAGTTAAGATTTGGGTAGATGAAGTGTAAGAGAAAAGAGAAAGGAGATGCGGCTGGCTACAGGGCAAGGAATCTAGCATCTGCTGCTTCCTGTGTCAACTAAAACACGTGGACATGAGATGCGTTAGCATCATCGTTGATGAAGCAGACCTTGATGCTTTGAATAGGAAAGATACGGGTAGAGGGAAGAAATCCATATGCCATGTGCTGAGTGCATCTCGCTTGAGCTTTGGTGGTTACTGAATGCCAAAAGTGAATAGCGCATCGCGCCAGGTGTCACGCGTGAGGCCAAGTTAGGATGAGACGATGCGCCGTTGCTGATTCAGCCAAGTTACTGTGATCAGGATGACGAACTCTTGAAGCGAGTAAGAATATTACTGCAGCAAGAGATGTGATGGTCGCGACAGTGATCGATTGAAGATGCGGCCACTTAGCCGTGCCAAATGTTGATGTTGATGTAGATGCAGAGGCATCACATCGCGTTTCGAGTCAAGGGAGATATTATGCGCAGATATTTTCCAGGACCAGATCAAAGTCAGGGAGGCAGAAGAAGAAGGCGCGCACGCATATGGATTGTTGCGTTGGTACGATCATGTAAACGAAGACATCGTGAAATGAATGAGATGCATAAAAGCGACATACCTCCCAGATCATGTGCCTTGAGGCGTGCGAGATCACGAGTTTCTCGTCTCACGTGTTTGGCTGGATCTACCTCGTGATATCGCGCGAGTCCCGGTTGATAAGTCAACAGGATCAAGTTTCGCGTCGTAACTCCAGTCTAAAATGACAAAAAAGAATAAGAGATGGAGGTGACAGGTCCTGAGCTTCCGATACGCGTTTGGATCAGAGAGAAAAGAAAAAAAAAAAGACGCGAGACTCTTTATGTTACGAAAGGGGAAGAACAAGGAGACTGAATCTCTCTCCCCCGGGCGGGCGCCTCTGGAGCTGGTAGCTGGGAGTCGGGAGCTGGAGCTGGGAACTGGCACTGAACGAGTCGGGTCACGCGGCGGAGGAAGAGGGTGAACACGTGCAAGTGGGTGAGGCTGGTAAGATAAATAGGTTGACGCGAGCGAGAGGGGGTCTGGATGCCTGAGGCCGAAGCAAGTGGTAGCAATGAGAGGGCGACCAATGGGAAGGCCAGGTGGGCCACATATGGTCTGAGATGGATGGCAGTTGCCCAGGCTTGCCAGGCAGACCAGGGAAGGTCAAAAGGCGTAATAAATGAGTGAATGAATGTGGAAAGTGCTATCATGATACGAATATGAGGGCTCATCCAAGACTCAAGGTAGGTAGGTAGGTAGGTGCTAACTAAGTTATCCTGAAGATAGATGTAATCCCTTGTTATAGTAGTTGCTGTCTCTCTCTACCTCTGGTATAATTACAAATTACCTAGGTACAATATTTCTTACACAAAAGTGAAGTCGTAAGCACTGGAGTCTCAGCTAAACACTACCTACCTGGATCGTAGGTACTCACACACCAAAGTATCTTACCTATCAAACAGACATGGAGGCCTTATTCTCCCTTCTCCTCTGACACTACTTATCTTACAGTAACTTGGTAGATTATCTTGTCAACCTTTGCTCAATGCCCACTACCTACAACACACTCATTTGGGAGAGCCCATTACACTGCACAGACCAATCAAGGAACCCTCCCGCACGTCTTCCCCCCAAGGATGGATACAACCTACCTACTTTACAGCACACCACCCGACACCACCTGAACAAGGGGAGCAGGTATCAACTGATCACCTGATCCCACCTACGGGCATCACTTGACGCCGCGAGGTGAAACAGGTTGCGTCCTACGATATCTGCGACAGCGACAGCGACAGCGACAGCGACAGCGATAGAGACAGACGATGCGACCTAGACTCGTCTCGTCTGACACGGACGTACAGACTACAGAGTACGCCTCATCAGCTTGGCCTTGCAATTGACATGAAATTGTGAATCATGGCAGTCTATGTACTGGAGAACATAATGTGGAGTCTGTCTCCAACGAGGTAGGTCAATATTGGCTTTGTTGGAGGGCTTCTATTCGTTTAGATGAACCAAGGACAGGTGCCACGGCAAGATTCAAACCAGTACGGAATAGAGTACGGATCGATGCGCTGCGACCAAGGTCCTTTTGATTGCGCAATACCCTGCTCCTTCGCCGTAAATCATATTTGCTTCCTGCAGCCAACCGACCTCGGTGACTATGAATGGGTCCATGGGAGTTCATGCCAGAGACATATTGTCATACCAAGGGCAGGCTGATCACGAACACCGGTGATATTGCAATAAAATCTAAAGATCCGGACTTCTTCAAACAGAAGGAAACAAGTGGCTTAATTCTACAATATTTCAATACAAACCAAGGCTGGCGCTTACATGTATTGATTCACTCACCCATTCACAGAGTACTTACTCATGTTCATATTCTTCTTCTGTCTGTATCTTCGCTTACAGCGGGAATTCATATCCAAGCCGGGGCCCCACATGCCCATGTTCCGAGCGTGGAGGGTCATGTACGGCCCAGGTACGTACCTTATCAACCCATCCACTCCCGTCATGACATGCATTCAAAGCAGCCCACTTCACCTTGACTTCACTTCACGATAACGTCAAGCGATTACCATCATCGAAGCATTTATTTCCGTCCCTTCAAACCCATATCACGTGTGCCTTACATGGGAGAACTCACTCTTTAAACTAGCAAAGCCTTAGCTGCACAAATACATCTTGAAAATGGGAGACCACGGGCTCTCTCAGATTAAACACAACGAGCATCTACTGCTTGTAAGCCCACCTACCGCAATATCACCGTCTCCTACTAACAGCCAACACCAGGACCAGCCACTCCTTCGCCTCCCCTCCGAACTACTCCGAAAAAACTTCCGCACTGCCCATTTTACCATCGAGAAAGACACCACCGCCCTCAAAACATTACTCAAAGACTCGGCTACCGCCGCCGTCTCGGGTCGTCCATCCCAACAAGATGTCCTCCGCAACATCGACACCATGGTTGCTCGCATGCGCGGGCTCAAGCGCAAACTCCACGCCAGTGCTGCTGAGGAGGCTCGCTTGCACACACAGGCTGCTGCCCGCATCTCTCATCTCGACGAGCTCTACAAGATAGACACTGTGGAAGATGTCAAGTATGAAACATGGAGCAGAAAGAGGCTAGATCGACTTTTGGCCGACTATTTGCTTCGTCATGGTTACAATGATACGGCAAAGGAGCTGGCGCAGCAACGTGGCATCACAGACCTCGTCGATATCGAAACATTTGTTGCTGCTAGCCGCATTCGAGATTCCCTCTTGAAAGAGACTGTCACGGAAGCTCTGGCATGGTGCACTGACAACAAGAAAGAGCTTCGCAAGATGGAGGTGCGACCCCCTCCCCCCGAGTATTTGTTATTAGGACTATGCTGACATACTGCAGAGTAAACTCGAGTTCATGCTTCGCTTCCAGCAATATATCGAATTGGTCCGTTCTCAATCCTCAGACAAGCTCGCCGAAGCTATTGCCCACGCAAAGAAGCATCTTATTCCGTACCGGGCTACCTTTCCTCGGGAGGTTAAGCAAGCATGTGGCTTACTTGCCTTCCCACCAGGCTTATCCGCCTCTGCAGCGTACGGGGATCTCTACAAGCCTTCGCGCTGGACTGATCTCGCTGATCTCTTTACAACGACCCACAATCAACTTCTCGCCCTTCCTGCGGTGCCGCTTCTTCACGTTGCGCTCTCTTCTGGCCTCTCAGCTCTCAAAACACCCGCGTGCCACGCCCACTCCATGACATCATCAGATAATTCATCTACTAGCCATACGACCAGCTCATCCGATATGGCGGCTACCACTGCTTCAACGCTTGGCCATGGCGTTTGCCCTATCTGCTCTACCGAGCTCAACGAACTCGCCCGTAACGTGCCATACGCACACCACACGCAAAGTCATGTCGAGCATGATCTCAGACTGTTGCCCAATGGTAGCGTATACGGAAGGGATCGCCTGGAAACGCATGCACGGAAAAACGGACTGCCTCCAGACCAGATTAGGGATCTGCGGACTGGCGAGGTTTTTCCTCTTGAGACACTCAAGAAGGTATACATCACGTAATGCATATGGCCTTGAGTACTGGCCAGGCGCAGGTGGATTTGGTTCTTTTGGGAAGCATCTGTATATTCGCTGTCTTGACTTATTTGATTGCACATCACGACATCACAGCGATCACACTGCCCTAGATATATCGCAGTTGTTCATATCCAAACTGCATGCACTGCATAAGCGAGTAGGACAATACATATAACTTTACAAGAGTCAAATTCAATGTGCCAACTCCCCATGTAACCATACAATACAGCATACACCAGCGGCGCCGACACCAGCTGAACATAGTGCACAAACCAGCCTAACCACCCTCCCAGCCGTGTCTTTCCTAGTCCCTATTTTCCCTGTTGATTCCCCTGGAAACCGCCTGACTTCTTGTATCAAAAACGTGAAAACCTCATGGAGAGAGTATTGGAGCGGCAAGTGAAAAAGAGCATGATACCAAAGCAATCGCCCGCCGGGTCCCATCCGTTTCATACAAAAGTACCTCGGCTTTGTGGTATAGCGAACGGTTATAAGATGAAAAGTATAGGTAAAAGGCAAAAGGGGCACAAAACGCATTAATACTATCAGCATATTTCATGGCCTCGCGGGACACGCTCCTTATCGGTTTCCGCCAAAAGCAAAGCTCCCAAATACACCGCCGCCTCCTCCGGGAGTCATAGGCCCGTTATTGATGATACCGTTATGCCCTTGGGGTCCAGGGGTAGTAGCCAGTCCAACGCTCGTAGTGTTGGGCGTGCTGGGTCCGTTGCCATTTGTCTGGCCGTCGCTGCCGCCTTGTTGGTTCATCATCGACATCACCATACTAGAGTTCGAGTCAGGGAAGCCAAGACCCCAGACCTTGCCGACATGCTCATCAGGGATGTCACCTGCAAAGATCTTGTCGCGCATAGAGAAGAAGACCTTTCCAGTGAGTAACGAATCTGAGCCTGCTTGGTGAGCTGAACCGACACGCTTAATCTTGAGGGTTTCGGCAATATTTTCAAGTCCAGATTTGTGCTCAAACTTTTGCAAAATCTCAGCGCTGCTGGGATCATTGGGTGTAAGAAGACCGGAGTTGTGCAACCTGATAGCATGCTTCATAAGATGCTTCACGTCGTATGTCGTAGGGAAATAGAGCTTCATCTTGTAGTCAAAATCGACCTCATCGTTGGGCAAGGGCAGGCAGATCAGGAGCTTGGTGAGGTAGCCGAAATCGTAACCGCCGTGGAATGAAATCCATCGCACGTTGTCGAAGCACACGAGACCTGAAGGGATAAGGAGTGAGGCAAATTCGTGAGGGTCGATTCCGTCACGTTCGAGTAGATTGAAGTCGATACCGGCTTGCTGAAGTGATTCGATCGACTTCTCATTATACATGTCGTCCTTGAGAGAGAATTTGAAGTTGAACTGCCATGAACAAGGGAAAGGAGTACTCGCTGCTGCCCTTTGAGCAGCTGTGCCAAGCTTAAGATCGGTCGTCGGTCGTGGGGGCGGGGTTTCGCCGTCCTCGTTGAAGAATGTGAGGCCTATTTGGATAACCTTGAGCATGTCGACGTTTGTTCGTAGGCATTGGTAATGGTAGTCGCTCTTCCCCCTGAATCCTCCCATAGGTCTTGAAACCACACCCGGAAATTCAGTGTCCTTTTTACGACTATTAGCAAATGTTCAGAGATGGAGCTTGCTCTTCAGCCTTACCATAGCAATATAGGGATACTTATCTACTAAATCTCGTAGCACAGCCATTTCTTCATGCAGGTTATGTTTCCAGACTTCCCGTATTCTGCCCTTGTTAGGATGCGACCTGATGCCGGGGTGTTCCATCAACATGCTCTGGTGAACTTGTCCATGCTGCGGTTGCAGTGCAGCAGCAGGTCCACCATGAAAGCCCATCCTAGCGCTCTGACTTCCAAATCCTGTGTCGGCAAATCCTTGTCCATTTAGGCCTGCTGTGTTGAAGGCATTGCTACTGGCAGCTGAGAAAGGCCCCATTGGCGCATTGGCGTTCAGGTACTGGTTTGCGCCCAAGTGACCACCCTGCGGCTGGGCATGAGTAGGAAAACCACCTTGATGATACGGCGCTGCCACAGCAGGCCCTCCGCCGAAGCCCCTAAGTTGCGGCGGCGGCATGTGGTAGTTTCGGTTGGAAATACTGGGGACGGCGTAGTGTTCGGGTGTAGAGTTCAAGGACGATCGATAATGTTGGGCTTGCTGATATTCGATTCTTCCGCGATATTGTTGGGTTGAAGTACTTTGAGGAGGGTCGGACCCAGGAGTGTTCTGGCCGGAATTTGGCTGCGCACCAAAGGCTTCTGGTGCTTGGGGCGGGGGGAGACTCTCGGACGAATTGGCCTGCCGCTGGTTCTAACGCGATCTTTGAGAATAACCTGAGCTTTGGGGGGAATACGTGTTACTTTGATAGTCGTGGTTATTGCTCATTGAGATAGTATAGAGAGAATCTATGGGATTTCGATGGTCTCCTGCAACTCAAATTGGGTGTCTGCGATGGCCAAGGTGGTCGTCGAAAGCTCGTAACGTGGTTGTGGTGTTGGCGGGTGGTCTATCTGGTACCACGTCGAATGGTGGAGAGTAGAGTGGGTGGAGGAGTGACGATAGAGATATGCGCCAGGGAATATTCGTCCGACAGCAGAAAGCCCAGTTCGCTCGTTGCCCTGATGCTATCCGTAATACTTTCCCCCAGGTTTTATAGCTAGTGATAAGCGTATAGAAAGTGGATTTAAGGCTTCAATAAGTGGTTGCTGGCATGAATACTTCCGCAGTAAACTCTCGGAGGGCACTGCGCAGGTGAGGAGGGCGGGAGGAATCGAATGGCCCGTGCATCATATCGGAGGGACCGGCCAACTTTGATCCGATGCTTCGATTGTGCGTGCCAGCGAGAGGAAGAGCCCCAGTTTTACCTGCAGTGACGGGGAGAGAGCCAGCATCACTAAGGTCGAATTGGCTCGTTCTCCATTCGCCCATTTCATTTGTCGTCAGATCCAACCACCAGCCAGAATCTCTCTCCTCCAGCCCACGATGCTTGCCACGAGGTACGACGCGTGCTCCTACTGCTGCTGCTGAGGCAATTGGCCTCTGCTATCGACGAACATGAACCTGCTTTGCTGACCGTTGCGACATGCAGAGTGCTACGAGCCGCCGCGGGCGGACCCAAGCCCAACATCACCGGCTTCAACATGCGGGCGTTCCAAGCATCTACCGGCCAGCCTCGATACGACCCCTGGGAGCGAAAGTCCGTAACCACTTCTCAATAACCGTAGTGCCATATGCAGGGCTTGTTGTACTGACTCTTCTCAGTGAGGCCTGGCGATACCAGGGCCCCTACACCCGCTGGAACCGTCTCAAGAGCGGTTTCCCAGGTCTCGGCATCGCGACAGTCGCCTTTACCGCTTACTGCGGTTACGAGTACTTCTTCCTCGAGGACGAGCACCACCACGGCGAGGCGCATGGCGAGGAGCACCACTAGAGTGATCATGTACTAGGAGACAAGGAGCGGGGAGAACTGGAATGCAACAATCAAGAGGTGAGAAGTTTTGTACATACACCTCGTGGAGCGAGAATATTTTGATCAGATTACGGATCCATCAATCAAAGAAAGAAACACTCAAAGCAACTCCTGAAAAAAGCTGACAGTTGGTGATGTCGAAAAGTTGAAGCGGGTTTGAAGCGGATTGGAGCGGTATTGTATCAGTGATTTGAATTTCAGCGTTGGTCAAGGTGCAGTTATAGCGAGTCTCACGTATATAATGAAGATATGTGTTGCACAATTGGGTGCAACGATCATCAGCATATCCAGAGATTCATGCAGTTATGCGTCTCATCCTCCTCCAACAGACATCAGCATCAATGATTTATACACAAAGCTTGGCGGAATTTAATCAAAAGGTTCAGTTTGGCTCAATTTAACAGTTCAAACCTGATAAAAATGAGGAAAGTATATCTGGAGACTGTCCTGTCTCATGCTAATGAAGGTAACAATTGGTCTTCAGACCTATGCAGAATGGTATCAAATGCTCAGAAACGCCGCCTTATACCCAGTTTGGCCAGGAAATCCCAGAACTCCAATAAATAAATAGACCATGCAAATTCGACAAATGAGTACGATGCTATCGTAACGCCGTTTTTCCTGTACAACATTGCAGCTGTGTGCCCGTCAGGGGCCTCACGTTAGGTCATCACGATTATGATCACTGCTCAAGGCTGTGTCATAAGCCAAGACCATTAACGACATCAAGCGCGCTCTCCACGGCTGTCTCTAATTCTTCCACTCTATCTTTGAGTCCCTTGTTCTCGTCCTTGAGGAGATTGACTGTGTCCCAAGCCACGCTAGCAGTTTGTCCTTGGCAATTGAGGCATGTCGTGGTACTTGTGGGCTGACCCTTCTCACTCGATATGCCTCGAATGAGTTTTTGAAATGTGTTCATCTGAGGATTGCTGTTTCGCGCAGCCCGGGGGGGCTCAAGAGTGGCGGGCTTAAACTGGGCGACGGGTGCTGTGGTAGGGCTGATCTCCGATACACTGGTGCAAATGGTCGGGCTTCGGGATCGAGAGAAGACGCTGGCCTCATCTACACTCTCATCGTCAGACGACGTAGAAGTACTCTTGCGCCAACGTCTCAGCCGGTCCTCATCAATGCCTAGGTCTTCCGACACAGTCGAAGCTGCTGAGTTGACAATTTCTTTTCCACCGTTGGTCGGCTCGTCTGTACGATCCTTCTCCAGCGCTAATCGGTTGAGCAGGTACTCAATCATGGCATCACGCTCCGTCATTAGGGTAGCTTGCTCCTCCAGCTGCTTCTCAAGCTGCTCAACTCTGGTTTCAGCTTCGCTTTTATTGAAACTTTGGATATCGCGTTCGGCTTGGAGATCCTTGAATTCTGCTGTACGCTGCTCATAAGCAGCCTGGAATTTGCTCAACAGACCGGTAGCGTTCATCTGCAGGTTCTTGAAAGCGGAAGGTGAGAATGCTGTTCCGTCCACAGGAACGCCATTAGGGAAAAGGCCTTTTTCAATGTCGAGGTTCATCAATGCTTCGTTTTGTTCTTCTGATGGGGAAACAACAGCCGCAGAAGAAGTAAGGGAACCAAAGAAGTTGAACCGAGACGAGGTTGGTGTTGAAGCTTTGGAGGCCGATGATGTGCTACGGCGCCTGGGTTCCGGAGCATCTGTTGATACAGGCGATGGTGCGTTGGGACGTGAAAACCAAGTTGGGAAACGATTTCGAGGAGCTTCCTCTGTGACAGCAGGCAAGCTTGACCGAGTTCTGGCAGCAGTCGGCCTCTTGTCACCAGTGAATGACATGTCGACAGAAAGAGACCTAGGTTGGCCGCTGGAAAGCCTATAAAGCTGTGATTCGACGTCGAAGTTGTTATCGTTCAAGTTGATGGAGTGACGCAAAGGTGATTGGAGTTTGGGTGAAGTAGGCTCTACATGAAGGCTGGTGTCGTGAGTACGTACGGAAGAGCTGGGAAGATGATGTGTTGCCGAAGGAGGAGTCAACGAAGGAGGAACGGTAAGGTCTGGACGGGGCGTCGAGCGAGAAATGGTGGGAGTCCTGACAGCCGCTGGAGAGAGACGGAGGGAGGTTGTTTCTGATAAAGTGTTGTTGATGGGTTTGTTTGTCAGAGCAGCTCGTCTCCGGGCGGTGGAAGCGCGAATACTGGAGCCATACGACGCAGGGGAGCTCGGCCCTGTTAGACGCGAATGATATTCGATGGGGAACTGTCCATGCTCCTCCTCGGCAGCTCGATCATCAACGAGCCCCTGGGGATCCAGAGGCTGCATAATTGCTGGCGTTTCGGTTCCAAGGGGTTTGGGAGATTTGATGGAGCAGGGATCCAGAGAAAAGAACCCAGTTAGACCTGCACAGAAGGACGCTAAAACTGGTGATCGTGTTGACACTTGAGACTGAGAGGGATAGACTATTGGGTGGAGACGGTTGATGTCGATTGTTTGTTTGTGTCGTGTCAAAGGTAGGCGAACAAATTGGTGAAACAGTCGTATCGTAGGTCGATGGAGGAGGAGAAGAGGTTTATGGCGGATGAGGAGGGCATAGATAATAACCTTAACACCACAACCTCGTGCGCGTGGCCGTGGCCGGGTTCGGCTGGAGGACACAGCACCACACAGCAAGAACCACACAAGAATAAGGCCCTCCACGAGTGGAACTCTGAATGCCTATGGTTGGGTCGGGGATGGCTAGAGAGTCAGAAATGCTAGACCAAGGTTGCCAAGTTCCATTTCTGTCATTGATTGGGGTAAGTTGAGTGGTTGGGTTGTGGATTTGAGGGGTCCTTTAGCGGCCAACAAACTTGTACCGATCGGGCACTTCTACAGCCACCCGTCGATATAGCTCCGAAGAAACATAGCATTGAGGCAATTTACAAAAGATGAGCGTATCTACATTACTAGGCAAGACGTTTGAGTTGTCTCTGAATCTTTTTCCGGAAAAGACATTGCTTAATGTCGTCTCACAGTGTCTCACTATCAACATTTGGCGAGCAAGCCAGCCGAGCTTGGTAACGCCATAGCGTCGATCCCTGAACGCTGAGGAATGTATCCGTAGACACGCGCCACTGTCTCCAGCAGCACTTAATTACTGTGGGTTTGTGAATTTGTCTCTTAGGCTTTGACGTAGCGGAGGTTGGTCTGGTCTCGCCCTACGTAGACAGTACGTAAGGACTCCATAGAAGACAATAGTTGGCTGCTCCAGGAAACCATATTCAATCCATATCGGAAGTTAGAATTGCTCAAGGTTTTTAACTCCCTTAGTGCGATCGATATTCCCTGGATCTCGAATCCCTGGAACAAAACCCATGATAATACCGCATGTAGTCAACAAGACTGAGGGGTTTCAATACTACTAGGTACCTAAAGTACTCCGTACTACCCATAAATCATGCAGTATTAATTGCTGAATTACCTGCATAGCACTACTGCGCAAAGGATCCCTTCCCGAGGGAGCGGCTTCAACGCTTACCCCTGCACGTCCCCGAGTCCCCAGGGAACGGGAACGGGAACGGGAACCTGCAGAAACGCCAAAAGCAAAGTTAGGACTGTTAGGTTTCGTTGCACATACGCAGTAGCATCTCAAACTTTTCTCAGCATATCGATCCTCCAGCCCACGAGCCTGGTCAAACTCAGACACCTCTTGGCGGATCTAGGCCCATTTCCTAACCTACCTGGCCAGGCTAGTCCCCTATTCAATCTCGTCCTAAAACAGGAACAGAGTTTCGACCCGGCACGTTGATAAACTTGGTTGCCACCATGTCTGGTGCCTTTGGGGTTGGTCTATTGGTCTTAGCCGGTTTTTAGCCATTCAAAATGATCAGAAGAGTTCGCTGTGGCGTCAAGTTGCCTCCTCCATCGCGAAGTTGTGAATGGCCAGAGGGTTTGGTGAAGTCAGTCTCGGCTCATAAAGTGGTCCGCTTTGGGTCGATTGTGATGGCGGGGACGAAATAGAGTATATTGACATATGGATACCGTCAGACATACCTTGACATCTACCGCAAATTCCAGCGCTTCTTCTGTTGTAAGATCTCAATAAATGACCGCTCTGAATTGTGATTATGCAGACCGTTATCACAATCCTGAACAGCTTCAGCAAACCTAGTCCCTTCCTTCGTTATTCGCGCCATTTCCACTATCGTCGTCATTGCCAAAGTTTGCGTTCGGAATTCCCAACCTCTTTCTCCACGGCGAAAATAATGGAAAATCAAGTAAGAGGCGATGAATCCTGTCATTGTCAAATTCTTTTGGCCAGTGCACCTCTTTCCTGCTCATGAAGCAAGAATGGAGATTACTGCCGGACAGGTAGGCCGGTTATGGTACAGTCCGCCCACGACAACAGTAGGAGAGACAAGAATAGCCGACCATCTATCCCTAGAATTGAGAGCCTCTTGTTATTTTGTGCACCCCGAGCATCCTGTGATGCTGAATGGAAACCGGTATAAGAACCTCTAACAAAGAGCGAAGTATATCAACGGTGTAAAGGTGGTATTTAACTACTCGAAAAGACTAGATATTGTAGAACACTACCTATACAGAATCTATTAGAGCCGTTATCGCCCAGATTCCTTGAAAAGGGTATTATAATTATACTTGTTAATCAACCTCATCTTAACATCAGGACGATAAAATCGGGTGAATCAGGAGCCAATATTATATATCTCGAGCTCTTGTAGCCTGTCATTATATACCCACCTTAGTGGTCATTGTAGACACCATCTGCATTATTCATGTATCAAAAGGCTGGTAGTCTTCCGAATCCTTCCATATGTCTTGCCGTTTCCTCCTGAGTTGAGTTTATGTTAGGCACCTACCTGAGGCAAGGAAACACTGTCCAGTATCGGAAGGGTCTCTGGGTTCATCTGCAAAGGCATCCGCCAAGGGGCCGTCATGACCTGCCCAACGTGGAAGTTTTGTGGCTACCATTTAGCAGACAGGGTTGCCTAGGATGCGTTTGGAGGTTTCTGTTTCCAGTGCGAAGAAGGCGCAGGTTGAGTCCATCGAGTCCAATCTTGACTCTTGTCCCTTCCCATTCGAGAGCTGGGCATTCTGCGACTTCCTTCCATAGCAAGACTCATCTCATGCCGAAGGGAAAGTGCTCAGGCACAGGAACCAGACAAAACCAAGTCTTCTCTTCTCTTCCCTCTTCTCAGCTTTTCTTCTTCCGTCAATCTCCATCTTCATTGTTTTTTGGCTCGTTTCCATTCAAGTCATCCGTACAACTACATCACTTTTCCCAAATCATTACTCTACCGTCTGAATCATCTCTCGCCGCCTACACTTTCTCACTAGATATTGCATGTACCTTTGCATGATGCAGCAGCCCAGTCCCAAGAGCGGAGGTCGCATGAGCCGCACAGTGCTCCAGATCTTTCTGGCGATTTTTGCTGTCACCAACTTCCTCACGCTCATCCTCAACGCATTCGCTGCCTGCAAATATGGCAAGGTGCTTAGCATCTACTTCTTAGACCCTGCCATCCGAACCCATCCTGCCATCGGTGCCGCCATTTACTTTGATGTGAACAACAATATTGTGGGAAACCCACGGAGGTTCCTGTTGTCCTCTCGGCTGCCCTTCCTCTTCCTCGCATTCATATCTTGCATTGCCTGGATCATCACCGCTCTTACAGTCTTGTTCCTTTTCACCAAAATTCGCCACTTCAACCACCGCGTGGCCCGTTACGTCTTCAAAATCACCGCTGCCATCACCTTCATCTTGTTGGTTGTCTTCTACTTCGGTTGGGTCTCAACCTATAGCTTCCAATTTCCCTTCGCTGCCCACTGGGGTGCTGGCTCAGCAGCAGTTGTATTTGCTCACCTCAACCTGTAAGTATATCATCCCATCACACAAAATCGCTACTTTGATACTTACCATATTGCAGATTGTTTGGGATCTTCATCACCTTGCTGGCAGCAGTCTTTGACACTCCCAAGGACGACCAACCTGAGCCCCCCACCGGCCCCAGTAGCCGTCGAACTACCCAGCCCTGAAGGATGAGTCTTGAACGTTTGACGCATCAAGAATTCGGGAATGGTTGTGTGGTACATCACGGGAGTTGTGGTGTGTGTGGGCGTTATCATTATTAGGTCTGGAAAAGATGATCGTCTGACGCATGGGTTTGTATACCCTATGCTGTAAGTATTATTACAACGATAGACGGTAGTTGGTTGAATCGAAAAGTGTTCCTTTCATATAGAACTTCGTGCCTATGAAATATACTCGACAGAAAAGCACTTTCTCTTGTCTTCACTGAATTCAGCAAGACCGTGGACTTTGAGAAGTGGAAATTCAACGTAATCATACCATGTATGTATTATCTTATGAGTATATCTTGGTGTATCTGACTGTTCTTGATCAGAAACCTTTATAACGAAAGCCTTGGCTTGAATGATGTATGTTTTTGTCCGGTTTGCAGCCTCTTAGGTCAGTGCATAGACCATCGGCTAGTAACTCCAGATAAAGTAACATGTTCAAACGGGTATATTGCCATCGCTCCATACGACTCAAAGCCAGATGGCCACGGGGGCTCCAAGATCTCATCTATCGATTCATATATACATGCAAGCCATCTCACCGCAACTCAACCGAGGGAAAGTAGCGGGGTCCGGCAAAACCCCTAGCCAAAATAGACTGGATGTCTATATTGCTCGTGGGATCATGGTGGGAGCTCCACATCTTAAGAAGAATGAATCGGCCAGACACGGGGGGGTCGAAGCGGATAGTACATTTGCTCTTCTTCTTTTCGATGTAGAAACGGGCGTGCGGGGAGAGAAGCTGACCGCCACCAACGGCTCGAACGGCATCTTGTGTGGCGGATGCATGTGCCTCCCAGGCTGCTGTGAGGGAGAAAGATCGATTTGAGCGGTCATGTTCTCGCTCTCGCTCCCGCTCCCGCTCTCTCTCGCGCTCCCTTTCGCGTTCTCGACGACGTGCCGATGGAGGAGAGAAGCCTGGGCCGCTGGTGTTGGCGGCGCTACTATACAAGCGCCAGTGGGAAGGATGGTGGTCGTCGAGATATTCGGGATCGAAGGGGTTGCCACCTTCATCAGAGTCGGAGTCGAGGGTTTCAAAAGGGAGTGAGCCAATGCGATTGGGTGCACGGCGGAGGAACCGAGCGCCGTCATACTCGTCGTCTTCGTCGTCGCTGCATTCAGTGGTAATTTGGAAGTCGGGGAGGTTAGAGGCGAACTCTTGTGGCATCTGGGGAGTCCGTGACTCGTATTCGTCGGTGCTACTATGGTATGTATATGCTGGTCGTGATCTCGTGGTTGTGGTTCCGTTCTCATGGTGTTGAACGGATATTATCTCGGTAGGAATGGGCTGCAGAGCTCTCGGGTCTCCGTCATGGGTTGGCTCGTTCGTCCGTGGTGCATATTGAATCTGGTATTGAGCTGTCCGGCTGAGTACTTCGTCCTGGCTCATCGCCACAAAGACCATGCCTTCTCTCACGCTGTTGCAAAGTCAGCAACGTTGTCCTCGTCATATGGCAACGCATGGGGCAACATACGGATGGGAATAGTTCATCGATGCAGGCGCTTTGATAACCAACTCCTGGAGGGTAAAGACTGAACCACCCTGATGTCTCAAGACTATGTTACACCGATTTCCCTTTGTGCAGTACACTGAGTTATCGTTCTTGAGAATGTTTTCGGCGGCGTAGGATGACTCGTTGGAGAACATGCCTCCGTCACAGCTGACGATCTCCATCTTGAGATCGCCCTGCTCGACCTGGCCATACTTTCCATAGCGAAACCCCCGGAAAGCGGGCGCAAGACGGTCAGAGTCCAGCTTTCGGCGCTTATGCCGTCGGTTCGAGTCGGGGAGATCTGAAGGGCGGAGCGGAGGGGAGAAGTTGGGTGGCATGGGTGGAGGAGTGAGGCTAGGATGGTGCTGGAGGTCGAGAAGAGCCCGTAGGTGCGAGTTGGCCTCTTCGAGATGCCGATCCAAGTCTTCGAGATTGGTGGGCCTGTTGTTCTCGGCGGCTACGGCAGCTCGCATGCGGTCAGTACGTCGAGAGGTCGGCCAGCCGTCGTCCATGGGCCGTTCAAAGTCGTCGAAGGCGGTGCCGGGCGCTCTGTTCTCCAGATTCCGGATGCGGTCGGCGCGACGTGATGCGGCGGACCAGTGTCGGGACTGGGGACGGTTGGAAGTCGGCGAGGGGCTGTCTCGTTCTCTATCGCGCTGAGCAAGGGCTCGAAGAGAGGGCAGCCGAGGCGGTATAGGAAGCGGCGGAAAGTCGTCAAGAGGCTCTCGAGAATGGCGACGGTGGGGATTTGATCCCGACCGGCCAGACATTGTGAAAATAACTGCGGGACTTGGGGAGTTTTCGCTAGTCGGTGGGCTGGCGGCTATGAGTATCAATGCCTTATGACGTGGGGTTGAAGTGAAGCGAAACGAAGCGTGGTCCCCTGTCTTGGTGAGATTTAGAAAGGTGGATAACGGATGATTGTATGGATAGCGACGGTGATTAGACTAGTAGTGTGTATGTGTAGCGATGGTAGATTTGTCGTTTCTCGGAGTGCAAGGATGCAGCAATGTACTATATAGTAAAGGAAACGAACGGTATGCAACAGACGACTCCTCAATCTCGCAAACACGTGAGTAGGTGAGTAGGTGAGTAGAGGCTCTTTCAGTCAGTCAGCCTGCTTTTGATGTGGTGTGCTCCTGATGGCGACAAAGGTTGAGCAACAGCGCGGTCTAACTGAGGTACGGTGCGAATGACTCGACTGTGGGGGTTTTTGTGTCAGTCATGGACTCTATGCTCGCCTCGATCAGACAAGGACAAGGACAAGATGCGCCTTTTTCTCCCTCCTTCTCTGTCTCTCGGTCTACCAGCTACCTTGCTCTGTTGCTGCCAAGGTTGTTCTCCAATGCCAGCCTCAGGTCAGGTGTACGACGCACATGAGCGCAACAGAGGCAGAGGCGGAGGAGGGGTCATCATTAGGAGTGACAGTCGCCATCTTTTGGCGGGGGCGAGCGGAGAGAGGATAGGCACAGCAGATGGACAGGCAGACAGGGCAGAGTAAGGCTCACCATGAGACTCCCTGAGGGGATAAAAAGTCGCCAGGCGAGTTGAATCTGGGTAGCTGAAGATAAGGGATATATAGCGCGGTGAGAGTTGGAAGTGGAAACGTGGGTTCGAATTGTGTGGTTTGGTGTTTGGTACAAGTAAAAAGAATGAGTTCCTTGAAAGCCACGGGCGAGGGAGACAAGAGGGAGGGTCTAGATCATTGGCCAAGGTAATTTCTATGTAGTAGCTATGCAGTAACTCAAGCGCTATACTCTGTACTCGTAAGCCACAGACATTCATCTACTTGAGCCAAGACCGAGGTTCCCGTGTTTATTATCGTGTCCTTTGTTGCCAGTTCTCGTTTCTGTTTGCTCTGCAGCCAGCTGCTGGTCCAGTCTATCCGAGTTGTACGGCTAAAACTCGTACCAAGGGTTACGCTGTGCGAGGAGTTAACGCTAATGGGCGTATTGTGATGCAGGTCAACTTGTCAGGGCGTAAGTGCGGATACTAGGTACCTGCTAAGATAGGTAGGTAGACAGTCTTCGGAGTAATCGTTACAGTACTACACTATCCTGGCTGCAGCTTGCCTTTGAGTCCCCAGGCCTCGAAGCGAATTTACATGGATCGATACTGCATCAACGCCGTTTCATTCCACGTGACGTCTTTATAAGATCTGATCTAGTTCCCGCTTGTCGGGACGAAAGAGGATTTTGTAAAGAAGCAATGGCGAGTAAAGTTAGGAGAAATATATTGACATCTTTGAGGAATCATGCATATGGCTGTATATAGGGCTTGATAGAAGAAATAGAAGTATAAGCACAAGCATACCATGCCCGGGACTTAGCTTAGGTAGTATACCTGTAAAATAGGTGTTGTCATGCTTAAGGTATAGGTACTATATGTAGTAGGTACCTATTATGGAGTACCTCATCGCCAAGTCAATTCCCCAGAACGCGTTCCAAGGCTTGAGCATTTACAGGCAGGGACCCACCCATTTCCAGCGACAGCACGTACCTGTGTCAATCCCCCCTAACAATTTCTTCTGGCCAATCAGCTCAGTGCCATCTCACTAAAGTTGACGGCTGCTATGACCTTGAAAGCCAACGTTCAACCAAGTTATGAGATGCATCTCAAGCCTTCTATTGACAAACCTGCGAGCAAGCGACCAAACAAACAAAACAATACAATACACCCACGTACTACATACATACCCACCCGCAATTCCCGTCCGGATAATTGCCTCCACCGTGAATGAGCGATCCTTCGCGCTGGCCTGTGAGGACCTGAACACCTGAATATATCCCAGCAGGCTGGGCTTTTTCTCGTCACGCGTCTTCACTTCAGCTCTTCTCATTCATAACAAGGCTCTGCGATATCGCTCAACGACCTTTCAGCCGTTTCCAGCTATAAGCTCGACCACTTCAGAATATCATCCGCCTGATCTAGTCTTATCACATCTCATCATCTCTAACCCTCAGCTTCACCTCGCGCCTCTCATGGATACCTCAGATCAGGATCAGGGCCAGCCTCAAACTGCGCCTCCAGCGCCAGAGGAGATCCCTCCTATCGACCCCACCGCCAGTATGAACGTTAATGGCAATGGAATCCCGCAGTTGTCGGGTCATCTCCTCAGCCCCATGAATCCTGAGGCTCTGACCATGTTGGCCAATCCCTCGCTTATGGCAGACCCATCCATCATGGCCATGCAAATGCCTATGGCTGACCCTTCTTTCATGATGCAGCCCGGTATGGGTCTACCGAACGGCCAAAACCACGGTTTCGATGCTCCAGTAGCACCCCCTGCTACTGTCAGCGCCGGTAAGTTTTGCGCGTGCGCGCATCCCATAATCCAGATTCGGGTCGATCAGCTCTAACATGCGCCAGATGAGGTTGCTCTCTATGACCGTCAAATCCGCCTATGGGGCATGGCTGCTCAGGCAAAGATCCAAAGCGCAAACATTCTCCTCATCACCATCAAGGCTCTCGCCAACGAAATCGCAAAGAACCTTGTTCTTGCTGGCATTGGCTCTCTCACTCTACTCGACAGTGCTACTGTCACTGAGGCCGACCGAGGCGCCCAGTTCTTTCTCCCTGACGGCGAGAATGTCATCGGACAGAACCGAGCTCAAGTTGCCAGCGCTGCCCTTCAGAAGCTCAACCCTCGCGTCCGCGTCCACGTCGATACAGAGGGTGTCAAGACCAAGGGACCAAGTTACTTTGCTGCTTACGACATTGTCATTGCGACTGATCTTGACCCGGAGTCCTTCAACATCATCAACACCGCCACACGTCTGAACTGCAAAGCATTCTATGCTGCTGGCTGTCACGGTCTCTATGGCTTCATCTTCAGCGATCTTATCGAGCACGACTACGTAATCCAACGTGATTTAGGAAACGTCTCCACGTCAAACGGACCAGAGACTCGCACGCGCACTATCGTCAACGTCCAAACTCGCAAGGAGGGGCTTAAGACCATCGAGTCTGTCACCAAGCGTGAACTATATTCCACATGGTTCCTCGCAAGTGATGTTGCAGTCCTTCCTTCTGAGTACACCCAATCCAAGCGGCGACTCAAGAGTGTCACGCCTGCACTGTCTTGTCTCCGCGCCCTCTGGGAGTTTATGCAGCTCCAAAACGGCCGAGTTCCCAGTAACCGCGACGATCTCAAGCTATTCACGCAAATTGCTACTCAGAAGCACAAGGCTCTTGGTCTCCCCAGTGAAACCCTTCGTCCCGAGTTTCTGCGCAGTTTCCTCCAGAACCTAGTCAGCGAAATATCTCCTGTCTCTGCTATCCTTGGTGGCCAACTTGCCCAGGACGTCATCAATGTCCTTGGACAAACTCAGCAGCCTATCCAAAACATGGTCGTCTTTGACGGCACCACCATGGAGGCGCTCATGTACCCTCTGCACCCGGAGGGCTCTCTCGGAGCATCGCAGCTCACCGACCACACCGTTCCTAGCGGCGGTGCACCTATGATTCTGGGCGGTGGCATGGGTGCTCTGCCTTTAGGCATTGATCCAACTGCCATGGGCGCCCTGCCTCACCACAACAACCCTATAATGATTCCCGGTGGCCTGTCCCAGAACGGCATCATCACTATGCCAGATGGCTCTCTCGCCGATCCCACACAGCAATTTAGCGCTGTGCCGGTACCTCAGCAGCCTGCCCCCGAGCAAGCAGCGCCAGTCGCAGCTGAGCAGCCCGTTCAAGAGACACCAGTGGATCCCAGCACCTCGGAGACAAAGTAGTTGACACTGGTTAACCGGCATCACTTGGAAGGCGGTGTGTGTCACAACAGTTTGTGGACAACATAAGGTAGAACAGGAAAAGAGAGGCGATGTAGGCCATATTGCTCGTGTTTTAATTTGATCTGGTATCGACTTTCGGTGTCGAGGGGTTCAGCTAAAGGGATGGGACGACGATTGGGGATAGATGATACCTTTGTACACTAAATAAGAATCCTTCTCACGTATGGAATCTAAGACATACTACAAAAGACTTGGCCTAACAATTCACATTTGTGTATACCACCGCCTTGATCAACCCAGGATCACAACTGAAAGCCACCACTGTAATAAACATGACATATAAACATCGTACTTCACAACAATCATCGGTTCACGACCATATCTTTTTTATATCTGTTTTTATTCAGTGCTGGATCTAGAAGACAGAACTAGTAAATACGTGTTCTATTCATGCTGTCCTGACATCTTTCTGTATTCCCAAGCCCTTCCAAAATAATACTTCGGTTGCTTGTAGAGCTACTTGAGGGACGAATATTCACTCCTCCAAGAGATATCAGTGGGACTACCATGGTTCCATGCGGTGATTTCTTGCGTCCAATTCATAACCGTGGTGAAGCAAGTTGAAAGCAATGGCGGTCCAAAAAGGCTAATGCCGAAGCCGAATATCAAACGCAAGAAAATAACACAATGCAAATGGTCTACCCCTGTATGTCTGGGGGCATGCTTTGCCTAACGCCGCCGATGCGAATGAAGGAGGGCAGATGGCCCTCAAAGTCCGGAATGATTAATCAGTTCACGGTAAGACCGAGATGTTGGGTATATGTCTTTGGGTATCGTAGCAGATGTTCTGCAGTAGTAATCGGGAAGAGATTGCGGATATGTGTTATCGGCTATCCCTGAGAAACGGCAATTGTTTCTCCTCCCGGTGTAGAGTTCTATGGTGAACTCTCGTCAGTGCTGTCAATGGTGATGACTGCTCGCTGACTCTTGATGATGTGGACATCATCAGAAGATTCGTCCTTGATAGGGCGTTCTTTATTGGCTGTGGGCTTGTCATCTTTGGTAATAGTAGGGGTTGCAGCTTGAGTGTTCGCATTCTTCGAAGTGCCAGATAGGATGATCTTGATTCTCTTGACTCCAGTTGCAGGTTCTGTCTTGGGAGTCTCGGTAGCTTTGCGTTTGCGTGAAGGGGCTACTTTCGATTTCTTCTTTGCCGGCTCAACCATCGATGAAATGGGTTTTGACTCGGTAACCTTGGGTTTTCTAGGACGCAGTCGTCGCTTATGCGGGTTATCATCTTGCCCAATCATCACCACCTCAACATCCTTCACAGATTTCTTTGAAGCATGGAGCTCCACAACGTCTCCGTCAGGTGGTGAATCCGGCTGCTTGCGCTTGTTCGATTTCTGACCAGTAGATGGGGCCCCAACGAGAGGCTCAGTAAACCGGACTGACTTGAAAGCCGGTATCGACCCAGATTTCTCACATGCCTTTGAAGAAGAGTCATCACCATTCTATCGCGAGTCTTCTCGATCTTGCCCAGGCTCGCCTCTCTCCTTGCCACTTCGCTTGCGTGTTTGGTTCACACTCCAACCTCTGATCTGGGTTGGGCCAGAACTGGGTAGTGCGGCGGCAGATCCAGTCTCTTTGTGGTCGTAAGGGATGGTCTTGAGCTCGACCTTGTCCCGCCACGCTCGATGCGCGGGAACAGGAGCGGGCTGAAGTTTTCGGTACTTGTTGCCGGCATCAGATGACCCTGAAGGGGTAGATCGATGATGATGAATCGAGTTGGGAGGACCCTGGGGATTGTCTTGGGGGCTTTGAGCCATGTGCGGAGGCATAGGAGGGGGGTTCGCATACGTTGGAGAAAGTACTTGATGAGCAAAGCCTTGATGAGGCGAGGTCATATAGCCTTGCCCAGAAGTCTGCGGGTTAGGCAGAATTCTGTCTGTTGCAATAGGCTGCAACGGCGGTTGTCCATGTGGCTCGGGGCCAGGATAGCCTCGGTGATAGTTGCGAGGAGGGCCGGGGGGGTAGTAAGAACCGGAGGACCGTAAGCTAGGTTCCAGAAGGTTCTCGTCCTGAAGGGACTGGTTGCGTCCTCGCGAAGGTCGTAAAGGTGGTAGAGGCTCGGCGCTCCCGTTATGAGAAAAAGGGATGCGTGCAGAAGGGGGAGCTGGAGATGAATAGTGAGGTGGCACGGAGCCCGGGGCCGGTCCCGGTGGTCCGGGAGGTACAGCTGCGGATCCAGGAGGCGGGCCTGGCGGAGGGGGCTGCGACCAGTACGCACGAGAGTAGCTTGGGACTTCAGTGGCGTAGCCACTCATACGGCGCGGAGAGTATCCTGGGTCGACAGGACGGCCGGCGGCCATGTGAGCATCACGGTGATCTGGGTTCGGGTAGCTGCTATGTGACAGGTATCCCCCCTGGTCCTGAATTGGTGGAGGGCCCTGGGAAGGAGGTGGAGGGGGATAATCTGAATGTCGTACTGACGAATGTTGTGACACGGCGTGTTCATGAATAGGTGGATAGGGCATAGCCTCTCCATGATGACCATGCACAGGGCCGCTTGGTTGCATGGGGAGCTGTGCGCGGGGTTGGTGCATGTACCCTTGAGGGACCTCGACAGGGTTAGAATTGTATCGAGGATCGATATGAGTCTGTCCTGGGGTAGCGGGTGGCAGCTCATTTGTCACGGAAACTGAGCCTCGGGGGTCATGTTCATACATTCCATGAGCAATAGGGGCGGGGCCCATGCCATTCATAGGAACGTCCCGATACATTTGCTGCTCCTGAACACCAATGGGCTCGTACACAGGGGGGGCCTCATACACTGGGGCTTGTTCATAACTAACAGCCTGCTCAGGTACCATAGCAGCATCGTAAGCTCGAGCGACCTCTTGAATTGGAGCGGGCTCGTTGGAAGTGCTCGCGATGTTGCTCAAGGCAGCCAGGATGTCAAGGCCAACGCTGGAGCTGGTATCCGGCTTGGGGGCAGGCGCAGGCTTTGAGTCAGTAAAGACATCCCGGATCGCGTCGTAACGGGCCGGCTTGGGGGCAGGTTTGGGAACCTTGTTCGACTCCTCAGCCTCAAGGAAAGCACTGGCAAGGGCGAGAACAGAAAGGTCGCTAAACCCGGCTTTAGGCTGAGGAGCAGTGGCGTCCTCTTCTTCAGCATCTTGTTCTTCGGCCTCTGACTCCTCCGACTCGGATGGCGCTCGGCTGACAACAGGTCGAGCCTCGAGCTCCCTCATAGCAGTGCCGAGAGATTTGCTTCGCAGCTCCTCTTCGGAACGGACATACTCAGCAACGGATATCTCGTCAAAGTCGACTTGGTCAAGTTTGCAGAACCGTCTCATCGAAGCCCCAATCTTGCTACGGTATGGGTTATCCTCCGAGCGGCGGTGGTTAGTAGTCTTGAGAAAAGAGCGCGAGGCATGTGAGATTCGACCCGAAGGGTTTGCGATAAACACAACAGGCTTTCCTGGCATGACATGAGGAGTCTTAACGACCTCAGGAACAGGCCCATTTCGCAGGATAATACCGTACCTAGGATGCACGCCATAGCGCTTAACGAGCGCCTTGTCAAAGTCACTTGGAGTTGTGGCTGAGTAGTCGTAGCCATTGCAATAGTGGTCGATGTGCAATCCGTTGCTGTTGGGGGTGTCAAGATACTTGCCACGCTTTGCATGGGTATGACCCTTGCTAGAGTCGTTCATGGTGTCTCTGAAGCCAATTTCCCAGCCCTCAAATTCAAATGGACGAGGCACAAAAAGGCGGCTATTAATGCCCTTCTCTCGCATAGCTGGCTTTTGGTTGTACATTCTGAAACCGAACTCATCTGGCTCGCCCATGTTCTTTGGCAATGGGGGACTCCTCTCACGAGCGGATAGCTTGGTGTTTTGGACCCGAGCAACTGCAGCAGGTACCATACCGCCATTGGGGAAAGTGGGAGGTTCTGGGGAAGCTGGTGTTGAATCTGACTCAGCTGGCGTACCCGCAGGCGTTGCCTCAGCTTCGGCAGCTGAAGCAAGAAGGCCCTTGGCCGGAGCAGGGGCAGAATGTGAGGGAGAGGCGACGGCGGCATCTTCAGCATTACTTCTGGTGTTCTTCTTAGGTGTGGGTTGACCATCAGGTTGCTCTTGAGCTCGGCGCTTATTGACACCACGGCCTCGGCCGCGGCCCTTGACTGGCGCAGCCGCAGCCGCAGTGACAGCGGCGGTAGCAGCCGCTTCGTTGTCGCGTCCCCTTTGCCACATGGCAGTGCCTGGAACACGAGAAGGATAAGGAACCAGATTGCCCTCATGGTAGCACTCATAGTTTCCGAATTCTTCGTCCAGCTGTTCATCAGTGATGGTCTTGTACTCGTACTGATCATCAACGACCTGTGTGATATGTGTCAGCTGTTTGCGCCCCCAATTACCGCAATGGGCAGAAAGTGATTTGGGGAAAGGAAGTAGGGATGAAAGTCTGGGAAATTTTTGACTTACATCGACAGGAAGGTCCTTGTCATACAATGAGTTGAGAATTCGAGCACGATTCTCCTGTCCTTCGTAGAACTGTTCAATGATCTCCTCGATGCCGTTCTGTGGTGGTTCGTAGGTTAATTTCCAATTGCTTCATAGATATCTCGGCAACCAGACAAGGTCACGTCGAAGGGGAGAGTGACACACCTCAAACTCTTGGTTGGCGACATAATTGTGGGCATTATGCAAGTGCTGAGCCAGCTCGAGGTCCTTCTCGAGACGACGCTGGTGCTCGGCGAGTTTGGCATCGAGAATGTCTTGGAGCTGTCGCATGACAGGTAGAAACTCTTGGGCATGTTTATGCTTGTCAGGGTTTCGAAGCGCATCGTCAATAGTGCGCTCAGCAAGTTCTTGCAGGGCGGGTCTTAGAGCGAGAGCAACAGCTTGATAGTTGGCCTTGAGGTGCCGTTGACGCTCATAAGCAGCTTGGACACGCGAATCCGTGAAGTTCTTTGCTCGCCCTCTTCGTGAACCGCCACGGCCAGCTTTTGTTGTAGCCGCCTTGGTAAGAGCAGCAGTAGAGCCACCTCTGCCACCACCTCTACCTCGACCGCCACGACCTCTTCCACCGCGGCCACGTCCACGGGCGGAAGGTTCCCTTGCGGGAGACTCGTTCTCAGCCATGACGAGTACGATGGATCATGTAGCTAGAGGTGAAGAGGAAAGGGTAAAATGTAGTGTAGAGATGATGTGAAGTGAGGTGGAGTGGAAGTGAAGTAAGTAGAGCAATGCAACGCAAGGCAAGGTAAGGCAAAGTAGAGTAAAGTAAAGTAAAGTAGAGTAGCGGGCCGGGTACCAACTTTTTCTGGAGGTTAGAGGTGAGAATGTGCCACGCGCCAGTGACAGGGGGGGGACTAACTAAGTAAGGTACCTGGAGGTAATGAAAGAGCTGAGAGCTGAGAGCTGAGAGCGCCAGAGGCCGTAAGTTGAGGTACGTGACTTTTTGGCGCGATGAAAGAGCTTGTTCCGTAGCAGAAACGCGGAGAACAAAGGAGGAGGAGGAAGAGTAATTGCGTGTGTTGAAGAAGGGGGAGAAGAATAAAGGCAGGGTGTTTAAGAGAAAGAGGAAGAGGAAGAGGAAGAGATGATTACGGTTGTAGGTTGCAAGTGACAGGAATCTGAATCTGAATCTGGTTCTGGCTCTGAGAGGTACGTATAGATCAGAAGTTTTTGCCAGTCTTGCCAGTGGCCGCAGCTGCAACGCAACAGCGCCAACGAGGGAGCACTTGCTTGCAGCGAAGAAATCAACTAATCCGTGACAATGGCACGCGGATGATAATGAGCAGCGGTGATCAGCCCTCTCTTGTGAAGTTGCGTTGACGTCGTGAATATGAAGGAGGTTCTAGTTATGGAGGTAATGAATGAGACGGAGAAGCGCCTCGAGTCCCTTTTTTTCCCAATAATACCGGTCCCAGCAATGGCCCAAACGGGTGAATGCAATGCTCATGCGCCAAACGCCAAACAGACCAATAAAAGCGGGGGGAGACTCTGTCTGTCACTGTAAGTGCACTGCAGTGCACTGCAGTACGCCGCTGTCCACTGGAGAACATGCCAAACAGCCCTGAGGAAAGTATACACCCCTGATCACCGGGATTGTCCCAGCCACGCCCATCTTTTGTCAGTCTAAGCCGTTTCGGGCTCTATTCAGAAGGGTTTGGGCGGTCTAATTGGTCCGGTACCCTTGATTTTCCGTTCACCGCGGCTCACAACCCCTGTTAATGCTTTTCGCATCCTGCGAGGAGTACTCCGGATTGGTTCGTTGAGATTTTATTGTTGCTTCGCTGTTAAAGTTGGCCCTCAATAGTCAATACTCGTCACTGCGGTATACAACTTAATTCATCTTGGATAATTCAGACAGACGTAAAGCAGATTCAATTCTATGGGCTTTAGCCTAACTAATTCTGGCCGATTCATTGTTAAGTGGACAATGCAACAAACAGCCCCAAGAGTCAGATATGAAGGCTCACTGTAAAGGAAATAATCGGCTGATAGGGAGTACAAATTCAATAATAAAACCCTCCCTGTTCTACCCAATCTTTCACTGGCACGATCGGAAGCGCGGGAACATCGTCGCGAGTTGCACTCAATGCGATGAGAAAAATCAAATCTGCTGCCCCTACCGTACGTTTGTAACAGCTGTTCATCCTTTATCTTGGCTGTGGAGCCTCACTTCTCATGGCCCGGCCCTGTCAAAGTGAGAAAAGCACACGCCACCAAAGTTGTGTTACGGCCTTCGGAGTTTCGGATAACCGGCGGTATTGTTATTGTAGGTAGATAATGTCCGTTATTCGTGTGCCTGTGCATATGCCTGTGCATATGCGTTTGCGTTTCCGGTTACTCTTCTTCAACGCGAAACAGTCAGTCTTTCACTGTCAACTTTGTTCTGGGTTATAGCACTGTTGACCTGATGAGTGTTCTCCGCCTTTGGCTTGTTCTGGATACTGCGGTTAACTCGAATACTGTTGTAAGTGGAATTATAGTTTTAATGCATCGATATATCTGTGGTTTATCCGTTGCTGGCCGATGTAAGCCATGGTTCCCAGATGATAAAACTTCAACGCTCGAGTACCTTGATCGAGTCACTACCTGTATCTGTCAAGTCCAAACCTTCCGGCTTCGCTCAGCTTACCAGCCTAACTAATGCTAATGTTTATAATATCGTAGCGAGGGGTATCATGGATGGCCTATTAGACTTTCTACAGTTATAATGCTACCAAGGGATATCTTGAAAGACAATATCATCTCATCATCTCACCCTCTCTTCCCTCTCACCCTAGACAACTAACATCAGCATAACATAACATTGGCCCCGCATTTCCCTGGCATGGATGCTCCCGGGAGCTAACCCAAGCAAACGGCGCTTCTCAGCCAATCATACAAACCCCACAGATTTACCTCTTAACAACTTACAGCTCAAGGGGAATAGAAGAAAAAGTATGTAGGTAGGTAAAAAAAAGAAAAAAAAAAGTTAGTGACTTACCACGTGCAACTCTACTGTGACGTCGCGAAAGAGCCTCAACCTTTCCAAGTCGCCAACAATGGGGGGCAAGAAACGAAAGCTGGCGCATAAGCCACCGCCGAGTACGCATCAGAAGAAGCATATTCAACATGGTAAATCCGTCCAGAAGATACCCGTCCCGCAGAAACCGGTCAATGGCCCCGCCAAGAAGGGTAAAAGCAAACAGCAGCGCCCCGTTGTTGATACGCCCACGATACCCTTCGAGCCTCACCACCGCATACTCCTTATCGGCGAGGGTGATTTGAGTTTCGCGGCGTCCATCATTCAGCATCATGGCTGCGCAAATGTTACTGCGACTGTTCTGGAAAAGGACGCAGACGAATTGCTGGCCAAGTATCCCCACGTCGAAGACAACATTGCTGTGATTCGCGGTGATGCTCCCAAGACGAAGAAGGTCGAGGGGGATGTCCAAGGAGTTTCTACCGAAGAAACAGAAGGTGGCGAAAGCAAGAATGATGGTCAGGACGAGAACGAGGACTCCAATGGCGTAAGCGACAACGATGAAGACGACTATTACGACTCAGACGATCCAGACGCACCAGCCAGACCCAAGCGAAACCTCCCTCCCAACAACAAACTCCTCTACAACATCGATGCTACCAAGCTCCCCAACTCCATCACCCGCACACCCTTCGATCGCATAATCTTCAACTTTCCCCACGTCGGCGGCAAGTCCACAGACGTGAACCGCCAAGTCCGCCACAACCAATCCCTCCTCGTCTCCTTCTTCGAGCGCGCCATACCAGCCCTGGCCCCCGGCGCCGCCATCGTCATCACGCTCTTCGAGGGCGAGCCATACACCCTCTGGAACGTGCGCGATCTGGCCCGTCACGCTGGCCTGCAGGTCGAGCGTAGCTTCCGCTTCCAGGCCCGTGGATACCCTGGGTACAAGCACGCGCGAACGCTGGGTGTGGTGAGGAATGCGAAGGGCGAGGTGAGCGAGAGTGGGTGGAAGGGTGAGGAGAGAGCGTCGAGAAGTTTCGTGTTCAAAAGGAAGGAGGATATTGCATCCGTGGTAGGGAAGAAGAGACGGAAGGGTGAGGATTCGTCTGACGATGAGGACTGAAATGGCGTAATGGATGGGTAGACAACTAGCATTGTAGGCGTATGGCGTTATGAATTCGACATATTAACGCAATATTAGGAGAATGACCAAGAGTGCGATAACATGTCAAGTTGTAAAAATTGGTTTATTACAAGGGGTATCTGGTCGATTTTATCCCGAGTCTATTTTCCCATTGAAGATCCCACAGCAGGAGCCATGTCATCCCAAGCCTTAACGCCATTGACGCATCAAACGGGTCTTAGAAACATTGAAGTGCGTGCTGTAAATAACAAGACCAAAGGTTTGGCCAAATAGTACCCCAATGCCAAGCCAGACTGCTGGCGACCAACGGTCGGGGCGCAACGGTAGCGGGTAGAGCAATGCAGCCTGCCAAGACCTTCCTGGAATACCCCTTGGAAACAAGGCCAAAAATGTACTGGCCGATTATATAGGTAGTAGTGGTACAGTGGTACAATGCGCCTGGTATTGGCCCTTAAACTCCCAAAATGCAAGTATGATTATGACCCAGCCAAGCTCCATTAGTGCTCCTAATCGTAGACTGAAATTTCGAGGCCGCAGCAACAGCTGTATTGTGATCCTCTTCACCTATTCCTCAAGCCGGCGTCTCCTGCGACCCGGGCCCTCGAGACTCATGGTTCAGTCGGGATACCTCGTGGGAAGCATCCAGTATTTCCTTCTCAGCACTTCTAGTGGCGTCCTCCAAGTCCTTTGTATGGTTGGCCTCGTCGTCAAGCCTTTGAGCCTCCTCGTTCTCCCTCATTAATGCCTCCTCCTGCTCACGAAGAGCTTGCTGTTCAGCTGTGACGACATCTTCCATAGCCGACTGCGGAGGCGGCGGTGGAGGAGGTGGCGGACTGGGTGCATCCATCTCATCCTCTCTTAGCCTTTTCATGGTTGGTCCATCCGACGAAGAGATCGAGGGCGAACCTCCCGTTTCTACCTCCCTCTTTCTTTTACGTTCAGGGCTTCCCAAAGAAGCACTGCCCTCATTGTCTGACACTGTGACAGTATTCACCCCGTCGACCGGAGTTCCAACAACCTTGACCGACGAAACGCCATCCAATCCATCAGCGACAGAGCCAGTACTACTACCTGCGGTGTTAGGCCCTTGATCATCCTTCATCTGCGTATCTGCATTCTCGCTTGTATTCCGTTTCTGGTGATCGCCATATTTCTCAACGGCACGATCCAAGAAATCTTTGACATACTTCTTCATCTTCTTGACTTGCTTATCATTAAGCGGCGCACCGGGATCACCGACTCGTTTGTTCTTATAGTCAGATGTAACAAGCTTCTTGGCGAGTTCTTTACCAAAGCGCTTCAGCTCCTCCTTAGGAAGTTTGTGGTGGAATTTGTCGAGGACATGTTTGATGTGGGGAAACAGCTAGTGTATTGTTAGCAAGGTTCGGTGTAGTGGGTAGCACAAGGTGACTTACCGTATTCTCATAGATCTTCATCTGTTTATCAACTGGGAGAGATCGCCACTTCTCCTGCTTCACCTCCTTAGGTGGTGTTTCGACTGCCTTGGGAGTTGACACAGAAGTATGTTTTGGTGTCCCTTTCTCAGTGACCTGATTGATGATACTTTGAATCGCCAATTGCTCCTTCATTGCCCTGGATGGTGTCTTCACAGCGGGCTCCGTTACGGGTTGCGTAGGCCTCTGCCAGGTGGTGGTACCTTGCTTGTTATAAAAGTAGGTGTTACCTGCAGCGTCCTTGGCGGTAAACCATCCTTGGGGAAGCGAGGGATTGAATGGGGGCCTCCGAGGACGTCCTCCGTTCTGAAAAAAGGCAGCATTCCTTTGCGGCATGCTGTTTCGAGGACCCTTTGGCGCGTCAATGGTCTGTGGCGATGCGGTCTTGGAAGGAGCTTGCACTGTATCTTCTTCTCGACCTGCTCCGCGACGTTCTTCAAACGAGTTTGCAGCGGGCGCATTAGGGTCGAACTTGCGCCGTCGAATTCGATACGCCACCTCCAATTTGCTCCATTCGTCAAGGAGGTGTTTGGACTTTTCTGCCACGTCTTCGTGCTCGGATCGTGTCAAGCCTTCAATCGTTGTTTCAATCTTGGAGTCTTGAACTTTGTTCCTTGTTAAGCGGGGAAACTTGTCGAGAATGTCCAATACCTGGAGGACGACGTTGTGGTCATCAATAAAGGTGTTGAGTGTTGTTTTGAGGATTTGGTAAGCGTGCATCCGCATAACGTAGTGAATGACGCGCTCCTCCTCGCACCGTAGAATACGGTCCAAAAGCCTGACAGCAATCCACTTCTCCTTACACTGCATAAGCGCAGCCATGACCTTTCGTGCATCGTCTTCATGGAGACTCCGTGACGGTATACTGTTGACATATTCTTCATCATCCTCATCGGGCTTCTTCTTTCGAGGCTTCTTCGCAACAGACGTGTCCCAACCATCGCCCCCGTCAATACCCAGCGCCTCCACAGTGGCTGCGGGCAGCTTGGTTGCTCTCTCGGTCTGCGTCTTGCCTCCAATGTAGCCCACGCAATTGGGTTCCCCGCAGTAGCAGGGCTGGGGGTCGGCGCCATATCGGTCCACGTTGTAGTTAAACACCAACTCCTCTCCGGATTGGATCTCGCGCGAGGCAAATATGCCCATCCGGAGTTTGTCACCAACCACCCACTTGTCGACATAGCAATTGGGGTTGCAGGAGTGATTACAGAAGCGGCCATAATTGCCCTTTTTTGTTGCGTCCACAAACTCACTTTTGTTCAGCGACATGAAATAAAAGTGCTTGATGCCCTCTTCGTCGTACTGAATCATTCGCCGACGAAATGTTGGCTCATTGATAACTTCGCCAATGTACTCAAAGACGAAGTCATTGGCCTGTAGATTCGAGTCGGCGCGTAGGCCAAACCCCTTCTTTTCGGTTTTGATGACGGAAACGTTGGCGTACTGCTTGCGCTGGAACCGCTGATTCTGGCAGCCCCCTGCACAATTCCCAGCCTCAGCACTGCACTCCATTTTTGTTGCTCGGTTGATGCAGTCGGAATCCTCGCCACAAGCAAGGTTGAGGCCATTGTCTATAGCAAAAAGTTAGCATGGTACGAAACCGCAAGGTTCGGCACAGGCTACGTACGCCATTCTTCCCGACACTCGCAGTCCAGGGAGTCGTTATCTGTAGATCCGAGGTGCTTTGAGCCGTACAGGCAGTCGGGGATCAGCTGGAAGAAATTACAAGATTCGGCGGTCATATCGGGGAGGTGATCGAAAAGGACGGGTTCGCGACTGGCGGCGAGTTTCTGAGAAGCTTTTCGAGACAGCTTTGAGGGTCTGTTCGAGCTCGGTGTGTCTGCGCTTTCGCTGCGCGACTTGGCGCCATCCTGAGAGGTGCTCGGTGACTTGGAACTTTCATGATCACCATTCGTGGTGATGGCAGTGGTTTCCTCCTGCTTCACCTGCGCGCCGTTCGCGATCTCCTCAAGCTTGATTTCCTCCATTTTGCTGGTCGTATACTCGTCATCCTCCATTAGTACATCAGGAGAAATAGCACAAGAGCCAAGTTTGGAAGCGTAGTGTTGAGGGTCAGCAATGGTACTGTCGCAAGGCAGGAAGACGTGTCGAGAGGTCAATGCAAGCGCGAGGAATGGTTCCGGCCAAGACAATTGAGCAGGACGGGGTGTGGAGTGCGGACGTGGGCGAGAGCGAGAGCGAAAGTGAGAGCGTAGGCGTGAGCGTAGGCGTGAGCGTGGTGGAGCGGGTAACTATATGCCAGGCGCATGTGCTCTCTGTACGGTATGTTTTTTGGGGGAAGGGATTGAAGCAGAGAAGAGGCCAAATCCGGGGTTAGGGAGATCACGAGGAAAAGCGACAGGGCAAGATTAAGTTAACAAAGAGCTGGAGGGCAGAGCGCATCGAGGCCGTGCATCGACGATTACAAAGGAAGATGCGAGGGACGAAGCCAATTCGAGTTGAGCACGCTCATTCCGACCCGGTCAAAGGCAAGCATGGATCTAAGGTCAGGAGCATATTTGGTCGGAATTTTATGGCCCCGAATGTCCGACGCAAAAGGGCAAAAGGCCCGACCGAAAGACGCCTTCGGTCTCCAGTTGCGGTACTGCATATAACGCTTTTGCTTTCACCTTGTTCTTATACAATACTCCAGCAAAGAGATATTGAATTCATCTCATATCAATTACTGGGGCTTCAAATATCCGACGGTTCTCAACGTGGAACAAGTACTCAATATGCGCCTTACTTAGTAGCTCCTGGTAGTACCAGCCCAGAGCCTCTGCAGCCAGCAATGTGAGACTTGCTTGGTCCTCACGCCCAGGTCGGCCAGGACCCCGTCATATTCTGCAAACAAAAAAGAGAGAAAAAAAACGTCAGCCACTCACTTATCGATCGTTCCGGGAAGAAATAGACAAACCGGTTTCATGTTCACATCAAACAAAGCAAACTTGGAGTCGGCCGGATCCTCAAATCTGCGGACATCGATCCGAATTGGTGCAGTCACAGCCAATTCTTGTGCCGCCCTCTCGCATTCCTCTGCCAGCTGCTTATCTGTAGGCTCGTTGCTCTTAGCATTGGTTATAGCTCGTGAGTTTTCCGCGACTGCTAAAGCACCGTTGTATGGGGCGACGCCATCGACATGGTTGAAACGAGTGATCACTGGGAACGCCCAATATCCTCCTTTGCCAGAGACAGGAGGCATAACCGTGACTGTCGCTTCTTCTCAAGAAAGGTACTCTTCGAGTAACGTTACTTAAATAAACCTTGCGCACGTTTGGTGAGGTCCTGCAAGTCGCGACAGACACGGACGCCATGGCTGCCACGGCCACGAATAGCTTTTGCGACAACTGGGAAAGGGAGGTCAAGTTCCTGAAACCCACCCCCAATATCTGGGCTCTCGTAAACCGTCCATGACCGTGGCATAGTAAATCCACCTAATTTCCGCAGAAACCAATTGCTAGATTCCTTATCATCGTATTTTTCGGCGATTAATGGGCTTTGCCATGCGATGTTAACGTGGTCCGGAACCGAGCAAGACGTACCGATACTTGCAGAGGATGCGTTGAAAATAGAATTGTGTTAGACTATGAATGAGTTGCGGCTTTTTCGACAGCCTGTATAATTCCCTGCTCAGTATCGGGGAATGACCATCCGACTTGTTCCTTTGGATTGGGATCCTTGATAGGACAGACAACGTCAATATCTGATGACACGCGAGGTCTTGACGCTGACGACATTGAAGTGTTGACCAAGAATGGACTATGACAAAGCCTCGGCCTCCCAACTCTCGATATATGAGGTCGCAAGTGTCTAATTGTTAAGGAAAGAAGCGACATTTGGGAGGGGACACATATGTGATCAATTCGTCTCATTAGAGCAGAGGTAAACAAACTAGATTACAATCAAGGTTACGATCCCCCATAGGATCGATCTGATGGACCATTTCCTAGAAATGGGTGGAGTAGCCCGTGTTCCGTGTAAGTCACCATTGATGCCAATACACGGCGAGGTGCGCTCAGTTGCTGCAGGGGAACGAATATACAATGAGTTATTTATCTTATCAGATGCCTTATGATGCAATTGATTTTTAGTGTTACGTAGAGCTTGTATAGGTAGTTCGAATAGTTCTTGTCTATTCTGAACAGGTCCAGTTAGGTGCTGCCAGCTCATTGTGCATTCAATGCATGTTTGCAAGATCGACGTCGTAGCTGGAATTTACTATAAAAGGGACAGACGCTCTCTCGTCTGTAGTAGTCTAATTTAAGTTTTTGTCCCATTCTTTTATCCATGTATAACACATTAATTTACAACGGCACACTCTTGTTTTATACTGCCTACGAACGGTTGAGATAGAGAGATATTTACGTACTGGTCTCCAAACGAGCCCCAATTGCAAGCTTTCCAATTGATGAACACCTGGCCAGTGCTACGGCAGTAAAATACGACAAGTCAACCACAGAGTCAATGATCAGTCATTCGTTACTTTCTTCAGTGTCTGCTTCAAGAGAAAACAAAACCTGGGGAGCGGAAACATGGCCTGAAACTAATATCCCGTGGCCAATGGGCCCTTTATCTACAGGTACCGAGTAGCTTCTTCAGGTTGCACCAACCCCCCCCCCTTCGCCCAACCCTGGCGGTAAATAGCCTGGGGCCTGAGAGACTCTTTATTTCTCTGAGAGGAAAATAGTCGCTGACCTTTTTACGTTGCACAGATCAGGCTGAGTGAGCTCATCGTTGGTTGGTGGACTGCGCCAAATAGCACATGCACATAACGCATACCACGCAGTCGCATATCTAAGAAGCCAATGAAATATCGAGAAATCCATGTTGGTGTGTCTCGATGGGCTGAGCTCATGAGCACGGGACGTGGATTATGAGTCTGAGCATGTGCAAGAGACGTCGAGTCAGGCGCACTCAGATTCTGGTGGGATTGGTTCCTGGGATCTTCTCTGATACTAGACCCGTCTTGATGCATTTATTTCGCATTTTGCACGGGCATCCGCGAGTACCGCACGGCCTGAGTGCATCGCCAAAAGCAGGGTTACAGTCATCTCACCAAACAACCCCAAGGACTCATGGCAAATTGGAGCACTTGAACTGAGACATTCAGAGGCCTCAAGGCAATCTAATCGGTCTCTGAATGTCAGCTTGACTCGACTCAACCTGACCTTTCTGGGATAGGTAGGTAGTCATATCAGATCAGCGCCTCGCAAATCCATGAATAGGAAGGATTTCCACATGCAGCAATTCGGCTTAAGCTGTACCACGCAACATATGCAGTCCCATTCTCATTTCAGGCTTCCCCTGATGAGCCTGCATGACTCTGCATGAGTCTACTGCATCGATTTGGATCTTGTGCATCGCATCCTCGGCCACTCCCGTACCATCTTCCATTTGCCATCTGCCATCTCACCTTGTATCCGCTGTGACTTGTATGCTGATGCGGTACAGAGTAATCAGTACTTGATGGATATGTGATGGACTTGATCAAGCTATTACATCCCTTTTATTTAGTGGCCAAAGCCACTGTGTCTTTCTGTGCACCTTTCGAATCTGACACTCATTGACACCAGCCATCATCTTTAACTGTCTTGTATCTTGTATCTTGCATCTATCAGTGCCGCTGTTACCAGGCTTAATATTGATCACCATTCTTTCTTCGGCATTCGGCCATCGATAACGTGACCTCAACCCAAGCAAACACTTCTCAGCGTCGATAGTAGGTCCCCAAGGATACATACATCTCCTTCCTCCCACCCATTAAACCAAAACGGACCACGTCGTTCTTCTTAATGATATATTCTTGAATTGTCTGGCTCTATTTTGGTGTTTCCGCGTCAAAAGGACCGACAAAACTTCTCACTCTTCTTCTTACCAACCAGACCGTGGCAGAACCTGGAATCCTATCAGCTCGCCTTTTGTGTTCCCCGTCCGGCCAGAAGCAGTAATTCTCGCTTCTTCATCCATCTGCCATCCCATGTGCCGCAGGACCCTGGACCGGTCGCTTGCCTTTGTCGTACCCGGCCTCTCCAAGCCAGTCGGCTGGGACTATCGATAGGCTGTCTGTATATCGTGGAATATTACAGGACTACCTCTGGATGTGAGCCAACCTTCCGAGAATAACTTGGATTTCGAGAGAAAAAAACAAAAAAACCCTGAATCAGGATATACCAGCTCCTCGATGGCACTCCCCTCTTATCCTTGAGATTTGACGAATCAGCCAGTAGGCCAGAACAATCTGTTTGCCTAGCTTACCGTAACATGATAAGTCCCATGGCTGCCAAGGACCAAACCATGGAGCCATTCAACGATCAAGAGAAGGTACATTTCAACGGCAAGCTCTTTACAACTCCCAACTAAACATGTTCTAGCGGCATCTCCTCGCCGAGATAATCAAACACAGCCAGGTCAGCGTCCAAGTCCTGGAGAGTCTTGTTAAATCTTGTGGCGTTGAGCCTAACTGGATGCAAGTCCAACTGCCCAACGGTAAGTCGAGCCATCAGAATGCACAACCCTCGTCACTTAACATACAGTCTAGGGCGCAATATGACCCAGTGCCTCCAGACTGCTCATGATATGGATATCTTGCAACGGGGGACGAAGCGGAAAGCTCCCGGTGATTCGCCAGAGGCCCAAGGCAGTGATGGCATCCATGCACTCAACTCTCGAAAGCTTCGCCCAGACCTTCAACTGCCTACTGCACCAGGATCCCACGCAAATACACAACGCGTATCCAATTTACAGCAATCTCTGTCGTCGGGATTATCGCCGCCACCTAAAAAGAAGAAGGGTCGTCCGGCATATGCAGGTAGAGAGGTAACAAATCAACAACCCTTCAGTCCACGACCTATCGCTCCTAAACCGCCCGCACATGATCTCTCAAATACACCGTCTTCGTTCCGGCCCATTGCTCCCTCCCCTCATACCATCTTACCGCCACTGCCTCCAGACCCATTGCAAGCCGCCCACCGAGGCCTGAAAAATACATTGCCCATGGAAAACCACCACGCGACAGGAATTTACAAAAGTCATAAGCCAGTTGCAACATCATGGACAGCTTTCCAGGGAAACAATCCTTCTTCAACCCCACAAAGCCTATCGGTAACAGGTTGCCCCTTTCGAATACGTGGGATGTGAGCTAATGGTTTACATAGAAACCCGGAGAGGAAGTACACAATCATCTCAGATCACAAAGCGAAGTGTCTCCTCGAGTAATTAAGCAAGAATACCCCGAAAGTGATCGATCAAGTTCTATGCAGCCGCTAAAAGCAAAAAGCCACACCCAGATAAAGGAGCAAGCCGCGTCAGGTCAGACACAAGAAGAGAGACCAGGTTCAGGCAAGGAAAACAACGACTGACACCAATTTCATGAAGCAATTTAAAGAAGAAAAAACTCAGAGATCCTCCCCCCCTTGAGAAGACATTGACCGACTTTGCTACGGTTGAGACTGGGAGAGTCGACGATGCTGCAGCCTCGAATACAACAAGCATAGCATTGGCGAAACCAAGGCAGAGGAGGGCAACCGGATTGTCTCCTGTAGTCTTCCGCAATACGAGGACATACGAAGATAAATATACCATATACTTCCTCCTCTCTTAAATCGGCTTCATAGATCAGAGTCTGGACTTTGTATGATGTGTTAAGCAGCGCCTGGTTCCCTTTACACATACTGCAACGGCAACATATTGTTGGTAAACTAGAGTAAAGAGTGCACGTCCGGGAATGAAAATGGAAAAGATTAATTAAAGTGGGACAAGACGCTTATGTTGTTGATTGCATTAATCTCCCCTAACATTGGCTTCATGCCACATAAGCAAGTGTTTCTTTGTTCTTTCACTGCAGGCTGCTGTACCAATTGTACCAAACATCCGGAGACCATAGAATTTCGCTAAATACATATCTCAGATCCCTTAAGCTAGCCCTGAACTCCAAATCGTCCAAAAGTCACTTTGATATCTTCTTTTCAATCTACTTTTTATTTTACTCCTTGACAATCTTCTCAATGGTATCGAGGAGAATATCAGCATGCTTTTGCTGGAAAATGAGCATAGGTCGCAGGCGAACAGCGCTGGCGCCGCTGCCACCAATGTTCACACCCAGAGTCTTGGCCTGGGCCAGGAACTGGTCGCGCTTAGGACTGTCAAAGGCAATGAATGTACCTTGACCCTTGCCACGAAGGTTCTCGATTTGGCCAGGATATTTGTGGCTAAGAGCCTCGAGGTCTTTGAAAAGGCTGTCACCGACCCGTGCGGTGTGGTTGACGAGGTCGTTCTTGTTGATTTCATCGACAATAGCCTTGAAAAGGATGGCACGAGCAGGATCTCCCATCCATGTGTTGAACTGACGGTAAGGCTTGTTGGGGCGGATGGCAGAGTCGCCATAGTAGAAACCGGCAGCCTGAGCCTTCTTAGAAAAGGTAACAATATCAGGAGGGGTTTCAAGGTTCCAGTGCTCATGAGCCCAGAACTTGCCGGTAGCACCGATACCTGTCTGGACCTCGTCCACGATAAGGAGAATGTTATGCTTCTTGGTTAGTGCGCGAAGCTTGCGGAAGAAGTCTGGTGAAGCATGGTTATCACCACCCTCACTCTGGACGGGCTCGACAACGACGGCACAGGGAGGAAGGTGCCAGCTCTTGATAAGGTGCTCGACCTCATCGAGACTGGCCTGCTCAATCTTCTTGTTCTCCTCCACATTCTCCTCAAGAGGGTACTTGAGCTGAGGGAAGCTAGCCTGAGGCCAGTCGAACGCAGGGATGTCAATCTTGTGAATAGCCTTTGAACGAGTTGTAGAGAGCGATCCAAAGAGGCGGCCGTGGAAGCCGGTCTTGAAAGAAAGAATAGAGAGGTCGGGGCTACCAGGAGCATGGTTGTTCATTGCACTGTCGAGCTCCTGAGAGCTGAACTCGACATCAGGGCCGCCGCGCTCCTGCTGTCGGCGCCACATGAAGGCAGCCTTGTAGGCAGTCTCATTGGCGTCAGACCCAGCCATGGCAGTGAATACGTTGTCCAGGCCCTTGGGGGCAACAGTAAGAAGACTGGACTTGAGAAGTTCGGCCCAGTCGTGGGAAGGGAAAGCTCCAAGAGCAGGTCGGTTGACAATGGCATTGACCATTTCGGGGCTGGAGGCAGCCTTGAGAAGGGTAGGGTTGTTGTAACCAACTGCAATTGAAGCAATCTGAGCAAATCTAGTGTCTTTGTTAGTCTTGTTTTGAGAAGCAATGGCCTTGCCATTCAGCTGCAGTGAGTTTGCTATCTTACACATCGAGGAGGACATTGCCATCAGGATCGGCGATATAGTTGCCCTTGCTCTTTGTATAGTCAACGAGCATGTTTGCACTGCGGGTATCGAAGACTTTAGTGAGCTCATCCATGTGTTTCTTGGTTTGAGGGCCGGGAATAGCTGTCTTGACGCTGGGAGCATCGGGCTCACCAGCAAAGAAGGACTTCTCAGAGACAGCAGCCATGCGCAGGCTGTGAGATGTAGCGAAAGAGCGGCATGCGGTGGTTCGGACAGCAGCTCGAATAGCAGGCCGAGCAGCCATGCCAGCGCGGAGTGCCGACATGACGAGAGGATGGATGATCTTTGACAAAGGTTGTAGTTTCTCAGTAAGGCGTTTCGGCCGTGTGGGAAGAGTGATCTGGAGGGAATCAAGAATTAGCAACAAGGAACCGTGCCGTCATGATAAGCTAACATTGGGCCACAAGGTGTAGTCATGATAAAGCAACAGAATTGGGAGCTGGAGGGGTAACTTACTCTTGTTGGAGCTGTCTTTGTTTCGTAGAGGAATGTAGCACAGAGATAGGAGAGGAGAGAAGAAAGAAGGAGGAGAGGATTCCGCCAGTCCTTATATAAGGCAACTGCCAATAGCTTCTCCACGGGCAAGTACAATTCGTCAAGTTGGGCGCCTTCCTCGCCTCAATCGGACCCGGCTCTCACCTCGCGCCGGGGTCTGGGTCTGGGTCGGGGGCAGCCATGATGTCCCCAGCTTACACCAAGAAACTTAGTAACTAAAAGTTTGTCTTCCCCGCAGTCGCTTTGGGAATTGACCAAGCGGAGTGGAAAGAACGGACGCTGGATGTCAGTGGTAACAGGAAAGAGGGAGGGGTGAGGTTAGTCATGTTGAAAACTTGCCTATTAAGGCAAGAAGCTGTCGACTCGCCTCGTCTCTTCACCATCCCCTCCGCTAAGTTATCAGCTATCTTTTCCCCCATCGTTCAGTTGGATAACATACTCTGTAGGTCTGTCAAACTATCACTACAGAGGCTGCACATTACACCGCTGTCATTCACGGTGCCTTATTCTTCAACAATTGCCCAAGCTCTATCACTAAACAATATCAAGCCTCAAGTCTGAACACATAAAGCAAGGCCCGTGTTACCTTACAGGACACACCTAACCCAGATCTCGATAGCAGACAGTGCCGAAATGTCCATGGTGCAGGGATAAGACGTTACAGCACATCCTGTGCTTGGGTACCGATATTACACATCACCAACCACCATTGCAGTGCATGTCAACTTGAAAGAACGCCCCGTGACCGTTTATCAGCCAGTGCAGTAAGTTACCTATTCTACACGACCCCTTCACAATTTCAGACACTAAGGTACTCGATCGTTTCATTATCTGGCGGGTTAACCTTCCTGATTCGAGACCCGCTCTCCAAACCCACCAACTTGTCACTGCGCGGGGTAGGTATCTCCATCTCTTGGAGTACCTGATATGAACAATGCCCAGATTTCAATTGTGAGACACCTTCTACTTATTACATCAATCTGGTCAGGCTTTCCGAGCACGGCTTCTTCACCGAACCTCACCGCAAGGCATGAACGCCCACCTACAGTACGTTGGCGATCTATAGAATGGGGGGTAGATTGATACTCGATATCCCTGTACTACTAGTACACCCCCAAGATATGGCAGCCGTCTTTCCCGTACATGCACCGGCCCGGCTCCGAAACCGGAACCGTCCGTATCGGCTGCGATAGACTGCTCTCAGTTGTGGGCATCCAGAAGCCTTCCCCTTTGGGCAGGTTAAGGGAGACGGGATACCTTCTTGACGGTCAGAAGATATCGGTAAATGTTTACTGCGACCAGATGGTGGGTTCTGTTCGTCTCGACCAATTTCTTCAGTCAATTTATACAACAATGGTCATGAAGGTACTCCGTGCAATATTGGGATTCCCATGCTGTCATATTGCCAGCCTATAAGTTCGAAGAAACCGGTTCTTCTGTCAGTTTGTCAACCACGCTAATCAATTCATGCTGATGCATCCGAAGTCATGCCCCAAAAGTCGCTCTCAAGAATGCTATGCAAATGCAATGCCCGAATCACAGAAATAACGCCGACAATGCCCAAAACACCTTGTTTCCTCGAAGCCCGTTTAATGATCCTTCTCCTGCTCTCGCATGTACCTGACAAATGTCTTCTTGTGGGTCTGAGCAGCTTGTTAGTATCGTGGTTATTAGAAAGAAGTGAGTACTGACCATTCCAGCATATTTGCCATCTTTGAGAATACAGATATATCGCAGTCCAAGCTTTGCGAACAGCTCGTATACTAAGTCCATTGGGGATTTGATATCTAGGGCGACGGGTGCCTAAGTCTTATTAGTGATGCGCCAGACTGAACATGCCACAGAACAACTTACAGGATCGATATAAGGTGTGAAATCCGTCGGGTCGTGCGAGTCGTCTTCATCGTCAATGCTGGGGATTTGGTCCATCAGACAGAGGTTCGTCGCTTCGTCCTCCAGCTGATCAAGGGCGTATCCAAGATCCGGCGCAGGAATCAACCCAACCAAGATGCCGTGCCGCACAATGGGCAAACCTCCATCGAGTTCACCGGCTTTATGCAGAAGCTCAAGCTTGACTCGCAGGCTGGTAGCAGGTACTACCGGTGAGTCTGTGATATCAATGATGCGCTCTCGTCGAATCCGTGGTACAATATCTGCCAAATCCTCTGTAAAGATGGGCTTATGCTTATTGTCCAAGAATGGGTACGAGTTCATGCTGGTAAGAAGGTCCTACTCAAGTAAGTCACTATTCGATCGGTGAAGAACAAAATCAAAGCAGAATTTGAACTTACGTAGATGCTGTTGGGCTCAATAGCATCAGCAGTCCATTTGGCCACAAGAATCGCGAGCGAGAAGGGCAAGACATAATCGAGACTGCCTGTAAGTTCAAACAGAATGACTGCGAGTGTGACAGATAGTCTCGTCACGCCACACATGGTAGCACCGGCTGCAATGAGACCGTACACACCAGGCTGGATGCACGAACCATCTCGGCTGAAAGCGCAATCTCCCCAGATACCCCAATGTGGGACTCGTAATACAGCCCATTGCACAATGTGCCCGACTATTCGGCCCATCAGACCTCCAACGACCATGGACGGTACGTAGATTCCGGCAGGAACTTTCTGTTCTTGCATTAGTAGAAGTCAAGGTTTACTCTATGCGAAGACTTACGATGCCAAAGGTGATCACGGTCAAGAACCCCTTGATCAGAAGAGCAACAAACAAGTGAAAGAGAATGGGAGGGATTTCATCTATAGATCCCGGGCACAGGGCTCTTTCTTCCCAGTCGATGTTTGAGCCCTCACATGGTGAAGCCACATTCAGGAGCAGCTCAGCAACGGGAAGCTTTGTCAGAGCATTCCAGTAGCTCATCATACCTGTTACCATCGCCACAAGGAATACCTCCAGTAGTGGGTATTTCTTGATCACCTTGATCCTTCTGAATGACTGGGCCCAAAACTTGGAGGCCTTGATGAAAAGAGCTCCCAGCGCGCCACCAATAATTCCCACAAATATGAAGGTCACAAGCTCGAAATATTCCCAATCGACCACGTACCGAACCTCGAAAAGGACGATCTTGTGAGTACCGTAGGGGTTTAGGAACTTGAGCGAGAGAGCCGCAACAATGCAGCAAAAGAAGGTACGGAACAACGTCTTGGCTGGGAAGAAGTAGGAAACCTCTTCTAAGCCAAACAGCACTCCACCTAGAGGTGCACCGAAGGCAACGGCAACTCCTGCCGCTGCCGCTGCGGAGATGATTTCTCGACGTTTTCCATCGTTTCGATCGTACTTTGAGAAAATTCGACAAAGGATGTTTCCTACACAAGCGGCCATGTGAACATACGGTCCCTCTTTTCCAAGACTCATACCAGAGGCAACACTCAGGATCAAGGCCACCATCTTGATAATCAGAGTTCTGGCACCGAGGAAACCGTGCAGGACGAAGCCACTCAGTATGACACGAACCTCAGCTACTCCACTGCCAGCTGCCGAATAGTAAACCATAGGCGGGTTCTCCGGTTTCGGCTCAGCATCCGGCTGAGGGGTCGAGGCTTCGCTTGGATTCGAATCGTCGTACGTTTGGGGAAGGTCATCTACAGCAAGGTTCTCGTCCAGAGTCGTGAGTTGATATGCTGAGGGAACAACAGTCTTGGTCCATAGCGCCATCCAGCAGGCGATGAGAGCAAGACCAAGAACAAAGGCCATATAGATCGCGAAGCTACTCCAGATGTCTCCAAAGGGAGTATCCCAAGCATATGACCATGTGGTCCAGTCATCGCAGGTCACATCTGGACAGCATCTCTGGTGTCAGTGTTAGCCGTATTGTTTTCGTATAAAGTCTTGTGAAGCTTCTGTAGCCAAACACGAGACACGAATCCATCACTCACCTTCCTGTTGAGGTACCAAGCCCTGCTGCAGTAACCATCCTTGAAATCAAAGACAGTAGACTCAGCAACATCGACTGTATAAGCCATTAATGCGACGATAAAGCCACACAGAGCACTCAGAATCCATCCTTGAGCACCATCAAAGATAATGCGCACTCTGCCCCAAAAGTCCTTGCGACTGCGTAGCTGCTTGACTCTGTAGGAATCGGCGATGGCGTCGTGCACCCAGTCGGTGCTGGTAAACTGATCGTACCACATGCGCTCATCAGGGAAAATGGTGCCCTTAGACTCGGCCATGGAAGACTCATGGCGATCCGAAAGGGCATTAACCAATCTTGAACTCCATGAGGGATGCCGGCTGTGATTTCGGGAACCATGATAAGCACCTGGAATTAGAAAACAATTAGTCATGCCCAACGCCTGCTTCCAACCTGCTCTTAAAACGAACCTAGATAGCTGTGATCCCGCGACAAGGTCCCTTTTTGCTGGCGACTCGAGCTCGGCTGAGATATTCGAATGCGCGACCTTGAGGCTGTGAGTAGGGGAGTTCGCTCGTCCAGTTCGCCGGTGGAAGCATTCCGGTGTAAAGGAAGTCGTCGACGGGTAGTTCGTGGCGAGGGCGGTTCGGAGCCTTCTGTCTCTTGTCCTGCCATGACGAATGAAGCTCTATGGGAAGCGAAGATGAACGACCAGGGACAAGATAGCTTCAAGGACGAGTGCGAGGGGGAGTTAGAATAGGCACCAAGCTAGGTAGTTAAAGAGAAGGGAAGGGCAAGGTAAGGAAAGGTGAAACAAAAAGCCGGGACTAAAGGGATGATCTGCTCCGATTCTGAGTGTCTATCTATGTCTCGACGCCCGTGCTTGTCTTGCTGAGGATTTGGTGGTTCGTCGGTTGTCACACCGTCACCTTCTCAGGGTCCAGGTGACCCTCGCAAGCCTCGCAAGCCTCGATGGCGGCAGTGTGGAGGCGCGCCAAGCGTGTCGGGACGTGTACTATAAATCAGAAATCAGGATGGCGGGGTGAGATCAGGTAGCCTAGACCAAGGTATGGAAAGGAGGGCGCCTGATGATGAGAGGAAGAGTCAGAGGACAGAAATGTTATTGACAGCTGATACTGAGGATGAGGACTTAAGGGGGGTGCTACAAGTTAAGCTTGTTTTTTTGTCTTCTATTCCGCCTCGTTCAACTGTCAACTGCCATATTCGGTAACAATTGCGCCGAGTCAACAGTCAGTTACTCTAGGTGCCATACCCGTGGAAAATGTACTGTATTCACGCTACCTGAACCCCCTAGCCCTACCTACTTGCCAGTGTGGTGCTCCCTGCCCGAGGACATACGTCTTTGTGACGAGTGAGATGAACTGTTACAAAAGATACAGAAAGACACAGAACAACACACAGCATACAGCACAATAACAAACAAGACAGGGAACTTGAGCGGTCTATCCGTACAATCTTTCTCCATTCGCAAAGGGTAAAAGCACCTATCACCAACCGAGGGAACTCCTTCGGCATTTCGTCATCGTGCACAGTCTCCACCATGGTTGAGTCAAGCTCAAAGGTGACGGCCACTTTCTACTATAGGCGGTTAGTGTCCAGCGCTTGTTGCGCATGGAAATATGGAAATGCCAAATGGAAGATTGAAAATGATTCTTCTTTTTCTTATCTTGTGGTTAGCAGGTCATCCTATCTGCCTCAAAATGAGATAAAACACCAATACATAGGTAGTACAGCCTTCCGGTTCTTGTCTCATATATATAATCTCTGAACTGTTCTCTCCATGTCAAAGCGAGTCATGATCTGCTTGTTCTGTAACTCATCAGATAACGCTACCGCTGCAGTCGCAGATCTCAGTCTATGGAGTACGGACATCCCTCGCTAAGTGGCCGGACAGGGGGCTTATATCAGGGTGATGACCTTTGTGGCCTCGGATCAACGAATCAGTCGGGCTTCGTCCGACTTTTGCAAGGGCTGCGATTTAGAAAGAAGCTTGCTTATCAAGGTATTTACTCGGGTTGATAGTAGATTGTCTTACTAGGAGTCTGAGACATACGAGGTCGATAATCATGTGTAGCATGAATAATGTAAGCTGAAACTATCGTGTGGGTTGCAATTGGACGCTATGCCGCAACTTTATTACAGTATCAGCGACGCGTGACGGATATTAGGCAAGATGGATCTGGATATCGCATCTTATTTCCAGACGTGGCGGGTGTAATAGTGTGGCTATCGAGCTGCATAAGTATGTGGCTGACTGTGAGTGTCTCTTATCTCTTATCGGACAAAATTTCAAAAAAAGTTGCGACTAGGACGGCTCGTTTTCGCATATTCGATCTACCAAACTTTGGATCATTCCCCTTCGTATACTTTACCTACTACAAAACCCACGATCATGGCCAAGAAGAGAAAGGCTTCAGGGCGCAACAATGCACAATCGGGTCCCAAGGAACTCGATCCTTCCGATGCCCGTCTTGGACCCATCACCACCTACGAAGATGTTGCCGACTCCGAAGACGAATATTTCATGAACCGAGATCAAATACTACTCGATGATGAACCCAACACAAAGCGTCGAAGGAAGGAGGACGAGGACATCGAGCTCTCCGACGAAGAGGTTCTTGGTTATGAGGACTCGGACTCGGACTCCGAGGAGGACGACAAAGATGAACGGCGCAAGCCAAAAGGTTCCGCATCCAAAGATGCACTCTCGGACGATGAAGCAGGCGAGGATGAAGAGGAGGGTGATTCTGGTTGGTGGGGTGCCTCAAGAAAAGACTATTACAACGCCGACAACATCGAGACCGAGGCCGACGCCCTCGAGGAAGAAGTGGAAGCCAAGCGTCTTCAGCAGAAGAAGCTTTCCAAGATGGCCGAAGAAGATTTCATATTTGACGGTGACGAATGGTTAGCTGAGGGCCAGGAGGACGGTGAGGGTGAAGAGACAGTCACAGAAGTTCTTAAGGACGTTGAGATCACCGACGACATGGACCCCGACGAGCGATACACACTTCTCAAGAACCGTTATCCCGAATTCGAGCTTCTTGTCAGAGAGTTCCAGACCCTACAGCCTACTTTGGTGGATCTTCAAAAAGCAGCTCAAGGTCTGCCTGGTCAGTCGCTTGAAGCCGTCAAGTATTGGGTTGCTGGATGCTATGTTGCTGCTCTTGCGAGTTATTTTGCCATCTTGACATCTCCTGCGCGAGATAATGCCAAGGTACAAAAGACTATCGACCCTGCCGAGCTAAGAGACCACGAGGTTATGGAAACCTTGATGACTTGCCGTGAAGCATGGCAGAAGGTGAAGGGTCTCAAGTCAACCAAGAGTCTCGATAACGATTCCATCTCAGATATCGATGACGAGGCACTCAGGGAGGGCGTAAAGAACCTCGATACCGAGGTGAAGAAGTCAAAGAAGAGCAAGAAGTCATCCAAGCAAGAAAAGGCTGCCGCCGAGAAACTGGCGCGAAAGCTTGAGAAGGTCAAGGCAGGAGAGGCCGCAGTTGCTGACCTCTACGACCTACCTCTTCCTGGCAAGAAGTCAAAGAAGTCGAAGAAGACTGTGGCTTTCGAACAGGGTGACGACAATTCTGACTTTGGTGAAGAGGATGTTCTTGATGAGCGAACTGCAGCCGAGAAGGCCGCCCGCAAGAAGAGTCTCAAGTTCTACACATCTCAAATCGTGCAGAAGGCGAACAAACGTGCCGGCGCTGGAAGGGATGCTGGTGGTGATATGGATATTCCTCATCGTGAACGTCTTCGGGATCGTGCTGCACGTCTCAACGCCCAGGCTGAGAAACGTGGACAGAAGAACTCTAAGCTCGGAACGGAGCTAGGTGACAACAGCGACGATGAGGACACCACAACAGCCAAGGCCGTTCGCAACAATGAGGACGAGTACTACGACATGGTGGCACAGAAGTCGAAGAAGAACAAGGACGACAAGGCTGCCCGCTACGAAGCCTATGCTGCCGCCAGCAAGGCAGACCGAGTGGTGGAAAAGGAAGAGCTTGGCGAGGATGGCAAGCGCAAGATCACATACGCTATCGAGAAGAACAAGGGTCTAGCGCCCAAGCGAAGCAAGGACGTCAGAAACCCCAGAGTCAAGAAGCGCAAGCAGTACGAGGCCAAGCAGAAGAAGTTGAAGAGTATGAAGCCCACCTGGCAAGGAGGCGAGCCAAAGGGAGGATACCAGGGAGAGCTGTCTGGTATCAACACGGCTGTTGTCAAGAGTACAAGACTATAGATTTAAATTTATTAGGAACCTGGTTAATAGCGTTAAAAAAGAGGCATCTACACTTTTTTTTTGTACATATTGTCCTTCAGTAGTAGACTACGTACCTACTAAACTAAACGTCGTCGTGTAAGTCCCCCTGATTAGATGTACAGACCTAGACATGGACCGTTCAACAGCGGGTCGACCCTTGCATGGCCCATGGCCCCGCCAAACTCCACGTACGTTGCTTGAACAGCTTCCCTGGCTTTAACAAGCACCTCCAAACGTACGTGCCTCCTTCAATAATCGACGACACAGCCCAAATTGGTGCAACAAACCCTCGAGCCGATGCCTATACAAAAGTAACACCAATCGAACACGATATACCGCTCGCGCGAGCTACGAACCGACAATGGCCGACATCGACACCTCCAAACTCACCTCATCCGCCCAGATATTCTCCCAAAATAACACCCTACCACAGATCCGCGCTATTCATAAGAGCCTCCATGTCGCAATCGAAGAGAAGTCGACCCGGTTACGCACACAGGTCGGGAGTTCGTATCGCGACCTGCTAGGCACAGCCGACACCATTGTGCACATGCGCGATGACAACGATGTTGTCCAGGAGCTTCTTGGCAAGATGGGAGGTCGTTGCGGAAGAGCCGTGATCGGCGCCAAAGCTACGGGCCTGGCCAATTTTGTCACGAAGGAGAACAAATCTGCTGCGTCTATTGCTGCGCGGATAAAGCTCCTCGACGCTTGTGTCTTGGTTGTTGGCCGTATACTCAAGGGCGGTGGTGGGCTCGGCGACAGTGCGAAGAGGGGAGATAGGCTGGTACTTTCTACCAAGGTTCTTGTTCTGAGTCGGCTTTTGGTCAAAAGTCTCTCGGACGATGCAGCTGATCCAAGCAGTCGTCGAGCCATCGAAGCTGCCCGAGCATCCGTTAGCAAACTACGACGCAGATTACTTAGGAATGTCGAAAAGGTCTTCGAGAGAGCAGGCGATGAGGCAGAGAGAGAAGATGTTCAGAAAGCTCTATGTGCGTACAGCTTAGCTACCAGTTCTGGAGCGAGAGACGTACTACGGCATTTTCTCCATGTGAGAGGAGAGGCAATAGGACTTTCTTTTGAAATGGAGGATAACAATCGCAAGCGGAGTACTGAGGACGTTGTTCAAAGTCTAAAGCTGTATTCACGAACTCTTCTTGATGTGCAAGCCTTGGTGCCAGGCAGGCTGTCATTAGCTCTATCTGGGTTGAAGAGCCATCCTCTCCTGGCTGATCCCAGTCTGAAGCAAATTGAAGGACTACGACTGGACATATACGAGCGTTGGTGTGACGAGGAAATTCAATACTTTACGCCTTTCGTCAGACACGACGACCTTGATGGAAGTCAAGCTCGTGAGATGCTAGCAGCGTGGTCTGAGAAGGGATCAGAGGTTCTACTCGGTGGTCTCAAGAAGACACTGAGCACAATGTCAGAGTTCAAGCTGATTGTGGAACTTCGAACAAGAGTTTTGGAGCTTTGGGTCCGTGACGGTGGAAAGGCTCGAGGCATTGACCCAGCGGAGATGCAGGATTCCCTCCGTGAGGCCATCAACTCGCGTATGCTGGAGGTCCTCGATACCAAGGTCAGCAAGCTTCACTTGGTCGGCTCAGAACTTTCTGCATGTCTTGGAAGATGGAAGGATGGTATTACCGATGAGCATGTGAGCATCTGGAACGATGAGGGCTACGATGCGGCTCTTGCAGGCGGTGCCGCGCCGTTCGTTCAAGAGGTCGTATCTCGATTCTATGGCCGAAATGAAGCTGTTTCCAAGACGGCGCACTCTTACAAGGCTTGGTATCATGTCATTGATGATGTCAAGGGTGTTGTCGAGCAGCTTAGGCGGCAACGCTGGGACAATGATTATGATGAGATCGAGGACGAGGAGACTATCGAAGCTAGACAGAAGCTTCTCAGCAAAGATGACCCGCAGATGTTGCAGGAGAGGCTCGACACCACCCTTGATAAGTCGTTTAAGGAGTTGGAGGATCAGATTCAAAGTCTTTGGGAAGAACGAGCCGAATCATCGCGGAACGGCAAAGTGGCCATGTATTTTTTCCGTGTCATTCGAGATATTCGCCACCAGCTGCCAGAGCGTCCATCGATCAAGGCATTCGGCCTCAAGATTGTTCCCTCACTACATGAGAACATTGTAGTGGCAGTCGCAAAGCCTGCCCTTGAAGACTTTGCAACTCGGGGAATTTCGCAACGTGTTGTGGTGGGTCGACCGCTCTGGGATGGAGAACCAGCATTGCCAAACCAGCCTTCACCCGAGATTTTCCAGTTCCTTCGACTACTATCCCTATCTATGTCAGATGAAGGAGTGGATCTCTGGACCAAAGCGGCCGTAGCGGTGTTGAAGAAGCATTTGTGTGAGCAACTATGTAAAATGTGGGAGACAGCCATTGTGGAGAGCTCGAATGGAGAGCTGGGCGTACTAAAAGAGCAAGGCACCAAGAAAGAGAAACTAGAGAAGAAAGACACGAAGGAAGAAAGCGACAACGAAGACACAGATGAGGAGGATGATGATGATGATGAAAATAAGAACGAGGGCGAGGAGGACGATGAAAAGAAGAGTAGTACCGAGATTCAACCAAAGGTCGAAGAGACCACGGAAGAGAAGAAGTCTGGTCTGAGCCCTGAACAGAAGACGAATCTCTTCATACAGTGGCTTTTTGACATTGCCCTCTTGCGACGATGCATCGGCAACACAGAGACATCAGGCAGTTTGTTCCAGGCTCTAGAGGATAATGCCTTTCGACATTCCAAATTGGACGATGCAGCAGCGAAACAGCAAATTGCCAAGTCAGCCAACGATTTCTGGCAACGTACTAGCTTGTTATTTGGTCTGCTGGCATAAAGATATGGACAGGATTAGACAATGGAAGACTATTTATACCCTATACACTTTTTGATTTTTTGAGTTCGGATTATTCCGCGTTTCCATGCGATCTGGTCGCTTTCAACTCTCCTTTCAATAAGTGAACCCGATGTGTTCCTCATAATGCATCATGGCATCCTCTCCTTTCACATACGACCATAGCTCGCAGAGAATACGGGATCCCGTCCGCTCTCCCAGAGTCAAGTTGCGAAGCGCTGGATTAGTAGTTGGGTCGGTGACGACCAGCGAATCCCCGGTGTTGTATGTTTTTGTCTCCTCTTTCAGGATGCTCATTTTTGGTGGTTATGTGTTGTGTTATTCTTTTTGTGTATTGCTTACGTTGGGAGTGGAAAATGACGTTGTAGGTGGCCAGATGAATTACACATCTGGGAACCTCTACCTCGCACTTGGAATGCCATTCCCTCTATAATATGTTACTTAAGGCAATATAAAGCCGATAATATCCAGGTCATCACAGCTTGTGTCGCTTCGCACCGCTCGCAAGCTTTGCGAACTCCTCTTGAGGAACACCCGTCATGAACCTCTCCAACCCAGCAAAAACCTCGTGGACGTTCTGCGTATGCATGATATCCAGCTCAGGCTTTCTGACGAGCCTCTTGATCCCGATCAAACTCTCTCCGTTGAGATGATCGCCCAATCTCTCATCAACCTCACGCAACACTCTCGCCCTGAACTTGACATCATCGCCCTCATCAAATATGGCATTGACAAAACCACAGCTTTCCAGTTCTTTGGACTGAATACGACGGCTCATAAGCAATGCCTCATTCGATCGTGCAGGTCCAAGGCGTAGAGCCAGAGCTCGCGACGCACCGCCCTCGGCGACAAGGCCGATGGATGAGAAAGGTGTGAGGAGGAATGTCGATGGCGCGCAGTAGATGAAGTCTGCAAAGGCGATGAGAGCAGCTGTAAGGCCTACCACGGGTCCATTGAGACCCACGACGAGAACCTTGGGATGGGTTGCGAAGGCGTGAGTAATGTTCAAGTTATTGGCAACGAATGTTTGTAACAATTGCTTATGTGAATTGGTATCTTCACCAGGGGTCTTTCGAGTAACGCCCACGTCAGCTCCTCTAAGAAAAGTCAGCTATACTTGTGTTCTTCAATTGATACAGATTGTACAAGGCATCACAGCTGGATAGAACATAATTATATCAGGCATAGTAGGGTAGAAGCACTCACGCCGAAAAGTAACGACCCTTTGCCAAGATCACGGTAGTGAAAACTTCTTCATGTGTAGCAATCTCTCGCAATTTTTGAGCAAGATCGTAGTATTGCGCAGCATTGAAGGCATTGAGTTTACGCTCATTGTCGATGGTCAAGACGGCAACACGGCCGCGATATTCGAGATGTAGGGTAGCCTCTTCGGTCATGATGAACGTTGGTATGACAATAGTAACGATGTAAAGAACGATGTACGCTTTGGTAAATCAAAAGATTGTATGCCTAGATAATAACGAGAATATGATGCGCAGCAGATTGAGATTCTAGTGTAAGATATAGACATGTACTTTACATGGGCTTAATTATCCCAGACGTGGCGGGGAATCCACCACGACCGAGATGCCTCGGCATCCACTGAGAGCGGAGACATAGGTTAACCGGGCATCTCATGCAAGGATAGACCACCTATTAGCATTATACATTATACACACAGAGCCTGAAAGAGAATGCGAGAAAATAGATATATAATTGGCTCTGTAGAACCCGAATCAAGTCCTGTGATTCGAGCAAAGACACCAACAGTCCGCCAATTCGCCCGCAAGCAACAAACTCCTTTGCCGAAAACAAGTCTTCACGACGAGCTTGACATGCAATTTCTTTTTATCATCATCAAAATCGGTTCTGTACATGACCGCACGCAGCTCCAGCCCAACCCATCCACCCTGAACTTCATTAGTCCCTTGAGGAAGCAGAATATAGCAGCTTTCGCTATCTAGGCGGGTCAAAAATATTTTCATCATCAGAGAGCAAAATCTTTCAAGCGCCAGTCCACAATCAGGAAAGACCAACATACATCAATGAGATATTAGATAATATATCTAGTATCTCATCCTTTCAGGGACGCTCTTATCGGCGCTTTGGAACAACGTGCCTCTGCTTAGGGAAGCTCAAAGGCAACGTCAAACGTGCCAGGTGAACCGTGGTCTTAGTATCCTTGTTCGTCACAGGCTTGACACGACCGCCGATCTCGTGGAAGTATGAGTTCATGGTCTTCTGATCGATCTTCAGGTCATCGCGCAGGTTCTGTGTGTCAACCTCGAAGTTGTCGATGATGCTTGCGAATACACAGCAGTGTGTCATCAACAGATCCATGTGGAACTTTCGCATTTCGCCTCGGTCGGAAAACTTGCGACGAATGCTCTCAATGACGGCCTCAGGGGCAGGAGCCAAGAGCTCCCTAAGCTTCTCTCGCGGTGGAATGGCTCGAGTGCCACGGGCCTTTCCAGGCTTGGTGTGGAGATAGAAGAGCAAAACAAAGAAGAAATAGCGTAGCACACGTAGTCGGTCAACGGCCTCCTCGTTACCTGCCACCCGGTTCACTCGCGCAGCAACAAAACGCGAAGGTACCTGAATGCTCTCCTTATGCTGCACCTTCTCCTGCCATTCTCGAACTGGCACCAGCTTGAGGATATCGGCTCCAATGATCTTCTTGGGGTCGTAGACATCTTGGATCTCGGTCGCTTCTAGATTGGCCAAGGGCACAGGCTTGGCTTCATCCACGACCGCTTGTAATTCTTCTCTCGAGGCCATAGTTGATGTAATTTCTCCAACGGAGCTGAGTATGGCACGGCCCGCAGCGTCAATCTTGGTGGGAGAGTCCCCGGCCTTCTTCTGAGGTGCAATCGCGTTCAAGACGTTCTCCTGGATAGCCTTCTTCGCCTTCTTGGTACCAAACGTCTGGCCGAGATCGGTCTTGAGTTCCGACATGGTCTGAAGCTAATTAGTATATCGAACCCCTGAACAAAAACGCACAATAAGCGTACCTGTTTCATGTTACGCTCGTTTGAAGCAGCAGCGCCCTGTCTTGCCCGTACTGATGCCCTCATGGTCATCTTCTTTGCCTCAACCACCTCGAGCTTGCCGGTCTTGGGGTCGTAAATTCCAAGAAAGTGATTCATCGCAGGCTTCTCTCCCCTAGGCCCCTCAGCCTTGACTGTGTAGTCCATAGTCCGGTGTGCGTTCGAGTGTAGGAGGAAGTCTTTCTCTCCTGCCGACTGGGGCTGCTTGGATTTTGATTTGGCGGCATTGTTGGGCGCATATGCATGGAATGGAATATTCTTTGGTACTTCAAAACCAACAGCCGTCGCTAAATCTCAAGGTCAATATCACACGACGGTCAGGCTTCCAAAGGAAGAGGAAGAGGAAGAGGAGGAGGTTGGTAGTACCTATCACTGGAGGACAGAACTTGGGTCTGAGAACCGATGAGACAGTCGCTGTTGGGGGAGCCGCATCGATGACAACCTTCTTCTTCGGCTTCGAGGTGGCGTCGCCGCTTCTCTTGCGCTTTTTGTCATCTGAACCCATTGTGTAGATTGTCGCGTTGAAGATATCCCCAAAGTTTGCCATACTAAGAAATTTTTTGGCAAGGTATGTCCCACCTGCCGGCAGAAAAAGAGGGCCCGCTTAAACTCCGAAAGAAGAAGGCGGTGGGGAGGCCTGTCGTCGCTCCACCGGAGCAGCGAGTGACAGGGTGAGCTGGGCGTGCAGTGAAACCTTGTCTCAAGCACCTTCAAAGCTGCCATTTAAATGTACAACTCGGAATTGATAATTGAGTATAAATGTGAAGCTTCCCAGTGGTCGCGAATATGGCCCAATATTGTAGTTCATAAATTACTATATAGAAAGTCTGTTGACGCTTTGTGCGACGTAGTATTCATCTGTTCATCTGCCGGTAGGGATAACAGCGCTAGGCCAGTGACGTCGCACGAGCTGATGGGCAATGGTTTTGCGCACAACAACCTTTATTATTGTTCTAAAACAGCAAAATAGCAATTGAGAGCATCAAGGACAATTAGTTCAACAACAGTATGCTTCGAAACAGTCGGCAATTGCGAGCGCAACATTTGGGAAACAAGCTCGCGTGCGCATGACGCAGTCAGTTAGCTCCGTCCCCAGCTGGTGGTGTGACAAAACTTCAAAGGAACAGGTCATCAAAGGGCACAAGGTTTGGCAGAGGAATTCTCTGTATTTCTTTGTCTTGGTGTGTAACCACTCAGGTTTAAATGCATCGCATTCGCAAGCATGCCTGGTGGCCATTAATCCATAACACCGCCTGGATCCTGACCGTCCAATTGTCATATCCCATCCACCATAATATTCATTGTGTACCTGAACAGCCGCTCAAGTGCGGGGTCCCAGCCACCTGACGTAGCTCCCAAAGTCAAATCCCAGCTCAATGCGTCGTGGGACGTCCCATAGGCGCCAGATTGGCGAGTGCGCAGCTTCGGCCAAAGTATCGTTCAGACGTGTGAAGTCGTAACATCATAAAGGATGGATCGAGTCAGGTTGAGGTGCGAGGTGCTTATTTGCTGCGAGGACAGTTAGTGATGGGCCAAAGTTGACAGCAGCGATGCGACTCACGATCTGGCTCTCATCTTTCTTCTCTTACGCTTGAGGCGGCGAACCCGCTTCTTTCTCCATTTGGCTCTCATCTTGAACGACGGTGCTGATGAAGCTGTTAGCAACTGCGCATGCGAATGCGATATGACATAAACAAGTAGCTCGTGGCGGCAAAGAGTTTAGCTCAAATGCCTGCCGCAAACCACTAGCCCATTGCCGGGACAGGGCACTTACTCTTTCGAGGTGAGAATGAGAATGAGTTGAGGAGAAGTTTCTAAGATTCGAGCGGCGCGAATGAGCTTTAGAAGGTCCCCCGTACCTTCCTACCTAGGGTACGCAGCCCCTCAGCACGTGACCCTGGAACTTGGGTGGGCGACGAGAATACAGTGCCACAGAGCTGATGGGCACTGCCATATGCACTGTGGAGTGCTTGATTCAGCGGGGGGGAACGATTCAATTGTTCATGAGCTTGACAATGGGAATTGACTGAGCCGACCTGTTTTCGATGAGGCTTGTGCCCCCTTAATTGATCTCAAGTCTCATGAAACATTAACTCCGTTACTAAGCTTCATGAACTTATGCACTTGCTATACCAATACATCTTCGTTCACTAACATAGCAGAGCACTTACACCAGCAGACGAGCCAGGATTGCGCCCTGTGAGTCACAAGCAAAATGGATGAGGATACAGCCCGGGCATCGCAGGAAACACCAGCTGCATATCTTTATCTGGTAGATACCAGAAGTGACAACCAATCCCAGCGTATGCTTTTCAATCCGATTCCGACTTTACTACTTTCCAGTGGTTCCTTCTAACCTGTTTCTTAGAGTTGTTTCCGATCTGGGAACGCGAAATATTCAGGGTTGGACGAGATCCTCGCTCAAAGTGAGTGAGTGGCAGACTGCGCAAAATCACCGCGGATGTTGACCACACTCGTAGCACGTTGGCGGTCGATAATGATACAGACACAGCAGTCTCCCGAAACCACTGTGAGATCTACACTGTGGTGTACGAACCAACCGTCAACCACATCTATGTGCGGGATCGGAAATCTTCGAATGGAACCTTTGTGAACGGTCAGCTCATTGGTTCTGGTCCAGAGATTAGCTCCGGCTACCTGCTGCAAGACGGTGATGTTATTGAGATTCGACCTTACTAGAAGTTCACAGTCGTTCAAAACCAGCCACCTCCTCGCCATGAGTTGACGACCCTGCAGCAAGAGGAGTGCAAAGTAAGTTGAACCATTTCCTAAATCTACCTAGATAGCTAGAACTAAATATCGCAGTTATTTGCCAGCAAGTACAGCGTCACAGATCGCTGTCTCGGCCAAGGAGCTGAAGCTGCCGTCTGCCTCGCAAACGATGTCCAAACGGGAAAACAGCTGGTCTGCAAGTTGATAAACCTCGACAAGATCCAGGGAAAGAACGCTCAAGAGGACATCCGCCGCAAGTTCCAAGAGGCCGACATCCTGCGCCAATTGCGACATGTGAGCCAACTCATCTTCTGCTGAGCCCAAGACAATAACTGACTCGACAAAGCCCAACATCCTCGCCTATGTAGATGCCATATCATCTCCGCACTCACTGTAAGCATGAGCCTACTGCTCACTTCAACTCTGATTGACAATACTAGTTACACGTTCACTGAGCTTGCCTCTGGTGGCGATCTCATGTCATTCCTCCACCGCCATGGCACCGTCAGAGAACTAGATTCGCGAATCATTATCCGCCAAGTAGTTCGTGGCCTTTGCTATCTTCACGAGAAAGAAATTGTACATCGCGATCTTAAGCCAGAGAACATTCTCTTGGCCTACTCTCCCAAGATTGCATACCATCGAGTTATGCTTTCGGATTTTGGCAACTCTGCTGTCCCTCGGCGTAGTAGAATGCTTACAAATGCTGGGACAACAGGCTATCAGGCGCCGTAGGTAACTTGTGTTCTCAAGATATAAAACTTGCTAAGAGAGATAGGGAGTTCCTGACAAGTGGGCAAGCCCATACGTCGGCTGTCGATGTCTGGTCCCTCGGGGTTGTTGCACTGGTGCTTTTGGCATCTGACCATCACAACACAGAGCTCAACAGGATGGACGAAGAAGAAGTTGGGGAGTATATCATGCAGCTCTTCAACGCCCTGCCGAAACGGATTTCTTCTGATGGCATCGACTTTGTCTGGAGCTGTTTGAAAGTGGACCCTTTGCACAGAATCAGTGCCTCTGAGGCAATGAGCCATGACTGGCTGTGCAATCCGCAGAAGAACCGGGAATTATACAGACGTATGGACTTCAGGATTTTATCCTCTTGGAGGCCCCAGAACAAGCTCAAGCCGATGCCATGGGTATTGCCTGATCTTGCCCCAAGCAGCCCGCCAACACCTTCGAGAAGTCCAGGATCCTCGACCAGCCAGTATTTTACCACCACGCCTACGCGAGTCAAGAGCTCCCCTGGGGACTCTGAAAACAATACCGACACGCAAGCTAAGCCCGACTCAGGACGTGAGCTTGAGGGAGCAGTCTCAACTTTCGTGGTACCCGCACGACCATCCGATGTCAATTCCGGAAACCTGGAGGCGCACCTGGCTCAGAAAAAAGTCAAACAAATTCAGCCACCTTGGCAAGACTTTCTGAAGCACGGTCATCCATCAACTGTGGATCTCCCATCCAAACGCAGAAGAGTTCCAAGATCCAGTGTTCATGACACTGCAGGGCTTCCCTTGCCTGGGCTGGATCGACACTTAAGGGCGCCTGCTAAGTACCATCATCGGCAAGACGTTTTATCTGCACTTGAGAGGACGAAGTCGAAGTTCCTTGTCGATAAGAGCCCTAATATTCCAAGCACTCCTCGCGATACTCTCGATACTGCTTCGTTGGTGCCTCCAACAAGCCCTAAGAAACGAAAGAGTATATACGATTTGAGGGTTCAAGGGTCAGATGGGTTCGACAAGCTGCACCCACCTCCTCAAATGAGGCTTCGTTAAAGACGAATACATGCTTGGGAGCACTCGTGGGAGCACTCGTGGGAAACACTTGGGACTGGGTTATTGAGATGCACGGGCATTGATTCTGTTTTCTTTTTGCGGGACATCATGGGAAGACGAGCCGTTGCAGCTCACTACTCTCACACTAACAATATGGAGACAACACGTGAAATGCATGGGATTACGGATCTGGTTGGGAACTTGACTTACAAATGGAAGCGAGTATTTTGACTGATATGGGTAAACATGTCACGGGAAGGCATCTATTGAAAGAAATGCGAATCAATTTTGTTCTTGCACTCACTACTCACTTCAACTCCCTTTTAGCAGAACCCTTCAAGAAGCCTTGCCATTTCTTGGGCGTGTCATCCTGGTCTGCTGTGTCGTTTGGCTCTTGTTTCTCAGGCCATGCTGGTAGAGGCTGGATGCCTGTAACCTTGCCCTTCCTGGCCAGCCTTTTCAGCCACTTCCTTATCTCATCCTCGAGTGCTACACGAAGAGGCGTTTCTGCAAACTTCCATGTCCTCACAACGTAGTCGTATTTCCCTGCTCGACGCTTGACTAGGCAGAAGTGACCGTCACGTCTGCATCGCTCGCATCTCTGTGAGTCCTCGCTGTTACGTGAACATCGTTTTCCTTTTGCTTTACACTGAAGACAATCGAACATTTCCCCGTTGAAAACGGGATCGATGGGACGGACATGGCGATGTACGTTGACAAGATTCGTGGGAAAGCCTTCAACGTACTGCGGAGGCGCTGCGAACCTGCGGCTGACTTCAACCCACTGGATTTTGGCAAGACGTAACTCAAGAGCTGTCATACGCTTGTCGTACTGCTTTTCCGTCTCGTCCTTTGCGCGCTTCAAGCCGGGGCCTTTAACCACTTTGGCGATTTCCCTATCCATGAGGGCATCAACTTCGTCGCTGGAGGGCCTCATATCCTTTACGCGAACGGGAGGGAGAAGGTCAATGCTCTGAAGCCTCTCCCATTCTGCTTCTAGCTCTTGCTGCTTCCGTTCATTTTCCCTTCCTGCCGCCCGAGCGGCTGCGTATTGAGCCTCTAGCAGCACATCTTCACGAGCCAGCTTTTCCAATCGAAGCTTTTCTCGTCGCTGGGCAAAGAGAAATGGGACAGTTGACAGCAGGTCGAGGGGAGCAGCTGGCGGTGCGTTGGGGTCCAGTTCCCGGATGACCCCAGACAGAATAGGAGAGGGCGAGCAGCAATTCTCGCTCATGATTGTTCAGTTTGAGTTTAGGTGAGGAATATCGTGACAACCCGATAAATGTATGCAGAGGATTTATATACCCGGATAGGTATAAGGCTCTTCATCGAACACACAAAGACGTGTAACAAGATAGTGTATTCACTCTGTCTTTGTTCTGAACAAATGTCTGAAACAAGATAACATTGCATGAACAAGGCGAGCTATCACTAACCTATCCGAACGATCGATGTTCGCCCATAGGCCAGTGCCACATTCACAGAGAAGACTGGAATTCCCTATTAACTCGTACGGCTGAAACTTCACTACTAACCAAGGTAAAATATTCCAACCAGGACTCAACAAAGGAGACCTGTTTGTTGTTATTGTTTCTCATTTTGTGCCCCTTTCCCTGGGCATAGACCCCTAGTCTGCAGTATTGTAGAATGTTGAGCATGCTTCAATCCTAACCTATAATGGTTGGTGCATGCCATGCTAAATATACACAAAATACACCATCTCTTGCCTTCGACCTGCCATGTCCTGGTTCAGGATGCTAGACGTAGCCAGTCCTCAATCCAAAAGCGGTTGAGACGAGTGAGCATATGAAACTGAAAGAACAAAAGATACCATGAAGAGAAAAGCGACAAGTAAAAACAATGCAAAAACGCCGACTTATGAGATGGTCTTCCAGTCATACGGAAATATGACAAATCCTGTACGCCCGCTCCATATAGATTCTGCACTCAAGGACCGTCTGCTGGCCTGCTACTGTGAGTCGCAAGCCAAGCTCCATAGCGCCATAAATTCAAGATTCAAAATAGCAAATAGCAAGACATAAAAATCAACCAAGATGTTAAATGGTATGATAGGTATCGTTGTGTGAGTCATGACGCTTCGCTATGATTTTGTCTTCTCCATTTTAGGAGGATGCATGAGAAGGTACACTGCGTGGTGTAATATCACCGCTTCGACGACGCGCTGCTTGCTGAAAAGCGTTGGTGACCTTGCTGTTGGCATCAGCAATCATCTGTTGCTTCTTGCGTACTGCAGCAAGTCGTCCCGTGATCATTTTGATCACTACATATTTGTTAGCTATTGTCCCAAGGCATGCTTTCAGATGACCTACTTTTTCGAACGTGTGCCTCTTCGTCACTGTCAAGCTCACCACCGCCTGTGTCCTTGACAGCATCTTGCTCACTCTCTTTACCGGTAGACAACCTCCTCGTATCCGAGCCTGATTCCTCGTCGTTATCCAATACAGCCTCGAGCATGCGAATGGCTGTAATGTAGGATATTTCGCACCCCGACAGATTCTCGTTGGTCACTTCGTCGATTGCTGCCGCACGACTCATTTCGAGTGCTCGATCATACATAAGCTTCTCGGCACTTATACCGGGAGTTAGGTAGACCTCTTTCGTAGCGCCCCCTGCAGAGGAAGCTACTGACTCGGTGCCATGGTTGGATGGATGACTTGGATGATCTTCAGGCAGTTGCTTCTGCGCCTCCGTGAGTTTCAAACGGACAACTTCCGACTTTTCTAACACCTCGTTGAAGCGCTGTCGAACCCACTGGACTACAGCGTTGATGCGCTGGACAACCGTTTGAGCAGTCGCGGCTGATAGACCAGTGCCCATTTCTCCTCGGCTCTTTTTGGACCACCATAGGCTGGCGATGTCCATAGCTCTCGCGAGAAGAGTAAGCGACTTGACATACAAAACAAGAGCTTCCTCTGACAGGGCAACGATTGCTTCAGCCGTCAAGCCATCATCTTCAGTGGTTAGTTCTTCAGGCTCAAGGCCACCCAGGATGTGGTCAGCTGATGGTGCTAATGGCACAAGCTGCTTGTACTTGACTTCGGCGAAACCATAGACACAGTCGCTTCGAGTTGCAAACTCCTCTATAGTTTGTGCAGCTTTAGCATCCTCGTCGGTACTCTGAACGCCTCTACCATCGCTTAGTAGCCCGACGGGCGACTGGGGAGTTGGATACGTCGGAAAAGCCTGGTAGAGAGGCGGAGATGGCCCCTTCGGCGTGCCTCGCAGAGGAGGAACCTTGAATCCAAACAGACGCAGGCTAGCGTCCTGGATAGCTTTGGAGATAGCGCTCGAGGCCGATCCCGGACTAGCAGAAAGAGCCTTTTCATACGATGATCTCCGGTCATGGCGTCCCTGAGTCACTAGAGCATTGCGAGCTGATGGGGTAGAGATTGCCCCTGTCGTGGATGTGGGTGCTCCCTGTTGAGTATATCGTCGAGTCATAGGACCGGATCTTTGTGAAGAAGCGTCGCCAAGTCTCTCGTTGGCTGCCAGCTCATCTGCAAGAGCATTGACTTCAACGTGACGTCTCTCTACAACCACATATTCTCGTTCGAGGGCAACATCTTGAGCCGCCTTCTCCTCCTCCGTAATTGGTGGGTTACTCAGAGTTCTACCCCTGCGCGCCTGGTTAAGAAGAGATGTAGGAGGCGAGACTCTATCACGACCGATTCCCCTGTCCTGGATACGCTGCTGAGTAGGAGCAGTCGCCGCATGGTGAGGTATCGGACGACGAATACCTAAGCCTTCACCAACCTCGCGAGGTGAGTTGCCAGTCGTTCGATGGCTTTCACTTGATTGACGATGATATCGGCCATCGGCAGGGCTTCCTGTCTGCGGTGACCTCGGATGTTGTTCTCGAGGTGATCTCGAAACAATACCATCTCGTGGCGATCCTGCTTCGGTTTGACGAGGGCTACGGGATGATAACGAAGGAGAACCTCCTTGAAAGGCTGATCTCAGGTCTCGTGGCTCCTGCCTGACGGGTCGTGGAATATCGTCCTCCACTAAGCCAGGAATTTCGCTGGTAACTACCTGATGTGTGAAGAAGTTCTCAAAGCTAAGTCGCTCGACTGGGCTTCTCTTGAGCAGACTTCGAATAAGAGCCTTGAGGTCGGAACTAATAGTCACCTCCCTGGGGAACTTGATAACATCTTCAGCGGCCTCAATCTTTCTCAATAGTTCCACGTGGTTTCTAGCCCGGAACGGAGGGCGACCTGTGCTCATTTCGTAGAGCACAGTTCCCACAGACCAAAGATCGGCTTTCGCATCATATCGTTCGTATCGGAGAATTTCTGGGGCCATGTACAGGGGGGATCCACAGAGGGTGTCGGCCAGGGAAGTGGAGGGCAGCACACGGGCGAAGCCGAAGTCGGCGAGTTTGAGCATAGGTAAAGATGCCAACCCGGAGATAGGGATCAACGAGTCTTGGCTGGCTTGCATGACCGGGCGACTCCTTTGTTCTCTAAAAGATCGTGAAGGCAGGAGCAAAAGGTTTTGAGGCTTGACATCTCTGTGTACATAGTTCTTGAGGCGGAGGAACTCGAGGGCGCTAGTCAGCTGTTTTAAGAAATGTCGAATGACTACCTCGTGCAAGCCAGAGTTCGGCGCACTTGGATACTTGCGTGCCATATCATGCGTGGCAGGATGCGTGGAGAGTTTCTCTCGTTTCTTAATAAATAGGGAGAGGTCACCAAGCTCGCAGTATTCCATTATGAGGTTGATGTGGCTGGTTGATTCGAGACAGTCATGGAGGGCAACGATATGTGGGTGGCGTAATGTCTTGAGGATTTGGATCTCGCTGTAGAGGTTCTCCCTAAGCTTCTTATTTAGGCGTTCGAGCTCGACGGATTTGATAGCGACAGCAGCCTTGGTCTCCTATTGCCGTGTTTGTTAGCGATCGGTCTGTATGGGACAAGCCAAGGCATTGCTATATGTGACTTGTGATACCAAAGGCAGCATTCCGATAAGCCACTTTGGTGATGCAGCGGCGACAAACCAGCAACACAACTTCGTGCGATGATAGGGGAGCAACTCAAAGGCAGGATGGGAGCTCTGTCGTACCTTATGCCAGCCCAGATACACCTGAGCAAAGCTGCCTTTGCCAATCTCGGAGCCGATGTTGAACTGTCCTACAGCTCGACTGCCCGACTTCCTGGACCCTGAGGAGGTCGAAGACTCCTGCGGGCCCGCCATAGCTTCCTGTTTGTTGTTATCGATGGCAGGAAGTAAATCGGATTCTTTGGTAGCCCTCAGGCTGGTGAGGTTCGAGGGTGGTCTGTCGCAGACAAGGCCGGCATGTAATCGATGGATGGGAAGCTGTCGCAAGCGCCAACAGGCGAGATGGAAGAAACAAGAAGGGAGTAGGTAGTCGAAAGGAAGCTTATCAAGCAGACCGGAGGCGATAAGGGACGGAGGAGAGTACGGTGACGGCTGATGAACAAGCAAGCGATCGGCGAGGACGAAAGGACCGCTATGGCTATGGCTATGGACACGGGCGAACAGCCGAAGGCGGACGGGATAAGGCTACCTTAGCTCAGAGGCAAAGGCAAGTAGAGTCGAGGTAGGTATCCGAAAGGGTGCGTAGTATGTATAGAGTATAGACGGGGACTTGACTCGGTGCGCGCCTGCACTGCAGTAACGAGCCAAACACAAGAGTTAGTGTATATGAACGTGGATGTGTTGAACAAACGATGGGGCTCGAGAGCGAGGAATCGTTCCAAACGAAAAAGAAGAAAGAAGTGGACAAGTGAAGACCGAGAATAGAGAATGGGAAAAAGGGACGAACGAGAGGCTACGGGGGATGCGTGTGACAACGATGTGGTGACGGCACAACCCAAACAACGGCGATCACGGCCGGGGGATTCTATGTATGCTTTCTGCAGGTAGCGTATCCGTAGAGTACCTTGCCATGCGCTGCCACAGGCAGCCAGGCAGAGACAGTCCCGGTAGAGGCAGGAGGGGGGCTTGCTGGGATGTTGACGCTTGTCTGGTACTTGGTGCGACAGGGCAGGATAAGGATAAGAATGCGCCGGGATAGGAATAGGGACTGTACCTAGGACCACTGAATGGAGTCGATGGACAGGCTGGGGCAGGGCAGGTGACTAACACGGCACCTTAAGGACTTGACAGTGACCTGACCCTCTAGATCCAATCTGATGGCGCTATACGAGCTACAAGCCGCTGACCTGAGTCGGGGGACGGATACTGTGTACAGTGCAGTTTGTTACAATCTACCGTACTCGCTCTTGAGCGTGATCGGAGATAGTTCCCTCAAGACGGCGTGGAAGCGGATAGGGCGGTTAATGAAACGAGATAGCAGCGGTGACTCGATGGTTTGATGCGATGTTATCAACCAAGTCCTAGGGCCCTGAGTCTAGAATTATGCAGGTCGATTATTCGTACATAGACAACTGTTCTAGCTGTTGCTAAAAGGGTGTAGCGCATCAAGGTACGGAGTACAGTAGAGACAGCAGGGCTGGAATATAGAGCGTGTGAGTACGAGTCTGAGCGAGTCTTAGTCTGAATTTGAGTCTGAGATTGAGAGACAGGTTTGGTTGGTGGGTGTTGCGTCACACACGCAAAGTCGGTACCGACGGGAGAGGCGATGGCTGGTGAGAAAGTTGAACGTATAACCAAGGTCCCGAGGCAGTCGAAATGAGAGACGTTGTGTAAGCGGGAGACAAAAGAAAAGCCAGATTTCCACTATTACTAAGACAGAAACCAACCAAGAGATTAAACTCTCATAGGTTGAGTTGAGTTGAGTTGAGTTGAAATAATAGTTAAGATAAAATAAAGTGGAAGAAGCAGTGGATGAATGACCTGTACAAGGACAAGCGAGTCGGGTTTCTAGAAGGGGAAAAAATGGGGGAAGTGGCTGCGTGCAGTGACTGGGTTGCCTACAAGTAGTCCTGGAGTACCTACTCTGTACGGACTACGGAGCACCTCTTTAGCGTGTGAACTGCCGCAGGTGTCAGAGGGTCCTGGAGGCTGGAGCACCGGAGCATCTCTCTAATTGGCAAGGATGACAGATGTTGGGGGGAGTATCCTTACATGGGATTTGTGTGAGAATCAGCCTCAAGGTACAAGTTACAAGATACAAGGTACAAATCGACAAATAACTACTAGAGGTTACCTAGTAGGTAGGTAGGTACCTATCGCTCAGAATGACAGCCTCAATCAAGCAAGCATGGTGGATGGAGTGTGGACGACTGAGACATATACGCAGGGGATCGTGGAAGATGCAGGCGCTAGGTAAAGATTGATTGAGTGACTCTTACTCTAAAATAAATAGATAAACAAAAGACGCCAAACCAAAGTTCTCAAAAAGGGTCGAGTTTGCGGGGGATGCTTGCCCGTGCTTGTGGTTGACCCCGTGATACACCCCCAGACCCCCAAGCAAGTCAAACCATACCAAACCAAACAAACCCAGGCTAGGGAGGGCCAAAAGCAAGGGCGACGAGACGAGACGAGAAGGGAAAAGAAAACTTGATAGGAGGATAAGCGTCCAGCAAAAAACCTGGAAGAGCCCAAGCGATAAAAAATAAAAAATAAAAAAGAGAAACAGACATGGCAAGTGAGTCAGTCAAGTCACATACATTTCTAGGCTCAACTGTTAAGAAATCATGCGGTGGACGATAACGATATAAACGATAGCTGCAGAGCTAGACCGCCTTGGGGAAAAGTCCTTATCTGCTTTTAGACTCCCGTCCTGTCAGCTTCATGACTTTGCCATGTCTCGTGAGTCGTTCTGCTCTGATGATGTGATGCATCCTCTACGTTTATTTCCCAAGTGTGTGAGCAAATTGTGAAGTTTCCCCCTTTTTGGCCAAACTCAATTTCTTCCAGGTATACTAACTTGACTTAACCTGCTTTGTCTTGTTTCGTTAACTTGGTTGGATCTCGCAAGGTGTATTTCGCCCATAACTTACTCCGTAGACGGGCAGATACTGTACATGCTTTCTCTTAGTAGCACGTACGTCTGTGCCGAGGTCGCCCGGCCCCACACCTCTCTCACACACCCACTTTCTCCGGGCAGTTCTCTGCTGCTTTACCGAAGCCTCAACCTTGATAGTGTAAACAAGTTACAAACAGTGCAGAATAGGATGAAACGTTTGTTTAACATGGGATACTCCGTATTGAAAAAAGATCTGTTTTGCTTTACGTTAGATTTCTGAATATCTAGAGCATACTCCGTACGAATAGTGGAAGTGCAACCATACTGCAATTACACCCAACCTTTAACGAACCGTTATCGACAGCCACCAAGTCAGTCCAGTGAGAAACATTGGATGATCGTCACTGATTGTCTATGAAAAAGATAGGACAAGCTCCGGGCCGGCGACCGGAGTTTGCTGTCCAGAAATTGGGCACGGCTTAAACAGAGCCAAGCTCGTGCTCGTGCTCGTGCTCATGGCGAAATATCTCTTGTTGATACTGCAATCCCCATGTTCATCATTTCACGCAAACAGCATGGCGTCAGCGGACACTCACACGCTCGCAATAAAAGGGGGCGTTTCCACCATTGTTGTCTCGCTGCTCATATGCACAGTACCGTACTCCGTAGTCCCCCGTATAATGGATAGGCAAGACAAGACAAGGCGAGGCAAGGCAAGGTATGTATCCGCCCGGCCAAGCAGTGTTATCATGCCTGGCCTGGTCTACGCACGCATAAAAGCACCCTGCAAGTCCTTGTTCCTTTTTTAGGAAACTAAACGGACAGGGGGCTTCTTTTCCCCGACTTTTTGCTAGTTTAGCACAGCACTGAGACTCTGGAGAAGAAGGGTTGGCAGCCTTTATTCCCGCCTTTCCCAGCAGTAATTGGACCATCTTGAATGTGGTGTCTCCCAAATTTGATGATGGCTTTCGAGTTATGCTGAGACAAATGCAACGTAGATAGTCAGGAACAGAAGTGCCCGACTTTGGTATGTATTGTTGTTTGTTTATGCATGCTATCAAGCCAACTGAACTTCCCGTCTGCTTTGGAATCATCAATCGTCACAGCTTGGAGGAGTAGACGAATGACAAAAAAAGATGAAAAAAGGAACGAAAGTCGCCATTTCGCCTAAACTCAAATTAAATCAATAATCGCGACAAACCAGACGCAAAATACCGTCATCATTCAAGCTCAGCTCGTCATCTCCCGTCCCAGATCGACGCTCTACACTCGACACTCCCTGTTCTCTAGCCTAGATTGACTGGTCGTTTCCCAACCGCTAGAATAAACCAGCATGTTGCCTCGTTAACTTTAAAAAAGAAAGAAAAGAGAGAGAAAACGAATAGTGACGCTGACATAGGACAGTCACTCAAGTCTAGCCTCGACTGATTAGAGTCGTTTGAATCTTGGGGTGGCACAAGTTTGCGATAGACCTCGACTATCTATCTCTTGGCGTCCCACAGGGCATCTCAATCGAGTTAGTGAAAACCTGGAGAAAGGCTGTCTCTTATCTATTGATCTATTGATCCCTTTGATCTTCTTATCATAAATGGATGCACATGTGCTTGCTCTCTGTCGTTGTCTGGCAACCTTCTTTCTTGGGCAATACCGAGAAACCCACTGAGTTCCGGATACATTCTTTTGAGTTAATACTGGTATCCCATTGTCCCATTTCTCTTGTAGAACCCCCCCCCACGAGCACTCGGACTTTTGTGTGCCTGGCTAAGAATCTCCAGCCAACCACACTCCAAACACGTGGATCTACTCAGCGATAACTCTTCTCATCCTCCAGACTTTAAACTAGCCACTCACGGCTCTCTGTACGTGCCTGGATGTATGTGACGATCCTGCAGTTTGCTCGATCTGTAAATTTGACCAAATACTGTCACATTCGATAAGTTTCACGAGAATCCGCCATTGCGATTCACGGTTCACCCTCCTGTGCTCCGTACATGTGCTGTAACTCAACTGACTATCTGTCTCTCCACCTATTGAACCATATAGCATGGATCCGATCGCTCAGATAATGTAAAGCTACTTCTCAGCCTGTCACAAACACTCTCATTACCCACCCTTTCCCCCCTGTAGTATCTCTCAAGTAACACTGCCAGCATCCCCCTCGAATCATACAATTAACCAATACATCATGTGTCAGGCCTCAAACAGGCAAACCTTCCAAGGACCAGCTATCCTCCATCCCCACATCCAATACCGCATGCCACGCGTTCAACCAAAAATACAGTGCATGATTCCTGAAAAGCTTCTGCGTTACACTTTGAGCCCCCGCATGCATGTTTACATACGGCCCCAAGTGCCGCCGGAACAAGCCGTCGAATCGGTGGCTTTCCTCCGATCCTCCTGCCGTGATTCGGGGCCCCGTAACGCCGTGTTTCAAGATCCACCGGACGGTAAACCCAGATCCGATTACGGGGATTGTCTGTTACAGAAACACTCGCTCGTCGTATGTCGTTACATAATCTGGTTCATTGCCGTAAACAGTGCGAGTCTGGAAAGATGCTCACATACATCGTAGACGTGATCAACTCGTCCAATGGTGAATTATCTGCAACGAGTCAGGAAATGCGGTGTGCTTAATAGCTAGAGCAGCATAATACCAGGACAAGAGTCAGTACAGTCAGCTGTCATCCACACGTCGCTCCTATTGCCAAGCGCACTAGATGTCTTGTTCGAGATTAGTGAGGTATGTTGTCACGTATTTTATGTAACCCTGTTGATCATCTAGCTATGCATACACCATGTGTCATGATGGAATGGCGATCTCATGGTTGTTATTGTGTCATGTTGGAGTAATGGAAAGCAATCCTTGACTTTTGAGCACAGATAGTGTCATGGGGCAGTGAGAGAATTGCGGACCTGAAGCCTCACATTGATAGATTGTATCATGATTGACGATGTGAGCTGCAACGCAAGGATACCTTATGTTACCGGCTACAAGACATGACAATAATAACACATCTTTGGCTTAGTGCCTCTTTGCTATATATATCACAGTTTTTGGACAAAGACTACAAGGCAGGCAGATTATTTCGGCACTTTTATTCAATCCGGGTATTCAACTTGTTCAAAGCTACCAACCGACATGGAATCCCACAAACGCCTACCAGAGTGCTAGTCTCCAGCTATGCAGTCGGAACAAACATCATCTCGCTATGCTTTCCGAGCATAAAACTCGGTGGCTATCCAAAAGACACAAACGCCATTTTCATCCCTTTTAACCCGTCATATCCAGAGCTCGCGCTCATGACTTATAACTCTTGGTCCAAAGTCATACTTAATGGCCCTTGGCAGGCTCGACAGTGGGAAGCTCCTTGATGGCCTCGGCGATGATGCTGAGGCCCTTTTGAAGTTCTTCCTCGGAGATGACCAGGGGAGGAGCGAAGCGGATGATATCGCCATGAGTAGGCTTGGCCAAAAGACCCTTGCTCTTGAGAAGTAGGCAGAGATCCCAGGCAGTTCGGCCGTTGGTGGCAGACTCATCGATGACAACGGCGTTGAGGAGACCCTTTCCTCGGATAATCTTGAGGATGGGGGTGTTGAGAGCCTTGAGGCCGTCGCGGAACATGTTGCCCAGCTTCTCAGCCTTGGCAGTGAGGTCCTCCTCCTCCATGATCTCAAGAGCGCGGATGGAGACGGCGCTACCCAGAGGGTTTCCACCGTAGGTAGACCCGTGAGTACCGGGCTCAACAACCATCATGACCTCCTTGCTGCCGAGGACGCAGCTCACCGGGTACATACCACCAGAGATGGCCTTTCCAAGAGTGACAAGGTCAGGCTTGATGTTAGCCCACTGAGAGCAGAGCATGCGTCCAGTTCGGCCGATACCAGTTTGGATCTCGTCGCAGATGAACAGAACGTTGTGCTTGGTGCAGAGAGCCTGAACCTGGGCGAGATAGTCCTCATCGGGGACAACGACACCGGCCTCACCCTGAATGGGCTCGCAGATGAAAGCGGCAGTCTCCTTGCCGTGAGCCTCTAGAACCTCCTCGAGATCGGCGATGTTGTTGTATCGGATAGGCTTGCCAGTGCTGGGGTTGACGGCACCGACGTTGGGGACGTAAGGACCGTAGTTCTCTCTTGATTCGGGGTCGACTGATAGAGTGATAGCGGTCATCTAGATTATGTTGTTAGCTCATATGGTCTTATCGTTGTCATGATATATAGACTTACAGTTCGGCCGTGGAAGTTATCGGAGACACCAAAGATCCAAGCCTTCTCCTGAGGAACGCCCTTGACCTTGTATGCCCACTTACGGGCAATCTTGATGGCAGTCTCGACGGCCTCGGCACCAGTGCACATCGGCAGAACCATGTCGTAGCCAAAGACGCTGCGGACCTTCTCAGCCCACTTGGGAAAGACATCGTTGTAGAAGGCTCGGGAGCTGAGAGTCAACCGACTGGCCTGCTCAGTGAGAGCCTTGATGAGCTCGGGATGACAATGGCCTTGGTTGACAGCGCTGTAGGCGGAGAGAAAGTCGTAGTAGTGGCGGCCCTCGGGGTCCCAGACGTTGATGCCTTCGGCGCGGGCGAATACAACGGGGAGAGGGTGGTAGTTGTGAGCGGCGTACTCCTCCTCAATGGCAATGGCCTTGTCGGTTGAGGTGGCGTGGAACCGAGAGACGGGATTCTCAGCGTGAGGAGACATGGCTGTGATGTGTGATGTGTGTTGTGTGACGTCAAGGTGTTGTTGATATGATGGTAACGTAGATGACGGAAAGTGAGGGTATCGTCAATGTGTTGACTTGTGGTTGTTGTCAAGTAGAATAAAGAGAAGAGAAGAAGAACAGTTCAATATTTGAGGAGGACATGGCTGCTCTTTTAAGACTGAAAGCGGCTGATGGACGTTCGCCGGCAAACAGAGGCTTGTTGCGGATGAGACCGAGGGAGAGAAGCGAAGCGAAGAGGAAAGAGGAGAGAATAGTATAGATTGGATAGTTTTAGGTAATTATTACAGCAGAAACCAACGTTGTAAGCTTGTCTCTCCAGAGTTGTTTGTCGACACTATACCCCTAAGTGCAAGTGGGAGCGACAAAGCGTGGGAGGCTGCGGGCGTGAAGTTGAGAAGATGAGGTTGTGATGAATGTGATTGGATGCGAGGGGAGGCGGGATTGGGCGGATGACTTGCCGCCACCGGCCGAGATGCTTGTGTATGTCTTGTCATGACATGATGGGAAGGAGAGAGAGAGGGGTAGTTTACTTGTAGCCTGTAGGTAGCGTAGCCTGGAGATACCTAGTCTGTAACTCTAGGGCTAGTTATCACCAACGGATCATGTTTGGGGCTCTGAATTTGACATTCACTTCCGTTAACGGTCCCCAAAACGTAGGGTTACCTTATTTAGTCTACGCTTTCATGCTAAATATCTGACCCCGTGTCATTGTCATTGCCATTGGAGATGAGGTGCATCCATCATGAGGAGGCTCTGCTCTGCCTCTGCCTCTGCTGTAAATCTCAGGGCCTAGGTAGGCTTAGGCGGCTTTAGTGACAGCATAATCTGGGGTGGGGGAGGACAATGAGGGGCCACCTGACAAGGGTTCAATGCAGGTTTATGGTAAAGACGAGCCTATCTATTTCTTGGGTGGCCAATGAAGAAATCAGTATTACCACGACCTGCAAACAGTTGATGTTGTTAGTAGAACAAATGCAGTTTCACTGTAATGCAATGGGGATACATAGACATGAACGACTCTGAAAACAGACGCTGCCTTGGTTACGTTACTGCGTTTGTCTGCAATTGTAAGAGTGCTACGGGTACTCCGTACAGCCAAGCTATTGAGTAACAATAACTCAACACCGATTCACCATCATATGAACCCCCAACCCATCAATTGGTCTCACTCGTCTCACTCCGCAGATAAAGAACCCATCAACGTCGGCCAATTCTTGGCTCCTCGGCCTTTACCGCCAGATGCCGCCAGATGCCGCCAGTTCCGCCAGCTCCGCCTCTCATAAGCGGAACCTGTCTTAATGCCGCCTTGATTTGCGTTAGGAGTTGTTTCATGATCCGAACTTGACATGATGGGGATTAAAGAGTTGGAGGAAATTTCCATGTGGCCAATAGCAATAAACATTATTTGTAATACTCTTTTCTACTGCCTTTTGTGCCATCATGTTGTGTTCCCGTTAGAAATAGAGGCTGTAGTAGACCAACGTCACTATATGGCCACATGACAGAAAATTGCCAACCAACAAGCGACCAATCAGCGTCTGAGCCATACTCTTCCAATAACAAGCTTGTCTCGATAGTAGTCCACACCCCTATATCGATGCACTATACCACACTGCACCACCAAACATTTACAACACCCACGACATGTCGTCGGCAACTGTTTCTAGAAAAGTCCTCGATGAGGCTCGTAATCAAAGGAATAGATCCATCTTTTTGCGAGACATCATCGTCATTCGCCTCATCAATGCTTGGTGGATCGCCACCTTTTTCCAGCCAGATGAGTTCTTCCAGTCTCTTGAGCCAGCTTGGGATCTGGCCTTTGGCTCAAAGAGCGGTGCATGGTTAACTTGGGTATGTTTTTTGTAGTTTGTGATTTATGTGTATTGCATTTCAATCTTATTATCACAGGTTTGGTTCTTGTGTCTGTCTATCTCATACCCGGCAATTTGGTCTTTGAGCTGCCAACACCCACACTTACATCCACATCACCATATATATCTAACAACTCCAACTAACTCAAACTCAGGAATGGAGACATCAACTCCGGACTTCTCTCCACCCAGCCCTCTTTGCGGGCGTCTATCTAATTGCCGACTTCGTCTCCAGTCATATCCTCCCTCTAGGTATCCTACGCGCAGTCATCCTCGTTGCAGCCCCTCGAGTTTTCCAGGCCGTCATTGCTGGCCTCGGTGACTGGTACACCTGGCAACTTGCCGTGTCTATCTACGGAGCCAACAGCAATGCCTCTTTCTTTGCCGTAAGTTGTTCTTAGTATTAGAATACACCCAAGTTCATACCCAGTTGACTGACTCGACTCATCACGCCAGCTCTTCCTACAGCTCTTCAACCCCTGGCAGTGGTATTGCTCTACACGTACCTTTTCCAACTCTCTCGAGATGACTCTCACTGTTATGGCTTTGTACTACTGGCCCTGGGACCTTCTCGGTGCTGCCCAGATGGCTAAGGAAAATCCTAAACCCTCGCCTGTTCTAAAGAGCCTCTGGTCGCTTCGTGCATCCCTCTGTCTCGCAGCTTTGGCCGTAGTTCTTCGACCAACCAATACTCTGATCTGGGCGACTGTTGTCTTCTTCACCCTCACCCGCATCTCATTCCAGGGGTCTTCACCCTTAACACTCTCGACTGTCATGACACTCGTTCGTGAGGGAGTTCTTTGTGGTTCTTTAATTCTTACCATATCTGCAGCCTCAGATCGCCTGTACTTTGGCTTCTGGACGTTCCCCGCCTACAATTTCCTCAACTTCAACCTCTCCAAGTCCCTTGCTGTCTTCTACGGTCGCAACCCCTGGCATTACTATATCCTTCAAGGTCTCCCCCTCATCGGTACCACCAGTCTCCCCTTTGCTATTGCCGCTCTCTACAAGCCAGGTGCATTCGCCGCGTCAACAACCCAATCTAATATGCTAAAGACATTGGCATATACTGTTTTCACGACCATCGGGGCTCTATCAGTCATTTCTCATAAAGAGGTTCGCTTCATCTATCCTCTCCTTCCGGCACTCAGCGTCCTTGCTGCTCCTTTTGCCGCCTCATTCTTCACATCTCAACCTAGTCCTACCACCAACAACCCCCGTCCCCGGCCTCACCTCCGCAATAAGCACTATCTTCTTGCAGCTCTGGGCGTCAATGTCTTTCTTGCAGGTTATCTCTCTTTCTTCCACCAGCCAGCTCCTCTCAACGTTGTCACATATCTCCGTCGTGAATACGAGCGCATCCATCCGGACTCTGTTCAGCTTGCCCAGACCTCTCACTTCTCTTCTCCGCCAGAGAAAGACGAAGAGCTGTTTGCCCTTTTTCTCATGCCCTGCCATTCTACACCCTGGCGCTCACACTTGGTCTACCCTGGCCTGCGAGCCTACGCACTCGCCTGCGAGCCTCCTCTTCATACGGAACCCAACACTCCCGAACGAGAGAACTATCGTGATGAGGCTGATCGTTTTTACGATAGCCCTATCCCCTTCCTAACCTCTGAGCTATTCAGTCCAGCCAAACCTCTCTCTATTCCTCGCTACATCGTCGGATTCGAAGGTATCGAGCCATGGCTACAGGACTTTGTCAAGACACAGGAGGCCCAGTCCCTTGGTTTGACACAGATACGCCCTGTATGGAAGGGCTTCAATGGCTTGTTCAACGAAGACTGGAGACGTGCAGGCAAGATGATTGTCTGGGACACTGGCGTTTTCGAGAATGCACCCCCAGCAAAGAACTTATAGGGTATCTCTCTTCCATGATAGACAAAAGTTTGGTGCAAACTGCTATCAAATGTATTATAAGAAAATTCGCATGTAGTTACGGGATATAGCTCCCGTTAAGCAAGATATCCATCAACCATGATACAATCGTTTAGGGTTCCATATCTTTTTAGTAGTGGCCTGTACTCCTTGACTAAAACTCCTCCACCCGCTTAAACGAAATAAAGCTCACCATCACACCAGGCTACATTACATGCATGTAATCGACTTATAAGGGTGGTAGGAGGGGTCTAAAACGGTCGAGTCGATCAACCCGTCGCCCGCACATCCGTCACGCTTTCCATCTCATTCTCCCCATAACATAAGAAAAGGTTGTCACCAGGGTGACATTGCCGCAATCATCGCAAATACTCCTCCGAGTAAACTAAAGTACCGTTCCTTGCCTATTGTTCCTGTTTCGATGCCTCTGGCTCTGGCTTGATTTCCTGTTGCTCAGCATGTGTCTGCTCTATAGGTGATGATACAGGCGATGTCATAGACGCTTGTTCGGTGGCTTGAATTGGCTTTTGCTCCGGCATCGGTTCTTTTGGAAGCTCAGGCTGGGGTTGTTCCCGAGGCTGTGTAGTTGTAGAAGCGCCAGCCGGGGCCTGAGCTGAGACTGGAGATGACACTGGAGTCGTAGCCGGCACGGTGTCGACGTCAAGCATAGAGATGATCTTTTGAGGGTAGTGTGGAGCCTGAGGCTTTTGTGGTGTCGCCTGGGCTCTAGGCTCAGGTTGAGGCTGGACTGGCGACTGAGGCCCATTTTGAACTGGGGACTGGACTGGGAACTGGACTGGCGACTGGCCTGGCGACTGAACCTGAGCCTGAGGTGCGGTTTGAATTTGAGTTAGCAATGCCGGTGGAGCCTGAGCTTGAACCTGAGCTGGCGGCGGTGATTGGGTTTGAGCGTGGGTCTGCTGAACCGGCGATTTAGGTTCAGGTTGAACCATTGTAACCGTGGCTGCCTGAGGGGGTTGTGCCCCTGTAGAGGCCGTTGTCTTTGTTGGGCTTGCGACTGCGGCCGTGGTGGAGGCAACAGCTGGAGCATCGGCTATGGCTGCTAGTGAAGCATGCTGCGGCTCATCTCTCCTGAGTTCCAGACTCTTTCCTCGAGGTGGGAAGCTTGAAGCACCCAAGCCAGGACGGTCAGCAGGAGGAGGAGACTTAGCCCTCCTTTGTTCGGCGCTTTCCTTTGCTTCGCGATATTTGCTTCTGATCCATCCTATAGGACCTTTGGAATCACTCTCTCTGCCTTGATCGACGCTACCTTGACCCTCTCCAAGCATGTAAGGCCGGTCTGAGCTCTCACTTTTCCGAGGCCTGTGGCCAGAGCTTGAGATTGACAAGTTACTGACATCGCCGTTATCGTTCTGCCCGAGACCCAAGCGGGGTGAGGTGACCCCAGCAGATGAGACGCTGTCGGCATTTCTACTCCTTGATAACCTCCAACGCCTCTTTCTTTCCTTCTCTGACTGGTCCACGGTACCGACGGATTGTTCGTCAAGAATCTGATCCAAATCCGAACCTTCGTTAAAAGACGAGTGCAAAGATGTCGGTGGTGACTTTTTGGACTTGAGTGTGTTGTCGGGGTGAAGGCTTTGGTTCGACGACGCTTGCGATACTCTAGGGGTATGCTCGGATGAAACATCACTTTTCTGTTGTGTGAGAGAACCCGGTGCGAATTGAGCCTCCTGGGGATGTTGTCCCAGCAGTCGGTCGTTCGGCTGCGCCTGGGGCTGCTGTTGCTGCTCTGATGCCTCTTGGTGTCGCTCTTCTAGAATCGGAGCGGGTTGTTGCGGCAATACATGACTCTCCGACTCGTAATACTGCGGGTGATCCATGGGGTTGGGGAGTTCTGCCTCAGGAGATGTCGATGCTGCATTTTGATATGTATATGGCAAGGAGGCAGCTGAGCTATGTGCGCTTGGGTTTAAACTTCCGGGTATCCTTTTCTTCTTCAGTTTGTTAGGTTGTCTCTTGTCCCCAGTATCGGTGTTGGGCAATCCACGGAAGATGTTGGGAATGTTTCGCTCTTTGGATGGTGTGGAAGACTCTGACGGCACTTCGAGAAGTCTCTCATGGCTACGGCCTGTATTCGTAGCCTTGGTTGGGGTATGGTAGCCTCCGGAAACAAAATCGGTTGATCGTGTCGATTGAGGAGACTGATCTATACTCTCTGTGGCGTTAACCTGAGTCAAGGGCTCGAGGTGGGCAGGGGAACGAGGGCCTGACCCATCGTGCCTCTGGAACCGGCCAGCCCCGATAGCGGGTGATTTCTTGGACGGTACTGTGTTACTCCTGGCCAGCCCACCTGTTGTCGGTGTTGCTGTCAAGGCTGGACTGTTGGGCGTTGAGCTTCCATCATTCCTGGAGTTCCGCGATGACACGGATCGGTTTCTTCGAAGCTTCCCATCTCGTCGCACACTGTTGGCACCTGCGCTCGCGTTTGATGCTGATCGACCTAGACTTGTTTGTCGAACCGGTTGCGGGGTGAGAGGACCGCTAGGAGTGCCGGACTCCACCTCCTTCTTGGTCTTTTCATCTGCAGCAGTGCCTTGCATACCAATAAGGAAGTGGTCTTGGTTTTCAATCAAGAAAATGATTACACACTGGTTGAGTCGGTATTCCTCGGGAGCCATAGCATGTGCCGGGTGTGAGAGCATACCCGGTTGGAAGATGGCTGCCAGGTTTTGTGAGTTCATGCGATTCTCGTCTGCTTTAGCCGCAAAAACAGCAAGGAGATCGAGAATGTAGAGAAGCAGTTGTCGGTTTAGAGGAGGGAGCTCGGTGATGAGCCGCTGATACTGTATAATGGCTGCTTTCTCGTTGAAGTTTTCCACAAACTGAGGGCCCTCTGCGTCACCTACAGCTTGCTTGGTTGCGCCTCGAAGGGGGTCGCGGAATTTCTCGTACAGATCGAGGGGGACGACAGGCTCGGGGAGATCGTTGAGGTATCGTCGCAGAACATTGGCAGCATCATGTACCGTGTATCCATCCCAGACAAGACCCTTGCCGTATCTATCAGGAGAGTCGAATATGGTTTTTAGCTCCTTTATCCTCTTTTCCGAACCGCTAAGACGGAAAATTCCTTCGACGTGGGTAGCTGAACGACAGTGTCAGCGTGAGTTCCTCGTCAGCCAAACTACGTAGGCCTACCTTTTTCTTTAAGAAAGACGCCACATTTTGCGACGACAATAGGTACATAGCCGTAAATGTAACTCTGCCCCTTTTCATCGATGAGCGAGATGGCGACATTTGCGTACGTTATACTTTGCCTTAAAGGCACACCGAAGATGCCTTGTAGTCGGGTTTCTAGAAACACTCGAGTCAGATATCGGATGTAGCAAGTGGGAGGTTAGGAGGACTGCGCGTGGGTTTCTTGACAATGGGCATTATGCTTGCGACAGACTCAGCCAAAGGCGTTGTCTTTCAGGTACTCCGCATGAATAATCAAGCGCATCACAACGAGCAATAGTACTGGGACTATGTTGTTTTTGTAACGATCCAACTTGGAACTTGGCAGGGTTGCGCAGTAAGCAGCAAGAGGGGAAATATCATACCCTGGGGTTCCTGATGCTTTGAAGGGAGTTTGAAACCCTTCCACCATGATTTGAGATCGCGCTTGCTAGGCGGGGATGCTGGGTTGTTGATTTGGAGGGTTGGCGGGTTGGCCTGGTTGGGATTCGAAGCAGCGGAAGTCATGATGAACGACTGCGCGTGCCAGCGGCGAAAGAGACGACGGCGATGAAGCGAACGAAAGTGACGTGACGAAGGACGTTACAGCTGGGCCGGCCCAGTTGCCAGAGTCACGATGGCTGGGCCTCAGCCTCAATCGAGGTCGAGGTCGAAGGTGCAGCGACGAGGTGCGCTGAGCGGTGACCCGGGGGTCGTGTTTTGGTAGAAAGTCGGGTATAGAGCGCCGGGCGGGGTGGGCTGAGGAGGCGATCGAGAGTGATAGGCGACTGCAGGACAAAGATTCGATGCGTGGCTAAAGATCAGGAGCTAGAAACCTGAGCCTCGAGCTGGGAGCTCAAGCGAGCGAGCGAGGGAGTCGAGGGCAACAATGTGCGCGCCAGTCTAGGATGAGACAGATCGGTCGATGATTGGTAGCGTCAAGGGCGTCAGAGCGGTAGGGCGTCAAGGCGTTAGGCGCTGGCCAGGCCTGGCTACAGCAGGTAAGATAGCAGGTAGGCGGGCACAGTAGTATCCAATTCTTGGCTATGAGGCACAGGTTGGCGTAAGCAGGAGTCAAGAAGGGCAAAAGAGCACGACAGTGACGGTGGTGAACGAAGTGGTTCTTGGTTCTGAGAGGCGATAAAAGAAAGAGACGTTTCGAGCGGGTCAAAGCTGTAGATTATCGCTCAAGTCGATGATTGTCGCGTAGCAGCAGTCGAGGAACAGTTGGTGGCATCAAGAGCGAGCGAGAGGGAGTAAGATTAAAGAAATCCAATCCGATTGACACGAGGCGGGGGGACTTGGGGACTTGGGGACTTTGAGACTTGGAGAGAGCTGTTATTGTAGGTACACACGGCGTATCGTAGCCCGTAGCCGTAGCGTTAAGGTAGCGAGCGGTACTGGTCTGTGTTTTTGTGGTCTGTGGCCTGGGGGAGTAACAAGGGTTGAGCGGTACCTATGGAGGTAAGCCAAATATGGGGGATTAGCGAGCCCGTTCTGATGGGCAAGGTGCGATAGCAAAAGCAATTCTCAAAAGAAGAAGGAATTTGACGTAATTGTTGGAACCGTCTGTAAAAAGGACTCGCTTGACGATGGAGGCAATAAGGATGGCTTCCCGTTATGTAAACACGGTAGGTGGCGAGCACGATATACTGCAGAATACGACACTGCACAGTTATATCTTGGCAGTGTCTTCTTCTGCTTCTGCTTCTTCTCTCTGTTTGTCGCCCCTCCGATGTTGAAGGTCAAATATCAGGCCAGTAACGAAACGAATGGAGGAAGAAAGTTGCTGTAAAGGCGGTACCTGGTAGCTAAAGATGGCTTGTTCTGTCTGTGCCTAGGTACTGAAACTGGACAATAGCACCTCAGTGAATTAATACTAGGGTAGCCGGATTGGGACGAAAGCGAGTGACCAAGTGAAACGAACGAACAAGTGAGAGAGTGTCGAGCGGGAAGTGGGAAGAGGAACAAGGATGGTGATAGAGTAGAGATTGAGCCCCATGGAGGAGGAATACGAGAAATCGAATGTATGCAATATGAGTATACGTATGGATACATCATCCTATCTCAGCTCACGCACATTAACCAGCAGCTAATAAGGTACGTTAAGAAACTCTGAATTTGCCTTAAACTCAATTGCTACTGCCAACGTCAACGGCAACTGCTAAAAGTAATCTCATGGGAGACTTGATATTGGATGGATGTCATTATCGTTCACTACAGTTACAGTGCAGTTTGATTGCTGCAGTCTACGTAGGATCCGATAAGGTACCTACCCTTTTCCCTGCGTAATCAGCCGATTAGCAGTATCTCTAATTATAATAAGACACTCTTCAAGTACAGAAATATCCGGATACTAAAAACAAACCTTCTCATTCATAACCAAACATGAGGGGGTTGCTCTTTGGTGGGGACCGCTCATGTAATTGCGTCGTGGACATGGAAATGTACAGGGGTTTAAGCTTGGAAACCGATCAGTTTGACCACTCAATCTGCCTGGCCCTGGCCCTACAACTTCAGGGACTCCCCCCACAGTGACGAGGTACCGACAATCATAGCTCTACGTCAGCTATAAGTGCTATTACCTGTTGATATTGCTGTGATATTAGGTTGGTGAATTACAGTGGCTGGTTGAGGTTCTTCTTTACGCCGCCATGCGTAATCAGAGTAAATCAATTCCATCCATCCTTCATCACTATTGAGTCACTGAGAGAAAAGCCCTGGACTCTCAGCTGAAACAACTACTACACTGCACCCAACTGCACAGCGTGGGCAGGCATCAGAAACTGGTTTGCTCTAATTACGCATGCACCATCCAAGAGAGAACAGTTAATGTTATTTTCAGGTGGCTGCCTCCACTGACAGCGGCCTCGATCTACAGGGCTGTTAATGCTCACTCTCCAAATCGAGGATCCTATCATTTCATCCAGGGGCTAGGTAGGGTCCTAGGTCGCGTATCGTCTGTATCCAGTCTTGAACTTTGTGCCATGTGAACTGAGATTATGACCCAGAATAAACTAGATCAAATTTACGGATATATACGGATAACATAAATACCTAAGGTAGTATGTACTGGGTGTACATGGATGGCATTGACAATCAAGAGCCTGGCCACGGTGTTTCCATATTTGGCCAGGCTTGTCTGCAAGGACGTTGAAGAGTTGCAGCATTACACGTCAGTCTTGCCTCTCTAGAGTCCCCTCTGTGATTCCATTTGCCGCCCATCTCAATCTTTAAGTCGTTCAATGCATCAAAGTCAAGAAAGGGAGGTACTCGGATCATACATCGATCCAGGGTCACTTAAAGTACCTCAGCTGCCTTGTTATCTTGTAGCCCTATTGCCTAAATTTAGGTAGATACATAGATATCTTGACCATTTGTTGCGCCGCTTACTTACGACGTAGCTGTTTGCCTCAACAGCTGCACATCAAATGGCCTTTGACTGCGCCTCATCCAGTCCCGAGCTACAGATGCACTTGTCAGACGAGGTGCCGTGTCGATCAATGTTTCATGTTTTTGCCATTTGCTGCAAGTGAACAAGACAAGAATAGCAATATGCCATGCTTATCTGTCTCGCCCTGGTCAGTTGGGTTGGCGGATATCTACATGGTCCTCTGGATCTGCAGGATATATGAAGGCTGACAAAGCGTATGGATTCTCGCATGAATGGCATCCTGAGGGGAATTCGCCTGAGGCTTCTGGCAGTTGACTAGAATACATACTTAGTAGCTATGGCTACCATGATGCGAAAGTATACGCATGTGTAAAGCTAAACTCCACCATCATGGCAGCATGGTGGATATATTGGCTACGTCAGACCCCGTCAGAACAAATACAGTATGAAACCAAAACAACAACACAAGCACAGAAATTGTCGAAACTCAGCAACAAGTTAAAAACTTAGTAGATATATACCATCAAATACCAATTAATATCAACTTAAGACTTGTCGCTCACGAATAATTGTGGTGCCTCACTTGAAGCTCAGCCAACCCCGGGGTAAAACGATAATGCGATCCCGCCGATAAGCCGAGCTCTCTGCTCTGCTCTGCTTATCTCGAAATTTCAGTCTCCAAATTCAACCAACAACGTCAACTCACCCACGACGACAGCTTCAACAACCTCGAATCCATCAACCCACGTCACCACCCTCAACCCGCAAAAATGGATATGTACGTTTACTCGCACTTAATCGTTGAATACCGACCGCAGTACTAATCAATATGCTCCCAATTGCAGGCTTTCAGCCGCCGAGCAGCGCACTCTTGAGCAGCGCATGCAGAAGCGCCAGGTCAAGGAGTTTATGGGTGTATGTACTGCCCCTCGAAACGAGAATCTCGAACGAATCAGAACTAACAGATTTTCCGAATAGGCTTTCGGCGGTCTCGTCGAGCACTGCTTCATGTCCTGCGTCGATGACTTCACCTCCAAGGCCATCTCAACCCGGGAAAGCGGCTGCATCAACCGCTGCGTTCAGAAGTGGATGGCCTCTCAGCAGCGCATCAGCGACCGTTTCCAGGAGCACAACGCCCAGCTCACAGCTCAGATGAACAAATAAGCGTGACAGTTCGCAAACGCAGCGTGTATGATTAGAAGGAAGTGACGTGGAGAAAAATTCAATCCACGTGAATGAAATATGACCATGTGGCGTCGAATGCACTACGGTAGGCGGTATTCCATAGCATTCAAGGGAGAAAACGTGGTTCACGACGATATATCGCGGGTGGCAAGTTATTCTAGCACCAAAGCTGTACTTGTATATTATCGAGAGTTATAGGCACAAGGTGGCTAGCTCTGGATCTGGCGCCTTGGAATGAATGCATAATCTACTATCTACTCAGCTATCGTCACAATATTGTTTGTCCGGGAGTACCAGTAGTGGCTTGCTTCAAAAAAAAATTATTATGAATCGGCAAGCTGTCTCTAGGCCGTTTTTATGAGGTAGGTAATCAAATAATACTTTCATGTCTTTCCACAATGCATCAACCCATTTCCAACGCCCTTGACTTGAGATACTGGTACTATACATCTTGACAATAACCACTCTTTACTTCTCTTCTTCATATTTCCTAATTCATATTCAATTCTCTGCTTCTTCGCCAAGCACGTCCCGGATAGCATCCAGCTGAGCCACTGCTTTCTCCTCCAAAAGACTGTCGTATGCTCCTGAGGCAGGCTTGATACCGCGCCAGTCCATCTCTCGTTGTCCCAAGGGCATGAGCCGCTCTTTCAGCAGCTTCTTCGTGCTCAGCCAGAACTCCACGTTCTCTAGGAGGTTCGCTGAATCCCACTCAACGTCAGGGATATCCCTGTTGTTGTTCACACGAAGAGCAGCAAGCACCCGGGTGAGGAGGGCAAGAGAGTGCACCTCCGAGATGGCCACCAACGTCAGGTAATGTGGTGATGCCCGAGACTGAGTACGGCTGGCTCCGGGTGCCTCAAACCGATCAACACTAGCCTCCAATAGATGAGGGAACTGGTTTAGTACGTAAGCAACCTCTGGAGCAACGGTGGCACCAAGAGCTGTAAGTAAGTTCAGCATCAAAGGCAATAATCCCTTGGCCCAAATGCCGTAGCCCCGTTGCACGACAGGAGTGTCAGAGTAGGGGGAGATATTTGACTTGAGCATGAATTTTGTCAGATTGGCAGATAGGATGTTGCTCAGAATTCCATCACAGGCCATCTGTTCAGCAATTATGGGCAGGGTAGAAAGCTCAAGTAAGAACAACATGCTCAGTTCGCCGTAAATGGGGTCGCCTTGGTCCGCCAATCTGTCCGCCCACGAGTAGAGAGACGAAGCAGCATGGACAACCTGATGCTCTGCCATAATGTTGAGGACTTGGGTCTGTGATTGTTCCATATTGGGCAGGCTCAAGCAAGCTTGAAGGATGGCGGTCAATAATCCGAGGTCCTCTGGTGAAACACTGGTCTCGTTGTCGTGTATCAGACTAACCAGTGCGCGGAAGCCTCTGCCAACGACACGATCAAGAACGTTCAGCACAGTTTGCGTAACTGTCACTGTAGTTCCCTCAAATGGGTCTTGACCTTCAGCTGCCATTTTACCACTGGTGTGATAAGCACGGAGAGTGACAAAGAGGGCCTTGAGCAGAGTACGGTAGTACGAGATAGAATCGGGTCCCCAGGGCTCTTCGACTCCGTTCATGGTACCAACAAGAGTAGAGAGAAGTTGGTTGATGTCTTTCACGGGTACTGATGATTTGACGAGACGCTGGATCAACACCAAAGCCAGACTTGCCCGAGATTCAACGAGCTTCAGGAAGATATGCTCAGGCCCGGGGATTCCTTGGTTTGCGTTTAAGCATTGTTGAGCAACCTGCAACATTTGTTTCTCTACAGTGTCATTCTTAGGCAGACATGTGGAAAGCTCCACGAGCAGGAATTCCCAAGCATGGAAGAGGGCCTGATAATCAAGTTAGCTATGGTGACTGTATATACAATAGTTTAACTTACGAGTTGAGCGTCGACGAGAGATAAGTTGGTGTTTGCGCGTTCCATCTCTGTCTTGAACCCGTCATCCTTGCGGCCCTTCCAACCTGGATCGAATCGTAGCAGTTCATCGGCGCGTTCCAGGTCGTAATAGTAACTCTTGCCCAATTCTCGCGGTTCCAGGGCGGTTCGCTTGAAGTAATCCACGGGACAGTCAGAATACTTGTTTGAAAAGTTTCTAGCAAAGTTGTTGTGCAAAGATTTGTTGTAGCCCCCAACCTCGACTCCATCACGCAAGTAATAATCAAGGTCGCTAACGAGGTTCTTTGCCAAGGTGCCGGAGTTGCCTAGATGCCGTGAGTGATAAAGCTGCATAGCAAAGGTCTCGGCGATGTAAGCGGCCAATCTTGCCTCGAAACCGGCACGAACAGGGTCCGTCTTGACAGTGATATTAGATGGTTTGAGGTCTCTGACATATGCTCTGAGACCATCAAGATACGCTGTGTCTTTCTGTAGTGTGAAAACAGTCCAAGGCCAGAAGTTCTGGGCGGAGGCGACAAAGTCCAGAATAACAAGAGCTTCGCTGATTTCCAGTTCTTTCAGCTTTCCAAGCTTGGCGAGTCCAGTAGCGAAAACTGAGTTCGAAGACACATCCGTCTTCTTTTTATCCTTCTTCATTGCCTCTCTTGGAGTCTGTCCCGTCAGAAGACAGTTGGACATCCATTGTTGTCGGTTCCTCAGGATAGCTGAGAAGAACTTCCACGTAGCCTTGACGTCGTCCCTGAGTTCGAAAGGTTTGCCCAGAGTAGATAGAAGTTGCAAGAAGGACTTGGAAATCTGAGGTCCCAAGTATCCAAGCAGTGACGGGGGCTCGCTTGAAGATTTGCCAGCATTCACAACCAGAGACTCGAGGAGCCACATAGTTGGCCGGCGGAAATGGTCAGACGCCGCACACAAACGTGCAAGTAAGGTAGAGCTCTTAAAGAGATATATTTCGACCATGCTAGACGACTGCTCAAGATAATTTGTGACCCGTAAGAGCGTTGCTGACAGCTCCAGTACAGCAGTTAATTGTGCTTGTATCATCTCTACACGTCTTGGGTAAAGTGTATTCTCGGTGGCTGTAAACGCTGTGATAAGGGAGGATAGGAGAGGTTGGAATCGTAGAGATCCCGATGAGGGCGAAACAAAACAATCGATAACATAGGAGGCGGCAGGTCGGAGGCAAGTAGTCAAGTTCTCGGAGGTTGGTGAATCTCCAAGGCTGTAGCTGTACAAGATCACTTTGTGTAAGATTGGCACAACGTCTCGAAGAACTGAGGAGCGACAGGTCTCAGACGCAAATCTCCAAGTAGATGTGTTCTCAAAGATATCCACTCCTGCTTGAGCGATCGCGTAGCTGACCTTTGCCAAGACCTTGTCAGCTGTACCAAGCCAGGGGTTTAAGTCTGACTTGTTTCTGCCAGAAGTCTGAATACCAGCTCGGCGTTGCACGGCCGAAGTCATCGCGGTATCGATGAGGTTAGAGAAGAGGCGTAAACAAGATGACAAAAATTCAAGCCTCTCCTGAACAAGGTCGAGACTTCCAACAACCTTGGTCAGCTTGCCAGCTCTTGATTCGGAACTCAACAACTCGCATCGGGAGAGATAAGACCATACCCTGCTAGGATATATAGGTAGGATTGCGTCCAAAAACTGTATGCAAGAGGTGAGAATGGTCACAACGACATCCTCGCTCTCCGCTAGATCAACCTGCATGTAGTAGTCCATCGTCTCACATACTACTGTCAAAAGGTCTCTTCCACTACCGGCATCAATATGTTTCTTTGCTTCGAGGAGGATATCATTATCCGAAAGCACCAGTGTTCCGGTAGACTCTTCTTTTGCAGCATTCAAGTAGTCCATACGGATAAGTGTCGCGAACAGGGAGATGACTTCGGCGGTTTCCTCAGGCTGGAGCATTCCGAGCTCAGACTGATAACCTTCCTTCATCAAGTTGATTTCCAGTCGTCGACCCAGGAGCGATATCGTTGAGTGAGGGTACTCCATTGAGACGACTCTGCCAGTATCTGTGACAAATCTTCCATATGTGCCTGCAGGTATTCTGTATGCATCGTCCTCAACGCGTCTCCCTCGCCAAGAGGGAGATAATGTAATTATGGGGATGTCCTGTAGCAGGCAGAAGGTATTGGTGTTCTCATCTTCTTGCGCAAGCTCATAATCTTGAAAGGTTTCAGGAAGTACGAATGTTAAGGTGGGAGTCACGCGAAGTAGGTTCAGAATCATTTGTGACCGCTCACTATCCCGGAGGCTGGTAGCACTCGCCAGCGTTCGGCAGAGAGTGATGAATGGGAGGAACTCGTATGGGTATCTGTCGAGTGCTTGCTGAAAGAAGAACTCCAAAGCGAGGTCATCGTTGACCATGGACGCGAGGATATCCTGCTTCTCTGAAAGGTTCTCTTTATTCGTAAGATCCCAATAGTTTCGACCAGCACTTAGTACGGAAAGCAACGAGCTGACTGGTTCGGACTGGTAACCAACGATGGGGTATGAAACCTTGAGGAGCTCCAAAAAGACGTTGCGAAGTCGAGAGCTGAGTAGGGGGGTCATGCTACCCTCGTCCGAGGGGCCTAGGCCTGATGCCATAGTAGATATAATATCAAATACACGTCCCTGAGCTGTGACTTGCGACGCGAGCTGTTCAACCACGACCAGATCCTTGGAAGCTGTCGCGTTCTCAAGGAAACCGTCGAACTTGGAAGATTCAATAGAGAAAATGCTTCCCGCCGAGTTGCGCCTTGCGACTGGTCGGATCACACTTCCCGCTTCAAATGTTTCCCGTGCATTCTGTTGCAGCAAGTTGTCTCGCTTCTCTGTTCGGCTCTGATAAGATACGTTCATGCGATGAAGCAGTAGCGTCCATGCGAAAATGACGGGTGAAGCGCTTTCGCAGTCGGCCTCTGCAGCATTCAGTATACTTTTATGGACCTGTTCGAGTACGTCGGATGAGAGTAAGTATGTGTCATATGTGGTATCGGCTTGAGCTGCGTCCTCTTCTCTTTCTGACAGATAAGTTAATGAACGAGCTGGTTTAAGCAAGATCAGGGACACAGCAACTGATAATGTCTTGAGCGGCAAAACCAAAGGAGCAATGCTTTCGTGAATCTGGCAGTGATCAGTAAAAGTCAAGAGTTTAAAGTCAGAATGCACATACCGGCTGGACAGCGTCAAAGAATCTGTAGACCTCCATCAGAGAAAACCACTGGTTAACAGCACTTGAGGGTGCAAAATCATCGCCAAAGCTATCGACAATCTGGAAAACTACAGACAGGGCATGGACAGCTTCAGTTAGAAGCGTTCGAAGCCAGTCTAGTTCAACTTCCTCGGTGACCCATTTCTCATCCGTCACAGCTTTGAGGCCTGACTCGATTTGGCTCATGGAGTCCGTTAGAATCTGGAGATACGTTGGTAGTAGGGGTTCCGCATCGTCTCGCGCAGGCAGCGTCAATCGGTAGGTCTTGGCCAGATCCAAATCGGTCTTGGCGAAGGTAGGTAATCTTCCGTATAGCTTAATAGAGTTGGCGTAGTCGGCAGACATCATAAAGAAACGGCGCTCGGTAAGGTACGTGTCGAACAGGCGTCGCTGTCTCGTTTCGGGTTTCTCAAATTCGGCCCAGATCTCATCGGCATCCAGCGCAGCCGCTGATCCTAGATCCATCAGAAATCCCGAGCCCTGGCCATTGTTAAGACCAGCAGCCTCCTGCAGGTTCTTAGCATCCTGCGATGATAGTGGTCCACTAAGGTGTTGTGCAGGACGAGACTGGTATTCGACGACAACTACACGCAGAGCTGCGACTAGGTTGATTTTGGCATTCTTGCTGAGCCATTCGGCATCCTTCTTGATCGAATCGATGTCTGGTCGTCCATCTGAGCTCGCTGGTACATTAATGGGGGCTGTTTTTGTTTCAAAGTCTTTTTTGGTAACCTCATTTGCGGGTGCAAAGGTGCTGGCAGGATCCTCGAGAAGACGGTGAACATAGTCGTCGCTCAAAAATTCGATAACGGCAGAGGTAGTAGTCCTCTGACCAGAACTGTCAGATAGCGCAGTTGCGATGAGCTTCCAAGAACTAGATGGTAAGTTAGAATGGTATTTGTTTACATGGATAGGGCTCTCCAGGTGCAAGCCGAGATGCAAAAGACAAGGCAGACACAACACAGCACAACTTACAGCAGTACCCGCTCCCCAGTCAGGCATTGTTCTAGGGAGGGGAAATAAATGCGATCGGCCACCGGCGCCATTGCAAAGAGCGTCAAAAAGGCGACAGTGGCATGCAATGCATCACCTTACGATTAGGGTGGATTGCGAAAGTTTGATGCTTGTTGACGCGCCTGGTCGCGATGAGCTTTGGCTTTGGCTGGGACTACAGGTCAACTTTTTGGGAAGCTAGAGAGCTCTAACGGTGCCGATAATTAACCGACAGTTTTTTTTAGTGACGGCACGTACCCCTCCGTGTCAAAGAAAACGGAACACCAAGGATTCTACCTGGTACTCAGTAAGTATAAGTAACTTTAGTACCCGTATGTTCACATCATATGATGATTTCTTTACGTATCATTGAAAATCTCCAATGCAGCTTGTACCTATTGAGATATCAATATAGACTATAAATAGTACTTATTAAGAGATCATGGCAGTGATAGAAACGTACATATTCTTGTTGTATCCACCCAACCGGCAGCTAATCGGACAATGCATATTTCCTTGCACTGTACAGTCCATTATTCTCGGCGGCAATTCACAGTGCGATGCGTTTAACTTTGCACAGTCGTATCCTCGTAGACAGCTTCACAGCTTCTTTGTTCAACTCGACGCCCCAGGTGAGTCACCCTTTTACAACTCAACTTCTCACTTCTTATTTCAAAGATGGGCTCAGATATCATTGATCACTCGCCTAACCAGGCAAAGCCCTTGCCTCAGATCCCAACTGCCTCCAAGGTCATCCTCATTGATAACTACGACTCCTTCACCTGGAACATCTACCAGTACCTGCACCTTGCGGGAGGTTCGCCGGTCGTCCTCCGCAACGATGAGGTTACTGTAGATGAACTGGTTGCCCAGAAGCCTACCCATATTGTCATCAGTCCTGGACCCGGTCATCCCGAGCATGATTCAGGTGTTAGCCGCGATGTCATTAGACACTTTGCAGGCAAGATTCCAATCTTTGGTGTCTGCATGGGCCTGTAAGTCTTATGCTATTATATCACTATACTCTTTCCTTGAGCGCAGTTCCACTGACCTCGTTCCAGTCAGTGTATCTTCAATGTCTACGGTGGAGATGTCAGCTCGGCTGGCGAATGGGTCCACGGCAAGACCTCACCTTTGACTCATGACTCCAAGGGTGTCTTCTCCGGTCTTGGCCAAGCAGTTCAAGTCACTCGATATCATTCACTTGCGGGTACTCAGGTTACTTTGCCTGAGGAATTGGAGGTTTCCTCCTGGGTAGCGAAGCCTGATGGCTCCCCTGGTGTCATTCAAGGTGTGCGTCACAAGAAGTACACAATTGAAGGTGTCCAGTTCCACCCCGAGAGTATTCTTTCCGAAGGTGGGTTGGCTATGATTGCAAACTTCCTTCACATGCAGGGAGGTACTTGGGAAGAGAACTCTGAGTTCCAGAAGAATGGTTCTGCCAGCAGTGACAACTCGGCGGCCCCCAAGACCAAGAAGAGTAACAACATCCTGCAGCGAATCTATGCAAACCGAAAGGCTGCTGTGGACGCGCAGAAGTTGATCCCTTCACAGAGATTTGAGGATCTACAAGTCGCATACGATCTGAATGCGGCCCCTCCTCAAATCCCCTTTGTCAACCGCCTGCGACAGTCTCCTTTCGACGTTGCATTGATGGCCGAGATCAAGCGCGGTTCCCCTTCCAAGGGCATTTTTGCACTTGACATTTCCGCTCCTGCGCAGGCTCGAAAGTACGCTTTGGCTGGCGCAAGTGTCATTTCTGTGCTCACCGAGCCCGAATGGTTCAAGGGTAGCATCGAAGATTTGAGAGCTGTTCGACAAGTTCTGGATGGCATGCCCAACCGACCTGCCATTCTACGCAAGGAGTTCATATTTGATGAGTATCAGATTCTCGAGGCACGGTTGGCTGGTGCCGATACTATTCTTCTCATTGTGAAGATGCTTGACACTGAGCTTCTGGGACAACTGTACAACTACTCTCTCCAATTGGGAATGGAGCCTCTCGTAGAAGTTCAAAACGCCGATGAGATGACAATAGCAGTTAAGCTAGGTGCCAAGGTCATCGGCGTCAACAACCGCAATCTGGAGAGCTTTGAGGTTGATCTCAACACCACTGGCCGGCTTCGCAGCATGGTGCCAGAAACCACGATTATCTGCGCACTTAGTGGTATCAACACTCACGACGATGTTCTGATGAACAAGAGGGATGGTGTCAACGCTGTTCTAGTTGGCGAGGCCATCATGAAAGCACCCGATGCTAGTGTCTTTATCAGTCAATTATGCTCGGGGTCCGAACCCCCAGCTAAGAATGAAGTCGCATCATCTTTGTACGTCAAAATCTGCGGTACACGCAGTGCTGAGGCAGCGCTGAAGGCTGCCGAGTCCGGGGCAGACTTTGTGGGCATTTGTCTGGTTCCCAGTGCCAAGCGGTGCATCTCACACGAAACGGCCCTTGCCATTTCAGAAGCACTGCACACATACCCTAGCACTGGAAAGTACGAATCACAAGTAGTAGAAGTAGACAACAAAGCCAAGGACTTTTTTGAGGCTGCAGCTCAAAGACTTCGCAGCCCCCGACCTCAGCTTGTTGGTATTTTCCAGAACCAGCCCCTGAGCGAGGTTTTGGAGAAGCAGAAGCAATACAACCTTGATCTGGTACAACTTCATGGCGATGAGCCTGTAGAATGGGCAAGCCTCATTCCTGTGCCTGTGGTCCGGTGCTTCAAGCCAGGTCAAGTCGGCATTGCTCGTCGAGGATACCACACCGTTCCTCTCCTCGACTCTGGCTCGGGCTCTGGCAAGCTTCTCAACGTTGCCAACGTCCAGGCTGTTCTAGAGAGCGATCCTGAGCTTCGGGTTTTCCTAGCTGGCGGCCTCAACCCTGACAACGTGGCCGAGTCTGTCAAAGCCCTGGGTCCTCTGGCAGATCGAGTAATTGGTGTAGATGTGAGCAGTGGCGTGGAAGAGGACGGGAAACAGAGCCTTGATAGAATTGCAGCTTTTGTCAAGGCTGCTAAGGAAATTCGCTAGCGATTTCGATAGAGAATACAATAGAATACTTATCCTTCATGGTTAAGGCGATATGCATACACTCACCCATTGTTTGATGTGAGTTCTCTTAGAGGCCGATTCATTTATTGTCTTTTTGTTCTCCTTATATCGACGTTTTCTCAAACGCCGTTTGCACCTGTGCATTTTCGTCTGATGTGCTGCAGCTCCTCTTCCTATTGTCTAAACCTCTAGGCAGCCTCCGCATCACTTCTCGACCATCTCTAATTGATATTCCTTCATGTTAATGATTCTCTCTCGCCTTGTAATCTTCCATCACCCATCACCTTAATCATTCCAACCCAATTATCCTCTCAACCAGTTTACTAATTCTCATCTTAAACTGCATCCTCTAACAGGTTTGTATCTTCTTATTACACACTTACACAAGCACTCGACCTATTTCACATTTAACCTTACACTATCACTTGTAAAGCATTCAATACAACCAAAATGCCTGCTCAGTTTCTCAAAGACCGGGTGCTTGCTGCCGCAGGTCCTCTTCCTGGCCAGTTGACAATCGAGAACATGAAGCGGTGGACTACGCTGCGAAAAGGCGTCTTCCTCGAAGACTTTGACGACAACGTCACTCATCTCCTCTGCACCAAGGAGCAGTTTGACAAGAAGGTTCCTAGAGGTATGATATCGTTGAAGATCATCTCTTCTTGCAGTTGCTTACAGTTGAATAGTCAAGGAGGCACTGAAGCGCAAAAGAGTCTACATTGTCCACTGCGACTGGTTCGAGTTCTCGACAGCCAAGAACAAAAGACTGGCAGAGGCAGACTATTCCATGAGGATCCTCCAGGCGAAGGAAAATGCAAAGAGACGAGAGAGGGAGCGAATTGAGAAGGGCAGAAGGAATGGCCAGAAATTTGTCAACACAAGTACAGCTCTCTCATACTCTATCCTATTCGTGGATGCTAACACTGTTGTAGACTTCTTCCACCTCTACAGGGATCGAGAGAACTTTGTCTACGAGGTTGACATCACTCGAGATGATCCTGAAACCGGCGAGCCTGGACAGAAGTACACACTCTATGTAAGTGCACGATGTTGCTTCACTATACATTATGGATGCTAACGATGCGCAGCTGTGGGAATCCAACCCCAAGCCTCACCTGTACCGATTTACAGCCAAGTTTCTTAAGCGGAAAGGAAGCTCTCAGCCATCTTACTTCTGCCCCAGCCCTTGCGAAGGCAAGTGGAGGGGCGAGATGGATCTCTTCATGGACTTCTTCAAGAAGAAGACGGGCGTTGACTGGCTAGATCGAATAACCTACGCCTATACAGGGTTGAGCGCGTCATTTCAGTACACTCCCCCAGTAAGATTATCCCCGAATTTTGAAAGACATACAGACGGTCTACTGACAAACTACAGGCTGAAGGAAAGCCCGTTGGTCGGCGTCTACGACATAGCCTTGACTATTGTCGAGAGATCAACGCGCATATTCGAGGATTGCCCTGGCCTCCTGTCAAGGACGCGGACGTCAGGAGTATTCCAACAGAGGACGACTCCGATGCTGGTCCAAGGAACTTCGACGATGACGATGAGGTCCCCGGCGCGCCTCATGATACTGAGCACGTTTCAGCAGAACACGAGCCTGCCGTCACTATCATGGAGGTTGATAAAGTAGAGCCTCGTAGGGAAGGACTTCAAGGAAAACTCGAAACGCCTCCTCATGATGTGGGAGAAGAACCCGAGATTGCGCCTACAAGCCCGATTCTGCCTGTTCCTAGGGACACTTCTCATGCCAAGCCTGCAACTCCAGCACCGTCGAATGACGGTAATGAGGAGCCCGAGGTGTCCTTAGATATTCCTGTAACTGGCGACGAGGAAACAAGCATAGAGTCTTCGATGGAACTCGAGTCACAGAAGCCCGAAACTACTCCTGCAATCACAGAACCGCCTGCTTTCGACGACAGTCCTTCCGCCAAGCTTGTTACTCCAGAACCATCAGGCGATGTCAGTTGTGTCGGCGAGACGGCCAACGATATCCCTGAATTTCAAGTCGAAGAAACTGGCGTAGCTATTTCGTTGGAACTCAAGTCACAGAAGCCCGAGACTACTATTTCAAGCCCAGATCCGTCTACTTTCGACAACACTTCGTCCGTTAGCCCTGCTACTTCTGCTGCTCCAGCACCATCCAAAGATAGTTATGAGGACCCAGAGCCACTCGCGAGCGATCGCATGGTGCGTGACAAGGCAACTGGTTTGTGGATTTCGTTGGAATTCGAACCACGAGAGCCCATTTGAGCACACTTCATCTCGGATTTGAGTTTAATCGATTTGCTCTTATAAAGAGCGACCAACACAAGAGATGAGGTGCTGAGTCTCGGGTTAGAGAGGCGATCTTATCGGATCGAGCAAGGTGTTTTAGGAAAATATTATCAGTTCTTACGTGAGAGGCATCGTGGGCAGTTTATTCTGCCAACCCTTGTGAGCATGGGGGTTATTAATCAGATCAAGATAGGTATTGAGAAAAGTAGCTATAAGGTAGTGCAAGCACTAGCTTTTCAAGTCTCTCGTGCGTAAAGTACATACGCTGTTCATTTGTTTGAAGAGTATCTATCAATCTCCTCGGCCATCCTTTACAGACTACCCCTGAGTGTTCTCAAAACCTCAACTTGGGCATAACAAATACTACCAGGATACAGACAACCATCAGGCCATAAACCCAAGCGAAGAGAAGTAACCTTCCAAAATATCCCTTCCCCTCTGTCATCTTCTTCAAAGTCCCCATCCGACCCCTGGCCGCCTCCATGCTCTGCTCAGTCTTATCCATGCCCTCGCCCGCACGACCAACAACCTCCTTATCTGCGTCTAGCGTATCGGAGAACTTTTGTGAGCTAGACTTTAGAGCACCCGCCATCTGAAGAATTGACTCTGAGAGGGCATCTTGCTCGGCGCGTTGGCGGTCGAGGAGGGCTTCGGCTGTTGCCGTTGAGGTCTGGGGAGTAGAGGGCTTGCTGCGGTTGGCGAAGAGGGCGGCGCGAGCAGTTGAGTGAGAGGATGGTGATGGTGATGAAGGTGCCCCTCGGGGTCGAAGAGTCTGTGTAGTTTGTGTGGGCGATTGGTTCGGTTGCTGTGAGAAGGTTGAGGTTTCAGGGGGTGTCGTTGAGACTGGCGCCGTAGCTGTGGCTGTTGTTATTGCTGGTATTGTGGTTGTTTCTGGAGGATCTGAATCGGCATCATCTTCTTGTCCTGAGCTCGAGGTGGGGTGGCCTGTTGATATAGAGTCGGCCATACTATCGCTCGGCGTGGGTATTATCTCGGACAGGATGTCCTCTCCATCTGTGCTCATATCGTCTTCATCCTCGTCGATTGCTACCTATTAGACTGTCAGCATTAATCCTTCTATCAGCCATATAATTCAGTCCTTACTTGTTTCAGGTCTTCTAGCCGGTCCAGGAGTGCTTCTAGCAGCTCCCTTTTCCCATTCAGGTCTCCTTGTACTTCGGCCCGTCGACCTGGGGCTTTAATCGCCAAAGCATCGTGTTCCAATTTGGTCAAAGAACTCCGTGCGTACTCAAGGTTCTACAATTTGTAATTAGTATATTTGCGCAATAACATCAGTATGGAGGCCCTACCGATGCCACTCTTGCTCTCTCGAACTCGCTGGATCGTAGCCTTCTTTCACGGTCGCTGTCTGTATGTAGGACGGTCTTTTGTAGTCGCAACAGCAAACTTCCAAGTTCTGCCGAGGCAACTTCGATTGCACTTCTGTTTAGCGACGGAGCGATTGATTGCGAAAGTCGCGCCATTGTGCTTTGGTTGTCGATCGTCTATATTACGCCGTCTTTTGGTGCTGTCTTTTGGTGTTTCAGTGACGTGTGAGGTTCGGGGAAGCTCAAGCTGCAGCGGGTCCTTGTGGCTTAAGCATGTGGCAAGCCACGTCGCAACTCACACCGAATACCTAATCTTGGACAATACCTGGACATTATATCTGTCTGCCGCAACCCAACTGCTTATTCTTCATCTTATTGCGTTGTCGGCAATCTTATATCGTTTTTATAAATGACTGACATCTCGTGGGAATCGTGTCGAGGTTTGCTGGGTCAGTTTGCAACTCAGATTAAATCATCAGTGGAATGATGTACGCTGCCGTAACAAGAACACAACACCTTCTTTCTGCCAAAGATACCCAAAAGTCCACACGAAGCAAACATTGCCGATTCGGAAGTAAAACGAAGCACATAAAATTATAATAAAAAGGTCATAAACTTGAGGAAGCGAGAAGATTGGTGAGAGGAGGTGAGCAAACCAGGCCCTCAATGCTAAATTACCCTATATCATTCAAAGAAGGTGAGAGCGCAACCAATTCTCCCATACCAAGGCCGAAAACCCAAACGCCCGACGCCATATACAAAACAACAACTAAACGTTACCGCTATATCAGCTCAAATTGGATCTCCATACTATAGTTCCATGTTGACTCCATGTTTTCGGTTGGACGGAACACGGCAGAGGTGACACCCCTGGAGTAGGGGATAAACTGCTGGACCCTGCAACCCAAGCCACGATACTGAGTGCTTCAAAGTGACAAACACCCCAAGAGACGAGCCCTCAAGCCTTGCTAGACTCTTCCAAGATGAAGCTAGTCCCTGGACTCGCTCTTCCTGTCATCTTCCTCGTCCTTCTCCTCCTTGTCTAGAGCACTGCGCAGCCTTTCTTCTTGTCGCTTCCAGTGACCGCCTTCTTCGTAATCGGCACTGATCTTCAAAGCTTTCCGTAGTCGTTCGCTCTCTTTAATCTTGGCGTCGGCCATCTCGTGAACCTGGTGTTGCTTGAACGGCTTCCTGGGTCCTCCCCGTCTCCCGGAGTTCATCTCGGCAAGTAGCTTTTGTCGAAGCTCGTCGCATCGCTTGTCAATCTCGTCCTCATCGACCCTTGGATATGTTAGTATAGCAATTGTGGGACTAGGTATGTAACACGTACTCTTCCTCTTCAAGTTTGTCTCTTAGATCAAAGACCTTAACCTCGACTTCGCGCTTGCGGTCATGTTCAAGAATACCCTTGTCTGGCTGTCTTTGCTTGTGTCGCAAGCTGTCGAGGTCCTTAGGATAAGGAGCGCCAAAGTCACGAGGCTTGATATGAGCGAGGTTGCGCTGGACGTAGCCCGAGGTGCCACTACCACGGGGAGTGTTGAGGCCAACGTTGTCGGACATTGCTGGGTATTCTGAATATGAAAGACTCTGTTTGAGGAGTAGAAAAAGACTCTACAGAAGGAAGCGGTGTAATGGCGCGTGAAGTGAGTGATGCTATGAACAATGGAGATTTATTGTATGCGACTGCGACAAGTGGATCTCAGTGATGTAGGACCCTTTTCTGCCGCTGTCGCAGAAGCTAAATCGTCACCGCCTGCCTATCGTGGCTGATAAGATAAGACATCTTGCCCCTCCATGATGGAGGGGCATGGAACAATTTGACGGAATTTGTAAGTGAGTCAACATTTTGAACATCGACAGAACAGAACAATTAAAGCTTTTTTTGTTGCTTTGAAATCTATAAAAGACTTTGAGAATCTACCGAATCTTCAATATTTACGCTTCGGATATTGCGTCTTCTATATCGCACAGCATGCCTCACGTCCCCTCTTCAGCTGAAGCTGACAATCCGGGCGATGCGCCTGAGTTGGTCTTCCCCCCAGTCACCAAAGACCACATTCAAAACTGCTCCTACGACTCTTGGTTTCCCAAGTACAGAACGTCTTGTCTCAAGTCTCGGATAATTCCTCTGCCCTCGTCATTTGTCGAGTATCTTAAAGAGGATGGTATAGTTCTGGCGGATGATGATGAGCACCAAGGCGAACCCGATGATGAGTGGCATGCATCGTCCAACACTTCTGCCAGGCCACAAGCCAGAGATCCCGAGTCCTCGGACGACGAGGAAGATGAACCAGAGAGGCTTCCACCAAACCAGAGGTTCCCAGAGACACATAATCTCATCAAGGAGAAGATTGCAGAATTGGGTGGTTCAGTTGCGCCAAAGCTAAACTGGTCATCGCCAAAGGATGCAAAATGGATCTCGCCTCATCAAAATACACTCAAGTGTACGACTCCCAACGATATTTACCTCCTTCTCAAGTCATCTTCCTTCGTTTCCCACGATCTTGACCATGCCTTTGATGATTGCACTTCAGCGCCTCCTTCTCGACCTTACGCCCCTGTTCTCGTCCTGAGACCGTTCTTCAGTCCTCAGGTTTCTCTCGAATTCCGATGTTTCGTCAAGCATCGGACTCTTATTGGAATTACCCAACGGGATCTTAACCACTACGGTTTCCTGGAGCAGATTCGACCTCAGCTATGGCACAAGATCAAGACCTTCTTCCGTGAAAAATTGAGACTCACGTTTCCTGACGCTAGCTTCATTTTTGACATTTACGTCCCAGAGAGCTCATTTGAGAAGGATGGACTTGGAAAGGTCAGATTGATGGACATCAACCCTTGGGCAACCCGTACAGACAGTCTCCTTTTCGGTTGGCAAGAGCTTGTTGACATGGAGGTTCCGAAGCCTCTCTACGGAACATCGAGCAACGAGGCAGGTCCAGATGTTAGCGGCGATGACACAGTCACTGAGGGCGAGGATGATGACGATGAAATCGAATACCGGCCTGATTCTTTCCCTGAGTTCAGAATTATAGAAAAGGACGACCCGGCTGCGTACAACTTCAGTAGTCCACAATACTCGGCGCACAAGCTGCCAAAGGAGGTTGTGGATGCTAGCATGGGTGGCCAGGGAGGGTTGATGGAGTTTGCAATGCAGTGGAAAGAGCTTACAGAGGGCAGGGGAGATGGAATCTGGGAACAGGCTGCTGGGGCTGGACGATAGATTCTTATGAAGCCAATAACAAATTGTTAAAGAGTGACCAGTTTCTTGATATTATTTGTAGTCATGTGTTATCTAGGAGACAGGGAGCTGTTGACCCCCTAGCATTCCTGGCTGTACGGAGTAGGCAATATCAATAGTGGATTGGAACACGGATAGAAGGCATGAGAACAATAAGACGAAATTGTTATAATTTATTGATGTAACTGTTGATCATCTGGTTGTATTGAAGTGAGACGAACCCAACGGAGTAGAACCTGGCAATCTATCATACTGGCCAGCTCCCCATTGTAGCTCATTGTATATATTATTGAGCCTTTGTTATTGGTAGAAAATCAATTGAATAGTGCCATACCAAACATCGATACGCGCTACAACTCTTGAATTATCGCGAATCGCGAATCGGCCCGCGTTGACTCTAAGTGCGATCTCGTGTACCGTGTCAATCCACGTCGCGCACGGACTGCGTGTTGCAGTGCGGACCCCACAGTGAGCGCTAGCTTCTCTCGCTTCTCTCGCCTCTCTCACCCCCTGGGTCTTGTTTCTCACTCATCTCCCACTTTTTGCACCCTGGTCCATCAACCACAACAACCACTCATTTACCACTGTCGTTGATACTTTTCTCTAAAGACACGCCCAGCCGTTATTCTCTATCAGCTTTTGTGTAAGCCGTCCTTGTATCATCATATTCAGATTCAGATCCAAGATAACTAACTACTGCAGCGAGGAAAAAACAAAACAAAAACAAAAACAAAACCGATTACTCTCTGTATTCTTCTGTTCTTTGCTATTCACGATGCCTGGTGAAAAGAAGCAGCGCGGCACCGGCTCTCGAGCTGAGCCTTACCCAGTGCGAACTTCTTCTCGCATTCGTGCGGCCCGCAATGCCTCTGAGCAGCCAGAGAAGAAGCATTCTGACGAGGCAAAGGAAGTCAAGAAAGTTGACGACGAAGATGTCGACGAGGAGATTTATCGCGATTCTCTTCAAGTCAGTGTGACCAGCTCTGGTGCTCTCCAGTCCTACCGCGCCATGCCTTCGCCTGATCATGATAAGACTGAGGTGACGGCTGGTGAAATTGCTCTTCAAACCTATGGTGTCGGGATTAAAATTGACAGTGTTCTTTGCAAGAAGCTGTCGGTTGAGCCTGCCCTCCGCGAGGTCAAGCAGCGCCGTCCCGATATGTATCTCAACATGACACGCCGCAGCAATGTCGAGGCTTTCCTCGGCCAACTCACCGGAGTCTCCGTTGTGCGCCCGTGCAAGAACTGCAACAAAGGCCACGGCCCTTGGAACGAGTGTATCATCTACGATGGTCAGATGTGTGGCAGCTGCACCAACTGTTGGTTCAATGCAAGTGGCTCTCGCTGCACCTTTCACGGTATGTTGATCATCATATCTTACCTCACTGCCACTCCCCCATTTCCACGTACTTGACACTGATACACAACTCAGAGAGCAACCAGACGTCTATCTATGAACCTACTCCCAGGTACAACCCACGATCTGCCGGAAACCCTACGCAGCACCAGCAGATTGAGCAGGCTCCGGTTGCGACTACCCTCGTCAGACGCCAGCCTCGTCGCAACTACCCGACCCCTCCTCCTTCGCAGCAATCTTCCCAGAACTTCATGCAGCAAGTTGGGGTTCATGTCGGCAACTAGAACTTGCCCCCTTCTACCACCAACATGATCAACGCTGTTGTAGCAGACGCTGTCGGCATGTCCCAGAGAGAGCGTATTATGGCCCGTGTCGAAGATTCTGCCAGACAGCTTGGTATGCATATTGCTGAACTCCGCGAATATGCCGAGGCCGCAGCGGTTGAGAGAGAAGCTGACACAGAGCGATCTGGCATGACTACTCAGAACTCTTCATCTGATGGAACAATGGAGAACGCAGAAGCAGCCTCAGAGGGATCAGATGCGGCTGAGAGCGAGGTTGACTAATCTCACCATTGTGTCCCACCGCCTTGGCTTCAAACGGGTGACCATTGTGGTCAGACTATTCGTCTGGTTTTCGCATCACAACGAGTCATGCTCAGTATCGTGGGCCATTAGGACAGTAGGCAAACGTGCCGAAGTCAGGAAAAAAGAAAAGCGAAAACAAAAAAAAAAGGTACTAGAGGAGCTGAAAAAGAGTAAGTCTGCTTTTCCAGGGTGTTCACTATGCGTTCATCCACTAACTTAGTCACAGTGATATCAGCTCATACACTATCCGACCTAGAGTTTGGACATGAAGAACATCAAGCACTTGTTGTTTGAGCCCAGATGGGCTTGTCATTTGTTTTGCGGAACTCCTTATGAGTTCATGGTTGGACATACATGTCACATCTAAAGGCTGGATGAGAAAATTGTACACCAACATACTCGCGATTATGAGCACTGCAGACTATACTCGACAGAATGTCTTCTAACATTTCCTTTTGCGATTTTATTTTCTCTCATTACCCCAATTACACCCAGCTGGCTACACCATGGATGTGTATCATCGCCCATTGAGGGTTATTCATTTCAGCACAAACATTTTCTCCCAAAGGACTATGCATGATCATGCATCACATTAACAGCAAGTGTTTAATGTTTATGATACCGCTAGCAAGACTAGTGTTCTCTGGATGGAAAGAGACATTTCGATCTGATCTTGCGGGTAGGGGGACTGGCTTGGATCTGAACCGGCATATAAGTGCTGTCTAGCACATGGATCGATATCACGCAAGCTCGTCCCAAACTTTGGGAGATTTATTTGAGAACAAAGGGAGGGAGTAAAGCCCTTAGTGTGTAATATCTCGAACAAAGTCGAGTTGTATGGTAGTGTAAAATGAAAGGGATAAAAGTACAATTCGGTTGTTGCATATGCAGGTATAGTGTGAAATGCTTAAATCCTCAGACTTTGTGTCAGAAGAACAATACCTAAACATGTGTCTTTAAATCAAAGACTTCAGGCTACATCCCTTGTGCAGCTTCGTCTCACTCTCAGGTAAACAGATAGGGTAGATTGAATGTCACATGATCTTGTTCATCCGTCTCAACGATATCTAGAAGATACCAACTTACCAAGCACATGTCGCCCACACATGTCTCATCACCTAGAGAGAAAAGAATGAACCCCTGCATTGGAGTAAATCATCCGGATCCGTCCCCCGTTGAGAAACGTGCCTAGGGAGCGCGTTACCAACCCGGCGTCTTGACGGAAACGGGCATGTGGCGTCACTAATTGAGAGACGCCAAAAGAAAAAAGTGAGTCAAGCTATAAGCGACAAAAGGAAAACCAACATGGCAGGAACCACAATCTGTGGCAGGCGGTGAGTTTGTTTCGTGGGCTTTCAAATGGGTGGTAGAGGTGCAGGACGACGATTCATAGTGTACGAGTTTGGTAATTGAGAATTAAACGTGAAAAACACTACTGAGTACGTGCGAGTAAACAATGCTAAGGCAGAGACGCAAAAACGGAGAGGAACACCACATGGTAGTAGGAAAAGAGTTTCGTAATTAAACAAAGTAGATGACCACCATCCTCCGTCGCCCGTACTGTTTAGATGCAAATAATGAACCCTTCCTTCAGCCTCGTTCATTGCGCTCCCGAACGGGCAAGTCATGTCTCCCCAACGTCGTGGGCGACCGGGACCACTGGCCTTCGCGGCCTCATCATCTGCAGTCCACCGGTCTTCAAATCTTTCTCCATTTAGAAAAGACGTTTTTGTGATACAAGGCAACTCCCATCCACCAGCCGGCAAAATCCTTACAAGAAAACGGAACCAAGGTCGACCTGGGCGCAGCCAAAACTAATAGTATATCTGGCGTGATGGATGATCCGGACCATCAGTGGCCGACGTCGACCAAAGGAGTTGCGCAATAAACGCCCAGCCTCCGCTCCTCTGGTATGATGAGTACAAGAAAAAATCGTGAGCCATGTCCCCGTGGCCCATCTAAGCAGTGTCGTTATTAAGATCGAGGGTATTCGTATTTTTGTGACAGCAAGAAAAATAAAATCATTTAAATAAGACCACAGAGACGAAGGTTCTCTTGGATGATGATATCTTGAATAAGTTAGTAAACTCCGTCTCATATGCTGAGAGAATGGTAACTTACCGTTGACAGCCGCCATGACGAAGCGGATCTGAGTGGTATCGGTTGCGCAAGTGAAATGGGTGTAGATCTGCTTGGTCTCATGTTGGTTCAAGCTGACGAAGCGGTTCAGAATGTAATCGCAGGCCGCAGCGTAATCGTCGCCACCCTCGTAGTCGGGGAAGTAGTTCTTCATGGGGCTGACAGGCAGCTTCTCCTTGAAACGATCGATCTTGTTGAGGAACAGAATGATCGATGTCTTGATGAACCACCTTGAGTTGCAGATGGAGTCGAAGAGAGTAAGGGCCTCCTGCATTCGGTTGACTGTCTCATCCTCGAACAGAAGCTGATCGTATTCTGAAATAGCCACCAGGAAAAGGATGGTGGTGACGTTCTCGAAGCAGTGAATCCACTTCTTTCGCTCGGATCTTTGACCACCGACGTCGAACATTCGGTATGTGAGGTCGCCGATGATGAAGGTGGTCTCGGTGATACCAGTGGTCTTGACACGAGATCGGAGGACGTCCTGGTCGTTAGGCATGTAATCAGGGGCAGCGATACGCGCAATGTTGTCGAAGTAGCTATCGAGGGTTAGTTTGAGAGACGAAAAACCATGTCAAATACACATACTATCGGGCGGAATCGTTGAGCTGATACTCGCGAGATCGTTTGAAACACTCTTGCACACCACGGTCCTTCCACAAAGCCTCAATGGCGCTACCAACCTCAGGAGGAAGAACGTCGCCTTCAATCTGAGCGGGTTGCATGAAGATGGTCTGGACGTGGTACTCCATGCGCTGGTCCTCAAGAGGAAGCTCGAGAGACTCCATGGCCTCGAGAATGACGCGCATTGACTGAACAGTGTTGCTGAAGATGATCTCCTTGAAGGATTCTCGCTCATCGCGTGAGTAGCCACCCTCGTGAATGAGCTTCATCTGCTTGAGAATAGTAGACTTTCCGGATTCACCGGCACCTAATTGATTGTTAGAAGTCGTCCATGATTGAAAGCGGCCATTGTCATCTGATGCGAAACTGAGTCGCGTGAAGGGCCAAGTTGGATGGCAAACGTACCGAGCAGCAACATCTTGATCTCGTTGCGCTGCATCATCTTATCGCGTTTGAGTTGGTTCTCAATCTCCTCGTTCCGGGCCTTGCCCTCCTTCTCCTCTGTGCTCATTCCGCAACCCATTGTGACGGTAGTGTTGGCTTCTTTTCGAGAGGTCTAAAACAAATGCTTGAAGTGATTAAACAAGGCCGACGACGCGATGTTTACGTATGTCGTCGTGATCGAAAGATGATATGGTCTGAAGCCGTCGACGTTAGTTATTAACAACGCTCGTGTGTGTCGCGGCTGAACGAAGGACTGGAGTGTTGTGCGGAGTGAAGGTACTCTCGGCTTGTGCCTGTCAAGGTATAGAGAAGAGAAAAGAGATGAGATGGAAAAAGAAGCGAGACAATGCGAAGACGATGTAAGGTTGAGGTAAGGTGGAGTGAAGGAAGAGAAAAGGAGATGCAGAAGCAGCTTTTGGCGTAGCGCAGTAACTGGGGGGAGGAGGCTGCAATTTGGGGCACGACACACGAGTCGTGCCAACAAAGGCCCAGCCCAGGGCGGAATCTCTCGCGCCTCCCCTGGCCCAGGGGGTGAGGGGCCCCTAAGAGCCTTTAGGTCGCCCGGGGTGTGGGGACAGGGGGGCGTGTAGAGGTACCTAAGCACTGTATCTCCATCGTAACCCGTCCTGTCTTTTCTACTTCCAGTTGCGGTGCTGCTGCGCTGCTCTGGGATTGAGCTGAGGGTGGATGCAAAGCAATGGGAGAAATAGAGTTGGTGTAATTGGTCGATAGACACGAAAGTGTGTGCAAGTCAGATGAGATTAACTTACCTAGGAACGAGGTAGTCGATTTTGCAATACTCGATAGGGAAATTATAATAATGATTGACTCAGGGAGTATATCGCGGCGAATCAGTTATTATTCCTTACTTGCTGTTGGTAATGCGCCGATGCAACGGAGGCAAAAAAAGCCTGGCGGGTATGCGGATGGATTAAGATAGGATAGGATAGGACGGGACAGGACATGCGGGAATGAGAATGGGCCACACTCTCGGTACAGTTAGTAGGTAAAGTAAAACCTAAATAACGGAACGGACTAGAAGCCGGAAGGGGGAGTAGGCGGAGACGGGGGGGGGGGGGGGGAGAGACAGAGAGATATGGATGGAGCAGTTGAGTTAATGGAAGGGTGGAGTTGAGGGTTGAGAAAGGAGAGGAAGAGTTAAAGAGGCAGAAGAAGACGACACAGGAGGAGGAGGAGGAAGATGGGACGGGATGGGTAGGATTGGATGTGTGTGATGTGATGTGTGGTGACGGGATGCAGCTTGGGAATGGGAATGGGAATGGGGATGGGAATGAAAACGGGAACGGGAGAGGAGAGAGCAGCCAAAATCAAAGCCCAAGCCAGGAAGAGAAGCAGGCAAAAAAGGAACCAATGCGGCCGGGGAGACCGTCAATGAATGCCAATAGTTGATTGGATGAGAACAGAAAGAGGCGTGCGCTGGGAGCCAGCCAAATGGAACTGGAAGCGAAAGAAGAGGAAAAGAAAATGAGATGAAATGAGCGACCCCAGCCAAGAAAGTAAGTACCTACCTACACCTACTCCGTATGTAGTTTCGATGCGAACCACCTGCACCAGCACTTGGTGAACACTGTCACTGCGAACCTCAAGGTACCTACCTACTGGAGCTGGTTAGCAGGCCCGGAAGCTTTCATTTTGCATTAGGATCCATCATCCATGGATCTCGTTTATTACCCGTAAAGGAACGTCCGTACAGTCCTGGTCCACTGAGAGTTTGGTTTTGACCAATTCAATAATACTCTCAATTCCTAGAGGCTCTATAAGCCCTGAGTTAATGCACCACAGATCAGTTATACTATATCTCTCTACAATCTATCATAGCTTCTCCGATGCAATCAAGAACCTCTACAGACAACCCTCGCTCTACTTCACTTGTACCTGTGCTAAAAAGACCAGGGGGAGCTTGGGGACCCCGGCATCCAACCAATACTTGCAGCACAATCCCGGAAGTTATCAAAGCGGCCTTCAGGGACGGATCCTCTCTGTATGCACTCCATTTCCATCACCGTTAGGGCATTTTTAGTGAGATTGGAGAGCACCAGATGGACGCCGGGTCGTTAGCAAGGCCTGGCATGGTTCTCTGATACGAGTGTCAGAACTGTCGTCCGATGGGTCTATGAGAGACCTAAAACCATTGCCTACACCTACAGACAGAATAGGCCATTGTAACACGCAAATTACTGTTGCCATCCAAGTATACAGTGTGCGATTCTTCAGCGCAGCCTTGAGCTCGGAGCCTCCCCCACTTCAGTATCGCTTCAAAGACCCAGCTTCCTTTCTACTGGACCTCCCCCATGTCTTAGGTGGTCGATCCATTGATCGCCTAGCGAAGCTCTCACTGGTGACTGGTTGCTGAGCGAAAGCCATGGCACTCAGAGTGCTCAGTGTTGATCCTCGCATTTTATAGTAGGTACTGCAAGACTGATGGAGGGCGGGCAACAGGAAAAGTGCCATAAGCTGCTGTTTCTGTAAAGACCTGGGGTCGCCTGACTTGATCAGAAGAAAGAGGTCAAATCTACAAACGGCCACTCCCGACTTTGTCATTGAAGAAGCGAATCCTGTTCCGGGGGGGAAGCCAACTCAAACTCTCAAAGCCAGACCAGGACCACGGTGAGGTAGGTGGAGAAATGGTGCCATTTGCTTGGCTGTGGGTATCCATGAGCGATGGGGAGATGGGCAATGAGCACTGGCAGGGCCTCGACAAGCTAATGAAGCCGTCCTGCGCAAATGATAAAAACAACCGCTAACTGAAAGAGAAGTGCTATTATTCCAGCATATTATCATTGACCCTGCCGGCCTGCCTTGCTTTGGCCGCTTGCAGAACAATAACTTGGCTGGCTAGGTAGCTTTTGATGCCGGCGGAGATCTGTCGTTCGTTCCAATTATGATTCCGACACGACCTGGCCCTCTGGGGTATAGTTAGCGTCCTACCGGACGGGATGATCATGAAGGCCAAACTTGGGACGGTCAAATGATTCAAGACAGGAACTTATTATCAATGGAGGCTGAGGAAAAAGTAGAGTGGCAGACGATTGGTGGTAGTGATGATGATGTCAACACCTTTGTGGTTGCATGAACTCAATCAAGGAGTTAATTAACCACGGGCTGATACATTGCTTTTTTGGAAGGTTTAGTTTGGAAGAAGCCATAACCAATGCTACGATAGTGGAAGAAACAAAGAAAACACCCAAGGCCGGGTACACGACCGGGATTCATTATTCGTGATTATACTGTATGGAGTTTGAGCCGATCAGCAGAATAGGGGGCCAGTTATAAACTGTGGAGTCTTTTACAGCTGTGGGCAGAGGCTAATAAGGCTGGCTTCCATTAATTAATCAATTAGTTAATTGTTAGCTGGCTGTGTTTGAGAGATGTGACCCAGCTAACTGCATGATATTGATGAAGCTTTATTCTGCAGTTGAAACGTCCTTCACACAGAGCCAGGACCAACCCCCCCCCCCCCCCATCTTCTCTTCTGACGATGTGATGTTTGATGGACGCCGTAGAGCTGCAGAAAAGGTCCCATCCCATCCCGTGCCTCTGTCATTTCGGCTCTTATCCGAGTTTCATTCAAGCTGCAGTATCCAATCACTCAGCTCAATGCAGGAACATGATCCGAAACGTCGACTGACCATCAGCGCTGGAGCAGCTGCTTTCTCAAGCTATAAGTACGCATACCCTGGGCTTAATACGATGTTAATATTCGTAAAACGGCGAGTATTGCTACTCTCAGGAGTTTGGTAATGTTGTTTCATGTTGCGATTGGTCAGCTGTTGCGATGTGAGACTTTAAACTGCTGGAGCTTTATATCTGCAACATCCAATGCCAAGGTAACCCGGGCGGTCCCATATCTTCAGCAGTATCCGTACCTCTCATATTACATATTGCATTTGTTTTGAATTATAGATATCAACAAACATTATGACTGCAAGACGTTTCACATGAGCTGTCTGTTCTGGCATGCTATCGGTCAAATTGAACCATCCGGTGTCTGTATGATAATAAACCACTGCAACTCCATATCAAATTGCGACTTCAAACACAGCACGAGACAACATCGGCTCACTGCATCGAGGCGCTTCCGTCCCGCTCCCGTTATCCATTGGCTTTAATCTATTATCATCCACGTCCAACTTTGTTGTGTCCTACAATAGAATCAGTATCCATCGTCTTCCTCTGTGCACTTCGCTTAACCAAGTATTCATCGTCCCGTTCGTCAGGAGCCGATACATCACAAACCCATTGCCAATTAATTAATTATCTCTCCACTTGAACTCACAAGCTCCTTGTCTCCTGACCAGGGTCCTCCTAGCTGATGGGCGATGGCTAGGATGGGTCTCTTCTCAGGGTCGCAGTAGACGCTACTAAAGGGGGATCGCCCGAAGAATGACAGGGTTCTTCAATCACTAGCAGCTCTTTTCGGGACAGAAGCCATCTAGAAGAGAAAAAGCCTCCTAGCCTCCATATTTTGCTCTGTGATGCTTGTGCTATCATCCCTGTTTTATTGCTTTTTTTGCAAATCGGAAACGGGCTCGATCACGAACTGCAGTCTTGTTCAAGACTAACCGTCCTGAAAGCTACCGCAACCAATTTTGCTACGTGTTATAGAGGCGAGCGTCTATCTTACGATGGAGAGCTACCTCATTATGGCGCACCTGCAATAATACCTACTTCGTTCATCTGCGTAACGCATGTTTACAGTCGGACGACAAAGTATGCCGCGGCTGGTCGCAGGAACATGCTACACTAGCACCAGTACTACGCACTTTATTTGCGACACAGCGCGTGCATCTTGTGTCTCCGGAGTTAACATATTTGTCCATACAATTCAACGGTCGAAGCTTTGTTGGAAGCTTTGAATTCATGCATTATTCATGTTCAAACATGTTTGGCTTCGTCATCAAATCCACAGGTGACTGTTTGAGTGTGGAAGGCCGTCTTTGATCAACAGAGCTGTTCGGGGCAGGACAGGGGAAATGACATGATTGGTCGTTGATCATTCACATCGAATGACAGAAACGCCCAGACTTGTTCGTATTGGAACTTTATCAGTAGAAACCTCTTCCTTGCTTCTTCGTTTTCCCGTCGCTGATAGGTAACAGGTTGACTATCATGATCGACAAGTAGATACCAGCGTGGAACAAGTATGGAACCTCGACTCCTTGGGTCAATTGCAAATTCTCGGTTTAACACATGTCGTCGGCTAAGCATTACCGTACCCCTGGGACCGGGCTCAATGGTGTTGTCGTGACTGAGTCAAGCGCAGCGGACTTTTGACGATACGTACTTGATACTCCGAACTGCCAGCCCGTCGGCGAGTCGTAATCCAATCAACGCCTCAGATCTCTCTCCCTTGAAGAAGCGAACGCCAAGGATCCTCAAGGGCACATTCTCATTGGGTCTTTACCATGATTGGCAGCGGTTCTGTAATGGCCCACCCGGGGATTTGGTGGTTGGCTGACGATGTTTGCCATTAGAGGTGATCAGACCTCCATCTCTGAGGCCTGCGATATTTGATCACCTGCACTGTATCCGTGGATACAAGACAGCTAATAGCCAGTCATATATCCGGCCTGCATCGGTCAACTGCAAATAGCTTTCCATTTGCTTTATTGCTTCGAGCTTTCTCATGGTTCTCCAAAAGGTGTGATCTGTTCGCTAAGATCCAAAGTCAGATCAGATCTTTAGCTACGGATATGGACAAATTGCATCTGCAATTGATAAGCTCGTCATCCTTACCCCGTGTTGCAAGCCCCAGATTCCCAGGATCAGGTGTTTGCCAGTACAAACGATGATCCTCATCTACGATTACATAGCGTCCGGGCGTTCTGTTGCGTCCACTCTGACCACCAACACTGCAAATTGCCAACTGCAGCCGTCCGGATATTCGAACGTTTGAGGTTTAAGCTATTGGCATGCTCAAGATCAAACGAAACATCCCCCCCCCCCCCCCCTTTGCTAGCTGAGCAAGCTCTCGGACCCCAAATCTCGCGTGGTCTCGCGATGAAATAAAGCAATTTCACCAGCACTGAAGCCACTCAGACTTGTCGTAGGAAAAGAACCGATAGTTAATATGGCTATGTGGAGTCTTATTTCTTTGCCACGAACATTTTCTCAAACAGGGTGACCACATGGCAGGCTTGTTCCGCTTTTGATCTACAGCTGATATGCATATCATCTAGAGTTTGGAGCACTTTGATGATGGCATCATCACAATGCAACCAAAATCGGCGCCAGAATGGCGAGTCTAGCGAGTGTTTCTGTTACACGGCTTTATCTCTTCTGCCACTACGAAATGTTTCTACATTTGCAATGCCAAATAATTCGTTCATCACTCATCTGGAAAGTACTTCCTCCACGCACGATGCTCGTGACTTTCGAATCCGTGTCGATCGGTGCGGCAGTCAACTGGTCATCAGAGACTCGCCTGCGCATTATGTTTTCCAACACCAACCATCACTTCACAATGCTTCCAGAATCATTCACGAGAAGGCTATTCTTGAGAAAAGATCCAGGCTAGAAACTTTTGCTTATATGAACCGATTATTTCTAAGCGCAATTGCGACAAGGCCCATACTGCCAAGGCTACACTGAGCAGCCGATAAAGAGGTTGCATTGCTCAGCATCAAGTTCCGATGATCTGGTCATCACATATTCCATCAGATCGCGAGAGTCCCGGTTTGTATCCCAACAAGGACGTTGAGCCAGGCTGTTAGCAAGACCAGAAACCAAAACTCGATTCGCCGGTGGCTGAGCAGAATGTTCTAGCGCATACAGCGCTTGGTTCCATTGCTTCCATACTTTGACACACGGATCATCTCACATACCAGCAGGAGAGGTAAACGGCTCCAGATCTACTAAAAGAACGAAGCTTGCATCAAGAAACGGAAACGGCTGGGGCAGCCGAATAGCCTGAGAGATACCGAGACTAACAGCGATGAAGCTACAACCACCGAATCAAGCCACGATGCAGTGAAGCAAACACTGAGCCACCTTCTGGGTTGTCCGAGGGCATGGTGACTTTGATTCGTGGCCAGGCTTCAACACATTCGCAGAACCAACAAGATCAGGTACCCTCAGCCAAGTCCGATTCTATGGTGGGCATCTACCAACATCACCGAAGCCGCAATGATGCTCTGCTCTCCCGTATTGAAGTCGGTAGAACAACCAGGCCACCCAGGATAGAGATGTTGGGGGTTAGTTACAATACCAACGCTTCGAACCGGGTGTTCAAGAATGAAGGCTTTCCGACTACCGACAATGGGAAGTCAATTGCGAGCACTATACACAGTTCATGACTTGACATTGTAGAGTTGTTTAAGGTTCGACTTTGTCAAACATGTTTGGGAGGCGTTTTGTTCTGGTGACCCGGCTCAGATCTGGTGGCTTGGATCTTGAATACAGATTTGTCCACTCGGGATAGAGATGGAGGCTTGATAGTTGACGAATGGCATCACTGCATCCCTACGGGTGTTTTCCGCGAATAGTAGAGTAGGGTTTGACGTGAAACATAGACAGTTATATCAAGTAATGTAAACAGTCAGTTGGTGGGAAGCCAGAAGACACTGGAGTAATTACATCCAATGACATGATCTCCAACCACAGGTTATGTTTCGGAAACAATGAGAGAAGAATTAGGATACTGCAATATTGGCAGTTCAACATTCAGATGTTCAAGTTGTAGCTAAACAAGTTGTGTGGAATAGACGAGTAACTACTACGAACTATAGTATCAGCGGGCGTCCATAAAGTCTAGATTTTTGGCAGGAATATCAGTAATTTCCCACCGGCCCGGCAGAGCCCCAAAGAGGCCTCGCGCTGAGTTGGAAACAAGAAAAAAAAAACAGAGAACGGCGGGAAGCCCGTCGATATATGAGAGTCTATGCCCGCCTTGGCGGCGCCACTATTGACAACAACACCTGCAGATCGCCAACACACAAGTCCAAGCTTCAACCTTGACACCGACACCAACAAAACCCGGAACCACGGGAGCTGCAAGAACAGCCTTTTTTGGAGGACAAAGAAAACCAAACAATAATAGGTCCAATTGAACAAGAATTCGATAATGTCTATCCCTATGCACCGACTGGGCGGTCGCGGTACGTCATCACCCATAGCACGCACTGCAATGCCGTTTGTTGTTTGCGCCGGAATTGGCAACACCATGGTTTAGAGTGCGACGACATAACCAAAGACGTTGAACGCTAACCATACCGTCTGTTTAGCCTTTGCCCACGATGACGATAACATCGAGCGAGAGTACGATCGATTGAGAGATTTGGCGCGTGCCGAGGCTGAGAAGCGCAACGATTGCTTCGCACGCGTACGTTCCCATCCAATCCACGCCTGTCAAGACAATTGAATGCTCGATGGCCAGTTCTAAACAGCGACTGACTCTGCTCCTAGTCCCGCCAGGCTTACGAAGATGGCGATGGTGCTGGAGCCAAGGAACTCTCCAACCAGGGCAAGGCGCATGCTGCTCGCATGGACGACTACAATCAGCAAGCCTCCGAATTTATCTTCCGTGAGAACAATGCATCAGGACGTGTAGAGGCGGACTCTATCGATCTCCACGGCCTATATGTCGAGGAGGCAGAGCGTGCCCTCGAGGAGCGCATTCGTGCTGATCAAGCCAACGGCCAGACACATCTGTATGCCATCGTCGGCAAGGGAAACCACTCGACTGGCCATGTGCAGAAGATCAAGCCCAAGGTTGAGGAGCTATGCCAGGAGCTTGGACTGCGATACAAGACCGATGAGGAGAACACCGGAAGGATCATCATCAACCTCCAAGGTGGAGAGCCTCTTCCGCCTTCGCACTCTGGAGGCTATGGCGGCCATCATGGTGGGCAGCAGCAGCACGGCGGTCAGCAACACCATGGTGGGCAGCAACATCATGGTGGGCAGCAACATCATGGTGGGCAGCAACACCACGGAGGGCAACAACATCACCAGCAGGAGCAGCAGGACGACGGACCACTGCCATGGATCCTGCGAAAGCTGGAGAAGGCGTGCTGTACGGTCATGTAAAGGACTGGGTGTACCGTTGTGGGTTGTCATTTGTGGAAAGCATTGGATGGATTGCTTATTTGACGCGTTTATACCCTGACTGTTGGGTGTCGGAAAGGTTTCGGCTTTCTGGAATCCGTGTTTATGATTGTTATATCTGGCCAAGCATTCTGAAGAGAATAGATGATTTAGATGAGAGATATGTGAGATGCACGTTCAAAGAAATAAAATGTCTGGGATGTCAAGTCATTATTGCTATATTTTGAGAAAATGAACAAACATCGTAAATATCAAACCACCTCCATACCAAACGCCTTGTGAAGATATATATCAAAACCATAATAGCGCATAACTCGGGCTTCCTTTTTCGAAACCCTTCAACCTGTCTCTCCCAGTTATGCTTCGTTAAAGACAGTAGTCTTTGCCTGCTCGCTCTGTGTGGGCTTTTGAGTTTTGCGAAGAGTGAATCCGACAGCCTCGCAGATGATCACAACTACCATCTCCATGATAACACCAGCACCAAGATACAGCCAGACCTGCTGCTTGTGGTCACCTAGAATGAGAAGACAAGTATATGCAAGTCGAACGACAACAAAAGGAAGAGAAGCACCAACTGCGATGAGAATTCGGCGCTCACCTTCGGCGATGTAGGACCGGTTGCGGAGAGCGAGGATATACTGGCCGACGACCAGCACGAGAACAACGATCATGAGGGCAACACCAACTTTGCTCTCGGTGCTGTACTTGATAGTAGGCGAATCGCCATCAAGGGTGTAGTCGGAGCTGGCGCCGCCAACGGAGAGAAGAATGACAGCAACAAGCATCATCAGACGGATGCCACGTTTGTAGAGATCGTTGATCACAATGCCGCCTTGCTGTTGAATGCACTGGAAGCATCGATCGAGAAGACCGAGAAGAATCAGGATCAATGGGCCAAGACCGATTCCGTTAAGTGTGATCCAACCAATGTAGAGATTTGTGTTGTTGGGATCGCTGATAGTAGCGAGAAGCATGGAGGATCCAATTAGACGGGCGAGCGAGAGGATGATAATGTAGAACCACCCAGCGTTGCGTGAGAAGCCGTGGGTTGTGCAGAGTAATATAGCTCCAAAGAGGAGGAAGGTGTAGATGACGATCTCGGCGATGGCAATCTCATCGTGAGTATCAATAGAGCGAGCCATTGTGAGTGGTGTTTAGGAGAAGTGTTGACTTGTAAGTCGAAGTTGGATAGATAGCTGGAGAGTTGGAGCGAAGAGATGAGTGAACTGGCTTATTGCTGTGATGTTCTTCTGGATATTTCTTGAAACTCGTGAGATACGGGCATCTTTATACATGCTGAGAGAGACCCTCATCCTCAACTCGATTATAGAAGACGTTGTGTATTCGGCATCACGGCAATCATCACAGCCTCGAACTGATCCCACTAATGATCAACATCTCGAGTGAGTTTCCCAAAAGAGACGAATTAATTCAGCCAATGCCTAAACTAACATGCTGTTACTACGTAGTAGGACAACCCTGTCGCCAGGTAGAATTGTAAGAGAATGCGACAGCCATAGAGAAAGGGCTGTGTTGAATGGGCGGCAGACGTAACTTCGAAACGCATACCAGATGTGGTTTAGCTTGAGATCTGCTCGAATGGAATTGCAGGGTTTTGAGAGTGGCTGTAACTTTACTTTACCCTGTAGGGCTGTTGATTCGAGTGCCGTGATCCGTAAACTCGCGCTGTGCACTCTGTACTAATAAACGAGAGCGACAAGACCACCAAAAGTGACGTCGAGTCTTTCTAAAATTCTCCAATCGATAACCTCAACCTCCACTAACTAGACTTCCTTACTACGAAAGAGGCCTCACAGCCGCGTATTACTCCCTATTGCAGAGATTTCCTTTTTTCTTTTTTGTTGATCAAATACTATTTTTCTGAACTAGACGATGCCTGTATGTCACTTACATCAGGCGCCAACTTCCATGCTACCCCTCAGCTAATACGATCGCCCACCAGCTCATCATCATCTCTGGACTACCCACCTCGGGCAAGTCAACGCGCGCAAAGCAACTTCACGACTACCTCTCCAAGCGAATCGCCGACACAAAGTACCGTCTACACCTCATCTCCGACGAGTCCCTCTCCATATCTCGCGCCGTCTATGACCTCTCCCCCGATAAACTCCCCGCACATACCCGCTCTGCGAATGCCTCTGAGAAGGATGCTCGCGCTGCCATTTACGGCGCGGTGAAGCGCGTACTTAGCGACAAAGATATTGTTATCCTTGACGGATTGAACTACATCAAGGGTTGGCGATATCAACTACACTGCGAATCGAAAGCTGTGCGCACACCAAGCTGTATATTGCAGATTGGGTGCGCAGTAGATAAAGCAAGAGAAGTCAACGAGGCCAGGCTACAAAAGAGGGGTACCGAATCGAACAAGACTACAGATGAGGCAGCCCCTAAATCTATGGAATCGGGCGACCCTATCGTCGATTCTACAGAGCCCTACGAGCCAGGCAACTGGGACAACTTAGTCTTCCGATATGAAGAGCCCAACCCGATGACTCGATGGGACAGTCCCCTCTTCACACTCATCTGGCAAGACGACGAAGCACAAACCACAAAGGTTTTCTCCGATCTTTGGGACGCAATAGCAGGCGAAGCCCGCAAGGTTATCCGTCCGAACCAAGCTACCATACAGCGCGGCCGCGAAGAAAGCGGCGACTACCTATACCTCCTCGACCGCGAGACTTCGGACGTTGTGAAGCGCATAGTCGAGGCGCAGCGCGAAGGCGACGATGTTGATGAGGTGCGGATACCGTCCGGCTCTGGGGAGCTTGTGATACAGCTGCCAGTGGGTAAAAAGGTTGGCCTTCCACAGCTCCAGAGGTTAAGGAGGGCGTTTATGGGGCTGCATAGAGGTGGTATTGGATTAGAGGCTGCCGGCGACATGAAGTCGTCGAGGTTGAGGGATACCTTTGTAACGTATCTCAATGATGCGTTTGAGAAGGATGAGTGAGCGTTCTCATATCGGCGAAATTCAAATACGAAAGCTTCAACCTTATTAGGAGTTCTGAATAGCAAGAGAGCTTGTAATTGATCGTCTCAACAAGCACTTTAGGGTAGCAATCCCGCGCTACAAACTTCAGATTAGGACTTGTAGCCAAGCCTCTTGTGTATATAAAACATGAGATGTTGTGGCTTAAAGAGCACGGAATGTTACTGCTTGAGCTATTTCAAGGTGCATAATGTTGGCCTGTATTCGTAACTATCGTCGAGTGACATATACAACTGACTCGTGCAGTCAAATCAGATCGCATGCGGGACAATACAGATCAAGAGCCCCACGGATGAGAGGAAGACAAACGGCTATGTAATAGACAGTGTCTAAAGTACTTAGTGCTTGGATCACAAGATGGACCAGACTGCGAAGCAACAAACACCCTTGTCCTTACCTTTACCGAGATCCCCAGTTGCAAACATTTACGGAGTAGTCTATCATGCATGTTTGTGATCTGCTTGCTAGATAGAGGTTCCACGATGGTTTAAGATCTGGAGCGGCAAAGAGGCAAGACAATTATTAAGTCATTACAAATAAATGTAGTAAAAAAAAAAAAAGACATGAAGCGGCGAGTGAGTCAAGACCGTATCACCGCCATCCGAGACGTTGTCGGTTGAAGCAGGCAACTGGGGCCGCGCAACAGTTGGATCTGCCTTTGATCCGCCATGACCGCCATATCCAATGCTGGGGCTGGCTAATACCTGTTGAGACACGCCATGCAGGAACCAGATACTGAATGTCCTTGCTCAGGCCAATTCCTGCGTGGCAATCCAACAAGGTGGCGGCTTTATAAGAATCCATATCAAAGTAACCGCCTTGATAATAATTATAGGGTAGATTAGGTATGTTTGCACCCAAATGGAAGCTTCTGCTGGCTTCCACCTGCTTTGTCTCTGTGTAGTCGTCACTCGCTTGTGTGCCTGTTGCTACCGCCTCGCGCCCGTGCTGTGCTGCATCATAGGTGCCAGCCTAGAGCCCCACCATCTCGAACCGGCTGAGCTAAGCTGCTCACCCCTTGTAACATCATTGTTCCGTCCCGATTCAGGGCATTCGGTGATATCATTGGCCCACAGCTGTGGCGGTCGGCCAGTGAATCGCTGTCAACAGCCGTTCCGGTGGGAGGAAGGTGCCCTGTGGCCTTTGAACAGCTCGAACCTTCGTTGTCTCCGATCCTAAACCTCACCTCTGCTTTAACTCCTGCAACTCCCAACATTTGACATACAACTCTCTTTCTACATATTCCCCCTCCCACTCCGCAATTTCTCTTTGAGCCCCGCATACCTCACGTAAAAGCCATCGCCTGGCTTTTTTCCGCAATACTCACTGCTCCCCCTCCTTTCGTCATCACCGAGCCAGCATCAGCTTCAACTGAAGCATCCAGATAATCATCATGGCTCCCCAGCCTGACGAGCACCACCCCCATAAGAAGGTCAACTTGACGTATGTAACTTCTCATTCCCATATCAACCCTAGATGTTTGTTTTCTGGCAAGAGCAGACTGGCTGACAAATTTACAGCGACCCTTCCGGCGCCGAGATCAAGACCGTTCGTGATATCCGATCTCTTGAGACCATTCAACAAGTAACTGACCTTTTCACAGGAAGATGATGTCGCGACCGCGATTCTCAAGAAGAAGAAGAAGCCCAACCAGCTGATGTAGGTGTTTTGCGCTGTGCACCTAGTAGACAATGACTGACATCACCAAGGGTTACCGATGCCGTCAACGATGACAACAGCATCATTGCCCTCTCCGAGGCCACTATGGACCAGCTCCAGCTCTTCCGAGGTGACACCGTCTTGGTTCGAGGCAAGAAGAGAAAGGATACCGTTCTCATCGTTCTCGCCGACGATGAGCTCGATGACGGCAGCGCTCGCATCAACCGAGTTGTTCGCCACAACCTCCGAGTCAAGCATGGTGACATGATCACCATCCACCCTTGTCCCGATATCAAATATGTAAGTACTCACGTATGCGCACGCGCAGGTAACACAGCTTCTAACACATCTTTAGGCTAAGCGAATTGCTGTTCTTCCCATTGCTGATACCGTCGAGGGTATCACCGGCTCTCTCTTCGACGTTTTCCTCGCCCCCTACTTCCGAGAAGCTTACCGCCCCGTACGCCAAGGAGATCTATTTATCGTCCGTGGTGGTATGAGACAAGTAGAATTCAAGGTTGTCGAGGTCGACCCCCCTGAGTATGGTATCGTCGCACAAGATACCGTCATCCACTGCGAGGGCGAGCCCATTCAGCGAGACGAGGAGGAGAACAACCTCAACGAGGTTGGCTACGATGACATTGGTGGATGCCGAAAGCAGATGGCTCAGATTCGAGAGATGGTTGAGCTTCCTCTCCGACATCCCCAACTCTTCAAGTCTATCGGTATCAAGCCTCCACGAGGTGTTTTGCTCTACGGACCTCCTGGTACCGGTAAAACATTGATGGCCCGAGCTGTCGCCAACGAGACTGGCGCTTTCTTCTTCCTCATCAACGGTCCTGAGATTATGTCTAAGATGGCTGGTGAGTCCGAGTCAAACCTGCGAAAGGCTTTCGAGGAGGCCGAGAAGAACTCTCCCGCCATTATCTTCATTGACGAGATCGACTCTATCGCCCCTAAACGTGAGAAGACCAACGGTGAGGTCGAGCGACGTGTCGTTTCTCAGCTCCTCACCCTCATGGACGGCATGAAAGCCCGATCCAACGTTGTCGTTATGGCTGCCACCAACCGACCTAACTCAATCGATCCCGCTCTCCGGCGATTCGGCCGTTTCGATCGCGAGGTTGATATTGGTATCCCCGACCCCACTGGTCGTCTCGAGATTCTCCAGATCCACACCAAGAACATGAAGCTTGGTGACGATGTCGACCTGGAGCAGATTGCCTCCGAGACGCACGGTTACGTCGGTTCCGATGTTGCTGCCCTCTGCTCTGAGGCCGCCATGCAGCAGATTCGTGAGAAGATGGATCTCATTGATCTTGACGAGGACACCATTGATGCTGAGGTCCTCGACTCCCTTGGTGTGACCATGGAGAACTTCCGATTTGCTCTCGGTGTTTCCAACCCCTCCGCTCTTCGCGAGGTTGCTGTTGTCGAGGTTCCCAATGTTCGCTGGGAGGACATTGGTGGTCTAGAGGAGGTCAAGCAGGACCTCAAGGAGAACGTTCAGTACCCCGTGGATCACCCCGAAAAGTACCTCAAGTTCGGCATGTCTCCTTCTCGAGGTGTGCTGTTCTTTGGTCCTCCTGGTACCGGTAAAACTATGTTGGCCAAGGCTGTCGCCAACGAGTGTGCCGCCAACTTTATCTCCGTCAAGGGACCCGAGCTTCTCAGCATGTGGTTCGGTGAGTCTGAGAGCAACATCCGAGACATCTTTGACAAGGCTCGCGCTGCCGCTCCTTGTGTTGTCTTCCTTGACGAGCTTGACTCCATTGCCAAGGCACGTGGTGGCTCCATGGGTGACGCCGGTGGTGCTTCCGACCGTGTTGTCAACCAGCTCCTGACCGAGATGGATGGTATGACTTCCAAGAAGAATGTCTTTGTGATCGGTGCCACCAACCGACCTGAGCAGCTTGACCCTGCTCTGTGCCGACCTGGTCGTCTCGACTCGCTCATTTACGTGCCTCTGCCCGATGAGCCTGGTCGTCTCAGCATCATCAAGGCTCAGCTCCGCAAGACCCCTATTGCCTCCGATATCGATTTTGGCTACATTGCCTCCAAGACACACGGCTTCTCCGGTGCTGATATTGGTTTCATTACACAACGTGCCGTCAAGATCGCCATTAAGGAGTCTATTGCTTTCGATATTGAGCGCACAAAGGCTCGCGAGGCTGCTGGCGATGAGATGGACACAGATGAGGACGCCGAGGATCCTGTACCCGAGCTGACAAGGGCTCACTTCGAGGAGGCCATGCAGTCGGCTCGCCGATCAGTGTCAGACGTCGAGATCCGCCGCTACGAGGCTTTCGCTCAGCAGATGAAGAACGCTGGCCCTGGTGCTTTCTTCAAGTTCCCCGAGGCCGGTGCTGAGGCTGCTGGTGGCGATGCTGGCAACTCATTCGGTGATGCTGGCAATGATGATGATCTCTATGACTAAGGACGGCAACGACTCTATGGACACAAGTCCTTTGTATTCTAATAATTTCTCTCGCAGATCTCTGCATTGGCCTGCGATATGCTAGATCGTGGTCGATATGGGAATGGGAGTTGGTAGAATGGTAGTGGTAGAGGCGAGAAGAACGGGAACCTGATCCTGGTATTTTTTAAAGGGTCAAGATGACATGATTGCAGTCACGATATGACTCAAGATGGATTTGCGTTTTGATAGATGATGAAATTGATTCCCTAAGCTTCGATTAAAGCAGAACTGCGACTGATGCGCCATTTCCACTATGCATGCACCTATGTCCTTGGCTCGTATTTTGAGCTGATTTACATGAGGCCTCACTAGCACCTGCTTGCTCTATAGCACAATTGAAGTAAGTATAGCTTCCAAAGTGAATTCTTGTGCAATTAAAGAAACGACGAGTAGCGACTTGGCCTACAGAGGGGTATGATGGATAATAAACAACCTCTTCCTAACCATAAACCAAGCTGTCACATTCTCACAAGTCTAAATATAGCAGGCATTCGGGCGCTAGTTAGGTACTGAGTCTCGGACATCTGAGTGATACAAAATCATTGTATATATAAACGTGTCTATTCGTTCGGTTCGTACGTAAATATTATCCCATGACCATGTTTTCGGGGTTGGTATCGTTCATCCTGGTTCCCTTATTTGGGCTCCGTATGTGTGTGAATATGTTGTATGTATTGCATCTGGCTCTTATCCAAGAGAAACCTCTTGTTTGCATACCTTCTGAGGCGTATCCTGGTTTGGTCCAGATTCACATTTTACCGGACTTGGTTATGTCGTGTGGTGGTTTGTTTCTGTAGCTGGGGTCTTCTTCGCCATATGCTAGGTATTTCAGTTGGAACGGCTTTAGTTTGGCATCGTACGGGTGTTATGCTCCGTTCTGTCATGGGTTTATGACGCAGCGTACGCTCCTGATGCCACAAACGCCCTTCTCTTGTCAATCGTCTCTCTTTCATATGTTGTTATAGTGTTATAGAGCCAGCTAGGCGGCCCCTTCATCTTCGATCTCGCAAACAGCTTCTAGACTCTCTCTAGTGACACGAAGGGCTTCCTCAATCACAGACTCCGGCACCGCAAGGTTAGGCTTGCCATCTGCCGCGCCGTTAGTCTTGGGCCCATCTCCGTTGGCGCCTGACTTAGTGCCGTTGGAACTCGAGGACATGGGGTTGAGGGCCGAGTCGTGGCGAACGTCTTCGAGGACGCGACTGAGGAGGGCCGGGAAGGTCGTCACTTCGCCGGAGCGTAGAAGATTCAGCGCATGAGTTTGGATAGCGGTGGGCCAGTTCGTAGAGTGCGAGTTGAGGGCGTGGAGAAGGGCGTCTTGTATCCTGGAGCGTGTTAGTAAGTTGCCATGATGTATAGCGTGAGCGCAGGGGACGTACTTTGCAACGTGGCCGTCACGTAGAAGCAGAGTATTGATCTGTGAACGAAGGTCGGGGTCTAGGGTCGCTTGTGTGTGGTTCGCGGCGCTGGAAGGCACCTTGACTGGTGTAGAGGATGTGTTGCTGGACATGATGGCGAGGGAGGTGGGTAATATGTTTCGTTCCCTTTTTAGGAGAGGTCTTTACAAGACAGTGAAAAGAAAGCCTTGTAGGACGACCGAGATCAATCGCTTTATTCACTTTGTGCGTCGAGGACAGAATATGCAGGAGAGGCTCACGCAAGAAGCTCCTGATCGGTAGTTCCGAAGCTCAAGTGTCGCAGGCAAGGTCAAGCACAGCTCAAGAGCGTCGCCTCGCTTTTCTCCAAGAAGGCGATTGAACAACTATTCCAAGATTAACAGGGTTTATTAACGGATGATGAAGTTCTTACCCGCCCGCGTCGTGTTGATGGAGCTCTACTCAATATAGGTAAGTGGCTGATCGTCAGAATGTGGTAGCAAGGCTGAGGCTGGAGATGGAAAGATTCAGGGCGCGCAAGGCTGACAGATAAGATTAGGACGTTTTAGCCGCTAGACCCCACCAGGAATATGATGTGCTCTTATTGACCAATCCGGATGACAACACTCCGTCTGTATAACGTACAATAAGAACGCTTTATATGATAAAATTACACGCCAAAAGTCTGGAATCACCCGACCCACCCACAACACCATCAATCTCAACACTTAACTTCACGATACAATTGAAATAGAAGGAAAAATCCTAATTAAATAAATTATATATTAAATGAAAGCCCTAAGTCTGCAGATTAATATTTTATATACCAACCGCATATGCACTTGCAAGCTTTCAGCCTATTTATAGTAGACTTTATAAGCTTCTTAATTAACCTCTCCGGCAAGGCATCCTATATATCTTAGATCTATCTAATTAATAACTTCCTATTAGCTTTATTTTTTTTTAAGGTAATATATTTAGGGTAAATTCTTTATAATTTTACCTTAAGAGCCTTCTAAATATACTTTATTAAGTTTAAATTAGGGGAGTATATAGGCTACTTAATTGGAATAATACCGTATAAAAGTAACCAGTCTATTAAAGCTTATATAATATGTATATAGGTATTATTTTATTAAAATTTACTAAATTTATTAATAAAAGGAAAAAGACTTTCTATAAGAGCTTTTTAATAAGACTAGCTAAAATAACTATCGTTCTTAGTAATTATATCTCTTATTATAGTAATTAAATAAGTCCTTTTCTTTCTAGATATTCCTCCCTAGAATATAATTAATAGATAAGCTTTTCTATAATTTTAAATATTAATTAAGTCCGGTCTATATCTTTTATTATACCTATAAAAGACCTAGCCATTAGGGTTATTTAAGGCATTCTATATAGTAATCTTATTACTAAAGTAAATCTAAAGAAAGTATTAGTTATAATAACTTCCTTTTTAACTGACTTATATATATATATTTATTAATATAATAAAGCTAAAAATAGTAGTATTTAAGCCTCTTTTTTATATCTTCCTCTAATAGCTAGATTTATCTTTTTAATTACTATTTATAATATTAATAGCTCTATAAATAGCATTATAATATACAGATAGAGATATCTAACTCTAGTTTAAGTAAGATATTATTCTAAGTTATATAATAGTGCCGATTAATAAATAAATTGATCTATATAATCTATAGAGGTATAAGTTTCTTTAGGCGCCCTTTTTACGGCTATAACCTGAGGTTATAGTATTGTTTCTAGCGTTATTTAGTCTTTAAGATGGTGTTTTAGGTGGTGTTAAAGTACTTAGTAACCTTTCTTTATAATATACCGGCCTGCAATTCGGTTATTATTATAGCTTTTTACTCCGGAGTAAGTTTATAATTAAATTCGCGATCGCTGCTTATCTCTGCACCAAAAGAGCGGTTTCCTGGAGTTATAATTGATATAGATATTGCGTGTTGAAGTTGTGGTGTTATTAATTGAGTCTGTTGAGGGAGCGGGGTATGCTGACGCGATTCCAGACTTTTGACACGTGATTGTATGTCTCGATGATTGTTTAACTCGATGTCAATAGCCAGCAACTTTATGAGCATACCATGTGACCTCCGCTCGCTAAACCATAGCGGATAGGCTTTTCTGTCATTGATAAATTAGCCCACCTTGTTTTGCTTTTTCTTGGCCGGAGATCACTTCGCTTGATAAGTAAGTGGCTTGTTCACGACGTTGATTTACACCATCCACCCAGTTTCAATATAGGAACCTCGTCAATCTTGCCAAGGCCATTTCATTCTCTGTTCTTCAATGAAGAGGACTAGATCGACCTTTTGCCTCTTTCAACACTGGTAAGTTAGCTCAAGCTGTACTTTCTGGTTGACATCTACATCATCTACTCTCATTGAATATTGTTCGATTTTTGTAGCTATTATCCTAGACCAAAAGGAATGATTATTGCATATTGCATATAGTATCACTTCTGTCGTATTGCTTTGTTACTTCACATTCGAGTTTGATGATCATCTAGCTCATGATTGTAACGGAAACCAGATCTCAGCATGATTATTATTTAACGCCTAAGAAGCACTCAAAAGAACCCCACCCTAGCGAGAGAGGGCACACGAAGCCATTCATTATTGCAGTGCGAGAGTAAGCCCCGAGATATTTGGAAGACTGTGTATTGGTGCCCGTGATGCTCAAATATCTATGACAAAATAACGGGCTGGTACTGTGAAACCCTTGAGTGCTGATGCAACTGGCGTATTTGCTTAATTTGTATCATAAGAATGCGAATCGCCTTCCCTAGGCATGCACTAGTAATTGTAAGTGACACTGAATTATCCCATCATGGGTGGCCTGCGATCATGAGATGTGATTACGGTATAGATCGAGAGCACAGGCTTACATTACCAGTGGAATTCCGCCGTAGAAACAATTAGATAACAAACAACTAACATTAGAAACGGGATACATAGCATGGCAATGACTTTACGAATTAACGTGGTGAATATCTGTTTCGAGATTCAGGGGTTCTGACAGTCAAACTTCAATTTTTGATGTGTACATTTACCAGTGGCTGTTCCCGATGTACCTTGAAAGAAATGGGTAAATAGTAAAAGTAGCAAGAATTTGGGCCGCATTCATTACATTACAAGGTAGACTTTGGAGGATCCGAGCTGAGTTCTTTCATGCACACGTCGTGCCATCATGACAAGTCTTCTCAATACTACCAGTTGACTGTTGCCGTATACATCACGTCTGGTCAACAAATTATTTACTCGCTTGGCAGGCCGACCGCAACGCCGTGGCTTGAGGTGGCTATTCAACATGGCCAACTTGGGATGCCGACGGCGGCCACGCAACGAGTACAGTTTCTCGTATTTGGATGCTCGACCCTCAAGACCATGTGTATGTGGGACCTTCCTGTAACAATGGGCTTACCCTACGTGCCCTGGACGGTCAGTTCGACTTGAAGGCAGCTTACGCTCGTTCCAGGGGGGAATCCTCTTCCCCGCCCCGTGTTCTAGTGACGGCACTGGTATATGATGCAACCATTCTCAGCCAACAAGGACAATGCGGATGCCACCCGGGAGCACCCACTGTTAGGCGAGGGACTCACGGCACGCGATGGTAGTACAAGTGGCTATCGGGCTGATATTTGTGCCCATGTCGACAGAACAAACATCTACCAAGTCGACCAACCATGGCCAGAAGTCCATGATGCCGAGCCCTGTCGTCGTTAGTCCGCAGTGCGTGTTTTGACGGGTACTTTACCCCAGGCATGGCCACGGGTTGCACCCGAGCTATCCATGTAGGCCATCCATACTGGAATCCTTCCTTTGTGCTGGAGTTGGACCGACCTTACGGCCCGACCCGTTGGTAAACCCGGTAGTGACGGTTTCCCGACAGCGAAAGCATGAAGCATGAAGCAAGCATGTATTGTACCTATATCTCACACCGACATGTCGCCGTTTTACTTTGCACCACACTGCAGTCAATGTGAATTGGCCTTCCCGGTGCTGCTTAGCAAAGTTTCTCGGATGCTTCACTCCCCGCGCTGCACGATTGCGTCTCAAACCATCACATGAGCTCTCGCTGCCGCGAGATAGAATATCTTGTGGAAGTCACTCGAATGTCCTCGTCCGGGGACATTGCTTGTTTGCTCCGTAGCTTACTAACCCTGGCAGCCGCCCCAACCTTCCGGCTGTAAGTGTATAGGCGGTGAAGAACAAGTTGGAAACAGCGAAGAGGTCCTACAGACGAACCTGATCTCACCGGCATCGCAATCGCAGGGAAGAACAGCAAGAGGAACTCGGGTTCTAAAGGCTCCACCCCAAAGGTCCTCAGGTATTTGTTCCTCTCTTAGTCGAAGGTTTCGACGGAAAGACCCCTGCGAAGGCTGCTAATTGTGCCAGACGACTTGTAACTATCACTCAGATAGCCATCGTCTATCGTGACTTGTAAGCGCATAATGCAACGAATATTACGACCCTTTGCATGCTTCCTGTGATAATTAACGGCTAGTACCACTGCTTGATACCAAGTAGGGATGTACAATTGGTTGTCTGATATTCGCCATATTGACAAGCTTCTCACAGCGGCATCGCAAACAGCAGGTGTCCATGGTCGTCAGGACATAAGATGAAAGATTATGATACGGTGCCAAGTCTGAAACGGACACACTGATCAGCAAACAAAGCAGTCAAACTGCTATGCATACAACAGCCCAATCGAGTTCGGATGTTGAGCGGCACTCTTTGTATCCTCGCATCAAACTCATAAACTCTTGTATGAAAAGTATACCAGACGAGAAAAGAGAGAAACAGCCGGTTCGCCTTGGTTATCACAACTTTTGCCTGTCATCTTGCGACCCCTCAATTCGAGTTTGCTTTTTTCTTTCTCAATCAGCGTTTTAATGTCTTATCTCCTCGAACTTCCCGGAAGAATGACTCCTGTAAAGGGTGTGGCTTCGATCTGTCCATCAAAGGCCCTGGCAATGTTTTGCAAGGGGTTGAGAATCATCTCGCCTCGCGGTGAAGTTAGTTGGACCCATCGGAGCGGAAACCTGCAAGCTTGCTTGTATCACAATGCAACCGTTATCGAAACTCGGGACGAACCCTATTTGCTGAGATGGGCTCTTAATAGTCCTCAGACTTGTCGGTGAGCCAAATCTTGAGGCATTCTACCCAAATTGATAGCATGAGCCTTGTATGCACAAGGATTCGCGTAGCTGACCCGGCATGCCTAAACTTGGTGTAGGGCGGTCATTAGTTTGTTTGAGCCAAGTCTCGCTGAATTCGATTGAGGCTGAAGTGCCCAAGTTCTGGATTGGCGATCTTGCTGTTTAATGTGGGGGATGATCCCCAAGGTTTGAGTTGAGGGCGCTGTGGGCCGTTTCCAGGAATTCCTTGTGGTCGACCGGTCAAGAGAGATACCGAATAAGGTCAATGTCCCACACCGCGCACCCACTCAAGATATGACACCGCCGCACCGCACATGCTTCCCCAGAAAACCAGAACAGGTCATCCCGCAGCCGAAGTAAAGATGTCCAACTGCATGACTATGTATACAATGACGTCTGGAAAGCTATATAGGCTTAGCCAGGGCCATTGTTGACTGTGCGGGATGTCATTTGGCCGAAGTGAATTGCAGTGAGCGTATCCGTACATCCATGTCTTGGGTATCAAGATGTCATACAGAACGGGGGACATCCTGGATAAAATGACTGACTCGCCTAATGCGCCCCAGATACAACCTCGGACAGACAGTTCAAGGAGCAATTGCTTGTATGTATCGTGCCGTGTGCATAATTGCCTGTGGACCTATGAAACACAACCCGATGGCGAGCCGCATACGGATATGGATGGAGGTATTGCTTGGCCAGGCCGAGACCCAATAAAACCGAGTTTGCATGAAGCTTGTCTCTTAAGCTGCTCCCATTGAACGAAACATGAGGCCTAGATTCATACCATGTCAATTCAAGACAGAAGAGGGAAGCTGAACCCGGATTCACAACAGGCTAAGTAAGGAGGCGAGCAGGGACAATGTTAGAGGGCATGGATCAGACCATAAGTTACTCTGCCCAACAACATCAAGGAATCGAGCTGGTCAGGCCAGACAAGCCTATGAGGTTCCAAGCTGTTACGGAACAGATAACACTGGCATCTCGTAATCATAGCCCTTGCCAAAAAGCAAACGGGCGCCCAAGATGCTGGTATTCTGGAGTTTCAAAAAAGCAAACAGACAGGATAAGAAACGATATGTGACTTGAAACTTCTGGACCCAGTAACAATAGTCCACTAGACGGATTGCTTAAACACAGGCTTTGGCAAGAAATTGCCAGATAAATGCCCATGAGCACGGAGAGTCAGCGTAACTATTGAATTTGACGTGATGGTTGCAGGACGACTGGATAAGCGGCCAATACGAGAAGCACCTTTGAGTCTGTGAGCAATAAGCAAAACATGCCACGCGTAAACAAGACAAGAAGAAACATGACATATGAAGGCCAAATTTGCACTGCTTCGAGTCTACTCGTATCGTAGAGTGGAGTGTCGATAGGACTTGGCTCGCTGGAAGTTGAACGAATGATGCATCGCCAAGTTGAATAGTGTTTCAAAGGTCGAGATGATAGGCCTTTCGGCTCGTTTTTTGATCGTGAATTGAATTGCGGTACAAAAGTGACCAGTGACAATGAGCACCATGGATCAGGCTTGTTAAGTTCGCAGTGGGTGGTGAGAGGTGAGCTGTCAAACAAGCAATTTTTGGTGATTCCGGCATGATATACTGAAAGGTACAAAATCATGTAGGTAGGTGGTTAGGTACCTGCCGCGCTGCCATGGAGCCTTACGCACTGAGTACCTACCTTCGTAGATAGGGCATAAGGTATACTGGTCGGTCGTCGAACGCGGTTGGCTCTTTCCTGATCGAATCTATCCTGTGAGGGTATCGACATGGAAGGAAGGCACAATACATAACGATGCAGCGTGAGAAGGTAGGTACCTCTTACTCACGAAGCACGAAGTAGGTACGAAGCACAATAAATAGGTAGGCAGGTAGGCAGCGCAGCGCAGCACAACGCAACAGGGGAAAAAAGGATGGCAATAGTTGGCCTCAAAGGTTTTTTGGAAGTTGCAGCCGGCGGCTGGCAACATAAGGTAGGTAGGTAGGTAGGCAGGCAAGGCAAATACGCGGAGGGGTTGCGATATCAGTCTTGTGGGAGAAGATGAGTTGAGAAGACAGGTTTTGGAAATGAAATGCTGGAGTTCAATATATGCATCTGAATCAATCCGGCACTTGCTGACTATAATCGCCTTGTTTGAGCTGTGCGGGCAGATGCACGCAGCCTAAATTATCAGATACCCCAGTATTGGCTGCGTTGCGATCCCTTCACTTCCTTCCTTGAATCCGTGCTTAGATGCCCGCTATATCCCTCTAGACCAGACGCTGTGTTTCAATCGAGGAGTATATAGGCACGATATCTGCTACGTACGGCATCCCGCAGCACATATGTTACATCACGTCGTGTCACATTCGTCACATCACGCATCAGCAAGTATGAGGGCCTGGGTGGCCTGAATGGCCTGAATGGCCTCACTTTTGCTTCCCCAGGAAGTATGTGGGGTAGCACGTACCTGAATGCTGATGCCAAGGCTTTGTTTTTGGGAGCGGGTTGTAGAAGATGTGTGTACGGATGTACGTATAGCGATAGAGGACTGAGGACTGAGGACTGAGGACGGAGGATAGAAGATGGATGGATTTGTGAGACCTGGACCCTTCGTTGTTCAGATGCGGTCGTCTGCAGTGATGACACCACACACTTCCTCCCAGCCGCCATCAGCAACACCATCAACAACGCTTCTAAGCTCCAGGTTCCGGAGTAAAAGGTGAGGCTTGACTTGTTTGGACTTTGAGCGTGAGAAAATGCACGTTCAACCCAAACAGGAGAGCAACTATCATGTTAAGCAGTAGCAGTGTGTTCACTTACACCAAGTATTCATAGTACACATGCTTTGAATTTGCTACCCAATGGTGGAGGTGGGGTCTTTACCCTCCAAAGCATCAAGAAGGCATCCAAAGGACCTATGTATTGTATTTTCATGATCCTGAGGGCTATTGAATTCGAATTGGATCTTGTTCTATGGCCCATGGCCAAAAACATGGATTTGTTACTCATCAATTGGCAACTGACGATTGGCCCTGGATAGAGGGATGTGTCAATTTCTAGCTTGAACAGATCCAAGTCCAAGCCAAGCCAAGCTGCCATGCCATGCCATAGGCCCTCTAGACTCTCCAGAAACAGCGCTAGAATCGTGACGGAGCGGCTCTTTGAGCCTTGGCTAATGGCAACGACTCGTAACGAGTAAGGATAGAGGGGCGACCATCCGCTTGGCCTTTAGTTTGACCGGGTCACGCAGTCTTCAACCAGTCATTCTCCTTACAGCAACAGCAACAGCAACAGCAATAATAACAGGTGACGCCGACTTTGGATTGGAGCAGCTTGGACATTCCACAATTGACATTCCTCAATTTTGTGACATGTCTTTACTGCTATCTTCTATCACTCTGGATCCCAGCTTTGAAGGTGCCAGCCCATTACAGCGTCGTTGCGTTACGATATTGACTTGAGTTTTGAATTTAGGTGCACTTAAACTAATAATAAAGGCCGCCATAGCTACGGCGCCGGTGATGGTGTGATCCATGGAAATGCTGGGGGTACTGAACCCTTGAGAGGATGGACGGAATACGGATAGGTGCAGCACCATACTGGCCCCCCCTGTTCGACTGTTTGGAGGAGACCTACTCTATACATTCCCATCATTTCATATGATTTTACTTGAAAACCTTCTTAGAATATAGAATATATTTATGGAGCTCCATGATATACAACTCAAAGAATATATACATATAGGTTATGTATGACACTTGAACAACAGATAATCATCCAGGGTATAAACTGGACCGATACATGGGGCACATGTCCCCTTATTCTACCACACAGAATTTAATTTAAGACAGGCTCTGACATTGAATGATTCGGGCTAGGATGGTACTGTACCGCAGTGTGCATCTCAGGCCTGTCTCACAAGCTGACTCTTGCAGGCTTTACTCTCGTGGCTCCCATGCTCGTCAACCGATTAGCCTGTCAACTGCTTAGACGTCCATGCTCCGCTGGGCAGTCAGAAGCCGCGGGTTTTCGCCGGGCTGGATAAGTTAGAGCGATACTATAGTGGCCTCAGGCGTGTGTGTCTTAAGTCTTTACTGACTGATATGAGAGGCAGCATGGCTGACAACAACAACTCAGCGGATGGCCCTGATTATTTGCAGATACTTACTTTTGCATATGCATTGAGAGCAAGCGGTGAAAGATGGTAACCAGCTCGTGATAAAGCAGGGGTAGCATTGTAGCTGTAAGGCTTCTGGTACGGTGCTTGTCCTTCACCGAGAGTGTTCTAGCGAATGGGTACTTGCAGATCAAGGGATGGCTTAAATGAGACTGAAGATCAAATCACCTCTGCCCATCCTAGCGCGGACCACAATCCGATGTAGTTACTCCGTACATTGGCTAGATTGAAAGCTCAATATTAAAGCCTCATAGTGGATAAATGTATCGTTCAACAGATCATTTTATTCCTTGGCCGAGCATTCGCTAGTCAGGCATTGGACGCTACTGGGTTGTCCTGTGCCATAATATTCGGCATTGTCAGGTAATGGTGAGCGATGATTAGGTATTGAGCTGCGAGGTAGACAATGGGCCATGGTATGTACGGAGTCTAGGAGTATAGCAAACGTTGGACAACTGATTTTATTATGTGGTTGATTTACAAATAAAACAGTGCAATTTTCAAACTCGGCCGCTGCTTACTGGCCTGAAAGTCATGATGCATTACGACAGCTTCGTCGGCAGTTGTGTTCAAAGAGGGTCGGGCTAACAGGCCTCGAGACAACAATAGCAACCTGTGGAGTCGACAGGTGGAGGGAGACCCAAGAATCAAGACTTCAGTGGTGACATGTGAGATAAGTTGGTGGAGGAAGCAGTGAGACAAAGATGTAATCGAGAAGCTATGGAGCCATGGAAACTGGAGTTGAGTATGGGGGGACCCTTGTAAGCGAAACTAAATAAGCAAAAAGCAAAAAGGAACAAAAAAAAAGAGAAACAGCAAAAAGCAATATTTTTTATCTAGAAACTCAACAGGCAACAATTTAATTGATTAGTTCCATCTCTGTCAGTTTCCAGAATCGGACGCTGCATCGCCAATCTTGGTATTAGCTTACACACTTGGGGGGATGCACTGCATTCACCTTGTCCCCTCCCTTCACCTTGTGAATTCGACATCTGACAGGAGCACGGATTGGATGGCTCTATCTGACACAGCTGCACTCTGCACTCTGCAGCCAACCATTCTGCCACCAACACGATCGATCTGAGCCTGGAAAGAGAAGAGAGGGGACTAGAAGCGTCTGGTGTAGTACAGTCTCCAGCCAACAGGGGGGAAGACAACCAACTGCGCGTTCTTTGGAGAGTCTTGTGTAAGTTGGTTTTTGGATTTACACGGACCGCGAATGCTAGAAGAGGATAAGATATACGTTAGTAGCCCTGGAGGTGTGTGGCCGCTTCTTGTTCGCTGTGAAATGCTGCACCGCATCATATCGCGTCGCATTGCCGTGCCGCGGCACCTGGCTGAAAGATCAATGTTGGACGGATACAACAAACAATCAATGGCTGAAGGCATCGCCAACTCATCCTATTCGCCAATTGCTCCTCAGTTGTCTCTTTCCTCTTACTTAAGGGGACCTGCGTCAACACACATGCCTACATGCAGGAATCTACTGTAGCTGGCGCAATAAGGTAAAGATCAAAGACCCGTCTGCTGCAGTCTAAAGTTTGTGACACAATACGACATGACCTGCCGGCCGGTGAAGAGGGCTGTCACTTTTCTTTTTATGACGGGAGAGCAACGCCCCCCCCCCCCCCCCCCCCCTTCTCAAATCCCGGCTTCCCCTCCCACAAGCGACTTTTGTCTTATCATGATGGGGAGTCAAAAACTCGACTCTGATCATCCTTTTGTAGGCCATTTCTCTCTCCGCTCTTTGCGCAATCCGTCGCTGGCCGAGAAACGACCTCCTGACTCGGCCTCTCATCTGACTTGACTCGGATGACGAAGACAGAGTAATGGAGGCTGTGCTGCGGGAAGGGGGTAGGAGGATAAGAAAAGAAAAAAAACTACGTCAGGAGCTCAGATCTCCCCTCGACGAAGTGAAGTGGATGGATCTAGCAACCGGGATCGAATATGGGGGAATGAGCACGGGGTCGAGCAAAGACTTCGGCGGTCACTCACTCTCAGCAAGGAAATATAAATAAGTGAGACACAAATAAAGATGAGACTCGCGAGTCGATACGTCATATTGTAGTAGAGACTTAACAAAGCGCAACAGCAGGTTGGTGATGAATTGTCATGATCATTGTCATGATGCCAAAGCCGATACAGCACCCCCAAAGCCCAAAGCCCACAGCTCTCAAGGCTCAAAGCTCGAGGCCTCAAGCGAAAGCCTTTCATGCCAGGTACGTGATCTTCAGCCACTGTGGGAGGTCTAGAGAGGTCTCCTCCAGCGGCCTCTGCTTGTGCTGTACGGAGTACGGAGTACGGGGTACATGTCTCTGTGCAACCAACACAATAAGCTAAGGTACGGAACATGGAACTCATGGCCCTCACTTACATCATCACTATCGCCATCACCGTAGCCACCGTGTCCACTTAGACGAATTCACGCCGAGAAGAATGCTCCAGACTGGGTGACTGACGAGACACGAATAACAGGAATCAAGTCAGGAATATTGTCACAAAGACAGACACGAGACAAGACATATTGTGCACACCGCTTCATCTTCTTGAGTTTGCTCCCTTCCCTACCTTACAGCACTGACCTGTCCTTCCCTGGGTACTGGACGGACTATGTATGCACGTACGACTTATACCTGGTTTTGTGAACGTAAACCAACATAATTCGTCCCATGTCAATTCGTTTTCTGGGTTTGCCATGTGGACTGCATATCCAAATAACGAAAACAGTTCATTAATTCGCAACACAGAACAGAAGCGTAAAGCCGCCAACTACTGTACTCTTCCGTACCGTACCGCACCGCGCCGTAGCACGCGAGCCAACCAACGACTGCGCGCCCTTCCGCTCGGTCAGTGCAGCGGATTAACGAAACTTTACAAGGGGACTACTCACCGTGGAAGGATGAACTTTGAACTTTGAGCTTTGAGCTACGAAGCTATGATGTAGGAGGATTGACACGGGAAGTGAGGGTGTTGACGTTGTCTACACATAGTCTAAATTGGGACATCTTCAGGGCTGAGGTGGTGCGCTATCATGATACCGATCAGGCTAATTGGCCAAGTTAGAGTTGAAATAGAGTGTTTTTTTTTGGCTGGATATCATGACCACTTTTTGTAAGTTGATCCGGTTATTCAGCTCTCAGCTCTCAGCACTCTGCTCACCTCCAACATCAACCATAGTACCAAATAACCCTTAGGAGCCTTGGACTGCCTGGCTATGTTGTTATGTTATTCTTCTTATCGCTTCATCTTCTTCATGTTAATTTACATTGACCTGTCATCTGGGGGAACCTGGCCGATCGTTAAAGTATCCCCGATCTCACCTGAAGCGGAACCATACTAAGCAAGGTGTACGTACTAACGTTACGTGCGTGAAGGTTGTATTAGGACCCATTTCCTTAAAAAGAACAGAATAAAATCGTCAATTTATCCATCCCTTGCACGGCAGCCGCTCTTAATTACATGTTTGTTGTCTTTTACACGCAATCAATGATCCTAAACATATGCTGTTCTAGAGAAGCCGAGCTTGGTTGACCCACGTTGATAAACGACTCAGCAAATCGGTGCATATGTTATATGTTGTGGATACTGCTACTGCTGTATGATGAGTGTTTAAGAGTCAACATATATATATATATATATAGATCCAGACTGTTGAACACCTGAGTCGCTCCCCATAATACGGAATACTTGTAGTCATTCGTTTGATCGATCCTCTTCGTCTCCGTATCTTGGAGTTCAGCGACACCAGCGTTTTAAGCTGCCATGTAGGTTCAGTCAAGCAGGCCCGTTAACACTTGACACCCATGTGGCTTTGCGGATCTATCGTCGTCTTTGCTGCACCATTCCATCATGATTCACGCTCTCGGCACGGAAACACGACAGACAAGCATTGATTCGCATGATCCTCGAGCTCCCATCGTTCCCAGAAACCCTGTAAAGACCCCATCGAATATCTAGAAAGCGGCACCAAGAGAAGGGCCACCTAAACCATGAACCGCCGCCTCCCAGAAAGGACTTTGTGAAAGAGAGGCCCAGAAAGGATCTCTCCACCAAAAGACCAGAAAGAGGTGTGGTCCACCCTACCGCAGGCTTTAGCACTAGCTGCTTGTAGTCGATGCCCAGTGTGTGTGTGGGAGCGTGCCCGCCAACTTGAGAAAGGCGTGGGCGTGGACATGGACATGGACATGGGCGTGTGCTATGCTAGAGGCGTGCGGATCAGAGAGCGTCCTGGCACTGGGCCTGAGGCGTGTCCCACCTCCTGGAGAACGCCGGGAGGCTCAGAGGGCCTAGAAGAGAGGCGGGTGCTGCTTGTGGTTGAGCAAGAGAGTTGATAAGTCGATAAGTAAAGGAAAGAGGAGAGTAGGTAAAAAGCATCAATAATATGGAGTAGGAGGCCTACGGAAACAATAAACGGCTCTTCCTTACACATTGCTTCTTTTCGCATCAAAGGCACCTGATTCTTTCGGTCTCCATTTCCAGGGTCGAGAATAGCAGTTATCGATCGGGCCACCAACGATCTAGCAACGATCTAGCAACGCCCACCAACGGCGAGCGCCCGCGGAATTCAAACTTCGAAAACAATATCAGACAATCTAGGTAGATACAGTAAAACAGTCTGTAGCAGCAACTGTCACAGTGACCGCTTCTTCTAGATAAAATTCGACTTTGATGTGCAGTCCGTGTTTGAGCAAATACATCCAACAAGGAATCACCCAGTTTCTCAAAGCGATATATAAAACCAAATAGGCTACGGACCACAGGACGGACACTCGCTGTTAGTCCCGAACTCTCATCAGGAGACCCCTGGACCCTTTGAACAGCAACAACGACAACAAAACTAAATTCGATTCCATTGCTTCGGAGTGCAATCATCACATTCTAAAGTACGTACTTGACGTTTCTATTCCTCCTCCTCCTCTTCTTCTTCTTCTTCCATTCAATTCGAGTCCAAGACCAAGACCGACAAGGCCAAGAAGACGGCGACGGGCAGGGCAATCAATCTTCGGGAGTGACTTTTGCCACTTACCCAAGTCAGCTGCCCCACCAAAGGGCCCCGAATAATACTGCTATTGCCTTCCAGGCAAAGGAAGGGCCTGGATACGCACTGGCATTGGGCACCTGCCCTCCACTGCCTTTTCCCTTTTCTTGGCCGCTTGATGCTGGGGAGGGGCAATGCTGCTGTTGTGTCCGTAATAGCTGAAAGGCTTAAGGTGTGTTGTGCCTGCTGAGCTGAGCTGAGCTGATTGAGGATGGTGTTGCATGTACTGGCTTGCTCTTCCACTACTGTTCAGTAATTTATTCAGTACTGGAGGTACCTTACCTTATCCAGCAACCAATGTTGTTCAACACATTGCCAGACGTGCTGTTAGTCGCGCCTACACACACACACCTCTCACCCTGCGGGAAACTGGGGACTCGCATCACCGGTTGCTTGTCCTGGACTGGCGCTGCGAGCGATGCTTCTCGGGTCGCGCTTGCCTGTAACTTGCATAGGTTGGCACCTGCCCCCTGCTGCAGCTGGCACCTGGCGTCCGGCACCCTGCACCCGGCACCTTGCACCTCCCCTGCACTTGCAGTCTTCCACCTACCTTAGCAGTGGCACCTGCTGAGTCGTCGTCGGCTCAAAGCAGGACTTAGACCGCACTCGCCTTCAAATCTGAAGTCTTTGACTCTTCAACATCTACATCTCGTGCTTCTTCCACAACTTCCCCGCCACTCACTCGTTTTCCGGCCCCTCTGTCCCGTCAATTGCCACGGGCAGGGCGATGCTTTGTCCGCGGTGAAGGCCTTTCCCTCCTCTCTTCGACGCCGTCCTTGACTTGGACTCGCCAGTGCACATATGGGATTGTCGCTCTTTGACCCGACGACCTGACGACACGAACCCGACACTCACAGCAATTCTAGTCCGCCATCATGGCTTCTTCCGACGACATGGCGGCCGTTCTCCTTCGTGGGAAGCACCGCGATGATCTACCTCTAGCCGATTACATTCTGCGGAAAACCCAATACCTCTACGCCCTCATTCTACTCACAGCATTCATATCCGGCGCCGCCTGGTACAGCGTTGTTAATTCCAAGAAGCAAGAGGACCAAGTCCAATCTACAATCAAGGGTCCTGGAGGCAAGCCATTGCCCATTACCAAGAAGAAGCGCTCCCGCGCCGACGGTGACCGGAAGATTGGCCCAGGCTTTGGCCGCACCGCCAAAAATGTCTTCCGCTACCTCGCCTTTATTGTCTTTATGACCTACGTAGCCAGCGCTGGATTCATGTTCTACCATGCTTTCTGGTTCGAAGACCCCTACCACTGGTCGAATGAGGGGCTACCGTGGGCTGGTGAATGGAGCGTTGTACGTTAACTTCCGATCCTCAAACCATCTCGACTCATATTGTGATGTGAACTGATTTTATATCCCATAGGTCCACGTCACCGGAACCCTCTTCTTCTACCTTTATATCCTCATCTCCCTGTTCGATTGGCGTAAGGGCCCTAACATCGTTCACTTCATTGTCTGGATTCTAGGCTTCGCTGGCGAGGTTGTCATGTTCTCCACGACTGCAGTTGCTGCTGCCGATTGCCACTTCTTTCGCTCCGTTCGAAACAAGGGCTCTGGAAAGGATGGCAACTGTGTTGATTACTGGACTAAGATCGACCTCGTTCTCTATTTCATTCGAATACTTCATCTACTTGCCCTGATCGGGGTATTTAGCTTAGCATGGATTCGTAAAGCTCGCGGCGCAGACGACAAGAAAATCGAAGAAGCTCATCCTGCTGAATCGACACCGCTTCTCAACGGGCACCGCTGGTCGTACGATACTGCCAATGGTCAATTGGCTAACGGTCAGGTTCCCAATAGTCGAGAAACCAACGGCCGAGAGGTTAATGGTCGCCGGTCACGCGGAAGGACAATCTCGAACGCACATAAAACACCGAGTTTTCCTAAGAAAGAAGAACCCGCCGCTTTTTATCGACCCGAGAAGCTGCCACACAAGACATGGTGGGAGTATCTTAAGGGATACTCTTTATTCTTCCCTTACCTTTGGCCTAAGGACTCTGTCAAGCTTCAGATTAACGTCCTTATCTGCTTCATTCTGGTCTTACTACAGCGTCTAGTCAACGTGCTTGTTCCGTTAGCAGTCAAACAAGTGGTCAACAGTCTCGAGGTGGTGATCAAGCAAGTTCAGGCTGGTGAACGTCTTTCGATGGATAACTTTCCACTGAAGGATTTCGTAAACCTGGGAGTTTTGTGGATCCTTCAAGGCCAGTCGGGACTACTTGGGTCACTGCGCTCAATTCTTTGGATTCCTGTCTCGCAGTACTCATATCGGGGACTAACGACAGCGGCTTTTAACCACGTCCACTCCCTTAGTCTCGATTTCCACCTTTCCAAGCGCACCGGAGAAGTTCTATCAGCACTCAACAAGGGCTCGTCTATTAACCAATTTCTCGAGCAAGTGACTTTCCAGGTATTTCCCATGCTTATCGACCTCTTCCTCTCGATTTCGGTTTTCTATACCCTTTACGGACCACTATATGCTGAGATCAACCTTGTCGATACTTGTTGGTATCTGTACATGACTATCAAGATGGCTTCGACCCGAGCAGATCAGCGCCGAGAGATGACCAATGCTGATCGTGAAGAAGAGGCAGTGAAGAACGACTCTATTTCCAGCTATGAAACGGTCAAATACTTCAACGCGGAAGACTTTGAGTCAAAACGATACCAAGACAAGGTTGCCGTCTTTCAGGGGGCCGAGGCTAAGGTGCAGATGGGTATGATGATGATGAATATTTGCCAGACCGTGGTTTTCAACCTCGGTAGGATCATTGCAGCATTGGTCTGCGGCTGGCAGTGTGCTATGGGTCTTCGCACCACCGGCGACTGGTTCATGGTTGTTTCTTACTTGACACAGCTCCAGGGCCCTCTCAACTTCTTCGGCACTTTTTACCGAACTGTGCAACAAGCAATGATCTCGGGTGAGAGATTACTCGAGCTCTTCAAAATCCAGCCCACGGTGGTGGATACACCCCATGCTGTCCCATTAGAAAAGGACTTCCAAGGTCATGTGCGCTGGAACAATGTGAGCTTCGCGTATGATCGACGAAAGCCCGCGTTACGCAACATCTCGTTCGAGTGTCTGCCTGGCACCACGACTGCTTTTGTGGGCGAGTCGGGAGGTGGCAAGTCGACCTTGTTTCGCCACATGTTCAGGTACTACGACTGTGACGAGGGATCCATCGAATTAGACGGTCGAAATGTCAAGGACCTGACCATCAACTCGGTCAGGGAGAAGATTGGTGTTGTTCCTCAGGATACAACACTTTTCAACGAGAGCTTGATGTTCAATCTCAAATATGCAAGACCGTCAGCAACAGATGAAGAAGTCTACGCCGCCTGTCAGGCCGCTAGTATCCATGACCGCATTCTCTCTTTCCCCGACCAATACAACACGCAAGTCGGCGAGCGAGGTCTTCGCCTGAGTGGTGGCGAGAAGCAGCGAGTCGCGATTGCACGAACGATTCTCAAGGATCCTCGTATCATTATGCTGGACGAGGCCACTTCGGCGCTAGACTCTCATACTGAACAAGAGATTCAAGACAATGTGTGGAACATTGGCCAAGGCCGTACTTTGCTCATCATCGCGTATGTTGACCACTGATGCTTTAACTATTCTCTTATTTTTATTTTTAACTAACCTAATTATAGACATCGACTTTCCACCATTACGCATGCTGACCAGATCATCGTTTTGAGCTCTGGTGCCATTGTTGAGAAGGGCACACATGATGAACTTCTGGCAGCCAAAGGACGATATGCTTCGATGTGGGAGAAGCAGATCCGAGCCGAGCGCGCACTGAACGTAGCTCTTCAGGCGCAATTGAAAGCAGCGAGGGCCCTTCGTAAGGCCAAGATGGGCATGAAGAGAAACTCGGAGGGTGCCATTGCCAGCTACGACGACCTTGAATCATCAGGAAGTCTATCTGGTACTGGCTCTCAGGGCCATGGGGACGATACACACACTTCATCGTCATCCTCGGACGCAGAGTCAAGCCACAGCGGGGATCACTCCAGCGAGCGTGAGCGAAAGTGAAGTGCTCCCTGCCTTGAACCCTCTCGCTATACTACCACTCACCCACACACCCGGCCTTCTCTGCCGATGGCCACAGCAGCGATGGCCACTTGGTAGAATTCTCGAAGGTTGACACTACCTGACCAACTTAATTTTGCATCAAAACTCTATTACGCTATCAATTATACTCGGTTTACGAACGGATACGATCCTCATCCACGACGATTACCAAGGAATTTGGCATCAAGACTGCATCGGATAGGTGTTGTGGAGTTTTGCTTCTAGTGTTTCATGGAACGGATCACCCGAATCCGTATAATAACCTCGAAAATAGCCTACGTAAAAGGTGCGCGAGTTGATATTTTCAACCCCATCAGCAAGGGCAATATTTAGGTGGGTCTAATGCAGTCAAACATTTTCAACCTTTGGTATGTACTACGCATAGCATGGTGAATATTATGACAGGGGGAGCACGGCGTTTATGGTTATCATGGTTTGCTTTCGAAATTCGGGATGGGATACGGTTTAGGCCGAATATACGGGGTATATGGATTTATTGGCATTGTATTTTATCTGCGACAACAGGTTCGACGCTCGACGCCACTTGCGAAGTTGCACACATCGTCGACAGGAGGACATAACGCGGTGGTTGAAGGATATGGTGCTAGGTCTTTACAAACGAGACTTCTAGGTCTCTTAGACGAACGGACCGCTCGTGCGGGAGGAAATGGTTACGAAACGAATTGCTTCTTTAAAGTTTGGCTGGTAGGCAAACGGGGTTTGTTATTGCGAAGACAAGATCGATGGACTCATGCTAAACAGGGAAGCCGGGCACATTGTTCCATCGGAGACAACACGCCAAGTCATATGTCCAATCTGGGGCAAATATGCATTGCATGGTATTTTACCGGAGTCAAGCATATCAAAGTATGAAGCATCATAGCAAAGCATATATAGAATAGCAGGCGAGCAAGCAAACAACGTCTTTCTGGTTTCCGGTCCCTGGTTTTTAGTCTGTTCAAGCATGGTTATTAATTCGACCGATGGGTGTTGCTGTTTCCACGTAGAAGTAACTGACTTGAATACATGCGGCAAGTTAACAGATACACGCCTATAATAGTGTATCAGCAGGAGCCAGGACGTGTTGAATTCAGCGAGTTTGTGGTGTTACCGTCGATTCAATGACTTTGAGGCTGTGCTTGGTCGATGATTGGCTTAGTTCCATCACACCCTGCTTGACCCGCCGCCCCGGGCTCCCGGGATCCACGGGGACTCGGAGAGCGCCTCACCGTCGTAATCCGTAGTCGACCCCTGAAAGGGAATTGATTGATCTTGACGGCACTGGGAAAGTGCAAGGGGTAAGGGGCGTAGAAGGACAAGGGTCCAAGACTCGGTCACTCGGTAATTCTAGGTTTGTTGCTTGATTTGCTTGAATTGCTTGGGGTATGGTGTATGTCTGTGGCGCAGGACCATCTCCCGGCGGTTATCCTCCGCAAATCTCTTAAATTCTTTTTACTTTTTCTTATCTAGTATTGTCGCGTAAGATTGGTTCGGAGATCCTTTTGTAAACACGGAGCCTCCGTCCTTGAAATATAGAGTTGTATTGTCGACATTGTAGTATGCATATGTACAAACCCTTGTCTCCGGGGGATGTGTCTACTTTAAACTCTCCCAAGAGGGGCGTGTACATGCATGCCAGCATGCCGCATGCATATATACCCTCTAGACTCCATAGTTTTGCTGGTATGCTAAGCAATCAAGTGGACTTTACTACTACATAGTAGACTTGTCCGCAGTTTGAATAGACGAATGGCAACCAATGCCCTTTTTTTTTTCTCGTGACCTGTTTCCTATTCCTATGCACGAGGCACGCTAACTCACCGCATGGAGATATTGGGGCTCTCTCGTATCAGCTTACGCGTGCATATGGGACTCTAGATGCGCTGTTTCTGAGAGTTCAAAGAGTATCCATAGGGGCAAAGTTTGGGCGGGGGCCTCCTTATGATAGACTAACTGAGGCCTCTTTATCCAGCCCAAGAAAGAACACAGCAAGGTGAGAAGATGAATGATTGGGCCTTGATACTATAAAAAGTACCAATGCCAAGTTGACGCGTGTCGAGGACTGTAAATAAAAGACGTACAGCGAGCAAATGATGATCTAGAAGCGTGGCTCTGGTTGGGTCGAACGAGGAGTGTAAATAGCACCTGAGTTGTGGAGTAGTGATGGCGAGCGTTAGGGTAGTAGTAGTATTATTAAGTGTGTTCGTATAGATGGTGACAAGTGTAAGTGTACAAGAACATATATGTGCGTAAATTACATGGCCCGGGGGAAGGTAGTGTACTGCTATGCGGGTGATTTGAGGCCAGATGGAGTGTCACACATATAAGTGAGGACCCCCCCTTTCCAACGACGCCTTGAAAAGCTTGGCAGAAGAGACATGCTCCTCTTCTCATAGCTACTCGAGGTGTCTCTCGGTTGATACGGGACAACACGACACTCCAAGTTCTGTATGTCATCCAACTTGACAACATCCCAGCACAGCAGCTGATTAAATCCGGATTGCTCCAGATACCCTCGGAACGCCGGCATGTTGGCTACAAAAGCGACAGGAAGGTCCAACCACTCGCAGTTGAACTCCATTACCATTCCCAAACCTGCTCCCCCCATGCTCTCAAAAGAGAGATGCAACTTTGCGCCCCGTGATCGTCGGTTCCCCTTCGCTGTGGTCATAAGATGATGCTGATCCATTAATTCGTCTCGTTAACCCGATCCTCGTTCCTTCGATGGTCGCCCGGCAAGCAGGTAGACCAAATTTATCCCCTTTGGAAACTCCTATCTGATAGTGTCAGATACTATCTCAAGACGGAAATCCATCTAGCTCTGCACGCCTTCTGAGATCTTTTCAACAGTAGGGGCTTTGGCCTGTCCGTTCGAGGAGCCGTTTGCCTGGCCATTGGCCTTGAGGACGGGGGCAGACACCTCATCTTCATCCATGTCACCATCGTCCTCATCCTCAGACCGGTCATCTTGGAGGTCGTTCTGGACAACGAATCGCCAGGCAATTCGAGCGATACAGAAAAGCCAGAAGAGGTTGAGGGCCTGGAGGGAAGCGAGCAGGGTGAAGGTGATAACCTGAGCAATGCGGCACTTGTACTGCTGGGTCTCCCAGTTCAGCTCGAAAGGACCAACAGTCTCATATTCGTTTAGGAGAGACCAAATGATCTTGAGGTTGAGGTAGTGACGCAGGTAGATCCAAGCCATCATGAAGACTCCAAAGTAAGGGCCCACGATGGGTGAATCAATGTAGTTGAGCGTCTTGGAAGTGGCCAGGAAGAAGTCGCTGATGTCGTGAGTGACGTAGACTGCCAGGCCAATGTATGTGAAGTGGAAGCGGTAGCTCAGGACAATGAGCCCTAGAGTAACAATGTGGTGGCCAACAAGTTCCTTGAAGTCTTTACGGGGCTTCTCCATTCCAAGCAGAAGAACAATGGCTTGCTGAGCCCAGTATGCGGCCTCAAAGAGGTAGTAGAATTTGACCGGACCAAGGAGAGTTCGGTGGGGGAAATCCGCGTACATGCCGTATGTGTTAAAATACCACACGGGAGTCTTGCTCATGACCCAGAGACCAACTGGACCAAGAACACCAAAGTAAAGGGCCGTGTAAACCTGCTCCATGAAACGAGCCTTCTTGCCGCGGGTGAGGTTATAGTAACGAGCCAAGGGCGACAAAACCTCCTGCATGACGAACTCGCGGGTGAAGGACAGGACAATCGTGTAGAAGGCGACTAGAGCGATATCCCAGCGACCTTTCCCGTAGTGCGCAGGTTCGTTGGGGTCATCCTGGGGTAGCTTATAGGAGAGGAAGATGAAGTGGTGAATAAGGTTGGACTCGGTAGGGTTGATGGCATATGCCACGGCGAACAAGGCGAGGAGGATCGCAGGGAGGACGAATGTATGCTTGATCATGATTTGCTTGGCTCGGGCAATGAGGCCACGAGCACGGCGTCGTTTCGAGAGGCGTTTGCGACCGTCGGACTGTATCAAAGACATGTCAGTAAGCGTGACGCAGGCGTAGTTTTCGCCGCAAGGAGACAACATACATAAGTAACAGAATGGTTCTCCGAGGCCTCGAGACTGGCACGACTAGAAGCCAATGCAGGAGCACCCGTGTCACCTCGAATCTCTCCGCCCAAGAGACTGCTCTTACGTCGCTTCCGGGCGCTGTTGATGGCGTCTTGGGTGGCTGTGGTGTTGCTGACGGAGAATGCTGCTTTGTCTGCAGGACGACGCTGATGAAGCTGATCGTTTGCTGTATTCAGCAGCGGGAAAGGTTCTGAGCCCGACATTCTTGGTCTTTTTCTTTCTCTACGGGAGATACCGTGTCGCTGTCGGGTTGAGATTGTTTGAAAGCCGACTGATTTCCAGCAACTTTTTCTTCTTGTATAGTGGTAGGTGTTTGCACCCCTATTCTGCCTCTGACCGAGGTTTTGAAGTGGAGTTTTGTCGCGTACCTTAGACTAAGGTGTACCTACTACGTAGTAGGTACTATAGGTAGGTAGGTAGTAGAAGAAAGAGTCGCAAATGGGGAGGGAGAGGTCGCGACCGGGAGAAAAGGATCGTGGTTCTTGCTCGATTTATGCTGCTCTTCTCCCCAGAAGTTGTAGTGCAGTTGAACAAAAAGAAGAAAGGGAAAGGGAAGAAGCGGAAGAAAGAAGACAATCAAGTTAATAACCAAGTGTCACACTCTGCGGATTGTGCGGGATCGTCTCTCGCGTGGTCAATAAATTGATTTGTACAGAGTATTATTAGAGGGAGATGCAAGTGGATAGTGGGGGCAAGCCGAAGCGGGAAGAGCGTCCATGATTGGCCTGTTTGGGAAATGGACCTCCATTTCAGCATCTTCAGCACTCTCAGCACTGTAAGTCAGTCTGCAACTCTTCCGTGACTCTCTGCTCAAATCGTTGGAATAGTGAGATATGCCGTAGTTATATAGACCAGACCATTCTAGTTAAAGTCTATCGTGAAACTCTATTAGCACCTTCTCTGTCTTTTCGTATTTCAAACTGCATTATATCCGCAACACGAAATTCTTCCACAGGTTCTCTAGAAGCATGGAAGCCTCAAAGGGTGGGCCACTAACTGAAGGCCAACCGCCAAAGGGCCTCCGCGGACTCCAAGATTGAGATAATCCACCCAAGACACTGGACTTTTCAGGGGCCATCGGCAACCCGCGGAAATAATTTATTGAACCTCTTGTTAAGCAATTGTTTATTTTGACTGCTTTGCAATGTTCCCCTATTCCCTGTCCCCTATTTCCTCAAGCTCGTGTCTGTCGTCCACAACTTCGGCCTTGAAAAACCAGCCAATTCTTTCTCGTAAGTGTACCGAGTTAACATGTGAGGTGGCCCTGTTAACCCTCTCAAACATCCCATCTGCCATGATTCATGGCTCAAGGCTCATCTCATTGCCTGGGTTCCCTCTCCCGAGCCTGCCGAGAATTAATCACTGATTTTCGCTTGGGCCAGAGCTTATTCTAAATTGCAGGTGATATGCGCCAACACGTCATGCCGAAAGCTACTTTTCATTCTAACAGTCAGCAATGTAACGGTCTTCGCTTTCAATCTACCTACTCCGTATACAAGGCACTTTTCACTTTGGACTTATTTGATAGGTAGCTCCGGATGCACGAGACGTCGAACGGCCACTCAATAGACATCAACACGTCAGTTCAACTAGGGACAAGTGATAACCACAATATTGCGACATGATCGACCTTGAACTGTAAACGCTGATTGTCTTGTGTCTTGTATCTGCCACTCCTGTTCATATATAACCATATCAGTTTGTTCTGACAATACAATAGATCTGTATCCTCAGGATAAGACCTGTCCTTTTCCCCACATCCATTCATAACGCCGTTCCCTGCTATAGGCTCTAACCCATGTAATAAGCATATGGCCTATCCTTTACATAGCAGCCATGATTGTATACTCCGTCCCATCCTATACGTACATATGTAAGGAATGATGATGTAGCCATCCCGGGGGTATCATTCGCAAAAATCATTCCGATGTTTGTCGCAACACCGGCCTTTCCCAAAAGCAAAATAGTAAACAACGCCTCGCTAGATGCACAAGTATTCACAACAACAGAGACATCAAGTCACCCGGCGAAGCCCTGAAGAGTCCGAATCTTGTCTGCGGTGGTCCAGTGATGATCTACCCGATAATGAGCCATCTTCGGAATCATCATAGTAGTCATCATCAAGGGTTGTTCTCGACTGGACACCCCGCCACAATGGTGGGTTGTTTGGTGGAATCGGCCCATCACCTTGGCTTCCCGAGAATCCGCTGTGACTCCTGCCTTGTGTGGCACCTGTTGCATCCCTTGACACGCTGCTGTGGCTATTTGTACCGCTGTTGTGGTTCACGAAACGCTCCCTGCTCGACGATTGCTGTTCCGTTGTGTTAAGCTCTTCTTCCTCAAGAACCTGCTGCAACGCCGCTCCTCTCCGTGGAGGTGCTGGAATCACAGTCACAGGGAGGCTCTCGGTATTTGGCGTTGAACGCATATGGTCCCGTAGTCTTTCGGCCTGATTTGCTGCAAAATCTTCCAGGCGAGCCTTGAGATCCCATCGGCTGGAACCATTTGCCCTCGCTTCGCGATCAGCTACTGGGTTGCTATCAGGGCGTTGGGTCATCTCTCTTGATGCCTCCTCGCTTGAACGACGGAATATTGGGTTAGCAAAGGTGAGATTTCTCCAGCCACCCTGAGGTGGTGAAGTAGACGTGTTTGCCTCTAGGTCCACAGATTGGAGTGAGGTTGGCGACATAACATGGCCATTTTGTACAGAGGCTGGAGCCTGGTTGGATGAGCTGGACTCATCGTTCGCTTGCTGACTTGGGGGAGTGCTGCTCTGCTGACTCAAATCAACGACACTCGGTTGAGGCAGAGGGTCTGGTGTTCGTGAGGTGGTCTCCGAGGGTGCTTGATATCTCACGGCGTAAACTGTACTCGCCGCGCTCGCCGTATCTGTCCGGCTGATTGGCGTGATGGCAGGCGCTGGCCGAGCTGGCCATATGGTAGGTCGCAGACTTCTTCCTGCTCCTCTTTGCGTGGGCTCTTCAGTAGTTTCAGCGAAGGCGCTGTTGCCCTGTCCGCGATATCTGTTAGCAAAGGAGGAAACCGTCGGCCAGCCGTTAGCGGCATTTGAAGACATCTGTGGTCGTTCGGAGTCGCAACCACCTCCTGGGCCACCTCCTTTTCGATTCTTGCGGTTGCGAAGCCAAGGAAATTCAGAAGCATTGATTTCAAGTGTGTCATCCCCATCAAATACTTCTCGTCCGAGAATGCCGTCCTTCTTCTCTTCTCGTTCCAAAGCCTCGATCCTTTCCACCCATTCCCAAACAACAACACTGGCGGCTGCGGCACCAACCCATCGCACATAATCACCCCACCCTGTAAAGTCGGGCTGGGATATGTCGAGAATGAAGAAGACGACCGGGATCAGAATCGAAATAAGCGAGATGATGGCGACAAAGGTGATGTTTTTCATGAAAGGGTGGTAGAAAGAATAACGCTTTTTCATAAGCGCAAAGTAGACAACCCAGGCGGCGTATAAGAGTCCAAGGGAAAGCTGAAATAGATAGCTTAACGCAGGAACGGGGTGAACAAAGCTTTTGGGTCGCGCAGTGGTATTGATGCCGTTCTCTGAGTACTTGAAACTGGTGATGGCACTAAAGACAACATCAAGTGTGATAAGCGCGAATGCGACCCATTTGATAATGATCTTTTCTCGGTGTCGGGGAAAGAGTCGAATGAGAGTCTGGGCCTGGGCCAGCCATAAAAACGTATCTGAAACGAGGCGAATAACCTTTAGTTCGACGCTGTTCATAACTTCGTCCTGTAGTTGATTCGCATTTTGTATCCCCCACATGTACTGGCTCTTGGCCACCTTGAATGTGTCGGCTGATGCAATTGTCAGTGAAATAGCAACAGTCAAAGCGGCGACTTTCTGCAGCCATGGTCGACCACCGATAGTGACGCTGCTGGACGAGCTATGAGTAAACGCGGATCGTCGGCCTAGGTAAACAATTCCTCCATCAAGAAAAGATCGTGGCGTGACGAAAAGCATAATGACGAGCATGTACGCCGTAACGGTGGTGGCGGCAAGGGCGTAACATATCGGAAAAGTAGAGGCGTAGAAGGGGTCGCGAAAGTCTGAAAATTTGGGACTGCTATCTGATGGATCGTGCTGAGTGAGACTACTCTCATCGCCTGAAGCACCCACTGTCACATGGAAGTCGTCTCGTCGAAAGAGGTCTGGAGTCGGGCATGGCACTTGGTAGATCGCAGGCTCAGTCAAAATCGTGGGCACGCCATCGAGTCCCAGCGTCATAACACCGCTGTCAGGTAAGAGAGTCGTTGTGCATAGCGAAGGGGGTGCCGTGATGGAGGCGGCAGCCATGCCAACTGCGGCCATGATTGCGGCTGGCCGATGATGCAGTGAGGCCAGCCGCGAGCAACAAGAATCGCGAATCGAGTCGGGAGAGGACGTGAGACGACGGGAGGGTTTCGGTTCGAGGGCGCTTAAGCGGGCGCCATGAGAGGCACGTTTCTAGTAGTAAGCGACGCGGTTATTTCGACCGGTAGCTAACTGTGATCGTATGCGATTCGCTTCGGAGTGTTTGTGAATATTTTTGGAGGTTGTCGATTGAGAAAACGATTGTGTTTGGGGCGCGATTTGGGGGAGATGATCGTGATCGTGATCGTGGGGGGAACGGATGGAGCTAGACGGGAGGATTCAAGCGCGGGTTGATTGATTGGGCCCGTTTTCCGACTTCCAGCGAACGGATACAAGAAAACCTAGCGGATGTAGGATGTAGGAGGTAGGAGGGAGGTAGGGGCGTTGTTGATTACGGCGGGCCCTCTACAGGGAACGGGAAGGAGAAGGAGGCGGAGTCGAGGGGGGGAATTTGGAGCTCACGGAGATTGAGAAGCACGGTACGGTACAGTGACAGAGTACAGAGTACAGAGTACAGAGTACAGAGTACAGAGTACAGAGTACAGAGGACAGAATAGAAGATTTAATTGAGAAAAGATAAGACAAGTTAAGGTTGTTAGGGGAGTCGATTGTCGCGTGGTTGGCATGCAGATAGACCCGGCTTGAGGATCGGGCAACGGTACGTGGCGATCTGGAAGGGTCGAGGAAGCCTTTTTGCGATGCTAAGAAGCCAAGCACCAGAGGAGAAAAAAGGTCGAATCTGGTCTCGGAGCTAAGGGAATTAGTCAAAATAAGCTCCTGGTCCGTCCTGGTTCGTGTGGCTAAAGAAATTAGGTTGACGTGGGACATGTAAGATAATATCCATAGCGAGAGAGAAATACTGGAGAAAATTGGGCAGGTCGTCGCATTCACTATTCATTCTTAATTCTGATTGGTCGCTATCAGCACACGCACTGTACGGTTCAGCGTCAGATGTGGTTCTGTGGGTGGCATGTAACGCACGGTATCAGATGGGGGCTACGTACTGTACACTCGAGTGAAGTTGAAGTTGAAGTTAGGTTTATTAATTGATATTGGTATTAAATTCATGCAATTGATCATCTGCAAAACCGTTCTCGGACCATCGGCTGGCTGCACAACTGTAACCGGGCAAAAGCATCCCCAAGCTTCCGGCCCGTTTAACGGCAATAATCTAAAGTGGCAGAATGCCCGGCGAGTGTGTAAATCGAGTGGATTTGACTGAAACAAAAGAAACGAGGAGAGAGAAAAAAAAAGGACCCTCTTCAAAACCCCAGACACGTCAAGGGCCCTGATGGGCGCTCTATTTATCCTCTTTTGTCGATTAGATTCGATTCCCTGCATGACCGACCCCAAATCTTTCAAACAAAGGTGAAGCGCTTTCATTAGTGTAACCCCGCAGAAGCAGAAGCAGAAGCAGAAGCAGAAGCATCAGAGTGCTGACGACACTTTAATTGTTGATGATGCCCGAACCACAAACTCGTGGGAGGAATGGACTCTGTCTTTTCGAATTTTATAATTAAATATCACTTTTTTATATAGACAACACAGTCAATCCTTTTAATGCTACCTTATCCAACTCTCTAGGGATGCATCACCACTGCATTCGACATTCGACACAAGCTAAGCAAAATCCCTACTCCACAGCCACACGCACTGTGTAACCTGGGGAATAACTACGGAAAAGATCACCAATGCCTTTCCACAAGACATCAAGATTGACACGCGACAGTGTCATCCTTTGGTTGTATCGACCGCCAATCAACAATTGCCCATTGCACTGTACCAATTTTCTGTATTTAATAAAAAAAATCCACCTTTTCACGATGTTTCCCACAGAGTAGGGCCAGTTAACAATGCTAAACGACTAAACGTCCGAACAGACTAAACAATCCTAAATGATTGAACTCTCGGCTCAACTGATAGGCTCAAACTTAAATTGGAAGCTATAGAGTTCCCCGACCTCGTGCTCAGACTGCAACAGGTTCACCCAATCGACCGTGTTGTATGATGCTGCTGAATCGTTCAGCATCAGCCCATCAACTGTAAACCACAGTCTAGACATAAGCGTAGATCACGGAAATCGCCGAATATGGAGACAGAGATTGGATTGAACTCTGTACTGGCGATTGTTGCTAAATAAACCGGTTCACCTGTCATGTTTGCTCACGTCATACAACAGCATTGGCATAAATTCAATCAAGCTTTATAAAATGCCAAGTCCTGCACTTGTGCAAGGAAATCACAAACATCTTGGCAAAGCTTAGCTTCTACTGTAACTTGGTCTCTGCGCAACCTTCTCCAGATTCTTGGCGTGCTTGGCTCTTCTTTTTCTTTAACCGTAGACTGAATACGTACACCTCGTAGCCGTTTTATATAAAAACGGCTTCACATGCCAAGCACAACGACAAAAATGTGAAATAGAAAATGAATTTTGAATCAACTCCTGGGTATTTGGTGCCAACCGACCTCGATGCACCTGCAATGCACTCTTTCGCGCCAAAATGAAACCCACCAAACGCCAGGCGTCCTTGGAAATGCAACCTCCTGTTTTTCTTTTTCGTTATGCCCATATAAAACAACCGCTGGATTTTCGCTTCTTATTCCTTTCTTCGTACCAGAGAAGCCGCGTGCAATGCTCCTTATTCATCTCATTCCTCCTCGTAGTCGGTTTCGTCCTGCTGTCCATCTCGATACTTCATCTCGAGCACCCACTTCTCATCAAAGTCGATGCCTCGTCGAATCTTGGTCCCAGCCTTTCTCCAAACGGCACTGCCCAATCCGATATCTGCAATGAAGAGTCGCCACTCATCCTCGTGGCCTGCATTGTTCATGTTCTGGGGGTCGTCCTCGTTTGGTGGTGTCACGGCCTCGAGAAGGCCTCGCTTGGGAGCGCCCATTGCAATAACATATCGCGGCTTCACAAACAAGCGACCTCCGTCTATGACTGCCACTTTGCCGGAAGTCGGATCAATACCCGTCGGAACATCGACTGAAAGTACAAAGGCCTCATTTCGATTCGCCCACTCTATCAACTCATAAACTGTAGCTTGATCTCCAGTCCGTAATTCCTCAAAAGAAATGGTCAAGCCCAGAAGTGCATCGATAATAAGTGAGACCGATACGGGTGAGCCTGACGACGATGCTTTGCGCAGGTGCTCGAAGAGATCGGTTTTGCTGAGGATTCTACCCCCAAACGCGCGGTAAAGTTGAATTTGTTGCCGTAGGTCCTCCAACAGGTCTTTCTCTCGCTCAATGCCCACTAAGCACACGAGCACGTTAACACTCTTGTTTCGAAGATGGCGTCCAGCCGCAATGGCCCGAATCCCAGACTTATTGTTACCGGCTAGAATCACTACCGCCGGACTACTTAGCGTGGTGCTGGAGGATGGGTTCGCTCCAGCAAGTCCAAACCGCACCTTGATAGCAGGGTCTGATAGGGCTTTTAAAGCCACCTCGGCGATACCTCGTCCTCCATTTTCCGACATGAGCTGCTCCGTCAACCCAATCTCGTTCGCAGCTATGTTTTCGAGATTTAGCATCTGTAGGGCAGAAACGGTTTCGAGGCGTTTGTGCGAGGGGACAAGGTATAAGCCGGGCGGGTGGCCTTGCTGCCTGCTATTAGTACTACGAGACTCTGGCCGAGAGATAGACAGGCGAGATAAATGGCTTGCACGTACGCCAGAGTTGACGCGGCTCAACGGGAGACCTCCAGATATCGCGACCGCACTCGCCTTCCGTGATTGTGATCGCCGCGAGGGCCCCGATTTGCTGTCAGCTCTTCGATTGCTTTGCCCGCTCCGGGCATCCCTTCCCGAGAGTCGTTCCGCCTCGTTTAACCCGTCATCTGCCTCACTGTTCCAGAAATCTGCATCCTTCTTGGTTGCAGACGGCAGATCCAGCACATTTTCAGTGTAATGCAGGTTCTTGCCGCCGGCTGTGCCAGGTTTCGGCTTCAGATTGTGAGCTACTAATCGGCTGGCATCATCAACTTGATCCTCCTTTCTCATTTGATCAAAAATGGTACGTTTGTCAAATTTCGCAAGGTTGTTTTCGAAGTCAAAATCGCCCATCTCTTCTGTGACTTCCTCGGACGCCCAACCGTTGTCCAGCATGCCCTTGCGCCCCTTGACGTTTTTCTTCAGGGAGTGAAATGGCTGAAAAGACGCTGTACTCTGTAGGATGGGTGTTTGTCTCCATCCTTTGCCTCTTCCGCTAGCAGGTGAGCTTTCACCAGCTTGGCCATCATCTTCTGCCCGCTGCCCCTTGCCTTGCTTGGATTGGCGAGAGCGCCTGTTATTGTTCTTCTTCTTTGCAGATCGAGTTGCCTGGCTCTCAGCTGGGCGGCCATTGCCCGACTCGGGAGCCGCTTCGCTGATGGCCAAGTTACTGACAGATTCCGTCAAGTCGTGATCAGGGGTGGGTCGTCCTGGCGTAGAAACCGCAGCGCTTACGGGAGCAGCTTGCAATTCAAAACTCGCATCCCCAGGTGCAGGACCTTTTGCGTCGGAGCCTAAGGGTGTTGTTGGTGCTGGTGGCCGTCCCAGGCTAAGAATAGCAGGGTCGACAAAGGCAGGTTGCGGCGGCGGTTGCGATCTCGAAACAACAGGCGCAGCGATAGATTCGGCGGGAGCGGGCGCATATGTAGCTGGTGCATCATCCTTAACCTCAGCTAGATCAGCAATGTTGGCAGCGTGAACTTGTAGGTGGGGAAGCCATTGCTTGGTGTTAATCAAAAACACTGCGATTCAAAAATTAGCAGCTCTTCTAAGGCAATCTTCCAAGTGGCGCATACCGTTAGTTAAGGTCAAACCACTGCCTGCCTGGACGTCCACAACTGTCCCTGTAAATTCACTTCCAGGAGGATCCCGCAGTACAACTTTCATATGCAAACCTATGAACTGTGCCATAATTGTAGAGCTTTCTGCGTTACAAGCTTAGTTGAGGGTTGTATTTCCAGGTGCGATAGTTGTATATAAAGAAGGTTGTCAGGCCCTGGATATCATTCAATTACTCAGACAGGTCTTCAGGTCCAATTCGGAAGCGCGCAATGTAAAGAGTTCGGGTATCGAATGGCGAGGTGTTCGCGAGATACAGAGCGGATCTCCGGGCAGAGATAAGGCGACTGGGCAGTTGTGATTGTCGACCTGGCGACTGGTGACGGATGGAGTTTCCAGGCAGCGGGATGGGGCAAAACGAGGGGAGGTCGATCCGCTCTGCGATGCAGTTGTGTGATGGTCGAAAAATAATAGCGGTGAAGCTGAAACTCTACAATTTGTAAATCTTGTACAAGTAGGTTTTGCTCTAAGAGACTCAGTCAGATCTCAAGATTGCAATGTTGTATGATGGGGATTTGTTCGTGGTGGGAGAACTTCCATTTGACATGGGGCCTTGGGAAGGAAGTTGCCAACTTTCTTATCGATAAGGGGATGTTCATTTGGTGTGCGTCACAATTGAGACCTGACCAAACCTTACTGATGCCAAAGAACGATGGTTGACACGATGGTAAAAACAAAGCCCGTGCATTACAACGTCGCAGAGCTGTGGAATAAAAAGAAGGCCAGGGTAATGTGTGGACAGAGGACTGATAATTACGTGAGATGACTCCGGTGTGATCTACATTGACTTGTGATGGCCTTGACGAGTTACAAAATGAATATCGTAGACCGTATATACATCAGTGATATCATATGGCTGGTTTGACAGGTACGATTAAAAGCATGGGTTAGCTTAATCACGAGGCTAATTCAAGAACATAATAACGGTCACTCTTGATATCGCTACCAGCCTGGAAGCCTAAAGGAATCTCTTATAACAAGTATTCTACCAGTTGCATGCAGTACATATTGAGAAGAAGCCAAGGTTTTAAAGAGTAGTTGTTCGTCATTTGGTATTATCGTATCTCGGAGCGTCCAAGTATAAATATCTACTGGCCTTCCCGACCAAGTTGCCTTTGTCAAGCCATTCTAACGCCTTTCCCACCATCATCTATCCCTATCATGAACTACTTCCCCTGTATCATACAACGGTAGCAACAATGATATGCGCTCAGCATAAGAATATGACCTCGCAAGGTCTAAAGACTCAGTACCCACACGCTGCCATTGCTTCCTCTTCATCGTCTAAATCCACTACCTGGGGCGCAGACTTCTTAGGCGCAGGGGCCTTTGAGGGCGCTGCTCCCATGCGGTTCGAAACAAAATCAGTAATAGACTGAGGCTTGGGTTTTCCAAGAGCCTCCTCAGCGCTGTAGAGCTTGTTGTAAAAGTCTATAACCCTTGGGTGAGCCATGACCTTGGACTTCTGGAAGCCCAGCACCTGGAGGCCATCCTGAGTTGTCGCTCGACTGAGAGCAACATAAGCCTGACCTTTTTCGAACACCCTTCCAAGGTTGACCTTCACTCGCTCTAGTGTCTGACCTTGGGCCTTGTGAATGGACAAAGCCCACGCCAGAATAAGAGGCAGTTGGGTGCGCTTTGCTTGGACCTCTCCATTAGGTAACTCGACCTTCCACTCCTCGGGCTGGCAAAGAATCACACGCGATGTGCCATCGGTTGCCATGAACTGCACGACTGGGTATTTGACATTGCTCGGGCTTGCGTCGGAGTCACGTTTGAATGAATTGAGCAATTTCTTCCGGGCCTTAGCCATGGAATCGTCTTCATCAAACTCGTCCGGTGGGGCCATGTCAAAGGTCTTCTCATCCGAAAAACCAATCACTTTGCCCAAAGACCCATTGACAAGAGACTCGTCAAGATTCTTGATCAGCATGACTTGGGCATTCATTTTCAGGTCGATAACCTTGGGTGCCATCATATTTGCCAACAACTTTTCTCGAACTTCTTCTTTGCCAAAGTCCTGAGCCTCGTACCTTCGAGTCGTCCCAGGAAGGTCTCTCAATCTCCTTTCGTTAGATCCTTCGACTTCGTTTCGGGTGGAAAACAACTCTGCGGTTCCTAGACCATCGTTGAAGTTGAGGGGTCGCTCCAATTTCTTGAAGGCTCGCACAGTGTCCTCGGTGATACGACCGAGACGCATTTCATTGAGCATATTGGCGAACACTGGGTCTCGTTGTCGGAAAACCTGTGTAAGTCCAATGGTGTGGTCTATTGAGGTTGTCCAGGTAGACGCATCAAAAGCAAACTTCGTTTCCCGTTTGGCTCCGTGATCTGGAACCGGTGGCAGTTGGAAGAAGTCTCCGGTAATGATAAGCTGAATACCGCCCCATGGTCTACCGTTGTTTCGAATTGTTCGTCCTATTTGAGATAGTTTGTCGAACAAGTCTCCATCCACCATGGAGATCTCATCAATGACGAGGCACTTGGTTCTCAACCAGCGGTTCTTGGCTTTGGGGTTTCTGCGGATTTTTTTGACCAGAGTTGGGCAATCCTCTTTGCCGAGGCCAATACCAGAAAAGCTGTGCAGGGTGATACCTCCAATGTTGCATGCAGCAAGTCCGGTTGACGCTGTAACCGCGACTCGTTCGGGGTCCTTTGCGTACTTTTTCTTCAACTCCGTGATGATGGCTCGCATCAAGACAGATTTACCAGTTCCGGCAGCACCAGTGAAGAAGGCACTCTGGTTCTTGTTTACCACTAGGTCCAAGACGTGTTTTTGTTCTTCACTCAAGGATATAGCAAAGTTGCCCTTGGCATGTGAAGTTGAGACTTCTTGGATCTCTCCCATAGACAAGTCGCCGTTGGCTGCAGGTTGATCTTGTTGACGCTGATTTCTGAACTGCTTCTTCTGCTCTTTGACTGCGCTAGCTGTAGGGTTCAAGAAATCTTTTCGTTTGTTGTTTGGTGTTTGTGTGGCCTGAGCGTAGTGCTCGTCATCATCCTCAGGGTCTTCTTGCTTAAAACTTTGTGGCAGTACTCGCTTCTTGGCCTTTTTGGGGGCAGGAACAGCACTATCGTCTCGATCTCCGGAAGAATCGCGCTTCATTGATATGTTGGCCATTGTCGAGGTCACGGATGTATTGCGCGAAGGGGGTAAGAAGTGTGAAGGAGGTGATGAAGACCAGGGTATGGTCCTGTCCGTTTGTGTTGACGTAGGGGGTGGTGGTGGCATGCTTTCCTTTGCAATACGCTTAGGGGGTGTATTGACAGGGAGAGGTGGTAGGGCTGAAGGCGGCTGGAAGTCAAGATCCAGCGTATCGTCGTCGCTGAAATCGCCGTCTTGAAAGTAGACTCCTGGTTGTGCCTTTATTTGACTATCGGATCCAGTAAGGTCAACGACATCTGCTTGGTCGCTGAACGAGTTTGATCCTCCGCAAAGTGAAGCCAACGGTCCACGGACAACCCCGTTTGGTGGTCTGGTACTGTTTGATGCCTGGTTCATGTTGAAGGTTCGATTTTCGAGAGGTTTGAAGAAGGGTTGCGTCGTCCTCGCCGACACAGCAGGGGCGTTTGGCTTCTTTAGTTGTCGAATATCGGACTGATGTGTGCTTGGGCTGCTAGAAGGAAGGAATGGCTGACCCTTGGCCTGGCTCCGCTGGGGAGGAGGAGCGTTGGCCTGGTACTGGCTGCTCGCACGCTGCAACATTGTTTCGAGATTTGGTGAGTAGATCGGACCTGCTGAATGCACCTGAATTCGTTGTTGCTGTTGCTGCTGTCGTTGTCGTTGTCGTTGCACAGCTTGTCGAAGAAGGAGTGCCCGTGTCGGCGAGGATCGAAAAGGCAGGCTGTTGATACCAACCTTCATAAAATATCGCTGGGTGGCGATGGCTGAAGGCAAGGAAAGTGTGAATTAAAAATCGGAAGGGGAGGATAAGAAGGACAGGATGGGAAAGAATAAGCAATTAACGCGAGCCTGAATTGGGTGAAACAATACCATCAGCTACTACCCCACGGCCCTGTCATATTAGATAAGTGCCGATTGATTTACCAGGACGCGTCCAAGTCTCGAATTCAGATCAGGTACGACGAATGAAGTTTCCTCAAGTGCTTGCTCTAACGCGTTGGGCGCGCGACACCCCTCCTTCAGCCTGTCTCCCCGACGCTCAGTCACGTGGTCTTAATTGCCATTTGCTGATACGGAGTAGAATGGGGACTCTTCCACGCAAGGCACTTGGATAAGATTGCCTACCATGCAACAACCTGGAAGCAATAGGTACTAAATTAGAATTGAATTTATGGCGGTTTTTTCTGAACTCAGTTGTTTGATTCCAACCCAGTGAGATGTCCAACTTAGTACTGTTCGCTTACTTTACCACATGAAAACGATAACGCCAAACCATAGCCAAGTGCTGGTATCAGTGCAATCCAAATCAAATCTTATACAGTAAGAGATTCCAACATGTGAAGAATAGAAGAAAAAGAAAACTGAAGCCCAAACTATACTGCAGCTGCTGTCGTGAATTTGATCAATCAATGTATCCTCTGCTAACCCCACGCCCTTCGTGGTACCGGGTTGAACGGTGTGGTTGGCTTTGAAGCATGTAGCTTCGAGCTTTCTGATCACTCCAGCGAGGCTCAGAATCGGCATACTTTTGATCATGCTCTCTCCAACTATCTCGCCTTTCCCTAAGCTCGCGGCGCCGTCGAACATCTTCTTCGAGATGAGTGAAGCGATCATTGTCTCTTCCAATGTTTCGCTCACGATGGCCATCATCGAATCGCGCACGCTCTAATGGCTTATCATCGCGACTATGCCTCCTTTCAAAACTCTCACGTCGAGTTGGAAGTATAGGGACATGGCGGACGCTTGATCTTGCTACCTGAATGATGCGTGGTGGCTCTACTCTCCGTGTCTCCTCGTGCCAACGCTGGGAATGAGGCTCGCGTCTTGGCGAGCGACTTCCCTCTCGGTAGCGGTAGGCAGGAGAGTTGAAATTCACTTGCTGTGGATGAGGAGGCTTGGAAGCACGCTTATCAAGCATGTGCTCGGCGCCTTTTCTGATGTGTTTGGAACTCTGGATGATCACGTTTCCCCGAGGATCACGATATGTGCGGCCTGGGCTACGCCCCCGACCGTGTTGCGGTAAATCTTGATCAGAGCTAATCGAAGATGGTCTTGTATCTTCGCTTTCGCCTTCCGACCATTCATTCGAAGATGATTCAGAATCATGGTCTGAGCCATGATACACTTTACCATGGTCTCTGTTATTCTGATTGGTTTCTATCACAATCTTCTTCTGGGTACGGTTGCCTGTCTGGAAGACCCCTTTGGATACACCTGCACCGGCTGGGGCCATATATGGCGAAGCGTTCTGTGCAGGAAGTGGTCCTTGGGTGGGAGCTGGGCGAATTTGAAAGTTTGTAGGCGGCGGTCTTGGTACTGGCCCAGGGGCTGGTCTCTGGTTACCTGTAGCATCATGGGCTGCACCGCCTTGCTTCATGGGCGGCATGTTACTCTGCTGCGCGTTGTTGAACATAGCCTGTTGAGGCGGCTGGGCTTGTGGCACAGGACGAGCTGTCTGTTGGCCAGTGGCAGCTTGTGGCTGACCATTGAGCCTTGGGTCGACCATAGCAGGTGTTGGCACAGGAGGAGCTACAGGAGTAGGACGGTTGAAGCCTTGAGGGAGAGGAACGGGAGGCAAGCCCCCCATGTGTGGCTGAGAAGCATATGGTTGTGGGATCTGCCTTGGTTGTCTCATTGGTACAGGCGCAACGGCAGGTCTCAGGCCTTGCCGACCATCAGTGGGCGTTCGTTTGAAGTATGCAATGATTGCTGCCCTCTCCATTTTGGGAGACTTGCTTCGTTTCGAGTACCCCCTATGTTTCTTGGTGCTTCGCACACTTCTATCATCTTTGGGCCTGCGATCGTCTGCTGTTCGCCATTGGGATTCGAACTGGACTAACTTGTAGTAGAAGCGCACATCAGGGTCCTGACTGGTCAAGTCGGTTTGGGCTCTCTCAAGCTGGGACTGGATGGCTTCGCTCTTGTCTTGCTTCTTCTTGGAGACAGACCTCGTTGTATTCTGAAGCTCTTCAATTCTGTCCATGATCATATTTTGGGACATGTTATGGTTGGTGTGAACGATCTCCTCATCCTCCCAATCATATCGTGCATCACGGGCCCTACCACTGTTGGAGGCATTGGGAAGCTTTTCCAAGCGGACAGCTCTGTATATCTGAGGCTCCCTGTCCCGGACATTTTGGACCTTGACGGGATCTTGACGATGCATATCCATGGGAGGGGTAGGAGGATGGCGATAGGTTTGTGTGTTGACAGGCGTTGGTGCAGGGAATCCTGCAGGGGCGCTGTTGTGCTGTGGCATAGGAGCTCTTGGCAGGGGAGGTTGAGGTTGTTGATGCAGGATTGCCGGGATATTGTGAGGCACAGCCCCAACAGGGAGAGGACCGGCCATATTGTGTTTGGATTGGTCTTTGACAGGTGAGTTGGGAATTCTAATTCTGGGATTGAAACGGCGGAGAGGGAAGATAGGGCTATGATATATATGACTGGAGATGGAGAGCTTGCGTGAGCCCAGTTCCAAGAAGGGGTCAAGAACTTCCGTGTCCAAAGACTTGTGCAAAAGGAAAAGTGAGGCTGCCGAGATAGCAAAGGGATGCGTCCTAATGGAAAGATGGAGGGTGGATGCGAGGTTGAAGGTTAAAGAGGGGTACAGCGTTGCTGGTACAGGTGTGTCAAGCAAACAGTTGAGAAAGCTTAGTGCACTCCTTGATGCGAGGACTTGGGGGACTTTGCTTTGCTCTATTGCATTGGAGAATGGAAGTGTCTCTGTCTGTCTGGTGGAAACGTGGGCGAGTTGAGATCTATTTGAACCCGCCGAGACGTTGTTCAAAGACGTGTATTAACTTTGGTAGCCCAACCCGAGATGGTGACAGTTTATGCGCCTGATGGCAGAAGTAATTCCTGTGCAACAAAAGAATAGACAGTCGTCGTCAATTGCGAACCACGCCTTGGCATAGTTTTGGGGGTTCGCCAGTATGCCTCCAACAACGCAGCAGCCACTCTCTGCAGGTCAGTTACGTATGTTGTTACGGCATATTCTCACGATTAAGCTGGAACACTCAGCCGAGATAAGTCTACTCGGCAAGTCTTTGCTCAGATCAGACATGTTTGGGTCGGCCCATCGCCTGGTTAATGCGCACTGAGTGACGTGCATGTCACTCACGGGCAAAAGCCAACGACTCAGATTGGGCGTTTCAAAGGGAGCTCCGTTATGTGTTACCGCATCTTGTCTCGATATGCCCTCCGACGATGATGCACGTCTCCGGAAGTCTACTCTGAGACGATCTGCGACCGACACCGACAGCTCGTTCTGTCAGCGCCCAGACATGCAGAAAGCCGATCACCGTTATTAAGATACGCTGTTAGTTACTGTGGTGCCTATTGCGAACCACTTGGGTGCCCAAGTTTGTGGCCTTGGCACTTTCGGTTGATATGTCTCTTTTACCCCGGTAAAGAGGGAGGCTTGACACAGCGACGAAGGACGATCTGGAGATCTCTCGACGTCGACGCTGTGTAACATCTTGTCCCAGTGCAAAAGGTCCCTTGAGGTAAGGCATTGTTGAATCAAATAATTGCCTCAGACTCACTCGTACTTGGACTCAAAAACCACCACCAACACATTGGGCGTCAGTGTTGGAGTTTCTGGATATGTCCGTGTGCTGTACTACCATGGACAGGAACACAACGTATCGCCACAATCTAAAACTGTATCGTGCAATCGGGCGCTGCCCACTATGTCACAGGAGCCAGGGCAAAGGTTGACAGAGCGACAGGGCCTGTGTTGGACATATCGGAGGGAATCTCGTGTGGAGCAGCTTATGCGACTGGAGATTCTTTGGTTGACCGACCGGGGGATTGGCTTTAGCTACAGTTTCACGGGAAGATCGGGTACGGGTATGCGAGTGATTTGTCGTGAGCTTAGATGCACCCGCGGGGTGAGAATGAAGCAACAATGACTCTACGCATTACAAACATGATATGGCGTAGTGTATCGGAGTCTTTTCCCACTGGCATCAAAGTGTAGACCGTATCAAAGTGTAAATGGTGGCAACCGCGTCACGACGCAACCCTTTTACCTTTACCGTGTCTCATACACGTTGACGTTTTGATAGTCAGCAGCTGTTAGAATACACCCTCCTCAGGCTAAATTTGCCATGTTCATGTATGTGACCATGCCAAACATACTATACTGCACTGCACTGCACTGCACATACTGTACAATACATATGCGGGCGGTGGTCGTGCGGCGCATGGCGAACGTGGTGGGTGCCTTGTAAGACTTCTTATACGCTGAAGAGAATGCAAGATCAAAATGAGGCGAAAGTGAAGACGGTGAGCTTTTGGTTTGTTTCATGTTGGGAGGGTTCTTCTCTCGTGAAATATAATTGTATAAATGTTCTGATTTGAAGACGGAGAAGTTGTAGATAGTATAGGTTAGCCATCTTGTCTCAGACTTATACCACCAAATTGCAATATCCAACCTCGTGGCCGTGTGACCTGTCAAGCGTTGTTCCAGAACTAGGTCTATTCGCGGCATCCAATTAAGTAATTAATTAATCAACTAAATACAAGTAAAAAGGACGATACTAACCGAAGATCAGGCAACCAACCGCTGCCAAAAGGTTCAAGGTTACACTGTATTAGCCTTTTTTCGTGGAGCAGAATACAAGGCAAAGCCAAGCTTACACCAACACTCATACGCCCGAATACACTTTTATGCGCTACGCTGAACTATACTACACACCCTCAGTTGAGCTTCCCAACTTTAGTCGGGCGACCAAGGGCTGCCTCGTGGATGCCTCGTTTCTTTATCATGCTTTGAGGGAGACCAAAGGACTTTCAGAATTTATTGTGTTACGCTTTTCAACGTCCACACACTCTTACAGTTGTCGTTATAATTTGAAGCGTTGAGTCTGCTTACACTGAATACAGAGATTGTTGCGAGGGCTCAAGGTGCCACAAGAGGAGTTTCACAAACAATCAATGCCTAATAAAAGTGCCAAATCATGAAGACGTGCCATATCTGTAAGAACTGGTGACAGTTGACTCGATACATGGATAGAGTCAGTTACCCTGGACCTGAGTAAATACAAGACTTGGGGACAGCATCAACGCATAAACACGTAGTGCTGGCTTCCTGGCCAGGAAAAGCCTAGATAGCTCCCAGCAAGGCTCTACGGATAAGTAACGGAGTAAAAAGAGCTTGAAACAATAGGTATCCTCTAACCTCGCGCACAACAGGAGTGCCATCTCAGCCCTCCAGGCATCAACACCCCTTCATATCAACACCATCACCACAACCAATCAACATCCACCACCATGGCAATATTCCCCTGGTTATATACCAAAATAACACCCTTCTCTTCCAGCGAAGTAGCTCAGTCGTCAAACAGTTTTAAGGAACAACCTTGCCTTGTCCCCCAAGGCATCCCCTGGCTTCGCTTACTTTTTGCTGTCTGTTCGATTCCCGCGCCTTGGCTTTTGCTTCATGATGAGGCCTTCTTTTGGAAATAATAATCGGTTTTATTGACGTGTATCCATATATCGGTCGGTATGGCAGACAGGTCTGCTGTCCACCTTTCCTCATTCATTAAGCCTTGTCGCTTCGTGCCATTAAACAAATCATAGCTACCTACTACAGGTAGAAAGGCCTTACGCCAGGTACACATATGCGTTGCCCTCTCTTTCAATATAATCCTTCTCAATGAGACTGCATTCTTTATTAGCCAAAGCACAATAATATTGTGGCGTTGTTTCGCATACCTTTCAATCTCCTTCTTAATCGCCGACGTGTCAACCATACCTCTCTTCTTGGTCAAGTTGATAACTTCCGCTACTAGATCCGAATGACCCATGCTCTTGCGGCTCTTCATTATTCTGACGATGGCGGCCTGCGTCTCAAAGCGTCGATCTTGCACAATCCTCTCGTGCGTTGCCTTATTCTCAGCCTTGGTCTCCTTGAGCTGAATCTGATTGATCTTAACTCTGTACTTGGGATCCGTAAACGTTTTGTTAAATGTAAACGTGTCCGTAGGCTTAACTTCGCGACCCTTCGGGTGCTTCGTAAGCACTCGCGATTTACCACAAGCAAGTGACTGTAAGGTGCGGTCGAGGTCGCCACCCTGGAGACCAGTTCCTGTCGCGATTTGTTCATAGGCTAGGAAACCATCCGCTGGAACGCTATTGAACATCATGAGAACCACGGCCTGGTAGGCAGATACAAGAAGCTCCTTGGAGCCCTTGGCGAAGCTTCCCTTGATGGAACAGTGAGCTAACGAATGTTTCCATGTGAGAACTCGGCCTGTATGCTTGTTCTTATAGAACTGATCGAACCTCTCAATCTGCGTAGCAACCTCGTCGGGGAGGTTAAGGCGAACATCAGGGTACGTTGGCCACGCTGCAGCCGAAAGAATCATGACCGAAAGGTCAATAGGAGTATTGCGCTCGGCGCTACCTTGGCACCATTGCTTGTAAGTCTCCATCTCATCCTTGGCAAGCTCTTGGTCCTTGAACATTTGCTCCAAGTTTTGCGTAAAGTTAGCGCCGCACTCCCCTCGAAGTTTCGTAAGCATATTTCGCTCAGCGTCCTGGCTTGCGCTTCGGCCCATAAGCAACCTTCGCGCAAGGTCTTTCTTGTAAAAGGCCTCGAAAGCATCTTTGCCTTCGATAAATCGGAACAGCTCAAGCGCTTGATCGAGTTGCCTGTCGAGCTCGGCATCCTCATCACCTGTGCTAGCCTGTCCTTCTTTTTCTGCTGCCGCTCGATCCTTCACATCAGACAAGAGCTCCTTTGGCAATGTCTTCAAACCGCCCCGCAGAAGCATGTCGATGTATTTGGCGATCATCTCACCAATCTTGGCTGTACCTGTTTCCCAACATTTGGCAACTTTACCATCGTTCATAAACTTCCCAAATGATTCTCTCATACCCCAAAGGAAATCTTCATCCTTGTGGAAAGCGTCTCGAATCATGAGGTCGAGCGAACGTCGAAGCTCCAAAAGGCGCAGTACCATTTCGTCGCCCTTGTCCTTGTCACTAACAATAGCTGCCCCTGTCGCTCTAATGTATTCGCCCCATGGAGCCTTCATCTTCTTCTGAATGCCAGACAATCGAAGCAAGTCGTATAAAGCCTTCATTGACTCGACTTCCCTATCGGACAAAAGTTTCGCCAAGTTGCCACCATTAAGAAGCTTCTCCGAATAATTGCCAATGAGATGCGAGTGGGCAGAATCCATAAGTTGCTTCTCGGTGGTGCTGTCGAGATTGAACTGGATGCAGCGGTAGTCTTCCTTCTTCAGGAGCTTCTCGCAAACCAGAATGTAGTCCTTGAGGCTTGAAGTACTCCAAGCCTCGCCGAATTCCTTGAAATATCTTTCAGACTGCTCCAGGAAGAAAGGCTCAAAGTATTTGACGTAAACGCTCAGGACGTACAGCATCATGATGGAATCTTTGAGTAAAGCAGGCTCGGTTTGGTTGTTTCCTCTCCGATCGTTCTCGATTAACTCGCAGATGCCCGCGACCAGTTTTACTCCGACAGAATTTTGATAGGCGTGTACTTGAGACGGGAATGCCATCTTTTGAAATTGCTTAATAGCCATGTCGTTTATTGATGAGAGGTTCTCCCGTAATAGATATGTTCGGTCGAGGAAGCTGAATGTAGATCGGATTAATATCTGAGAAGCAATCGGTTAGCATTATTGATTGGCAAAGAGACGTAAATCGTAGCATACTGTTTGCTTATTCCACGTCTTCCACTCTGCGAGGACACTCTTCAGAGTCTCAAGATTGGAAGCACGCCCGCTCTTCTGAATCCTTGGTAGCACAATCCGCTGCAAGTGCACCTCGACTCTCTCCTTGAGCATTTGGTACACTTTTGCTGGATCTCCCTTTCGACACACATCCTCAACACCTCTGTACAGTCTCTCGAGAGGAACACCAGGTGTCTTCCCGTCAAAGATTGCCACCAGAGCATCTTGGAGCTCCTTCTCCGTCCGTTTGTAGTACTCGGCAACCTGTGTTTCTCGGCTCGTCGGCGCCCGCAGGTTTTTAATCACCAGCTTCTTAGCACCGGCATACGGCTTGAACGCTGAAGGCGGCTGGGTCAGGTCGACGGTCTCGGGGAGCTTGCCCCGCGCTTTGGCGGTGGTCATTTCGAAGCGCGCTCGCTTGGAGCTCGTGGCAAATGGAGATGATGCTGAGGAGGACGAGTCTAACCGCGGCCTACGCCGGGAGGGAGAGGTTGATTCTGACGCCAACGGTTGCATGGAGCGAGCCCAGGCGATGGAAGTCGAGGAAAAGTACGAGGCCTGGAACAACTGTTGCTAGAGCTGTCGCGCAGGCCTCGGATTCCCGGACTATTCGGTGCGGTTGAAGGATTGCAGGCGATTGAATTGGCGAGGAGACGCGGGTGCTGGGAGTAAGCCACGGAAAGATTAAGCCCTTCTTGAAGTTTCAAAGAGACGAGTTTATATGAGGATGAGAATGAAGATGAAGATTGCAAGACAAGATTGAACAATACAATAGCTGAGGTGGGTTTGTCAGTTGCGTACTTGAATGATAAGATAACGGAAGCTGGAGCTAGTGCAACCTATCTCCGGCCTAAAAAGCGTCATCGGTTTGAGCGTGACATAAATAACGAGGCAACTCATGATGCACAATGAATCACTATTTATACACTATCTACTATGACTCTGCCTTGAATATAATACGGTGAGTCCTAATACAGTTGACTTTTCTTTAACAAAACATTGAGTTTGTTTTTTACTCCTCCTCCTCCTCCTCCTCCAAAGACCAATACTCTCTATCCCTTAAGCATACGCAGCCCATCCTGGATAATTATTAGTTCAGAGCTTTGTATAAGTCTCAGAGATGTCAACTTACCAGAATACAAAACTGCCAGATTACGCTCATCTGTCGCTTGATTGATCAAATCATTGACAGTAGCAGTGACGCTCAACGTCTTGGAGAGCTTCTTTCTCACAATCTCCAACGCACGATCGGCTTCAGAGGGCTCGTTAACATGCCCTGCGGCTTTCTTGCCCTTCTTCGTCTCGGCCTCGCTTTGTTCCTCATCTAATAGAGTTTCGTCGTTATGTCTTGCCTTTTGAAGCTTGGCGAGTCTGAGGGGCGAGATCGACCATGTGTACAGCGGATCGAAACGCAACACATCCAAGATAGTCATGATCGAGTACTGCTCTTCTCTCAAAGCATCCAGAGTGAACTCGCAGCATCGTCGAAAGACTCCTTCTGTCTTTGTAATTCCCATTCCATCCACAATGTCTCTCGTCAGCCTGAAAGGCACCAATTCCGGAACCGGTAGGATACGGCCAGCCTCGAATGCAACACCCAAATCAATGTGAACCACCTCTCCTGTTTTGTGGTCCAAGAGAATGTTGTGTCCATGTCGATCACCCAGGCCAAGGATGTGTCCCAGCATTGATATAGCCGCCGTGCTTCTCGTGTATGCTAACCTTTTGAGGAACCATTCATCCGGATCCATGAAATGCTCCATGAAGAAGTATCTCATGACTGGGTGAAACTTCTCGGTGACCTTGCGGTAGGTACTAATTCTAGTCTCTACCGTTCGACTCTGGACTCCGAAGATCTCCTTACGACATTGGGATCCCTTCAAGTCTCTTGGGTAGTATCTCTCATGGGCCGGCATCAAGAACTCATGGAGCGGAATTGTGTTGGGAACGAATTCGATAAGGCCAGACGATGCTGTAAGTGGAAGTACCTTGTACGTCCTGATTCCTAGGCTCCGCTGCTGAGTCGTCCTATGAAGCTTCAGTAGAGACGAAACGGCCGAAAAGACCTGCTCCATAATGGCGTCCTGTCGTAGATCATCATGTCCTCCTTTCACAAGTTGCTTGTAGCGCACACCATCACTTCCAATGGCAGTAATAATCTTGGGCGCACTGACACCAGAAGCGATGGTCATGGTAGGCTCCAGCTTAGAGATAATTGGCACCTTGGAGTAATCTTTTGTAGCCGAGAGTTCCACATGCATAGTGGGGGAGGGAATACGGTATTTTGCCAGGCAATTGACGAGGTTGTGACCTGGTGTTGAGTCTCTGAGTGGAATCTTCGCACCCGACTTGTACTTATTCGGGTTCCTGTCCATGGCGAGGGCATGATAGTACTTGCTAGTCTTGTCGATTGAGAGCCAAATGCTGGCCACGGACTGTGTCTCAGCGAGACGCTTAGCAACACGATCTGTTGCTCTGACACGTAAGACCGCTACATCGTCTTTTTGCTGGGCCTTTGCTTTAGTCCCCGACCAAATTTGATACATGCCATGATAGGGATGGTCCACGCAGATTTTGTAGACCAACTCCAACAGCAGCTTTTGAAAAGTGGTATCTTGGTCTTGCAGCCGAGATGTCAACTGGTTGGTGAGACTAGCAAACTTCCTTGTTGGTACTTCGGATAAGTATCGCATGACTGCTTTGTTCGTGGCCTCCTCTTCCGATCGCTCTAGCCAAAGAGCCGTGAAACGGAGTGCATCGTTGTTATGTTCGTCCGAAGCGATGAGAGATAGGAGGTAGTTCTCAAGACTCAGACGAACAAATTCGCTGCGAGTCTGTTCCACGCGACGTAACTCCTGCTCATCAAGGTCTAGCCATTGCTTCTCCTTATTCAGGACATGCGAGTATCTGGTTTTCAGCTGGGCGTCCTTTGTACTACTAATCAAGGTTTTCAATTCTGACACCTCGTCACTCTTGGCTTTCTTCAGACTCTGAAGTCTTGTCAGATCCTCCAACCCATCCGGATCTTGCAGTTGCTGATCACAGAACATGGCGAACTGGTGGAAAACGGAACCCGCTTGGCGGCCTTGGCCTTTACCTTTGAGCTCCTTCAGTGCAGGCTCCAGGTAGTTCTTCTGGATATCATGTGGTTTCTCAAGGCGGGCGACAGATACCTGATAACCAATTTTAGATAGTAAGTCGGATCGGCTGACTGGGAGGGTTTGTTTCTTCAGGGAAGCATCTTTGTCAATGCCCTGAAGCATGCGGATGGATGTGCTCATCTCCCCATAATCCCAGAGAGAATTAGCTGTCTCGATATTGACTGCTGCATCTACATGAAGGTCCAACGCTGCGCATGGTGAGATGAGGTTGGTAAGCCTGGTCGATATATTGAGACTCTCCTGCGTTGCCTGATGGTAACGATAGATTTGGGAAGCAGTAATCATCGCCTCAACCTCCATCTGTCTTGCAGCAGCCGCAGAAAGTTTAATGTTGGTTCGCAGGGTATTTTGTTGGCTGATCATGCTCATCGTCGTGCCACGACACGACAAGATCTGGCTAACACTACCGTACCTATTGACAGTTAACAACAAGCTATATCGGACATACTTGATACTCACAGTCCGCTTCTCATCCAGTCACCTCGGCCTTTGAACTTTTCAATAAGGCTATCCATCTCCGAAGTGTCAGAAACACCCAAAACATCGTCGAGCTCTGTCAACGAAGCCAGAGCTCCGAGCCGTTTCCTCAGGGCAGTAGCATTGAGACCATGTGCAACCAAGCTGCTCATGGTGCGACCGAAGCCATCATGTACAGCAGTCCTGACATTAGCAATGTCTGCTGCCTGATGAATACTTTGGTATGCTTTGTAGACCGTGACCGCATGATGGTTACTCGAAGGCGCCGGTAGGTTCCAAATCTCCAACTTCCTGGCCGTGTTGAAGGTGTCCTCAAGGGCGGCGGGAGAAGATTCCAAACTTTCCTGTGTTTGAAGAAGCGAGTTGGAGAGACCAGACAAGCCGAGAGTGCCCAAGGCCCTTACTAAAGCTTGCCCATCTGACTGGGACAATGGGTTGCCAAGGCGGATGTTGCTGTCGTATTGGGCACCTCTGAATGCAAGACTTCGAGGGCCATCGTTTTCGTACTCCACGCGAGCAAGGACCTTCGAAAGGCTGGGCTCCTCTGGTAGTCCATAGTATGCATCAGGGTCGTCAATGTTCTCGAAAATTGAGAGAAGAGTTTCACTGATATCCACTTCCTTCACAGCTGAAGACCTTCTTGATGACCGTGAGGTTTCCGGGGAAGCATATTCGGCAAACAACAAAGCTGTCTTATACATGCCGCATCGTGATGCCGTGGATGCAACCGATGCAGAATCCACTTCCAGCCAGTGTAACCTGTCAGCTATTGAAGATTCCTTTGGATACTGTTGTGTCCTCAGATACAGTAACATGTTGATAAGAAGCTTGAGGTTTTCTTTGGCTATTGGATCTGTGCATTGAAGCCAGCTTTTGATTGCCACGGAGAGCTGTCGCTTGGGGGAATGTGGTTGGTTTATCGGAAAGTAGAGTGCGAGATGAACGACAAAAGGGAACACACTTTCTGCGAAATACTCAACTCGGGCAAGTATAGGGGCAAGAACTGAAAGGATGATTGACTCTGGAACAGACTGAGCTAGATGTGCACTGAGGCTCGGAAGCCAATCTTTTGAAGCAATATCCATGGACCAAACATCTTGCTGGATTGGTGAAGAGGCGGGGGTTGCAGGGCCTTTGTCAGACGGAGGCGATCTATGTGTGCCCCATTGCGATGTAACCAAGAGAGACTCTGTTAGACTCTTTTGGCATGCTACAATCAGTGGCTCATCGTCTAGCAATGTGGCATCAGAGACAATTGACCTCAAAGCAGCTTCAGCGAGCCCAGCGGTGACAGAATCAGGCGTGGATGTAAGGTCCTGAAGAAGGTAAAGTATACCCATCTCTGAGCCGTTGGAATCTGGAGCTATCTGCTGATAGCGGGTAAGATATGATTCGCGAAGGATATCGGCTGGAATCTCGCCGGATGCTGAAAAGGCTCGCCCGACAACTCGCCCAGCCCACGCCAGATACTCGTTACTGAGGCTTTCCGTATCACAGCTGTTCCACACAGCTGTGGAGTGCTTCAAGGCATCCTGATCGGATTCGATAATGTCGTCCTTGATTGAGTCGGGGATGCTAAAGTCTCCGCAAAGGAGACCAAGGGCAAGCTGACGAGAAGAATCGTTGAGCAACTGGTGATCCGCACCCCCATCGTCCAAGATATCCAACAGGAGTTTGCTCTCTGCAGTTCCTCGCTCAGCATTACCAGAAGATCGAATACGAGCGGCTGACTGCGTAATCGACTTGAAGGCACTCTTCTGCGCGAGATTCTTAAACATTGGTGAGTCATACTCCTCCAGATACTTGCTGAACCATCCGTGAAACTTTTCTGCTTTGCTCATCGTCGCTTTGAACTGGCTCTCTTGGGTTGTGCTAGACTGGCTTGACTCCAAGAAAACACGAAGTGATGCAAGTGTTGACAGAGCATATCCAGCAAGGAATGAAGGAGCATTACTCAGATGACTGGCACCCTCCGCCAGGAGATACTGACTTATACCCAGCGCATCATCTGCACATTCTGAGTCCGTAATAAACTTGCGCGTTGCGTTCAAAAGCATCTCTAACGGGTAAGAATCTAACGCAACTGAGCCAGCAAGAGAGATTAAGACTCGGACTTTTCGAAGCACCGAGCAGGCATGCAAGGGCCCCAAAGCTGGATGTACAGTATTGAGAAGTTTGCGGGCAATTGATACAACCAAAGGGGGCGTCCACAGATCGTGAAACTGAAACTCTGTATTCTTGCAGAGTCTGTGAAGTTCACTGATGAGATATTTCGCTTTGAACATTGGTTGCTGATTCGCTGGTAGTTCAGCTGGTGAGTGAGAAATTGCTTTCACAGCACTCAGAATGTCAGCAGCGTAATCGAGCTTGAATCTGGTGAACACCTTCTCCAGAGAGTTCTCCTGGTCGATGAGGTCAAAGAAGAGGGCAGCAATGTCAACGAAGTTTATGTAAATCAACTCCGTGTATTTTTTGCTTCCGAGCAGCTTTTTGACGTTGGCTTCACCTCGATCCTTATCGTCACCTCCATTCGCATCACCAAAAATCATACTGTAAGCAATAGCAGTAGTAAAGCTCTCGCGAACGAGGTCACCTTTAGAGCTTCCTAGAAGGCGACAGACCTCCGAAAAGGCATCATCTTGCCCTCTCATCACAGTCAATCCAACGGCTTCAGGCTGGGCAGACTTGAGGAGGTCTCCTAGGGTGTTAAAACCGAAAATGGAGAATGGAATATCCTCTATTGGGTCACACTCCAACCAAGTGTATAGGAGCTGGCGGGAAAATAGGCGGAATAGGGCCTTTGGCGACTCCAATTTTAATGTCCTGGACACATCGATCAAGCATCGAGTCGCATACTCGGTTGAGTCGGGGATCTTTCCCGGCGTCTCAAAGATATGGTAAGTACATCTTCTGAGCAGGGTCGACCATCTGCATGCAAGATTTGACAGGACTAATAGGCGAAACGCAATGCCAGTTGTATCTAAAGGATCTGTTGGTAGACTATCGAGCACATCCACAAATACTTCGTCGTGAAGCTTGAGGACAAAAAGGTCGAATATGTTGGCAATCTTTTGAGATATAGTGAACTTGACCGACATAGGACTGTTTTTTAGGATGTAGAGGAGACAAGTTCGTGGTGAATCGAGGCCTTGATCTTTGCCGTACTCCGTGTTGGTCCGTAGAAGAGTAAATAGTAGCCGAACCATTGAAGTTTGAGCTCGTGGTGAGAAGATGTTTGAAGAAAGGCAAACCTTGATGAAGTGGTAGTAAAGATCGCCCACTCTTTCAGAGAGATATCGCTTGTCGTTAAGCCAGTTCGGATGAAGCCCATCGATCACTCCAATACAGGTGCTCAAGGCAACTTCAGCACACTGGTATTCGGGTTGACCAACGTATTCTCCAAGCCTCTCGATGATCGCCAATGCATTGTCTGGGGTGACAATGAGATCAGAGCTAAATAGCTCGAACAGAAGATTCTGGCACATTAGTAAGTCATCATCTGGCATGTTGATGAGATACTCCACGTAGATATCGGGGACAAGACCAATCTGCCCAGCATCTTCGCTAATAATAGATAAGAAATGAAGCCGAGCCCTCGTTTCGGTATAGAACGCCTGCGCGTCCAATTTCATCTGGATATTAAATCTTGGAGCAGCAACAGGTGCATGCACGGAGCTTGCCCTGCTACTTTGCGAATCAAAATCATCATCGATGTCCATTAAATCGACATTGCTGTCAAGCTTTGTTTGGCCTTTTTGCTCTCCAACTGAGCTCCATAGTCTAGAGTATAGATGCAGGAGGTTTGGGTTGGCTGATTGTAGCTGGTTCAGACTCGCCGTTGTTAGATCAGGCATCACAGACCGAATTGCTCGCAAAACAGAATCAATAAACGAAGTAGGCTCAACGGAAGACAAAGCTGAACTCAAGCCTTTATCAACAATCTCTTTTAGAGTAGATCCGAGAGATGAGGATTGAGTCGAATTGAGGTCATTGAGCAGCGGCAAAAGCAATGTGCCTGTCAAGCAGGCTGATAGAAGACTCTGAAAACGGTCAAATGAGATCTGTACACCGCCTTCGTTCATCTTCTTGGTCCAAGATGTACAAAGATCTGTGAGTTCGCCCAACTTGGGATGAAACAGCTCCAGTGTTAGCTTTTGAGAAGCATAACGCGCGTTGGCATCTGCCAGGGGAGGTGGGTTCGTAGGTCCTGCGAAGCAGCAAGTCCCAATAGTCGTAGAGCTGTCAGGTTCATCTTTGGTCAGGAGAGTGTACCGTGTAAATGGCTCGATCTCTTTGAAAGCACTCCATGTCTCCGTCAAAGGGCCTCCTGGGACGGCTGTGTGAGAATTCAACTCCAAACCTTTCATTCCGCAACAAGCTCGAATGAGATTCACCAATTGAATCGGTTGGACGTGTACAGAGTGATATGATGCAAATGCGGATTCGTCTGTCACCTTATTAATAACAATCCTAGCCACAATACAAAGAAGACTTACTAGGGTTCCATCGAAGGAAAACCCATCGGATGATATGATGACAAGTACTCTGACTTGCACTCGGTATTCTTGCGTTACGCAGATGAAGAATATGAAACATCAAACTAATAGAGGCATCGCATAGAACACTGGGGCCACTGACATCTGCGGTCGTTACCACATTGTTGATGTCCTGGGCAATTGTGTGATACGGGAGAACGTCTGCTTCAATGATCGCGTGCAGGAGTATACAGGCTGCGCGACTTGTTCCTGATAAACTGACAGAGCGTGTAGCAAGGTGCCATAACTGCCGCCAGATGTCCACTTCAGCATGGCATTCCTTTGTGTACATAATACAGCTGAGTGTCGTCAACAACATGCGCTGCAAAGATCCGTCGTGTAAGGGGGTAAATCATACCATGCAGAAGCTATTAGGGCCCAAGAAGCCGTAACAGGGTTCTTGTCAGTTGCCAAAGATACCAGGTCGGGCAGTAAGTCGAGAATTTCATCACGACTGAATGAGCCGCCAGCCAAGAGAAATGGGATCAATTGTAGAGCAGTCCTCCGAACTGTCACTTCGACGGCCTTGAGCTTGAGCCTGATTCGGCTCATGTCTTGGCGAGTACGTCTCCTCTTTCGCGGCTGCTCGTCCTGCTCTGCATCATCTCCCAATATCCTCGAACGAGGCAGTATCATGATACGTTCAAGAAACGCTAGGTTTTGTATAGTAGCCCAATGGCCTTCCCCGTAGACATTGTGTGTGCGCAAACCAAAGACATCAAGCTGCAAACCATATGTTGGCAAAGAGGACATGTCAAAGGTAATATCGCTCATCTGTAAGCGGAAGGCTTCACCACGTCTTGAATATTCAGACCAAACATTTTCGACCAAATCCTCGAGATCTAAGCGAATGGTTTCATCTGAGGAACTGATGACCAGATGCTCGATATGAAGGTGTGTTAAGAGAATGCTTCTGGAAATTTCAATTCTTAGTGCTCTGATGACTTCGTCTTGCGACACCTTTTCGGACCTCCACCAGTGGCTCATCAATGGCAGTAGGTTTTGCACCACGGAGCTGGCGTGTGTCAGGTCATCGGAATGCGTGGCTGAGAATATGGCATTTAGGATGGCAAACGCCAACGTCTGCAAAGAGCCAAGACTGAGCTGCTTCATGCTCAAGACTCTAAGCACGATGGGTGTGATGTCCTTGAACTGCCGGAGTAGGGGCGCGTTTCCACCTATGACAAGGTAGTAGAGTCCTTCTAAGACATCTTTCAGAAGACCACCCTCTCCAGGTGCACCTCGTCTCTGACTTTGAGTCGAAGGAGTTGATCGCCCACCCGATCGACCATATCCTGATCCTGGTGCTGGTGATGATCGGGTCAAAGCTGGCGATGCTCTAGTCAAGGCTGGTGATGCCCGAGCCAATGCCAGAGTTGGAACGTCTCCTTCATCTGGGAGTAAGGACTGGGCAACATCGAGAAAGAACCTGACGCAAAGCTCCCAAGGCTGACCATCTTTTCTAGCAAGAATCTCTACATGGGCTGGTCTTGAGAGTACTTCGGTCAAGGCTTTGATGTAGTCCTGTAGTAGTGGAGGCACGAACTCGTCGTTGTTGGGTCCAGGGAGGACTTGAGTGATGTGATCCACGATCGCAAGTAGAGTCTTTCGTCCAATCTTTGCGTTGCCACGTCCCACTGCCATGCGCACAGCATCTGCACATTTAGATAGCCGAGATGTCGTGGAATTCAACGTGGTTTGTGATTTCTTCTTATCGTAGAATACCGGCTTCTCTCGAAGCACGAAACTGAAGATTGCCTCGAATATCTCATGATAGCTCTTGTCGCCGAGATCGGAACTCGTAAAAAGTTAGAGAGGATGAAAAGGGGTAGTTCACACTTACAGGTTTGTGGATCGATTTCGTGGGTTGAGAAGATGCGCCAGTTCTAGACAATGTGAGCTCGAGACGATGACTATTGCTATACAAGAGGTATATCGTACCATCGACAGCTTTTTCTCGTTCTCTGAGTGAGGCAGACTTTACATCTCCTGGGTCCTATCAGTATTTGCAAGCAAGAGGGTTTTGGTATAGGTTACGGACGCGCCAGATTCATGACACTGAATCCGTGAGATGACATGACGGGCGACTACGAGAAGGAATATCCGTCACGGATTCTTCTTAATCCTTCATCAAATTTCAATAAGAATTGTCATTGAAACATTAAAAAAGCACCCAAAATAGGCAAAGGTAAGGCCGAGTGAGCAACAGAAGAGACTCGTGAAGAAGCGCGCGACTGTGGACGGATGGTCTAAGCTTATTTGCTTGACAACCAAATCGAGGGTCAGTAAATATGAACGTTTGCGAGTATAAAAGGATGAACAGAAAACAAGAACTGCCTGAGAAAAGAAGCAAGCGAGTGACTGTCACAAAGACTGACGCATTTCAGAGAAAAGCAATCGTGAATATACAGTAACTAAATCAACGCTTCTTTGAACTGACATTGACACCTCATGCTGCAGCTTCCAGATTGCATCCCGCAGTCGCCTGGAAAGCAGAGCTATAGCACCCTAGCCCGTAGGCGGCAGAAAGCCATTCACCGCCTAAGCCAAAGAGTCGCTAGCCAATCAACCAGCTCGACGAGCTCTCTTACTGGGGAAGTCAAGAAGGCTGGAGTGAAGAATCTCAAAACCGCGGTCACTAACAGCCACCGACAAAAAGATTCAGTATTCGCGATACGTCACGCACCACCGTCCAATCTTCGCAGCTAGCAAATCCCGCTTGCTGTTGCCTCTATGATCAACATGCGATAGTCTTGAACCACAAAAATGGCCGAGATCACCGCTTTAGATGCCCTGCAAGCTTTCCACCAAGGGCTTCTATCACTACGCGAAGGTCGCGTCGAGGGCGCAGAGGTACTGGGCAACGAGTTTTTGGTCCAGATCTTTGAGACGGGGCTGGGGAAGTTCTGGGATAAGCCGGCGAGAAAGGGAGATAATAGAAATGCTGTCAAATCGGGTAAGGAGATGATTTGCGCAAAGAGAGGTACCATTCCTTCTAACTCTTCACCTAGGCAAGGTTGTTATCGATGGCGACGAATACTCGATAAACGACAACTTCCAGCAAGATGTTCTCACATTTTCTGACGAAGTAGAGCTCGACGAGCTTGAATCCGCACGATGTTTACTTGAATCACAAGAAGATCCTGATACCCTGGGCCGATCTCTCCTCGAATGCGCCATCATCCGATTCCACCAGCAGCGCAAGTACGTTTTGGACATTGTTCGACTTCTCCTTGAATTAGAAGGTCTTGACGATGATATTGCCGACACCGAAGCTCTCGAGAGCGTCAAGCTCTATGTCGCCGAACGCTTGCTCCAGCCCAGCATGGGCGCCGATACTACAAAACGAATAGTACCCAGATGTATGGCTTCAATGAGAGAGATTAAAGCGTGGCTACAGAAGATAGGGGACAAGATTGCTGCGGCCCAGACCCTCGGGCAGACTACAACTGGTGGTGTCTCTGAACAAATGGAAACCATTGAGTTCTCCAGGGTCAGCTTGATGCAACAACACGAGTTATTGGGTGTTATTCTCTGCCGCAGTATCGAAATGAGACAAGGATCAACACAAGACTTCCTCGACTTTGTCTCTGTTCTTCAAAGAGTTGACAGGTACGATGCTCTATTGGTTCACCTCATACCATCTATTGGAGCGTATATCTCGGTCTTTGGGTCCGCTGAAGGAGGATATGACCTTATCAAGGCTCGAGAACTGCATAGCAAGCTCTTCCCTACAGATAACCCTCTCTGGCCTCTATCCCAGCTACAAGCCGCTTTTCGTGCTTGGTGGTTGGCAGAATATAGTGGCTTTTATGTCGATGACCCCCCAGAGGCGGCGATACCCCCCAACACCGATTTGGATGAGGAGGATCGACAGCGGTCAAAGGCTTTCCTGGAGTCTCTGAAGGACGGGTCTTTCGACTTCTTGCTCTCCATTGCTGCTGATGTGAAATCTCCTGACTGGCACGACCCTGTCAGGGCAGGCATGCGCAAGTGGCTACAGCGAAAGTCTCCTGCACTAGCACCCGATGCCATTCCGTTCGCCGATTTCTTCCAATTGACCCTCATGCTCCAGCTTGAGGTGTTCGTTGATGGATTTATTTCTAACCTCCCTGATGTTCTACGAAAGCTTCGCGTGGAAGAGGACGAGCAACGCCAGTCTAGTCAGACCCATGAGCAGGATCTGGACCTTGAGCGCTTCTTGCTAATTATCGCATATGCTTACGAAGGTCGACCCGATGCTGCCATGAATTTCTGGTCCGACCCCGATAGCAATCTCGCTGGCTTCATGCATTGGGCTTCTCGCAGAGCATCCACACCTCTGGTGACGGCTTTCTGTGAGATGCTTCAAGCTATTTCGGAGAACGAAGAGTGCGCTTCTGCTGCACATGAATTTCTTATTGACGAGGGTCACCATTCTTCTGGGAAAATGAGAAAATCGCAGTCCTTGACATGGGCGCAAATTTTTAGAGAGCTGGACTTTTTCTCTGCCAAGATTAGGCAAAAGCCAACGCCAACACAGACAATACGCTATCGGAATGAGAAGATGAGCAGCGACCAAGCAGAGACTGAACCAGAGTCAGCCATGATGCTCGAGTGTTATCTCCGCCTAATGTCCAAGCTGGCCAGCGAAAGCGAGATCACACGGCAGTTTTTGCTTCACAACCCCAACTACAGCCTAGTCGAGACGTTGTATGAACTTGCGAGCAGCCCTATACCCCCTAGATTGCGAGGTTGTACCTTTATGGTCCTGCGGGCTCTGATGTCACGAAAGTCGCTTCAGGAGGGCATTCTTATGTGGAACTGTCTTGATACCTGGATTACTGGAGGTTACGCTTCTCATCCCGTCACTTCTCATCGCCAGGTTCAGCAGTCATCTAGTGTCTCCATGGAACGTATCTTTGATGAGATTAGCAATGGCTTTGAAGATCCTGAGTCGTTCATCCAGCTCCTGCTTTCCCTTATATCACCGGCCATTGATAGCAGCCCCCTTAACGATGGACTACCCTTCCCTGAGAACCTCGGTTCAGCTTCCCGTATGCCCGGCATTGAGGTTTACGTCGATTTTGTGATGGGCTTGGTTTTTGCATCAAAGGCCAATGATCTTCAGGATGTCAACCAAACTAGGGTCCTGCGTCTTAGCTGCCTAGAATTCATCCTGATCTGCCTAAACACCTTCAACGAGGATCTGATCATCATGGCCAACGAAACGAATATCAACGTGGACGGGGTCATTGCTACTACTGATTTAGCAACATACGTGCGACTGCATCCTTTTGCAAGAGTGATGGAGTGGATGTTCAACGACAAGGTCATGGCAGGTCTTTTCAGTACTATTCACCAAGAACCTGGAGATGTTGGAAATGCAGCACCTGATTCGCCCCTCATTCTTGGCATCTTGCGTGCAGTTGAGGTTATCAGCAAAGTGCTTGATCTTCAGGCTACCTACCTTGAGCTTGTCCGACCCATCATTAAGCTCCAGTCAAACCAGCGCCGACCACCAGTAGCTAATGCTGCCTTCGCCTCATTCGAGGATGGTCTAGTTACCCGACTGAACCTTGTTGTTGATCTCGGCAACTACTGTGGTATTGGGCACCCAGATCTTACTCTTGCATGCCTGAAACTGCTTGAGAAGATGTCATCTTCGTCAAAGATTACAGCTGTCTGGTCAGGGTCCAACCGGCAATTACACCGCAACAAGGCCATCGTTGCCCTCGAGGCAAATGGCGAGCATGAGTCGATTTCCCGATCATTTGTCTCGGAATTGATCACCCCTCTGGAAACGGGCCGCGAGGCAGACTCACCAGCCTATGTCACCAAGATCTACATCCTCGACTTCTTATACCAATGTCTACAAGAGACACCTCGCAAGCCAACGATTGCTCATTTGCTTCTTGGCTTGAAGTGTGGCATTGACTCTCTCTCCGTTGAGGCTAAGGGCGCTTTCGCTTCAAGAACCTCTCTCTTCCACACACTCCTGAGATTGCTCTTGGAAGCCCCCTCTGGCGATGCCCAAGGAATGCGACTGTGGCTTATCGCCATTAAATCGCGAGTAATGCGCATTCTACATATACTCTGGAGCTCTCCCCTGTCTGCGCCTGTTATAGTGCAGGAGCTTCGCGAGAACGAGATCCTCTTCCACCTTTTGCTTCGTGAGACAGTCATCAACCCTGATCTGCCATGGGAAGGCGAGAATGTTGCTGTCATTCAATTTCCTGTGACGGACGGAGCTGTTGCCTTGATTGACTTCTTGTCACTCCGAAGCATGAGTCTGGAATACATCGCCATGGAGCTTTGTAGCATTGCCCAAAACCGTATGCCCAGTGTCAAAAGGCGGATCTTTGAGGCTCTGAACGGTCAGGTCATTGGAGAAGGAAATACACCCATCCCAATTCCTACCATCTTTGACCTTTATGACTTCTTGCTTCCAGAAGGCATCTGGGAGATTCCCTTGCCCCCTCTGCAATATTATACAAATCTCGACCTGTCATCATGTTTAGAGAATGACGCTGATTCCAACCCAATCTACAATGTTGAGCGCGTTAAGGAGGTTCTCCTTCTCAAGCGTGGCGAAGCTCAAGAATCTGGAGCGTTGGTTGCCGCCCAAGACCTGGTTGGTATCGAACGGGAAGAGAGTATGATAATAGAATATCTCATCTCCTCAAACAGACAGAAGCAGCTCATAACTCAGAGCTTGAAGGTGCTGAAGACGTGGACCAAACTCCTGCTGGTTATGATTGAATCCAACGATTTCAAGGGCTCGGCACAGATCTCTTTCTTCCTTCAGGCTTTACAGTCTATTCTACCTAGCTTAGAAGCATTCGCGTCTGAGCGACCAGATGAAGCCTTTGAGCTTGCAAGACTGGCCAAGGTTTTGCTCTTCAAGCTTGATCTCTCAGCACCGGCAGATGACAAGCAAGGATCGACTATCGGCAATCTAGTGAGTGACAAGCTATTTCAGCTGTTCCAGATCTGTCTGCAGGCCATCGGCAAGTGGGCCGGTACGCCAGAACTAAGATCGGTATATTACGCCATCTGCTACCGCTACTTGACCGGCATGGCTGATCAAGGGGCACTTGCTCTCAACCGCCCCAAGACCATCAACACTATCCAAGTTTATGGCGAGCGATTGATCAACGTCATCTGCGATGATGCATACGGGGGTGAAGCGCAGTGTCAGACAGCTGCATTGATCCTCCTGAACGCTCTGGTTAGTATGGGCCGCCAGGAGAACGAAGATCATGTTGTGGAGACTCTCAACCGACTGAACTTTATCGGAATCATGGTTGACTCGCTACGAAACATTATGCAAGAATGGCATGAAGTGTTCACATCAGGTATGTTCCCCTTATCACATTTGCGATGATACTCGAACGCACGGCTAACTTATCACCAAGGTACTTCCGAGCAGCAAAACTACCAAAACGCTCGTCTTGCTCTCCTCCTGGAACTTGCACAGACCCGCATTGGAGCTAAATATATCCTACACTCCAACCTCTTCCGTGCACTGGAGACGTCTGGTCTCTTTGTGGCAGATCCGGAGCTGCAAATCGACAGCGCCAACCCGCGTGCTCTTGAACAGCATTATGACCTTCTGGCTCAAGTTGTGCGTATTGTAGGCGCCGCGCTTGTCTCTCGTGGCAGTCACAATGTGGTGCAGGGCCGCAGATTCCTTACTGATCATCGCATGTTGGTCACCCACACGCTTAAGCGTAGCGCCGGCATTGGAAGCGGAAATGCGGATGAGGGACTCGACCAGAAGATCGAAGAGCTGGCCGAAGGTTTAATGGTTATTATTGCAGCAACTCGGTTCCTTGAGGTAAAGCTTTCCCTGTAGCATAGTCTCAGTGACACCAGCTAACAGAGCATGATAGTTTGAGAATGAGGTTCTTCCCGAACCTAAACAGCAGAGCCACGGACTCTTCCACTGAGTCAGTCATAAGAAGAGACGTGTCTCACCTGTAGTTTAACTTGGAACGGAGAAATGTGTACGCTCTGGGGATGGGATATAGGCTGTAGAGTCATGTGGCGTTGGCAGGAAGATGGGATATTTGCTGAGTGTGGTTTAGTTAGTTACTGGTAAAATAATCGACAAGTTTAGTGGACAGTATATTAAAAGCGATCTCTTATCAAAGTGTGTTCTTATATTGACGATATAAATCCCGTGTTTGATGTATCGCGTCGAGCAAACATTCGTCAAGGTGAAGCACAAGGACATGGCATCATGAACAAAGTATGAAAGTTCTGACCCAAATCCAAGAACATACAATGTACATAGTCAAAATTTTGCCCACACCACTGGCCAGACTAATTCCTACTCGTCATGTGGTTAGTTACTGATCAGAACCTTTCACATCCCGATATGAGCCACCATTCAGACAATCTACAACACTTCTTCATTCAATGCAAAACAGATCATATGAAGAATCTAAAGTCTATACGCCTCTGTGCCCTACCTGAATAAATTAAAAACAAGTGGTTGAACTCATGCTGTCCCTGTGTACCCCTACACAACTGTGGCATGATAGGCGTGTGTCCCTCCCCAATTACTCCCAGTGCGCCATTTCCTGAACGACGCTGAAGCCGTGGTTGCGTGTCAATTCAATGAAGTCATATGCTCCCCTTATCCATGTAAATGCTGGGTATTTTCTTCCGGCGCCCCAAAGTGATCCACCCTCCGTAATGCTAATAGAAAGAGACTCCTGAGCCAGGAGAGTAGAACGTGGTTTAAGATACCTCATTGCCTGCATCAAGTTTCAACTATGCCAGTGAGATGAGATAGAGTCTTATGCGGTGCGGGGCAGAGGTATCAGAGTAAACCATAGAACCCTGAAATAAGAAATCGAGGGTGTTGAAAGACGGATAGTAGGAAAGCAGGCATGTGCGCTTATGATAAAGCACTGGCGATTGCATCAAGCCAATGTGTTGGCCTTCCGTTTTCCTTTACGAGTAGCAGTCATAAGCTTCAATTCAAGGGGCCAATATCCTTTTGTCTTGCTATTGTAATTGTTCCTTTGCCTCATGTCGAGCTTCTGACGGCACATGGGACACTTCCCCTTGGTGGCGTCGACGTGAAGAGACTGATGTAAGCATGACGCGCAATAGAGATGGCCTAGGAAGGGATATGTCAGTGGATTGCCACGCAGACGCAAACGCAGACGCAAACGCAGAGGTGAGCGAGCAGAGGTCAGCCGTGAATTCACTTACCGCAGTGTGTCACTGTTAAATTGACGCAGTCATCCATGCAGATAACGCACTGGAAAGCGGCAAGCTTTATACGGTTATCCTTTTCCGGTGTCTTAGGGTCGTCGAGAACTTCGTTCGTCTCGGTCAAGTCAACAGTATCAATATCTTCTTCCTTTGCTTCAAGGTCGACGAAGGTGCGCGTAGGGCTTGGTCCAAACAGCTCTTCTACCTCCATATCTTTGCTGGGTGCTGGGGTCTTTTTTTGTCTCGACGGTGGTCTCGTAGATATCGTATTCGCAGCCGTGGCAGATGTTCGCCGTCGCTTACTCGCGTGCCCGGAGCCAGCCCGAGCAGCAGCTATAGTAGTTCGTCGAGTCGCAGGTGGCATAGCGTCGGAAAAGGAACTGGCAGGGCTATCGAACAGAAAGTCGTTCTCCTCGAAGGAGTCGAAAAAAGGCAGCGTTGATTGAGATTCGCCTGTTGTATTGGTGGTGGAGGAGAGCTGGGTGGTGCTACGTTCAGGACCCAAAATGTTGGGTATGCAGTTGGTGGAGAGGCGGCGTGGGGCGTCGGAAGCAGCGTTAAGAAATGCACGAGACGGCTCGGGCGATGTGGGAGCCTGTAGTGTTGAGTATCGGTTTCGGCGGTGGCTTTGGTCTACGCCTTGAGCTTGAGTTGGCTGTGAATCGAAATCCGTGAATGACGGGTATGTCGAAGGTGACGAAAATTCGGCGGTAGCAAGATCGAGGAGAAAATGATCATCAAATCCAGAGGGTTCAAGATCACCACCGGGATGCGATTCCAGAGGCTCGCTCTCCCAGAAATGAATCGGTGGGAGCTCGACGTTTGCTAAAGATGAGTTCGTTGAGCTTAGCCTGGGTGGCGTTTGAGTATTGTTTTGAGGAGGGGGAGGAGTAGGAGAGAGCCTCGGTTGTTGTGTTGTTGTTGTTGGAGTTGAACTTCGGCGATGGCGGCGGCGAGAGGTTGACATCAAGGGTGGCAAAGGTAGAGTGAAGGGTAACGGCAGAGGCAATGATGCTGTTGGACGAATGCGCTGGCTGCCAGGACCACCACCACCCCCAACTTGTTCATCGATCCCTAAGTGGATTGGTCTCCGTGCACGCGAGCGTGAGCGTGACTGATGTGAATGTGAATGCGAAGTTGAATTCGGGTTTGGACTTGGATTAGAATTTGGATTTGAGAGCAAAGCTCCAACTCCTATCCCTGCTGCTGCGGGAGGCGAAACGATCCTGGTGGTGGACATGGAGATTGTAATCGGAGGAGTCGGAGCGTTGTAAGCGTTTAAAGGGTACCAGAACAAGTCTGAGTTGTCTATTTCAGTCGTTTACAAGAGAGCGTCAGGAACTAGGACCAGCACGTGGGGACAGTGACAGGCACATTGGACGCGACTGCAGGGCAGAGCAGGGCAAGACAGCAAAGAAGGTGAATGGAAGGGATTAAGAAGCAATACGGAGTAAAAGAAGAAGAGGAGGAGGAGAAGGAAGTAGGTTCTAACCTTGCAACGCCTGAGTGAAAAAGGAACCAAAAGGATACAAATATCCCTGCTCCATTGTTGGTGGGCTTTTGCTTTTGGGCACGTCACGGGGAGAGAAGAAACAGCGTAAAACGCCCCGGGGACTTCCACTACCTCTCTCTACTAGCACTTGACTAACTGACTGACTGACTGCGTGGAGGTTGGGCTATGGACGACGGATTGGTTAGTCTAAGTTAGCTAGTAGAGGGCTTGGATCGGTAAAAAGTGAATGCAACGAAACAAAGACACAAAGATGCTTTCGTTGTTGTAACAAGGACAGACTCTTTTTGTCAGCTGTGACTGAAGATGCAACAGAAAAGAAGAAGTTGGGGATGCCGAGTTTATGAATGGAATTAAAATAACACAACCAGGCACCAGGAGGGATGGAATGACTGGGCCATGGGAGGTCTCGGCTCTACGCAGAAAAGCCTCTTATTCTTTTGCTTTCGACCGTCCAATGCCAATGCACCATAAATAACAGTACAGTAGAGTTTCAAGCCTTTCCTTTCAGCTCCGTCTCATCTTTTGTTGTTCCTGTACGTCAACACTCAGCCCAATCAGACATGACGGGACGTTACCAAAGGGAGAGTCTTCAACCAGAAGTTCAGAATTTTGGCGGAACGGTATATTGTCCTCGATTACTTGGCCGTTGGTCAAAACCTTAAAACATAACCAAACGCCTTTTCTTGCTTGTGTTATTCTCGGGGTTTTCAGGATTGTTCGTGCAAAGACGTGTGCTTGCCTCGGACATGGTCGGGTCCCTGCATACTGCATACTGCAAACGACGTTCTCGACAAGACACCTACTGAACGTCATGCTACAACCTGATAGGAATTTTCCTTATTGGGAGAGACGTTTTAGCCGTGTACGGATACTTGTATTCATTATCATATGATGGCACGCAGTCAGAAATTCGACCTCGGACGCCTCTCATGTAAATGGGGGTAAGCCTGTATATTGCCCTTTGGGAGTATAAGAACCTGAGCTGCTGAGTTACCCTAGAACAAGGCCAGCGACAAGCAGCCTGTGAGCCTCATTCTCTATATGACCGTTTTCTTAATAATTTCTGTACGTATCGGGCAGCACTATTCAGGTCTATTGCCGCAGTTGGAAGAAGGCGTATGCATATATGCAATCTTCGTGTTATCAATTCAGGCAGTTGATCACTATAGACCAGTAATCGGATCCAATATCACTCCTCGCAAGAATTTATTCCACTCATCACCATCCTGGCCGTCTTCGGCTAACTCACGTATCAGAGAAGATTCCTCACTGTGGACTGCATGCTGTGGTTCCATGATATCCATCTAGCCATCTCCTCTTGAAGGTTTACGAGCCCTACTCCTACTCCATACTTCGAGGTTAGACCAAACGCTGCCCCTCCATTTTAGACCCTTCCATTCCCCACTCCCAAGCAGATGGAAGGACTCCACTAAGAATGCACGGCGTCATCCACTTAGCAGGGATTCCATAATTTAGTCCAGATACAAATGCTAATTTCACCATCCTGACCTCGTTTCTATCAAATCAACGGCCCGGGGCAATCGAAACACAATCAATACATCGCAGGGGCATCAACAGATAAAATAGAAGTCGTGATGCTCTTGCGCCGCATCTAATTATGTACATATCGGCTGCCGCTCAGCCTTTGCGCGCTCCGACGGCCAGCTTCGTTCGCATTGCTCGGTACCAGGCTTTTCGCCCTCATGCTTTGCGCCCTCATGTGCGATGGTTGGCCGCCGTAGCTGATAACGTCAATCCGAAACAACAAAACACCCTTGCTTGTAAGGCGAATTTGTTCTCTGCTGTAGATTTTCCAGTACTAAAAGCGATCGCAGTGCCCTCTCAAGCCCGATACAACGAAATAGGTGTCCAGCAGCTCAGCTCTCATGTATTCGACCAGATTTTCCCCAATGGTGTCAAGCCTCCACCAAAAGAGCTCGTTGAGCTGTCCAAGGATCATCTACGACGCCATGACTTACTTGGAAAAAACACCGACAAATCCGAACCCATAGCTTTCGATATTCCACCTCTACAAGGGCGTACGCTTGATGAGCACTTCCACAAGCTCGGCGTGGACAGCGCCGAGCCCTTCCTCTCATATGCGAAGCAGTTCGCCCGCGCGAACCCACCACCAAAACCTCGAAAATGGGTACGACAAAGCGGGTGGACAAAATATTATCCTGACGGTAGCACCGAGAAGGTCGATTCGCCTGACGAGGCGATGCTATCTTTCGACACCGAAGTTATGTGGAAAGTAAGCCCCTTTGCTGTGATGGCGTGCGCATCGAGTCCAACTGCTTGGTATGCATGGCTATCACCATGGCTGTTAGGGGAGACCGAAAACGACCGGCAGTTGATTCCATTGGGTGACCCAACCAAGGACCGAATTATCGTTGGACACAATGTCGGTTTCGACCGAGCGAGAGTGCTAGAAGAGTATGACATCAAGCAAACCCGAAATGCCTTCCTCGACACAATGTCGTTGCACGTAGCTGTCAACGGTATGTGCTCCCAGCAACGACCTACCTGGATGCAGCACAAGAAGAATCGCGAGATGCGGGAACGAATCGCAAACGAAACCCCAGACCACGACCTAGGCACGGTACTAAGTAGCCCAAATATCCATGATGAAGAAGAACTCTGGGTCGAACGAAGCTCCGTTAACTCTCTTCGAGATGTTGCTAAGTTCCACCTTAATGTTTCTATCGACAAGGCAATCCGAAATGATTTTGGCGAGCTGGACCACGCAGGAATTCTGGCAAAATTGGACGAGCTTCTAAATTATTGTGCTGCCGATGTGTCAGTCACTCATCGTATCTATCAGATTGTATTCCCCAACTTTCTGGAGACATGTCCACATCCTGTCAGCTTCGCAGCTCTCCGGCATCTGTCCTCGGTCATCCTTCCAGTCAATCAATCGTGGGATGCATATCTTACAAACGCAGAGGCTACCTACCACAAACTTTCAGACTCTGTCCAAGAACGTCTTGTCGCTCTTACCAATAAGGCCCTGGAAATAAAAGACAGCCCCGATGAGTACGAACACGACCCTTGGATGCAGCAGCTTGACTGGTCTGGTCAAGAAATAAAGATGGTCAAGGGCAAAAAAAAGAACGATCCCCCGAGGCCCGCGGCTAGGCAAAAAAAGCCAGGCATGCCCAAGTGGTACAAGGACCTCTTTCAATCTAGCGATGCACCTATCAACATCACCGTTCGAACGAGAATTGCTCCTCTTCTATTACGACTGGCTTGGGAAGGGAACCCGTTGTTTTGGTCTGATAAGTATGGTTGGACGTTTCGAGTGCCACAAGCAGAAGCCCCAAAGTACATAGCCAAGCAAGCTATCGAGTGCAAGTTTGACGAGACTGACATCAAGTTACGTGATGATCACGCTCACTCTTACTTTAAGCTTCCTCACAAGGACGGCCCAACTGCTCGTTGCGCGAATCCAATGGCGAAGGGCTACTTGACATATTTCGAGAGTGGTATTTTGTCTTCGGAGTATTCGTATGCAAAGGAAGCACTGGAGATGAACGCATCTTGCTCTTACTGGATAAGTGCAAGGGATCGCATCAGATCTCAAATGGTTGTCTACGAAAAGGATCTGCCCGGGGGGAGGGAAGAAAGCAACGGCGAAAGAGATGGTTTCATCTTGCCGCAAATCATTCCAATGGGCACTATAACACGAAGAGCAGTCGAGAATACTTGGCTCACTGCTAGTAACGCCAAGAAGAATCGAGTAGGCTCTGAACTCAAAGCCATGGTCAAGGCACCCAAGGGCTACTGCTTTGTGGGAGCGGATGTCGATTCAGAGGAACTCTGGATTGCCAGTCTTGTAGGCGATGCAACATTCAAGCTTCACGGTGGAAATGCGGTTGGTTTTATGACCTTGGAGGGTACGAAGGCTGCCGGCACCGATCTTCACTCGCGCACAGCATCCATTCTAGGTATCACCAGGAATGATGCCAAGGTTTTCAATTATGGGCGAATCTACGGTGCCGGTCTTAAGTTTGCTGCGACTTTGCTGCGGCAGTTCAATCCAAGTCTCTCAGAAAAACAGACCATGGAGACGGCTTCGAAGCTCTATGCCAACACCAAGGGTACAAAAACCAACCGCAAAGTCCTTTACAAGCGCCAATTCTGGAGAGGTGGCACTGAGTCATTCGTGTTTAACAAACTAGAAGAGTTTGCTGAACAAGACAAAGCAAGGACCCCAGTATTGGGAGCCGGAATAACTGAGGCTCTTATGGGAAAATACATCAGCAAGGGCGGCTATCTGACATCTCGAATCAACTGGGCCATCCAATCGTCTGGTGTTGATTACCTCCATCTGCTCGTTGTTTCCATGGACTACCTGATTCGCCGGTTCAACATCAATGCTCGAGTAGCTATCACAGTTCATGACGAAATCAGGTACCTGGTTAAAGAAGAAGATAAATACCGTACGTCACTCGCTCTTCAGGTCGCCAATATCTGGACACGGGCCATGTTCTCTCAGCAGGTCGGCATTGAAGATCTTCCTCAGTCCTGCGCATACTTTTCTGCCGTTGACATTGACCATGTCTTACGTAAAGAAGTGGACATGGAATGCATTACTCCCAGTCATCAAACGCCTATCCCACCTGGAGAGAGCATTGACATTGTGGCTCTTCTGGAGAAGGGCGATGAAGCCAGGCTAGATCCTTCTATTATCCCTGATGCCAAGCACGCTCCTAAGTTGGACCATATCAAGTATACTCCGCGCGTGCCAATCATGCAGGGCATCCAGGAGTCGGCGCAAGAAACACTCCCCTTCCTCAAAGCACAGATAGTTAGTGAAGATGAGGAGCTCCGAGATATCGTGCGAGATGTTCAAAAAGCCAGGCTTGCAGCAACACCCAAGAAAGACAGACCGCTAAGCAGGAGAGAATTGCAGAGCGTATTACCATACAGGGCTTATCCAAAGCTGATGCCGATGGACGAACCTATTTTGGTATCAGAAGCTATAGGCACAAAGCACAATGGATACGACAATAACAGGAACAGCAAATGGGGGTGGCCGAAGAACTCAAACAAGGGCTCTGGAGCAAACTGGAGGATGTGAAAGCATTGAAGATTTCGATACAATAACTGAACATACGCCTCGTGTGTTTTCTTTTGTTCGTTTGTACCATGTATTATAGTTACTCACGCAGAGACGGCGGTTTGGTTGTACGAAGATTTATGATTGCATCTGGGTTTGGTGTTGGTTGAGGGTTCGACGATAGGTTGTCAGGGCGTTCAAAGAGAAAATCCAAAAGTAGGGTGGCTCGTTGCACATGCAGTATTCAATTGCGCACTTGTTTTGAATAGTAGTATTAATACATTCCTGTGATCAAGCGTGTCTATGGCTGCTATTCGTTGTCACTTTAAAATATAGGTCAAAGGCATGAAATACAGGGTGAGCGGGAGTGGGCTTGTCGAGGTATGGCTCAAAGGTTGACCCCTGTAGCGCATCAACAGCCTCAGAAAGACTGATGATGTTCGAGGCTGCTGTTTTGTTCTGATTGTTAAACTATGTGAGCCTTTGTATGGAAATCACGCACAGAAAAGTAGTAAAAACACCATAGTGTCTACTATCTTACGATGCAGAACTGGTACCTTGCAAATAACCATTTGCTGGGTTGCTTTTAAGCCTCCATTTTAAGTGAAAACAAGCTCATGTCTACAGGCGTGATGACGAAACGCCCCGCGCTAAGGTGGGAAAGTTCTCCACTAAAAGCTCCTCGTCATCCCTCATCGCACGTTTCGCTTCCATTCTTCTCGTGCTCCCATCATCTCTAAAACGACCACAAGAATAACTGTCGATCAGTGCAATCTCATCCCTTCTTTTTTTCTTCTCTTCCTCTTTTACTCTTGCGTTGATTTGATTCCGTTCAAGTCATTCAAATACACTCGCTTCTTGTACTGGAACCGCTCCGCCAGACCTGCCACGAACCGAGCGATCGACCCCTCCTCAACATAGTCAGTGAAGCTCTCGGACCTTGTCGATCAAGCTAGTCCACACGTGAGGCAGATACCGAATTGGCCGTTCCTTAAAGAAGCAAAGTAACACGACACTTTGCAAGGCGATTATACATACTTTCGGCATCATGGTGTCCGTTGATGAGGCTATTCAGAGGCTGCACGAGTCGAAGCCCCCCGCCACAGACACTTTCACGTACCTTACCATTATCGAAACGAACCTATCACCCGAAATTCTTCCAGCCCTTCATGAAGTCCTGGAAGATGCTGAACTCACGGCGGATATTGGCTGGGACCTCGTGGAGATGCTGATCTCTGTCCCCGGCAGTCAAAATTGTCTCGAGACCATTGCCCGCCTCGGAAACCCCCGTGAGGTTATTCTCAAGGTTGTCGAAGTGCTCGAGTCCAACTCGGAATCGTCTGAGGCCGGTGATGCCTCTGCAAGCGCAAACTTCATCACCCTGGTTGGTATGCTGGGCATCCTCCACAGAAGACTGCAGGTCAAGGCGCCATCCCGATTTCTTCATACTACGCTACAGACCGTTTACCAAGCATACAACCCCCAAGGCGCCGAGACCACGGCCGCAGTGATTGATCTTGTGAGATCTCTTTCCGGAAGAAAGCGACCAGCGCTACCTACAAGACAATCCAGCGCAAAGCTTGAGACACCTTTCCAAGAGAGCGACATGTCTAAGAGTGCACCCGACCCTGAGGGAGACGCAGGTCAAACAGGCGAGGGCGAGTCTGAGCTGGTATCGCGCATCTTGCAGTCATTTGTCACGAGCATTCTCGAGGCCTACGTCAACTCAAACAGTCTAGAGTGGGCTGCAAGGCATTTGGAATACTGCAACCCAGAGAGGATCGTGCCAGGGAAGCCAACCATGTTGCAAATGTTCAAGCAGGTTGAAGAGCTCCAGGCCAGAGATGCCTTGGTTGGACAGTTAGTTGTAAGTCGACACCACACAAACGGTTGAGTTATGATTCTAATATCCTTTCATTCTGTCGCTCGCGATTTAGGCCTAGCAAAACTGCCATCAGATGAGGTCAAGAAGGTTTTGCAATCTCCATTCGCTGTGAATCCGCTTTCTGTTGAACCTGATGCCAGGCATCCCGACGCTATTAAGCTATCGACTGGTGGTTTCCTTTGCTTGACTGCTTATAGAATGTTTGCATCCGACATTTTTGATGCCGATTACGAGCAGCCCGACGCCCACATCTTTCCTGAGCATCACAACTTGTTCAAGCGATTCCTTGGAGATGAGCCTCAGACACAAATCGAAAACAATCCCGGGACTGTCGAAGCGTTAATTGTTATTGCACTATGGCTGTACGATCAAAAGCGGATATCTGGACGTAAGGCAGCCGACGATAAGGACGCGACATTCATGTCATATCACCATTTACTGACGCTCGTCTCTGTCTTCCATCCGTCGATACGGGTACGGAACGCGGCTACTGTATTGGCAGGTTATATCCTCCACCAAGACCCCGATGAGGAAGACAGGTTGAATATCCTGGAGGATCTGCTGGAAAACTGCATGTTCTCATCTCTGCAAGCATGTGCAGTAACATGGTTGCGAGAAGAGATCATCGCTGCCCGCAAAGCTGGCTCAAAGGGCCGCTTTGCCGATCCCGGCTGCCTGGACACGCTTCAGTACACCCTTTTCCAGGATCTAGAATACCTTGCCGAAACAGACATGGAGGCGCTTTGGGAGTTTTGGATACAGAACGCACCGTTCCATCTTCAGGTTGCCAACTTTGCCCTATTCTTGTTCGGGGGCCAAGACTACAAAAATCTGGCCCCTGCCGGGATGGCTGCAGCAATAGAGCATAGATATGTGAAGCCCTTGCTGGCCGCCGCTCAGCGTTTGAGAGAGGAAGGGGCAAAGAAGAGTTCTGAAGGATCAGAGCAGGAGGCCGAGGTATTGATGCAATTGGGCATTCTGACGGATGTTCTTGAGCGTGTTCCTCTGCAGTAGGGTTTATGGGTGTGAATTATTAAGGGCGTTGCAGCTGAGGGTAGGTCTGATGGAGTACGGCAAATGTATATGGATAGCACATGGCCATGGTTGTTAAATGACGGACTGGAAGGTGAATGCCCGAAGCCATGATTTGATTGTTGAACTCTGTTGTGTTGCCTTAATGGAAGCTCGCAGCTTATTTCCACCACACAACCACTGTCATAAGCCACGCAATCAGATTTATGTATCTCATCGGTTTCACATGTACTAGAACGCCACACCAGGTCAGTCTTCAATAATTCATCTCCACCCCAGACATTGACCTCAAGTATTCAGTCATTGGCTTGGATCGTCAGTAGAACAGTGGAGGTTTAGGGTGGCGCTTGGATGCGCGGAGCTTTTAGTCCGCAGCCACAGCCACAGCCAAGACACGACTCGAGCAACAGCCTCCATGAGACATGGACAAAAAAAAAAAGGCGGGAGATTGGACTTGCACCCGTTGCCAAGGATTAATTGAAGAAAATCCAATATCATTAGTTGTATGACGGTGCTGAACAGACGGCTTAGCCTATTTGAGGTATACACAATACCACTACATCCGTACTACGTACGTACTGCACACCTTCAAAAGCCATTATCTGCAATGTTTAGCTGCTACTGTAGCTGCTAACGACGCATTGACTCGCGACAGAAACAGCACATGCGCCATGGGAGTAGTTGGAAGCGGTTCGGGATGCTTATTCCAACATCATATTAAGCTTGTATTGTACAGTAGTTACCAGTATATAAAAACTATCACCAGAGGACATATATTGCTACATAGCAGTATGTGTACCTGTGGTTTCATGCACTGATTGATACTCGGAAACTATGGTTTGACAACAAATCAATGCATCACTGCAGTGGTTTTAGCCCGGCAGCGTTACCGAATGAGACTACATTAGCGGCCCATCATCGACGATTACCGCCTGTTCCTTGATCCAATCGAGACCTGTTAGTGTGCTTGCGGAGCAGGAACCCAGTAAAAAAGCCCGAGCGCCAAGGGGTTCCGCATTGGAAAACACGGCAAGTGACATCATTGCATCATTCTAAAGCCAGAAATTGAAAAAGGGACATGGGCAAGACAAAGGCACGCCTCGTGATCACTGATCACTGACGCTTGACAAACGAGACGGGAGATTATCAATGTTACCTTGGATAGTCTTAGCCCAGATCATAGAGCCCTTCTCTTGTTTTCTTTTCCTCTTTACCTACTTAACTTTTTTTGTAAATCATGGTTTGACATCTCCGACTACGGCAACTACATCTGCCAAATTAGAACAACGCCAAGCTACGACCGCCCTAGCGAAGAAACGTGCGCGACAGTGACACGATAGGGACCCTATTTCGACTTATTCTTTTGCAAATCCGAGGATTTCAGTACCAATCCTACTACTCGCTCCCACAGAGGAGCTGAAATTACAGCACCATGGGTTCTCGATCTGAAGACCCCAACGACCTCAAGATGCGGGTGTCGGAGCAGCACAACGACAACGACGATGCGCGCCAAAGCACAACATTAATTACGGACAGCCACGGAGATGTGGTGTTTCCTTCCTCCGTCCCACGCTCGATTCAGTCTCCTGAGAGTCCATTATCCCCAAGGAGCGGCCAGGAGAACGTGATCCCAGAAGAAGACAATAAACAAACCCGAACTGAGTCTCTGCCTGCATCTGTACCAGAGACAGCAAGCCAGGCGACACCCAAAAAAGCACCAGCACGCAAACACCGCCCGAAGCCGATCAAATCATGGCAGACCGAGCAGCCACGCCGCGAGAACCAGCGCCACCACTCTTACTTCCGACCTGGTCCAGCCAGGGCTGGTACATCATATCTGAACAAAGCGATTTGGGGAGGCCCTGACGACTCGAGAACCAACCCAGACAATATCTCTTTGTCGTCGTCTGACGAAGATGAGAGTCCGATTAACCATCAAGAGCCCCCAGGAGGTAGTGGTAGTGGACACCGCAAGAAAGGTAGCGAAAAGGTAGCTTCCAAGAGCCGCGACAAGGACAAGTACAGCCACTTTAGTGTTGGTAATCAAAACTACCAAACATCGGGCAAGGTCAAGAAGGATGGTCGCTTGAGGATCACGGTCAACGAGACTGCAGGCACGGGATATCTGAGTAAGGCTCTGGGTGCAGCTGTCCACAAGGTAGCTCCAATGAAGCCCGAGCCAGCAGACAAATCATCGCATCTGCAAATCCCTGAGAGTCCACGACGATCCTCTTCTTCAACAGCCGTGGCGGACCTAGGACCTCGAACACGTTTGAACATTGTTATCATGGTTATTGGTTCGCGGGGAGACGCCCAGCCTTTCTTGAAGATCGGCAAGGTTCTGAAGGAGAATTACGGACACCGCGTACGTATCGCTACACACCCGGCATTCCGTGATTTTGTCGAGAAAGACTCAGGTCTCGAGTTCTTCTCTGTGGGCGGTGATCCTTCAGAACTTATGGCCTTCATGGTCAAGAACCCGGGTTTGATCCCGACTCTTGAGACAGTCAAGGCTGGAGACATTGGAAGGCGACGAGCCGCCATGGCCACCATGTTTGATGGCTTTTGGCGAGCCTGTATCAATGCTACAGACGACGAATCGGACCGTCAGAACCTAAAGATGATGGGTACAAAGGACCCTTTTGTGGCGGATGTCATTATTGCTAACCCCCCAAGTTTTGCACATATTCACTGCGCCGAAGCACTGGGAATTCCCGTCCACCTCATGTTTACTTTTCCTTATACTCCAACACAGGCTTTCCCGCACCCGTTGGCAAGTATCAAGAACTCCAATGTGGATCCCGGATATACCAACTTTATCTCTTACCCACTGGTTGAGATGATGGTATGGCAGGGCCTAGGAGATCTGGTCAATGAGTTCCGTGTCAAGACGTTGGCCTTAGATCCAGTCTCGACCCTCTGGGCACCTGGTGCAACATATCGACTACATGTGCCATTCACATACCTGTGGTCACCTGGGCTGGTGCCCAAACCCGAGGACTGGGGAAGCGAGGTCGATGTAGCTGGCTTCGTGTTCCTCGACTTGGCTTCAACCTTCGAGCCACCAAAGGAGTTGGAGGACTTCTTGGCAGCCGGAGAGACCCCTATCTATATAGGGTTCGGCTCAATTGTTGTCGATGATGCGGACAAATTCACGGATATGATTTTCAAAGCCGTGGAAATGGCCGGCGTTCGTGCCTTGGTGTCAAAGGGCTGGGGCGGACTCGGATGCGACGATGTTCCCGAAAATATCTTTATGCTCGACAACACCCCTCACGACTGGCTTTTCCCGAGAGTAAGAGCATGTGTCATCCACGGAGGCGCTGGAACAACAGCCATTGCGCTTAAATGCGGAAAGCCAACAATGATCGTTCCATTCTTTGGCGACCAGAACTTTTGGGGTAAGATGGTGAGCGGCGCAGACGTTGGCCCCGAGCCAATTCCGTATAAGCACTTGAACGCCGAAAAGCTTGCCGAAGGCATTGAGTATTGTCTTACAGACGAGGCCAAAGCCGCCGCTGGAGAGATCGCGAAGCGAATTGCAGCAGAGGGCGATGGTGCTGAGAATGCAGTCAAGGAGTTCCACCGACAGCTAAGCCTCGGGGCTCCTAGCATTCTGCGATGCTCCCTTCTCAAGGATCGCGTAGCCATCTGGCAGTTGAAAAACACCAATATCAAGCTTGGTGCTTTAGCTGCTGACATTCTTGTGGATAATGGGTTGCTAAGTTGGAAGCGCCTGAGACTCATCAGGCATAAGGAGTGGAACGACTTTGAAGGCCCTGGCGAGCCCGTCACAGGAATTGCAGGATCAATTGCTAGCACAGTTGGTGAAGCTTTTCACGGTGTCGCAAGTGTCCCTTACCATTGGGCGAAGAGAACAAGGTCAATTAGAAAGAGGAAGAGCAGGAGGGCTGCGAAGAAAGCCAACAAGGACAATGACATCGAAGCGCAACGCAACGCAGTAGACTCTAATGATCTAGTTGATGGTGCTTCATTACATACGGATGCCACGGCCGAGGACACAAGCGGACAGTATGTTGGCGACATGGCAAGTGGTATGGGACGGACTGCCACCGCCATTGCTAAGGCACCAGTGGATCTTTCGATGGCACTTGCGCAAGGCTTCCATAATGCTCCTCGACTCTATGGCGACACCACAGTACGACGACCTATTCGAGTAACAGGCTTCCACTCAGGCCTCCGGGCGGCTCGGCATGAGCTTGCGTACGGAGTCTACGATGGCTTCACAGGAGTCGTTCGTCTTCCATACCGTGGGGCAAAAGAAAATGGTCCGATTGGATTTGTCAAGGGTACAGGCATGGGATTGACAGGATTGGTTCTCAAGAATCTCTCCGCTATTGTTGGGCCAGTCGGCTATACTCTCAAAGGTGTTGTCAAGCAGGCCGAGCGATCCAAAACACCACAAAAATACATCCGGCGTGCCCGCATCGCCCAAGGACAAAGAGAGTACAATGTGCTTCCAGAAGACCAGCGCAAACAGCTGGAGAAGGAGATCATGGATGGATGGCATATAATGAAGGAGCTGAGGGAGAAGATTGAGGCCCTGGAGAAGCAGCGGGGTATCGCAGGCCAAATTGACCGAGTACTTCTCGATACCGAGGTCATTTTCGAAGACGTTGAGACAGCCAAGAAATCGTTGGAAGCGCTCAAACAGGGAAAGACCTTAGAAGATGTGGTAGATCCGGAGGAAGAACGGGGTCGTGACGGTGCGAATGCGGGCCGGAAACGGAGCATATCAGTCCGGCGGTCGTTTAATTTTTCAAGGAAATCCAGGGACGAGAAGCGTCTTGCATCAGTCGTAGACGCTGATGAAAATGCGAAGACGAACGGAAATGGAGGTGATCGACCTACGGAGATGGGTAGACAAACTGTGCCAGCAAGGTAGTATCGTTTGCCCACACAGAAGTGCATGGCGTTGGGTTGCTGTGGTTCTTGAAAAGTATATACCCCAAGCATGCTGTTTTAGACTATAATTATGTGTAAGTTTGCAGAACCTATAATTCCCTAATAGAGGTATCGTTCGTTGTATTGCGTCTGAGATGTCCGTTGCGTATGGTTTTTGAATACTGAATTCTGCAGTTCGCATTACTTATTGCATTTTGCTGCATTCTTTAACGATGCCAGAACTAATCATGTGCTTGCGAACCCCCTTTCCGTAAAACAAAATTGCGCCAGATGATGGACTGCGATAGTGGTTTCTATTGAAAATGTTGACTTGGCGTGCTTCACCGTCTTCGATCATGGTCACGATGACTGCGATGTCGGTCGTAGTCTCGGGGCCTGTCGCGATCACGACCACCGCGGCCGCGATCTCGGTCTCGGTGTCCGTGCTTGCTGTCTCGATCCCTATCCCTCTCACGCTCGCGCTTATAACTGTCCTCGTGGTGACGTCCCTCCTTTCGCTTGCTTTCCTCTCGACGATATTCATCCAGACGTGGTCGTTTGTTCTTTTTGCCATTCTGGTTCCATCCGCCCAAGTCCTCTTCGCCCTTGAGCTCTTTGGCTCCGAGACCGAGTCGATTGGGCCGTCGCTTGACTTCTTTTACTGCGCCACGGGGCTTTCCGTCCCAACCCATGCCTCGGAGAAGAGCTGCGCCGAATTCTTCCACTGGCATCGCTTCGTAGTCGTCGAGCGTTGATGCTTCCCCTGCTTCTTGAATGTCGCGACGGTAGGCATCCTCTTCAGTTGGATGGATGACCTTTTCCTCCTCCTCTGTATTTCCCAATAGCGCATCCATAGCTTCGTCATCCGTTGACCGTTTGGGTATTGGAGCCTTGTTGTCGTCCTCTTGGGGTGTATCTTGCGCGTTTGGATTTGAGTCGGCATCTTTGGTATCCTCGGTTTTCTCCTTGATTGTAAGACCCCATTTGAGCCCCTTATCCTGATCCGCAGGTTCTGTCTCAACAGTTGTGCCGTTTTGCTGAGCTCTTGCTTCAGCGGGGAGCAGATTCTTGCCCTTCCTCTGCGCTTTGGCCTCTGATCTCCAGTCGCGATTCCCTTGTCGGGCAATAACATAGTCCTTCTTTTCTGTCCTTGCATCTCTCGCCTTGTGCTCTGTCTCTGCGCCATCTACCCCAAAGCCAGTGATCTTCTCATGCTGTCCACGGTCATCATTGTCGTTGTCCTCGGAGTCAGAACCGCCTCCTAAAGCGTGTGGTCGCGATCGTTTGCCAAGAGCGGAGGGTGGATTTGGTCTTGAGAGTTTCTTCGAGCTGTTGTTATTTGATGGCGCGCCGAATTTGATCGCTATTCGTGGTGCTGGGGGTTTGTTTTGTTCGGACATCCTGGATAAGTGTTGTTGATGGGTTGGGTTTGTTCAAGTTCACATGCAGGAAGATGGAATTGTTTCTGGCAGACGTCAGTCCAGGCAGTAGATGACTTGTGGCGTTCGACCTGTGGCGGTGTCGCTTTCGAGATGTGGCTGAAAAGTTGGCTTTTTGGCCAATACTTGTGTACCTAGGTACTTAAGTATTCAAAATCGTAAACAAAGGAATAACCCGTATCCATACATGAAATGAAGGAAAGCCAAACTGTTGAATGGAGACGAAATACTCAAATCGTCATGGAATTTGGGACCCATCTGATATTTGTGACGCTAAATAATTGTAACTGTATGAATAGAATGTTAGTACTTCCGAATTGAGAGACTGCCAAAACACTGCAGGGGTTTGGTAACAGAAACCTTTTCTTTGTTCGTAGTATAAACTTAGACCAGTAAGTACCAGGGAGAACCGAGCAGAACATAAGCCTTGTGAGAATAAAGCTACCTAAAGTAGATTATACACGAAGAGAAAAGACCTTGGGGGGGAAAACTACTAGGTAGCCTTGAAATGAATACTTCTAGGTTGTGCACCTTCACTTACACTTACACTTACTCTTTGAAATGGGAGGTTGGATTATTATGTTGGTTGGCACTAAAGTTGTGGAGATTTAATGACTGTATTAAACCGTATTTTTTACGTACAGTGTTCGCTACTGTGCTGTTGGTCTTGTCCCCCCTTTGTCCATGGCACACTAGCGTATTTGAGGCTGTTTTCAGGCGGGAATATGAATCTCATCAAATACTCACGAATCATGGCACAGTGCCAAGTTAACCTGATCCCCCACCTTTATCCTCTTCGATAAGACATTTGGACTCTTTTCTTCCCTCAGCTTCCGCATAAACCTTGGTCTTATCCAAACCTTGCTCCTCGCCTTCCTTGCCCACCACTCACGCCACACCCACTATTTCCTGAAGCCTGGTTGAATCCCCCCCTAAATCCATCACTAATTCTCCTCCCCGGCCCATCCCCCAGCGCCCACGGTCCCCCGTGCACCCGCCTTTCAACTATATTCCCCACTGCTTTCAGTGCTTTGAGGTGTAAACCACCAAACAACCAAGGCATCGTCTCCCCAGAGACAGAAATTTTGACGCCTTCCTGAGACGTCGCCTTCAGCAACGACACCACAAAATCAATCAACACCAGCGTCTTTCATCGTCAAAACCCTGTGCATTCATCTCGGACGACCTTGGATATCATCTTGCCACGTCTGTTTCGTCCAAAAACGGATGTCGCGGCCGTCGATGCTATGACTGAGGTCGGAGCCGCCGATCTATCAAGGCTGCTTCAAACAAAGCGCAATGAGTGCAGGTCAGTATAGACTCAAATGGAAGAGCTGATTTTTCCGATCATGATGATATATTTTTCGGCGTGCTAACTGGCCTCAGTTCAATTGTGACGTCGCGGAAGCGCAAGCTTCGCGAGCTGTTCGCTGTTGCGACACAGTCTGAGGGTCTCCCGCTACCAGTCTTGACCAACCCCGACGCGCCGACCACAACAACCGCCGAATGGAAGTTCTTGCAAGCCAACGATATTATCCAGTACGTCTTGGGAATCGATTACACGCTCCTTTCAATTGTTTAGCGCGCGTAACGTTCTGCCCGTGCATGCATGATGCTAACATCACTATAGAGGCAAGACGTTGAACGAAGCCAACATCCCTACGAGGCCGACCTTTTCTCTCGATGTCGTCAGGAAGTCCCTTGCGAAGTCAATATTCACTTCGGCGGAGGTTGCGCCGAAGCATGTATCTGAGGATGCGAATAAACCTGATGTAACGAATGCAGAGGACAAAGAACAACTTAACGAGGCACACTTACCTTCTGAACATGATCATGATCCTGCTCCCGTAAAACCACCGAGCCCTCGGTCCTCGCCAGAACCAACTACAACTGCCACGCCCGATCCTCTACCAGCCCCAATCAGTCAATCTGCGCCTCCGTCCAACGATGCAATTGTAAAGTCGACACCAGCGACGAAGTGCGATGCTTCTTCTCCCGCCAATGCCGATGCGAATCCGATATGGAAAGAAGAGGACCTTTCCAATGTTGCAGGCGCCGCACCTGTCCCGCGCCAACCTCAAGTTACGTTCGAATCGGGGACAAAAGGCGAAGATGCAGAGCCGCGAGCGCCGATTGTTGAGAAAATTGATCAAGGACCTGGGGTTCCAGCCAATGCTAGAGGCGTCCCTTTGACGATTAAGCCAGCCACAGATGTTACTCGTTCTACCGATGCTTTGTCGTCTCCTGGATCAACAGCACAAAGCGCAACCACACCTGCGGTTCATGATGCTTCAACTGACACGAGCCCGGAGCATGATGGATCACAGTATGTGGAGCCAATGGAAGAGAAGAAGACGAGAGGTGATGTTGACGGAATTGAGAAGGAGGAGGAGAACAATAACCAGATTGGTGATACTCAGGCTACTTCAAGTGAAGATCTGCAAAAACGTGTGTTGGAAGCACCCCCTGACTCTGCTGAGGCACAACTCCTTCAAGAGTCTATCCGGTCCAGTGTTGCAGAGGAGGCGGGCGTCGCAGAATCAGAGATCCCTGCGGCCGTCTCGGAAGATGTCAATATGTCTGGTACCGATGATGCTCTTGGGAAGACGACTACGTCTGAAACCAATGAAGAAGTCAAGGAGAAGTCTATTCAACAAGTTCCTGATAGTGGTGCAGCAACGACTGTAGCGGCCGATGTGGCAGATGAAGTTGCAGCCACTAAGGAGATTCCAGACAGCCAGGAGGACCCTCCCGACCAGATGGATGTTGATGTGGATGCCTCTGAATCTAAAGCCAGCGCTGAAAGTCAAACCGAAGCCGGAAAGTCAGCCGATAAGACACATGAGGCTGACGAGACCCCATCAACTGGAGAAACGTTGGAGTCTATTCCAAAGACATCGCCCCCCAAGGCGGAGCGCGCTGTCACTCGGGTTTCCTCTGGTGCCATGCGTCCAAAGTCTGTTAGTGAAATTGTTGGGGAGACACCTCGTCAAACACCAACTTTGGAGCATACGTCGAACGACAAGAGCATTGACAATCAATTGACCCCCTTGACGTCTACCCCTAAGTCACCAAGCCTTAGACATCGCCACATTTCTGCCCATCGAAGACAAAGATCCCGGAGTCAACCCTCGACTGTTGTCTTTGGCAAACAGTCCAAGAAGGGGGATGAAAAGACCATGGTGGCCAGTCAGCGCGACACAATTTCACCAACCGAGGACTACTACACCCCTCTCTTTGTCCAAGGCTTCGCTGGAAGCTCTTCTTGGATGCAGCCAATCGAGAAAATCTTATACACCGCCAACAAAACTGTCACTACCCCTGACGCCAATCTTGCCATTCAGGACCACCAAGCATGTAAGGTTTTGCGACGGGTTTATCATCTACAACAACATGATAAATGGTCTTTACGACAACCGAAACGATGCCCCGAGCCAACTCGACCCCCGTCGCACTGGGATGTCATGCTCCAGGAAGTGAAATGGATGCGAACGGATTTCCGAGAGGAGCGAAAGTGGAAGAGGGTTGTCGCAAAGAATCTTGCGTGTGCCTGCGCAGAGTGGCACGAGGCGACGCCTGAGGAACGAAAACTGATGCAAGTTCCAGCTGTGATACCGCCAAAGACACAACCAGTCATAGATGTTTCCATGATTGATGCTGAGGTGGAGAATCAACCGACTCCCGATCTTGTCTCGAGCGGAGATGTCGAGTCCATTGATAATCTGGATGATCTTACCGAGGACTTCCCTCAAACGGTAGCTCCATCCGCCATCTTCAATCTGCACGAAGATGATGTTATCTTCGGACTACGCCGAACTGCTGCTGCCGATCAACTTTTGGAGGAACTGCCCATGTTTGGAACGCCCCTCCAGGTTCCCAAATTTGACCTTACAGGCCCTGAATGGGATCCGGATGCCCATTGGCGACGACCAGCTCTGCCACTGAGCAAGTATGTCGAGGGTCATATGAAATTGGTTTCAGATGGACCTCCAAGAAAACGAAGCCGTTACAACTACCTCAACGAGGATTCCGATGATGAGAGCGAGGCTGGTTTTGTGAGCAGTGATCCACTGCCCAGCCTACCTCTTCCTCCAGCTACTGACGAAGTTGCCCTATTTAACCCCGAGATGAAGCACATTCGTGATCGCCTCTATGTTGGACACCAGTTTCGGCCGCCCTCTGAGTATCCTATGCCCGCGCAGAATTTCTTCGAGTGCCGCAGCCCGTCGCAGTGGACTATCTCGGAGGATGACGAGTTGCGAAGTCTTGTGCGGGAATATTCTTACAATTGGTCTCTTATCTCAAGCATTTTGACACCTAGGTCTGTCTTTAATTCTGGTGCCGAGAGGCGTACTCCTTGGGAGTGCTTTGAGAGGTGGATCGCTTTGGAAGGACTCCCTTCAGACATGGCTAAGACGCAATACTTCAAAGCCTACACAGGTCGTATCGGAGCAGCTCAAAACGTCATTGCACAACAGAACCAGCTTATAGCACAGCAAGTCAATCAAGCCAACGGAGCGGTTACCCCCGGCCGAAGACGACCAGCGTCGACTCCCGTTAGAGTGGAGAGACGACGCAACCAGAAGCATCTCACGATTCTCGATGCCATGCGCAAGCTGGCCAAGAAACGAGAGACGACAGCACAAAAGCAACAGCACACAGCCTCGCAGAACGCGGCCAATAAGAAGGTCAACGACCCTGTTTCGCAACGACCTACGAAAACACCAAGGGAATACAGCATATTGCGATGGGAACGAGACCAGGCTCTGGCAGAAAAGATGGCGCAGTACGCGTCAAGGCAGGAAGCTCAACGACGAGTAAGTAACACAATGCAGCCCAGCGGAACTGCAAATCTGACGACCACACAGGCTGCCATGCAAGCCAGAGTTCAAGGTCAAGCTGCCCAGATGGCGGGTACCCCAGGAGTTGTACAGCCTGGTCAAAACCCTGCCCAAGCTGCCGCTGCTGCCGCCGCTGCCGTAGCAGCGGCTAACGGTATGAATGGTGTTGGCCGTGTGAATGTCCCTAATCAACTTGCTGTTGCTGCCGCCGCTGCCGCCGGTCAACCTCGTCCTCGAATGCCTATGCAGTCACCTGCTGCTAATGGCATGGGAGGTGTTCCGTCTCATATGGCTGGTGGTCTTGTCCCGCCGAACCAATTAACAAGCGCCCAACAGGCCCAGTTACAGGCAATGCAGGGACAACACAGCCGTATGCCCATGCCTAACCAACAACCGGATGTTAACTTGATGATGCGTGCTCAGCGTATCTCTGAGCAACAACGGGCTGCACAGTTGCAGCACGCCCAGGGCGGTCCCGGTACTCCAGGCCAGGCGGCGACAGGCGCCCAGCAGAGCCCTCCTGCAAACATGCGGAATGGTGTGAACGGCATTAATGGAACAAACCCAATGAATCAGCAGAGCTTCATAAACAACGCCCAGGCCATGATGGCCCAATTTAACCCTGGTACTCTCAGCTCCCCACAGGCCAATGGCCTTCATATGCCATCCGGCCCTGCAGGCTCAATAGCCCCACGGCCGCAACAAGTACTCCCACCAAGCATCGCCGCTCAAATTGCACAGCTTGAGGCACAATTCCGTACAAAGAATCCCAACCTCACTCCAGAACAAGTTAGGCACCTGGCCACTGAACATCTGACGCGCCTTATGGTAGCGCAGCGATCTGCCATGAACTCTGCTGCTGGTACGGCTAATGGCCAGGGTGGGCTTGCCGCGAGCATTGCAGCTACAACAAGCCCTCACCAATATGCCGCCCTGCTCAGACAACAACAGCAGCAGCAGGCGAGTCAAGCCGCTGGTAGCCCCGGGCAGCAACATCAACAACCTCACCAGCAACACCAACAACCCCAGCAACCTCAACATCAGCCTCAGCAGCCACAACAGGCGAAACAACAGCAGCCTCAGCCGCCACAACAGCCACAGGCGCAGTCCCAGCATCAAGCTCAGCAGCAGCAACAGCAGCAGAGACAAGCAAGCGGCAGCGCCACACCCTCAGCGGGCTAGAAGAATAAACCGGGCGAGACGACGTTTTTCTTGTTTGAGTTCTGGAGCCATTGGTTTTGGCTGTTGCATGGGAAGCGATCAATACGGTGTTTATCTTGTCATGAAATAGCGTGCAAGCGGAAAGGGGGAGTCAATCCTGATCCTGGTTGTTCAATTGCATGCTTTCTTATTTATCCATTTTATGTATGACGCAGCGGATGTTTGGGATGGCATCCGATGGGTTGGAGATCATTTGTACATAGATATCTTATTAATCACCCTCGAGGCAAACAAACAAGCGTAACGTTACGTTTGACCTCATTAGCCTTGCTTGTTCAAGGCGATACCAAAACACTATCCTCCTATTCAAGACAAATCATGAAACAACGTCGCACCCGTGATATGATACATATACAGAAGTTGCAAGATGAAGATAGTCAACAAATCATTCATTAATTATGAATGTCGTTTCTACACTAATAAACCCCAACGCCATTCATGCACATAAGATTGTAGAGCTTGTCTTTATGCGAATCTCATCAAAATCCATCATTGACTATATTCCCGCTCAACTAGACCCACCATTTCCGCCTCTTGAACTGTCGCTCTGAAGGAGTAGTCTGGGTTTGATAAAATCCTCATCCAAATGATGGAACACACTAGCAGGATCTTCCGACGACCAGAGCTGTCGAATAGCATTGCCCGCAGTGATGGGTTGGCCTCCTGGTGTCTCCGAGGTAGGAGTTGCGTATGCACTGTCCACCCTGGATGGAGGTGCTGTACTGGCGCGTGGGAGTGGCGACCGACGTGCAGGTGGAGGTAAATCAGAGACGTCGATATCGCTACCGATATCGGAATCATCGTTGCGTAGAAGATCTGATCGTTCTGGGATAGAGTTCTTTCGAATTTTACCCCCCGGACGGGCGCCCGTGTGCGGCGATGAGGCGCCTGAGACATAACTAGCAGACTGACCGGCCTCGAGACTGCCAAGGGCGACGCTGCCATTCCTACGAGGGTTGTAACCAATACCAGTTCCTGAGCGCTTGACTTGAATACCCCCGCCAAAGGTTTCAATATCAAACTCATCGTCGCTGTCAACTTCTTCAACAACACCAGTGCGAATTCCAAGGATCTCAAGCATGCGAGCGGTGGTACCACCAAAGATGATTACTGTGAGCACGACAACTACCAAAACAGTAGCTCGGAGTGCGGGTGAGTTCTCGCCGGTGAGCAAAGCAGCGAGAGCTACACCGACAGCTCCACGTAGACCAGCCCAGTAGAGCATGGCCTGATAGTTGTAAGGTAGCTCATCGCCAACCTCCTGGCCTCGCCTGGCAGCGCGGTACCGGATGAACCAGTTAATAGCTTTCGACAGAGGGAATACAGCAACCCATCGGGCAGCGCATACGGCCAGGATGGTGACAATGATGAGAGGTGGCTGGAACTGATTGTTATCGGTGAACAAGGCCAGTCCTAGGTAGATAAAGATAAAGTTCTCAGACAACTGCGATGTGATTTGGAAGATGAACTTGGTGGTAAGCTGAGTTCGGCGCGACATATTGAAATAGGCATAGTGTTTGAGAGTGATACCGCAGAAAAGCAGCGACACGATACCTGCATAGAGATTAGGGTTTGTGTAGCAAGAGTTAAGAAAGATCAGAGTAACATACCAGACATATGGAGTCCGTGGGAGAAGAAGTAAGTGGCGTAAGCAATCAGGACGATCAAGCAACTCTCAATCTTGGGAGTTCGACGAAGGTACGTGAACTTGAGCAGCAGAGCAGTGGCCACACCAACAAGGAAGCCAATAAACATACTGCAGAAAAAGACCAGTAGGAAGATGCCTGTACCTTCAAAGAAACTGACAATGCCAAGATTAGCAGCCTCGCCCTTCTTGTATTTCTGTGCAGTTTCGAAAATGACAATGGCAATAGCATCGTTCAAGATAGACTCTCCGAAGATGATGGTGTACAGCTTCGGGTCGACCTTGTAAGTGTTGAAAATGGCCAGAATAGTGACAGGATCGGTAGCTGACAGAGTTGCGCCCACTGAAATCGCATCGACAAAGGTCATCTCCAGAGAGCCAGGAACCAGACTAAAAACATATAGGATCACGCCGATGACGACAGCAGAGAGGAAAGTTCCAGCAAAAGCAAACGTCAAGATTGTACCGATGTTCCTGAAGAAGTTGGCCTGGTGCAACTCATAGCCCGAGGATAGAATAATGGGCGGTAGTAACAGATTGAAGAAGATCTGGTAGTCGAAGCTGATGATGTTGCGAATGCCGTCGCCAGACGTTATAAGGAGGATGAGCCCGACGAGCATTCCTATAGTGAGAGGAAGTGTAAGCCATTGATCGCGTATATGTGAGTATTCGTGAGCGCACCTGCAAAGATGGATATAACTGTTTCGTGTATGGCAGTGACCTTCTTCATCTGAAGCATGTAACTCGTGAAGAGAGCGAATATGAGCAGCATGATGGAGATGAAGAGCGCCCATGCCGCGAACAATTCTTTTTGGGCAGAGTCGCCCTCTAGAGATGGCCGTTAGTATTCATGTCTCCAATGTCGAGATATGTTGGTCTCTTTCCGAACGGGAAAACGCACCCTCGGGATCGGACTCTTCGTCGTCTCGCTCTATGTTCGATTCGTTAGTTTTGTGTCAAGTCGTGGACAACGTCAGGGACGGAGAGCGTACTAAGGAGCTGAAGGCCCATTTCGATAAGCTTTGCTGAAGACATTGCGCCTGCGATGGGTTAAAAGGCGTCGAATTGGCTCGAGATTAGTTTGCGATCGAGTGGGAAACCCCCTGCGCGAGCCTCGTAAGCTGCAGCGATGGCGACATGCGCGAGGGAACGAAGAGGCTTAGGAAAGAGTTATTCGAACGGTCGGATGGAAATTCGGGGATGGTGGCGACGTCGTTATTTGGAACAAGATCCAGGCAGCAAAATAGGGAATGTTGAAGAAGAGAAGTTGAGGTTGCTGTGCCTAGCTTGGTGCTTGGGTATGCGGCTGCGACTTGAAGTTAAGATCCCCGAGCTAGGTTAAGCCGTTAAGTTAAGGTGGATGCAGGTGAAAGGCGACAGCTTTCAATAATGCAGAACTTTGATTGGTTCGTCTTCTGTTGCAGTCGCAGAACGCTTTCAGCAGCATTTGAGGAACTACATACATTCGCCCTTAGGTATAATTTAGAGCACTGTGACCAATCGAGTTAAATTATAAAGACCTTTTCTAACTTTAAGACGACGAGCATGTCGTGATTCCTTTGTCCAGTTGATGTCATGATACTCTGTAGAGCTGCCACATTTAGGGTGTAACACTGAGTGAAGTGAGGTCATTAGACCCATCCTCGAATAAACCTCGACAGGTATGTATAACAAAGACTTATAACCGATTGGCCAACTACCTAATTGACGCCGCGATACGTACTTTTGACTCGCAAGTGCCATTTATTGAGTATTCTTACAGCAAAAAACCCTCTTCACCAACTGACCAAAGCCATTTCCGTTAAATCCTCCCATCGCTGTCATAAGCTCAAGCCAAAGCCAGAGCCACCTCTGGTGGGGCTTTCATCCGCCCGTGCCCTCCCAAAGACAGGGTCGTTGGTGGGGGACTGGCCCAGGGGTTCATGAGGCTCTCCAGCGGCTTCATCCACTAAAGCGCACTGGAACCAAGTCCCTGGAGCGACGAGCAGCCAGCTATCTGCTACCGTGATCTGAAAGCTTTCACTCTCGGAAGCTATCAACTTCTCAACGTTCAACAGCTGAACTGTCGCCTCCTCAATATACACCAAGAACCAACCCATCGACTATATATATCGCCAGCCGTGACACCCGCGACCAATATGTATCATCTCGCCAAAGGCATTTACCTCTATGTGACGAGCAAAGAAGGTATGTCTAGCTCCCCATGGCCTTTACCCTCAAGTACGACCGCCAAATTCTAACTTCACATGCTTTCAGAATACTCCGTACTTCTGCTAGGCCTCGACAATGCCGGCAAAACAACCTTCCACGAACAGGTCAAATCCATGTTCTTACCAAACAAGCCCGACCCGAAACTCAAGACGGTGCCCACCGTTGGCCAGAACGTCTCCACGATACCGCTACAGGACATGTACCTCAAGCTATGGGACGTGGGCGGACAGCATTCGCTGCGCAAGCTCTGGCAGAGCTACTACACCAGCTGCCATGCCATCATCTTTATTATTGATAGTACTGACATCGGCGACGGAAATATCGAGCATGAGGAGAACGTGGGCAGATTGGAAGAGTGTCGACTTGTCCTCGAGGACGTCCTGCAGCATTCCGAAACTGAAGGCGTACCGCTCCTCATTCTGGCAAACAAGCAAGATCGTGAAGACTGCGTTGAGACAATACGTATCAAAGAAGGCCTCGTCAAGAAGGTCATGGAGGGAGACAAGGGGTCTGCTGTCCGCGATTCACGTGTGCTGGCCCTGAGTGCTTTGACTGGTGACGGAGTTCGAGAAGCTATCGAGTGGGTGAGGACACGAGTGCAATGGAATAAGGAGTCTCGACCACCCGTGATGCGGTAGTTGGTTCGAACTGAAGGATCCTTGCGTCTAACTACGATAGCTAATGAGCGACGACAACGACTGGGCAGGACTAGACTGACTGGCGTGTGCACTTGGAGTTCTATTGGAGTATGTAAAAACATCATTTTGAATCGAGCATGGGAAACACTGGGCGATCATTCTGCGGGGTATCATGGTTTCTATTTTTCTCGGGTTTTATTGCTTTTCCTGGTATTATTTCTAGACATCAGTGTCACCTATCGTTCTCGGCCGTAAGCTCTGCCATGAGTCCTCCCTTGTCCCTTCGTTTCGCATCCTCGGCAAGCTTGCGATCCACCAGGTCTGACAAGTCCTTCGACCGATTGAGCGCTCCCTGAGCACACTGGATGAAGAGCGGTGCGTCCAGTGAGGTTCCTCCGAGTTTGGCGATCTGGCAAATCTCGCCGTGCTTGTTAAGACTGTACGTGCAGTGTGAGACCCGTAGCTGCTCTTCGAGCCAGTTGGCGTCGACAAGAACCTGACTTCCATCCTCGCCGAAGAAGCTGAAGGTGACACAGAAGGGCGAGTGTAGCCAGCTTAGAGGAACAGGCTCTCTCTCAGCGGGCGTGTAGATAGTAAGATTTTCTCCCTCAATGCTAGAGTCAGGCTTGCGGAAGTGCCGAAGGGCTGCTACCACGGCTAAGCAGGCAGCGTCTGTGAGGTTTCCATCGTGGGTAAGGACGTGAAGGTCGACCCTGATCGACCAACACTTTTGGCCGGCGATAAGACATAGTGACTCGGTATCCAACGCTCCAGATCTCCTAACTGTCTTCTCTAGCTGTCTTGAGAGTAGGACTTCCTCGAGTGAAGGACGGTTGACCTCATATGAAGGGGCGACCATAGGACTGAGTTCTGATGTGATTGTGAAAACGCCGTCAAAAGGACGGTCTGAGTATGGCACTGTAACCTCTGCTGAGACCTTGGCAAGCACTCTGATTCATTTTGTTAGTGAAAATCCAAAATTGCAACAACCCATAGTGATTTACCTTGTTTTTCCGTATTTAACCTCTACCACTCCATATTCATCTCCAAAAGTGAGCTCAAGAGGTCGGAACTCGTCAAATTTGCGCCCGTCCAACCGCAAACCCTTATCCAGAGCCTGAGTAAGAAAAGTCTTCTCAGAAAGAGAAGGTTCGGCTTCGCGAGGCATGATTGATTGTTATTTTTGTGTGAATTAGTCGTGAAAGTCAACGCCTGTGTATATAGAGTGCCGAAGCGTAATAGACAGAGACAAACACTGAAGAAATTCTGCCGGGCGGTGAGTTACGACTTATGGCACGCCTGCTTCCCCGGCGTCTCGCGTCGGCCATGTCCAAGACTTTCTATCAGCATTGAAACTTCAACATTTCAAATAAGAAATATTACCAGGAGTTATCGCCATGACTACCGCTCATAGACCTACGTTTGATCCGGTTCGTAAAGCCACTTCTAACCATTCAAGCGCATACTAACCTCTACAGGCCCGTGGCAAAGAAGCCCTCCGTGGTCCTGCCTACCATCAACGCCTTCTCCCAGCCCATACCCAGCTCAAGTACCGTCAGGCCGGCCAAGGTGGTACTGCCGATGAAGGACCTACCCGCGATCTCGCTGCCGAGCTTCTCGCTGCCGAAGCCGCTCATTTCACCAAGAAGAATGGCGCCCCTGCCTTGATCGACGACGGTGACGAGGACGACGAGACAAGCATATCTGGCGGTGCAAAGCGAGCGCTTCAAAGTGGCGACGGTGACAAAGAAGATATAGAGGCGAAAAGACGACGGATATTAGCAGAGACGAGAGACATCGATGCAGACGACGATAGCGAGGAGGACGAGGAGGACAGTGATGAGGATGACGACAGCGACGACGACTCAGATGCAGAACTGCAAAGAGAGTTGGATCGTGTGCGCAGAGAGCGAGAGGAGAGAAAGAAGAAAGAGGTACGTCTGCGCGCGAATCCTATATCGGGTGTGCTTGGCTAACACACATCACAGGAAGCAGAGCGACTCAAAGAAGAGGAAGAAGCCCGAGAACGAAACATTGCTCTCGGAAACCCTCTTCTCAACAAGCAAGACTTCAGCATGAAGCGCCGCTGGGACGACGACGTGGTCTTCAAGAACCAGGCGCGCGGTACAGAGGATAAGGGCAAGAAGAAGGAGTTTGTAAACGTAAGTCTTGAATATTCTTTCATCTTGCGAAGCGCATTTCGCAAGCTTCTCTCTTGTTATATACATCATGTTTCTTTTTATTTCTATTCCAAAGTGGAAAGCATCCCTTGCTAACTTTGACCTTTAGGATCTCCTTCGTTCCGACTTCCATAGGCGCTTCATGGGCAAGTACGTTAGATAATGACATAAGACAAACTCCCCCCAATTTTTAGACATTAGATACCCTCGATTTAAATCATGCGCTTTCCTGTACTTCTTTTTGTCCGTTGTCTGATTCCGCAGCCTGCTCAGTGAGGATTTTCTTTTCCAGGCCCTCGAAAGCTCCAAGGACGTTGCCGTACTTTTGATAGAGACCCTCGCGGTAGCCCTGATCAATCCGTTGGATGTTACCTTCCTCGGTCCATCGCTTGCCGATGAGGTCATCAAAGGTCTCGTTTGGCTGGCGTTCCAGGGCCCAGAGAGCCTTATAAGCTCCACCAAGGGCGCAGGCGTTACCTCCGACGTCAAGCTTGTAAACGCCGTCGCTGCCACCCAAGACTTCGCCAATAACACGGGCAATGGCGGGGTTCAGAGAACCACCTCCAACAAGGTAAATTCGGCGGGGCTGAGCGGGAAGACCGTGTCGAGAGCTCTCAACAAGGTTCTGAGATCGCAATCGCATTGACAGGGCCTGAGACTCGACAATCACTCGAGCGTCAGTCTCCTTGTCCCATCCTCCCTTAACCTCCTCAAGATCAGAGCCGTCAGGCTCGCATGAGTATCGCCAAGTGCCGGCACGAATGTTTGGCACCACCTCAGTGAGGTAGAAGTATAAACCAAGCTTGCGCCTATCATCTTCGTTTGCGGCACCGAGAGCAGGCGTAATCTCAATGGCTTTATTGAAAGTCTCCCAGCCGGTAGGGCCGTTCTCAGGCTTGGGTAGCTGGTCCCGAACCCTTTCACGTGCCAGACCTCCATTCTTATAACATAGCATGAACATGTAGTGGCCATCAGTTGTGGGATGATTGAAGAAGTGGTAAGCGCCGTCAGGCTTGTACTTCGGTGTGTTCATGAGAAATGTAGTTGAAGTACCCAGCGAGACGATGGCGTCAAGGGGTCGAAGGGGAAGGGCGAGAATAGTTCCAGGGTTATCACCAGTGAAGGGTGTGATCTGGCAGTCGGAGTGGAAGCCATGGCGTTTCACAAAGTAAGGAGAGATAGAACCCAGAACAGCAGCGCCATCAAGGCAAGGCTCACCAAGCTTCTTTCGGAGGTTAAGAGCATCACGCTTGCTACCAGCAGCGAGCTCAAGTAGAGGTTCGCTATAGGTTTGACGGGACATGTCCCATAGGTTCATGCCACAAACATCGCTGACGTCCATGGGAGCAATGGCGCCGAGGAAGACGGATGCGAGCCATGAAGAAACCAGGGAGATGTGAGCGGTCTTTGCGTACATGTCTGGGAGGTCCTTCTTGAGGCGCATAATCTGTGTTCCAGTGAAGCGCTGAGATGTTGGTTAGTATTTGTATTTTCCTAAATACCGTAATGTCACGAGGTTGACTTACATGGTGCGCACCGCTACCTGTGGCCTCGGCGAGCTTCTCACGGCCTCCAAGAGCGGCATCGAAAGCGTCACACTCGGCTTGAGTGCTCTGATCTTGCCAGTTGGGCGACCACTGATGAGAGAGTGCCTGTGGCAGTTGAACAACCAGAGGCAGGCGAGGATCGAGGTGGTGGAGGACTTCGTAGGCATTGCCATTCCAGTATACACTTCCATGCTGCTGGCAAGAGCCGCTGATTCCGCGAATGTGAGATAGGGGAACAGGCATTGCTTCGGCCAAGCGATCGAGGACAAGATCTACCGACTCGAGCCACATGGCAACGGGCGCATAAACCTCGCCTGTCTCCTCGTAAACGTGGACACCCTTCTTAATGCCATATTTATGGCCAAAATCCTTATCGAAGTCTACCTTTGCTTCTCCAGTGACCTTGAGATCTGAGTCAACAACGAGAGCTGGAAATTCAGTTAGCGAATTGTGTTGCTGGTTCAGAACAGAGCAGGATGGGTCGGCATGCCTTTGAGCTGTTGCGTTGACAGATCAAAGCCAAGGTATAGCGGCTTTGAGTCGGAGGGCTTGTCTGGAGAGTTGTCTCGAGCGAGGTACGGCATTGTGAATATTTTCTGATAGTAAAAACGGTGTTGCTGTTGCTGTCGCTGTCGCTGTCGCTATCGAGATATCCAATCTATGTATGAATAGTACTTTATCCAAGGCTGCTGGCCAGGGCAACGTCACTGGCAGTGATGACGAAAGACGATGCTACTCAGGTTACAGTGGGGATTGGCAGTGAGGACTAAACGATGAGAGTGTACTACAACGATCAATAGGCGAGCGATGAAGTTGTAGTGGTAGAGTAAGGTTGGATTGAGTGAGATAGGGAAAACACCAGAAAAAGCCACGAGCTGGGCTTTATACCTTATACTCGTTTTTTCTGTACCTTCCGTTGCATTGGCTTGGCTGAGAGGCAGGTACTGTACTGTCTGTAACGGCAGCGGCAACTCATCATGTTAGACCGCCACCCTCAACTGGGAAAAGAGGGAGATAGACACACTAAGAGCGTCTTCAGTGGGTAACATGCATCAGAATACTCAGGCAAGGCGTGGACGCAGTAATCGGATAGGTACTGGAACAGCACTAATGCTAGGTAATGCCAATGGATATCCAGCTAAACACGCAGCACAAGAAGGCGTTTGATTGTCCTGTTCTGATCTGTTTTCTCTCTATTTCTAATTACCCAGAGATAAAAAATAAGAGCTGTCAAAATAGCCTCAGAGGTCATATGAACACAATCCCATGTCCGGGGCCTATAGCCGTATCCGTGTCCCGGCATTGCATATTACCCTTGTTCCTGGATGACTAGTCCTGTCCCATGAGAATGGTCTTTGACTTATTTTGTTTTATTTTACTCTATCTCAGCCTCCTTCTTTGCTTCGAGTAGTTACGACTATATCCATCATGACATGTACACACAAAAACTGCAAACCTACCTACGATGTCACTGTTGAGAAAAGATGGAGACTTTCTCTTGGTTTCCATCCCCCCCATACCAACGTGGGGTTTTGCGTGTCCCATCAACATGAACCCCAGTTTTTCAACCCTTGAAATCGACAAAAAGGCAGCCTAGCTTTGCGGAGGGTGTGTGTAATAAAGCAGTATGTACTACAGGACAATGCCTACCATACGATGCTCAACACCAGACAAATAAGCAGTGAGACAAGTCACGATACGGATCAAGCCGAAGGAGGTGTGGGAACTGCCCGTGAGAAATGCGAAGAGGATCACTGATCATGTGGTGCGGAAAAGAAGAAAAGAAGCATGATAGAACGTTGCTGAAGATAGCAATATCATGAGAGAAGAATTCTTACTGATCGACACTCCATTAAAGTTTCCTAGATCCCTTCACTCTACGACCAAGTATGCAGGTTTACGAGCAGAAGTGAATAGTCAATCATTAATGCTAGACACTCAAAACCATATTATTTTTCCTCAACTATCTTCTCTTCTTCAAGCGGTTCCAGAGTTTTGTTCTTATTTAGCCTAAATACGTCAAAAATCACTCCAACCTCACCCCCCGTCTTCAATTCAGTATCCTGGCCAATAGAACTCGTGACCTTAAAAGTCCTGGCCGCTCCTCGTGAGCATCGATGATCGCCAATGAGAAACCAGCGCTTGTACGGTAAATGACAAACGGAACAGGGCGTGTGGTAAATTGCTTCAGGTACGAGAACGTTTCCTCACATGTTAGTTCGACTGACTGCCAGCTCAAGTTATGGCCGCCTTAGATACCTACTCATATGTAACTTGGCAAGCTACATCTGGCCATGAGGCTCAAACATGGGGGCCTGGCCTATCTCCCGGCCCGGCTGGTGACAACCTTGCTAACTTGAAAGATGCATTTCGACATGTACAAATTTGTCTTTCTCTCCATCATCTTATCTTATTCACCCTCTATTCTGCTGAACTCCCGTTGGGGCGCGTCTAAGCTGAGCAGCGCCACCAAGAATGACTTGTACAAGTACATACATAGCATATCTCTTTCTCTCTTATCTACATTTACTACAGGATATGTAATGTAATCCAAATCTAACAGGCTGTCTTGCCGGGTATAGATGCAGCCATTTCTCCCATTCGTCCGTCTAAATCGTCTGTTCCTTGCATAAACACGTTCTTGTACCTTCTCTTCCTCGTCCACTCTTTGATCTCGTGCAAGTGTTTATGAAGGAAAAGAGAATATGCACTTCGTGCTGCATTTACACCTTCAGGTGCCTTCAGCTCATCCGGCCGGACTCCACTGTCCCGCAGCTCAAGCTACCCAAGCCGGGCTCATCCCTGGTGCCAGGCCAAGGTTGGCATGGACATCCACACAACAACGTGGACCTACGGGTGTAGCAAGGAGTTATAATAGATGCTGCAAATCCAGGCTAAAGGTCTCGCGTCCTTGTATAGCATCCTCCACTCTAATGCTTGTTTCTGTTCTTGAGACCGTCTCCATACTCGTGGCTACTGGCTGACTGGTGGTCATGACCACTGCTCTTGTGATCATGATCGTGACCATGGTTCGACTCGCCTTCTGCCTCAGAGGCATCCTCCTCAGTCTCTGGCGGCAAGACTACAGTCCCAGGGATAAAGTCGTCGAATTTGGCCTTGGCGGGCGCTTCCTTTGGCGAGAATCGGATGCGAACCCTTCTCACGCCGCGCACCTTACCTCCGACCTGTGTACGCACCGCATCTTCCACCTGCTTTGTGGTTTCGACAGACCACGCACCAGGCACTGTCATCTCGACGTCCACAAGATAATTCTGGCCTGATTTGATACCGCTCACTTCACGTACAGCAACCTCGTGGCCTTCTACCACGTTCTGCAAGGCTTTGTGCGCGTGCTTGGTTACTGAGGACTTGACCTCGTCGTCGATGCCTTGATCTACCAGTTCGCGGAAAGCAGCGATGGTGTTTCCTGCGCCTGCTTGGATGACCATGATGGAAATGAGAAGACCGCCGACGGGGTCCAGCCATGCCGCATTTTCCATTGCGTTCGCTCCCATGATAGCAGCCAAAGTGACGAAACCCGTCAGACTGTCAACACGGTGATGAACAGCGTTTGATGCGAGAACAGAAGATTTACGTTCCCGTGCGACCTTCATTGCTGCGATTGGTCAGTTTCCGTCCTTACAAGTCAAGTCTTCAACGCTTGGGTTGGGGTATGAAATCTAAAATTGATGATTGGTTGTCACACCGACTACCAAATATCTGAATTGTGGAAGTAAAGGAAGAACTTACTGGCATGATAGAGCCATTCCTTGATAAGAATGGTTCCTGCTGCAAGCCATGCTGCATGCATGCTTGGGATTCCAAGTGCCGCGGCTCCATGGGAATGGCTGTGACCGTGTCCATGCCCGACGTGCTCTAGAATACCGTGTGCTGCTTCAGGGTAAAAGTGTCCGTATAGACTGATGCCGCTGTCCCAACCCATGTAGAGACCTCCGGCCAACAACATGCTTGAAACACCCAATGAGCCCAAGCTCTCGACCTTGCCAAAGCCCATGGGAAATTTGTCTGTTGGTGGTTTCAAACTCCACGTCACGGTCGCAAGCGTCAATATATCAGATGCAAGATCTGTAATGCTGTGCCAAGCGTCTGCAGTCATGGCTCGGGAGTTGAAGGCATATCCACCAGCAAATTTGGCGACTGCCATGCCCAGATTAGAGATCAAGCCGATGCGTGTGATTCGAACTCCAGGGTCGTCCTTGTTGCCAGATGTTAGGTATGCATTATCGTGATGGTGGTGATGACCCATGAAACCATGGCTATGGCCATGATCGTGGCTGTGGTTGTGATTATGACCATCCTTATGGTCATGGCCTGAGCCAGTACTCGATCGTATCTGGGACATTGAAGCTGCAATAAGAGAATGTGGTGATCGGGGTTTGCTGCGAAAAGGGGCGAGATGTGGAAGCGAATTCGTCGAAGGGCGAGTGAGAAGTGTTGTATTTGATACGTGGTTGGTTGGGAGCTTAGACGAGGCTCTGAGGTATGCACAGGTCGATAGTGCGGCGACGATTGAGGCAGTCTGCAGGGCGCGTAAACGGAACCGTAGAGAAGCGACGTGGGGAGTAGCTATTCGTATATTTGAGTGTAAATGAACCATCTGGCCACGACGACATGTACTTTGTCGCGCGGCATGTCCCCACGAGGCAAAGCCACGACTGCGACTGTGCGTGGCTATTAGCGACGTCACTTCAGTGCCCACGCCTGTGCCTGTGCCTGTGCCCGTGCCTATGCCTGCGCCTGCGCCTACGCCCGTGGGACGCCCGGCCTGCGGGAGACTCATATATCCGAGATGTCGCTGGCAGGGGAGAAGTACGGGAAAGTGGGAGGAAAATAGCCAGGTTCAGATTGATTGCGCGGTCTGCTCATGTGTCGTGGTGCTTCTGAAGCACAAGAGAAATATAAATAAGTAGGTAGTATAAAGAGTACTGTGTGCAGGGGGAGAGTTGCCCTGCTGTTGTAGTTGCTGTTTGACGTTATGCCCGTTAACGGAGGCCAATTCAAGTCTCGGGATCGGTAACTTCTAATGAGCGGGTTTGGCTCGGTCGGGAGCGGACCAAGCGAGACCATACAAAGTTCCCTTTAAGCTTTGGGGGGAAAGATAGAAAACCGTAACCGAAACGTAGAAGAAGAGAAGAAGAAAAAAAGATTATCAAGATTATCAGATCCAAAACCAAAAAGAGCAACTCAACTCAACCCAGCTCAGCTCAGCTCCACCAAGAAACGAAACTTGGTGCGGCAATTGGTAGAATTGGTCACTCAAGACGTGATGGGCTGTGAAGTGAACCCACTATCTACGACACTCTCGCCTGATGAGGGATCGCAAGCTCCCGGTCTCCGGAATTGCCCTTGACCGCTGCAGACCTTTACCGTCTGGTGTCGTTTTTAGGACCTTTCAGGGGGTGGTTGAGTGTGTTTACGACATCTTTTCGTTATGGTGAGGGTCAATTTGAGCTTAACTTGGTTATTTCTTGCAAGGCGTATCAGAACTATCAAGCCCCTATAGCTCAGTTCGGTTACAAAGACTGGCCTTTACAAGATCCTGATCACTTGCAATTCCTCAAACTGACTCGACGCTCTTTTCCTTGTCGCTATCAAATCTCGGGTTGTGGGGGATAACTAAGCATTGAAATAGACTACCACGTACGCCACATAAATCTCCAGTACAGAGTATGGATACAAGGCTGAGAAAGCGTCCCTGAAACCAATGACGCGCTCTTTGACTAGGCTCTTAGAGTAATCCCTGTCATTAAACTCACCACCATCATTCGTAACCCAATTGCAATCTTCTGTTTGACCATCAACGCCAGCATTTTATACGATATCGGTCCTTGCATCTCAGAGCCTGCGTAACTCCTGTCGTCACCAGTCAATCTTCAGGCTGCGCCTCCAGGGCCTTGCCATATCCCACCAATCTTCTACAAGCAATTGGAAACAGCCTCGTCAGCCACTCAAGATTGAGCTTCAGTTTCACATTGAGCATTACTATACTGAGTAGTAATTCTTCAGGTCACAACTCCCAGGATATTGGCCCAATGAACAAACCTTTGCTGCGGATCCCTTACACGGACCTACCTTTACCTTCAGTGATCGCGCCGGCTTCAGCTTCTACGCTTCCCGGTGCAATTGCTGCTCTACATCGCTTCTTCGTTGCCCCATCTCCCGGACATTTGCCCTCTTCAGCCGTTGTTCTCACTGGGGCCGGCCTCTCAGTTGCTTCTGGCCTGGCCGATTACCGGGGTGTCAAGGGCACTTACAAAGTCAACAAGACATACCGGCCCATCTACTATCCAGAGTTTCTCAAAAGCCACGAATCCAGGAAGCGGTACTGGGCCCGAAGCTTTTTAGGCTGGACAAATCTTCAAAAAGCGTCTCCAAACAGCGGTCACTATGCTATTCGAGATCTTGGAAATCTCGGCCTGATACGGAGTGTTATTACTCAGAATGTCGATTCATTTCATCCAAAAGCTCATTCTGATCTACCAACTCTAGAATTGCATGGATATCTAAGGGCTGTTGTCTGCACCACCTGTAGAAACGAGTTTTCGCGAAATGAGTTTCAGGAGAAACTAGCCAAACTCAACCCTCGATGGGCTGAGCTACTCAAGAAAGCCCTCGAGTCGGGGGCTCTGGATACCGAAGACCCGGTCGAGCGCAGGTTTAAAGGTCTCAAGGTGAACCCTGACGGCGATGTAGACCTGCCAGATGCCCCTTACACAACCTTCAGATACCCTTCTTGTCCTAAATGCTTGTCGAATCCGCCAAAGAATTCCGACGGTCACAAACATATTGTTCAGGTCGACACAGACGGGGCATGGAAGCTCCCCAGCACCGCTGGCATTCTAAAACCTGCCGTGGTCATGTTTGGGGAGAGCATTGACAGCCATGTCAAGCACACAGCTGAAGAAGCTATCGACAACGCCGGGAAACTGCTCATTGTTGGCACATCACTTGCCACATATTCAGCCTGGAGGCTCGCCAAGCGGGCCCAAGATAGAGGCATGCCCATTGCCCTCATCAGTATGGGTGGAATAAGAGGCGAGGATAAATTCTTCGCGGATATGGACCCGAATCAACAGGGTGAGCAGGGCGTGAGGGTCGCTTTGTCAACAGATGATCTTCTCCCAGCTCTTCTTTCTGCGCTGCGCAACGATGTGGCGCCGTCAGAAGCACCAACGCAAGCTTCATTGCAGGCATCCCTTACAAATCCTGGTATCTTCAAGGATATGCTTTCCTGAGACCCGTGTATCTGTAGAGTACTACCCAGATTTGAGGATAGACCAGTTTACATCTAAAAGAAGCTTCCAAATTTTCCGGTTTTCGCCTTAGTAGGTGCGGCTTTAACTGGCTCTGTATCCTGGACGTTGGCGACTGGTGTGGCAGCAACAGGCTCGCTTCGCTCTGCCTTCTCTCGTTTCGCCTTACGGGCCGCTTCATCACGTTCAATGGCTCTAAGCACTACGTAAAATTGTCAGCAATAGGTCAGACTTGCTTTGCTGGCGCTGCCCTTACTCTCTTCCCAATCAGACTCCTTTGCTGGGTCACCAGTGCCAAGTGCCTTCTCAACATCGACCGTTTCACCCCGCTGTATCTTCTCAACAACATCACGCAGCGAGGTAATTCGAGCCTCTGACTGTCGCATAAACCGGTCAAATGAATTCCGCACTGCAATCATCTGGATTGACATCGATCCAATGAGAAGAAAGATAGCGACGAAGAATGTCGCGGGATTCCATTCCTTGGACTTCTTTCTCAATTGGCGGTTTTCCTTTCGCAATGGTTTCGGTACAAGGGATTGCCAGAACCCGCGATCGACTATTGTTGCGGGGGCGGTGCTCGAGTGACGAATGCCCATGTTGGAAAGGGGCGTCGTTCTGAATGCGAGCGAAGCTGCTCGCATATGGCCTGGCCGTATCAAAATTTGTCGAGGCGGCATTATTGAATGTCTTGAAAGCTGTAGTACTAGTAATGATGTCGTTGGCTTAGACAGACCCAAGACTTTCAAAGATCTTCTACCGAAAACTTGAAAGCACGGGCCACCCGATCCGGGATCCGACAGTTGCCCCAGGCAACCGCCGTTGTTTGCCAATTCCGGAGCTAACGTTAACAAGGATTAAACAATTGCGGCTTTCATAACTGCATTACACTACGGATACACACTGCAGCCTTTCGTTTTTAACTTGCATATTGTATCTCCATCTTAAGAAGCTTTTTTTTTTTACGACGGCATGACAACGAACTTAACACACATAATCTAAATGACTTCATTACAAGAAAAGGCCGACGCGGTCAAGACTGCTCTCGCGTCAACCACAACATGCACAACTGCTACAGTCGTGACGCTCAAGGAGTTACTGCTACCCGATGCAGATAACTCCACGACTTCCTCGACAACCACTTCGCGAACGACTTCCAGGGCGGCGTCTAACCCCAAGACAAAAAGGGTTGCTGCCAGCAAGGCTCAAACAACAAAGCCCAGCGGCGAACAGCTCGCCTCCAAAGAGCGTGCTGCTCTTGCAACGCATGTTATTAACAGTTGCATCAAGTCCCTAAACGAAATAGGGAAACCTACGGTTCCCACGACTCCCAGCCGACGACAAGCATCTCAGAGCGACTTGAAGAAAGCCTCCGGACCCAGAACACTACGCAGATCTCTTTCCGCGCCGTTATCACCACTGCAACCCCGAACCCTGAACCGAGTAGCGACATCACCCAGTACCACATCTAAGACAGCGTCACAGCCAGCTTCTCAATCCTCAGCATGTCTCTCCGTCATCGAGTGCGCGCGCCTCGCTTTCACCTGTCTTCGATCTATCGTGGGCCCTATTCAGACTACGCAAACAGATTTTCAACTAGAGAATGGAATGTCAGCATTCATTAGCAAGCTTCTAGTTCTTGGATTTCAGGATCAAGCGCTTAAGGAGCTACGGATCTTGAAGCGAAGACTGGATACTGGAGTTAACAGGACGATAAAACCGGCATCTGCAGAAGGACAAACAGCCGCACAGGTTATTGCAGATTTGCTCGACTACGGCGACAACGTTCCTGAAACTCTTCTACCCGTTGTGACGGGGTGCCAAGTCCAGGTCTTGCGATGGATTTCTCATTCCAAAAAGCCAAGTCATATTGAGGCTGCACTACCATTCTTCGAGGAATCCCACGTTTCTTCTCCCATCAAGCTTTTTGAGAGGATGGGGGCTCGAAATGAAAAAGACGCACAGAAGACGGCTCGACAACTGGCTTCGTTATCCCAGACATTACTATCATTGGCGCCCAGCGTCTCTAGCAAGGAAGATCAGGTTGCGACAGAATTGAGACTAAGCCCATCTCCTACCTCAGCCTTCAAGCTACAAGTGCTGTGTTTCAAGGTCCAGCTCAAATGGTGGAAAATGGCTGGCCATCATGGTAACATTGACGACGATATTCTCTCTCCGTTCTCTCGCTGTGTACGAGCTTATACCCGACGACACCCACCTACGAATGGGCCAACATACGAAACGATTGCTGTCTCATTCCAGGATCTCATGGACCTGATTGGGCCCCAAAAGTCACAAGCCAAAACTTCATCCGACTCTCCCCTTACTCTGCTCTATCAGCTTTTGGGCGTTGCTGCTCAAACAGATCGCCAATATGATGCAGCGTGCCAGTGGTTCCAAACATTGAAGGATTTACTCAACCCTGAACAGGAATCGGCAATTCGCATATTTTCAGTGTCGGCACGTCTGCTTGCTGCTTTGTTGAAACAATCCCGGTTTGACACAGATACGGAACAGCTTGTTCAAGAACTTATAGAGAGCCTCGATGGGACCTTGAGTGGTAACGTCACCGACCTAAATGAGTTGCTGGAGAGTCTTTCTCTCGCTCGACGGTCAGCTGTTGGACTTCTAGTGAGCAACTCGAATGGAGCAAAGGCAAAGGAGAACACAGGGTCGATTCTGGAACACTTGAAGACGTTCATTACGAAGTTTCCGCGATTCAGTCGCCGTTGGCTGGGAGCTGCTCCAGGAAAGGAGTCCTCGGCCAAAGCCCTTTTACAATTCGACCAACGAAGAGAGGTTCTGATGCAGACGATCAATCAGATTATTGACGGCGCATTGGTGGTTCTCAATGGCGACATCCAATCCGACTCGATTACCTGGAAGCAAATGGACGAGGTTTTATGGGACTGCAGCAAATTAGTTGATGGTGTTCTCGACCCAACTATTTCAAGATCAAGAACAGAGCAGCTCAGCGGCTATTTCACCAAGATCTCCAGCTTGTACTTTGCCAGGTACAACCACTTGCGCAAGGACCTTGGCAAAAACAAGCAAATCAATAAGGAGATTCTCCAGTGTTTGAGTCGCTCCATTGAAATGATTCAGGACCGACCTGTTGCTCAACAAGAGAAGGCTCAGATATCCATAAAGCTGGAGTTGTTTGCGGATCTTTGTAAAGCTGCAAACCGAAGCGACGACGCGATCAAGACCCTGCGATCAATATGTACGAACATGATCGAAGAAGACGCTTTGGTCAAGGTGACGGCAGCCCTCGATTCCCAACCTCCCAGTGTTGCTTGGGGTGTTGATGAGAAGGCGCAGATACTGTCCCGGACGCTGCGGTCGATTGCTAAGCTTGATCACTCTTGGAACGATTGGGCGTTCTTTCTACCAGAGGGTGAGCGAGCTGCAGTACTTGAACACTTGATGCAAATTGTAGGAGATACAGCATCTCGAGGAGAGCCGCTCAAGTTGCATGATCCATCTGTTCAAGCTCTCTTGCGGATATATACTCCAGAACGCTTCCCCGTTCGACGTCTCCGAGTTTTGCTTCAGTTGCTCTTCCAGGCCATTGGAGAAGAGAAAGAGATGGAGCAGATCACCCGGTTGGCTGAAGAGTCAATGGAGCAACTAGACAACAGCGTTCACGGCGAAGATAGCTCGCTCGTCCGTTATATCCCACATCTCAGAGTATTGCAGAAGTCAATGTCAGCATTGGCTGTCACTAACGCCCCTTTTCCTGTCTCTACCCTAAGAGACGCAGTTGCTTCATGGAAATCGATGACAGAGTCCTGCTTGTCAAGAAGTGATCTTTACGAGAGAATCGATAATCCTGACGGCCTTGTGACACACCTGCAATCTGCCAGTGAATTTGCTAGCCTTCGGGGCGAGCACAGTCTGCAGCTTGAGATCCTGGAACTCTCGACACCCCTCTCCAAAATCCTGGCGGAACCGACGTACAACAATGTAATTCTGAACCATACACTTCTTGCGTCGCAACATCTCAGCATTGGTCATTTCGCTGAAGCTAAGGAAACACTCGATATCATGAAGAAACTCTTGGAGCAAGCCGAGGGAGTCTCTCGTGGGCTAATTGCTGGATTTCATCTGACCCAAGCGGAGTATTATTCTGGTATCGGTAGCATCGATGAAGCGTGAGTTATCAAGCAGGACTAAAAGGCTCGAACCATTCTAACTATTTCTTAGGAACACTTCGTTGGCGGCTGCGAAAACAATCTACAACGGATCGGCCTCATCTTGGGCGTTATCAAAGTCTCAAGTAAACATGTCTCTCGCTCTTAGCTCATTTCTTGACTCGGTCCTTGCTTTGAAGCGTGGTGAAGTCCAAGAAGCCCTCACCTGCGTCAAATCGAGCGTTCGAGTTCTCTCTCACGACTGGTCAAAGATCGAATTATCTGTCTCCCGAGCCTCTAGCCCAAGCGTTATGAGCGCTTCGACAACCAGCCTCGATAGTGTCAAAGCAGGTGCCAAGCTTGGACAGGTGATTGGACCTCGATTCTGGTCACTTGCCTTCCCTCTCCTGCGTGGTCTCTTGCATGTTTCCTCCGTATATGCTCACCTTGGCATGTATCAAGAGACCATCTACTACGCAGAATCTGCCCAGAAAATTGCGGAAAGCACTGGATCACCACTCTACCGCGCCCAAGTTCTGGCCTGGATAGGTTCTGTTTACCATCGGGCTGGTAAGCTGACCAAGGCCCTCGACTTCGGTAATGAGGCTTTCGAGGAGTTGCCGCAAGATATTTCTGCCTCTCGAGTACAAGTTGCTTGTCAACTTGGCGGCTTGTTCCGTGACTCTGGCGATGAAGTCAAAGCTCGCGAGCTACTTCAGCTTGCAGAAGAGACTGCTCAGCGTCTTGGGGATCATGGGAAGGTATTGAGTATCCAGAACGAGGCTAAGAAAACCGCCCCAGTTGCTGCCAAAGCACGAGCTGCGGCGACTACACGTGCCACGCGAACTGCTACTAGAACAACGAGAGCCAAAGCTACTCCTGCTCCCGCTCCACGAACTCGAAAGCGGGAGACAACTGTCAAGACTCAACCCTCAACTACAGAGGTGTTAAAGTTACCAACGGATGCATACCAGGCTTCTCTGGTGGCCTCGATCATTCTATCCAGGGCTTTAGGTTTCATCAGCCAGAAAGACTGGGCTTCGGCCTTGTCGACTCTAGAGCATGCGAAAGAACTGCCAAAGCTCTTTGGTACTCTTTCTCAGGAACAGGTTGTGACAGCGATTTCTCTCATCGGCCATAGTACGGAGCAGATGATTCATGATCCTGTTTTCTCCGTTATTCAAGATTCAACCATCTCTTTCCCAGCAATCGCCGCTTCTGACAAAGCAGGACTCTCACTAAACCAAACACCTCCCCGTAAAGGACGGGCAGGGGCATCGGAACGAAAAGGTGCCAAGGAGGCGAGTGTCCCTGCATTCGCTGAAGCATTGAAACGAGCTCAGGAGCTTCTTCTAGAGGCACATGTTTCGACTCTATCAACTGCTAATAGCACTATGGTTCATCGGATCTCAGCTTTGCTCCAAAATACCGTCATTCTCCTCTCTGCCACCTCCACGACACAGTCCAAGGTGCTTGCTGGTTCGGGATTCGCCACTTTCTCCGTTGACTTGGCCCGCAATGTCACCTGGAAGCGTGAGCAGAGTACGCTCCAATACAAGGAAAATGTCAAGTCGGATGATCATGAATCTACAGGTACTTCCAGACGCTCTAGCCTTGGACTCACAACGGAAATGGCCAAATTCCAAAAGAACTACATTGAGTTGGTACCTCATAACTGGAGCGTGATCTCTGTTTCTCTTAGCGACAATCACCACGACTTGTGCATCACCAAGTTCCGAGCGGGTCACAGTCCTTTCATTCTTCGACTACCACTTGAGCGCGCCAATTCTCGGGATGCCGACTCGGAGATCTTCAACTTTGAGCATGGTAAGGAGGAGATGATGGAGGTCATTCGCCTTGCCAACGAGACAAGCCACTCTGCCAGTCGAGACTTTAGCGTGAAGGGTGCGAAAGCTGCTTGGTGGTCTGAAAGACAGGCTTTGGATGAACGACTTCAGGATCTGCTGAGCACCGTCGAGACAACATGGCTAGGTGGCTTCAAGGGTATCTTCTCTCAGCACGAGCGTCGACCAGATCTCCTTGCGCGCTTCCAAAAGAGTTTCCAGCAGATTCTCGACAGCAACCTGCCCTCGCGAAAACAAGCCCGAGGCAAGAAAACAACCAAGGCATCCAAGGTGTCTCTTGACCCTCGTGTCCTTGACCTCTTTATCGGCCTAGGCGATCCCAGCGATCCAGACACCGACTACGATGAGGCTCTTAACGATTTGCTTTACTTTGTCGTCGACATTCTTCAATTTCATGGAGAGCGTAACGCCTACGATGAGATTGATTTTGATGCGATGGTGGTCGAAACTTACGACGCACTGCGCGGCTACTACAATGCAGTCAAAACGGGATCAGACCGAGCCGAAGGTGCTCACACGGTTCTAGTCCTGGACAAGGCACTTCATGCTTTCCCTTGGGAGTCAATGCCTTGCATGGAAGGTCTCGCAGTTTCACGCGTTCCTTCGCTGGCTTGTTTGAGGCAACTCATTACAGAATCACAGCCATTGGCGGGCGACAATATTCCTGAAGATGCGCCAGAAGGCCACTACGTTTCTGCTAAGAGAGGCACTTACATATTGAACCCTTCGAAAGACTTGGTCAATACCCAATCTACCTTCCAGCCAATTATGAAGGGACTGCGCAATTGGGACGGCATTGTCAACCGTGCTCCAGAAGAAACTGAGTTCGAGAAAGCGTTGTCAAACTCTGAAATTCTCCTCTACTTTGGACATGGAAGCGGTGCGCAGTATATCCGAGCGCGAACTATTCGCCGTTTGGAAAAATGCAAACCAGCGACGTTCTTAATGGGCTGCAGCTCAGCGTCGCTAACGGAAGCCGGAGAGTTTGAATGCTACGGCCCTGTGTGGAACTACATGATGGCAGGATGCCCAGCGGTAGTGGGCACATTATGGGACGTGACGGATAGGGACATTGATCGGTTCGCGGGCCGATCGTTTGAGGAATGGGGACTGTTGCCCAAGGGCACGTTCAAGGAGGATAAGCGAGCCAAGGGCAGGAGTCGGGCCTCGAGCGAGGACGGGACCACGACTATTGAGTCGGAAGAGGAAGGCCAGGTGATGCGCAACGTGTCACTAGCCGAGGCGGTTGCGCGGTCCAGGGAGGCGTGCAGATTCAAGTATCTCAACGCTGCGGCGGTGGTACTGTATGGAATCCCGGTGTACATCAAGCACAGAGGTGACGAGTAAATAGGGGGCGAAGTGTTTAGTGGTTGATGATTTGGAATTACAAAGCACCTCTCTCTGGCTGGTAGAGGCTGAGGGAGTAGCATAGCATGGATAGCATGGCGTAGCATTTCTTGGCGTTTGGATTATTCGGGGGTCTTGGTTTGATTTTTAGATTAATGAATGAATTGTGTATTTTGATGATCAATTATTATCACACTTATGAACAAGAACAATAATGGGTCTGGTCTGGTCTGGTCTGGTCTTTTAGAGTTTTACATGAGGCTGTGCTGGGGGTCAACGGCCAGGGGAAGACGGATCAACTTTGCGGATGCTACTCAAGATTTAGAGACAGGCATTTGTTTTAGTTTCGGTCTCATGATTTCACCTCGTATGGCCCGGCTTCTTCATTACTCAAACTTTTTGTTGACGAGCAATACAACCAAGTGCTTGGCCACAGTCGGGAGATATCATATGCAACTTAGACATGCGGTAGAACATCAGGAACTGTTTCACTTCTGCAACCCAAGATCGGGCCTTGACTGAAACGGACCGAGGCTTGCTTGCCTCTTGGATATGTTACAGTTCCTACTTCAAGTGTTGCCGTATAAGTGACCGTGGCCAGTGGTTGGTCCGTTAATGGGTGCCAGTCTTATGTTGAGCTACAAAGTACTAAGCACCTTAGGTAGCTACCTATATTATAATACCTTCCAGAAGGAGGTGCAGTGCATAATGCGGAGGCAACTAACCCTTTCTGAGACTCGAGATTGGCCTGTCTATAGCGTGGAATTGGCAGGTGTCGACGTGTTGAGTTGCGTTTCGGGCACTGACAGGCCTAGGGTAGGGTAGTTTAATATATAGTAGATTGATAAAAGCTCAACACTCAGCCCAAGCCTCAGATATAGGCTCAGGCATAGACACACCTACATAGGAAGGGAGGGAGCATAGTTTTGTGTGGCAGAGTGTGGTAAAGTGTAGGGTACATGCTGGCATAGCTTATATTACCCTGTTTAAGTATGTATCTGGCTCCATACATAGATTGACCAAGTTACATAGTCTGTTGTCCATCACTCTTGTGGTCTAAGACACCCATGAACTGTTTTAATTTAAACCAACACCTTGTAGGGCTTAGGCGAGACCGTGTGCCAGGACGCAGCTGTGAGATAAGTTAATGACCTAATTTCCTTGATTTTGACCTCGATTCGTTGCGTCTACAATAAACCCCACGCGTATACGTACGTGCCTATCCCACCTTGTCCTTACTATCCCATCACTCATCATCCCACTATATCCCACATGGACCAACCTGGGATGGGATATGCTGTGTGTGTGAGTGTGAGTGCGAGTGTGTCTTGTGTCTCTCTCTCTTTCTCTCTTCTTTGTGCCTTACGTCCAGAACAACTAGATTGCATTGCATTGCATTGTATTGCATGCCACTGAGCTTTCATTCCAAGACAAAAACAATGCATGGTTTCTTCTCTTGATCGCGATTGTGATGCGGTGCGGTACAAAAACACACAGATACAACTCAACATTTAACTCAAGGTAATGTAATACAATGGCATTATGTTACTTGGTAGCGTTGCGGGCGGATCGCTCTGCTGTTACGCCCGTCATTGAGGCGAGTGAATGGCAGTGCAGAAGCGAACGATTCATGGAATATCAATCAACAAGGAGAAAAGAGAAAAGGCACCGGGCCGACGAGGATGATGCTCGTCTTAGTCTACAGCGTTGCATGGGGGGGTGCATCTCCATCTGCTTCGTACAGATACACTAACGTTAGATGTCGTTGACATCTAGTCTAGGGGGTTCATCCGTATGGAGGTTGGTATGCGAGTGTACGGATGCAGAGTAGCAAAAAGTAAAATGAGACATGATAGAGGCCGAGTTCCAGGCATGATCGCCAAGCGCTCAAGGTCTCGATATCCATGCTCAACTTGTTATTTGGTGATCATGCCTATGCCTGAATGACATCGTGACGAGTAACACTCCAACTCCATGCAGCCCTAGGGGATCTTGGACACTTTAGTCTTTACCTACAAAGGCCAAGGAACTTTTGGCAGGGCAAGGGATCCATGTATTGAAATGTCTGTGCAAAGGGAGAGCGCAACGGTTTCTTGGTCTCACAAGTTTGCCTTTCTCCCCCTCCTGCAGAGCCTGCAGAGGGGTCTAGGTCTAGGATCTAGGTATGTGTGATACACGATTCAAGAGCTTGTATCCGTATGTTGGATGTTGTTATTATTGTTGTTGTTGTAACAGGACGAACGCCTCACTTATTTGAGCTATGAACCAGCATATACACATCCCTATTCGATGGAAAATTATCCTGCCACTGGTCCAAACTCCAAAACAATTAAAATAACAAAGCATGTTGATGGCCTTTTCCCCTATTGTGTGCATTTGGGTATCAGGTCTACGTAAGATAATGACAACTCGTTAATTGGGCCATGAAGTTTAACCTCTCCATCCCAAGAAGTTCTCGGAAGTTACCGTTTAGTTGGACATGGATGGTGGTTTCAAAGGAAGTTTACAGTAGTTCAGTCCATCCTGGCAGGGATAGAACTGTGATTCCAAAGGCCTCCTTAGACCGCAGATCATCTTCGTTGAGCCGCGAGTTCCATGGGTGATGCTAGATGAAGCGGCCTCTTTTCCCCAGTATCACTGCCACTCTGCCACTCTGCCACTCTGCCACTCAAGCCACTGCAGAAACAGCCCGTTGAGAATATCAATAACAGGCGCTGTTATGGAACATTGAATCATGAATGCAGGGGGCTTGAGGATGCTACGACACGAGATGTGCCCGGTAGTCGTCAGTTTGGACCCTGGCAGAACTCGGCATTTCTCTGCTAGCTCATGTCAGCGGAAGCAAAAGGAGGAGCCGTGTCTCACTCACACTCTGAGTCTGGGTATTGTTCTGCATTTTGCATTCTGCAGCAGCTAGATCGAGCTGAAGCCTGCTGAGGTTGGGTCTCTGTTAATGTTTGGGGGGTTTGGATGCTGTACGCCCTGATTTTGTTCGAGCCAGGGGGCCCTTGGCAGCTGCAGACACACAATTTAGTCTTATTAGTAGCCTAGAGGACCAGAACCAGAGCCCGCCAGAATGTCAATTCCAGGTTCCAGGGTCCCCTGACAGCTCGGCTGGAGCCCCCCCCCCCCCCACGTTAGCTCTTCTCTCTGCCGCGCCTTGTCTCAGTGTAAACCTTGAAAAAATAAGTGACACCAAGCCTAACGTGGAAGTACCGCACTCTGTACCTTGGCTTGTCCTTTGACCTGATAATGACAGTATGAAGATGATCACGATGCTTGGCGGAGCTCATACAAGTGATCAGCTAAGCCGAACGAGCCGTGGTATATTATCTTTTACGGTACTATCCGTACGCTAAAAGCTAATACCATTCCACTTGGCAAGGAGATGCTGAGTTCCCCCCCCAGTAGCATTCAAGGAAGCAGCATGCTCAACATACCTATAGCACCCAGCATGGAACTGCATCCAGAATTGCAATCTATACCAGCGAACTTTCATAGGTGCGTGCCTACCTATGGAGCACCTAAATCATGTCACCGACTCAGCGTTTACCTACCTACACTTAGCCCTGTAGGGTTGGTACGTGCCGACCTCACAGGCCTGTTTTGGGATGATGTACGGCGCGAGAGGTGCAATGTTGGGATCGGACAGATCCTGGCCGGAGGTTCCTTCTTGGGTGAAACTGGATGGACCTTCCCAGCTGATATACTGCTGACTGCCCACCATTTGTCGTTGATAGTGGATGTGACGTGAAACGAAGAAGGAAGAAGGGAGATGAGCATAATATTCGTCTATCTCAATCCAACACCCGTACGTGGCCCGATAGGCGTATTACAATCTCTTCCAATAAAGCTTCGACTATCACAGCTCAACTTCAAATGGTTACAATAATAAACAACAATGCAGGGCAACCTCGGATACTGTGCAATTGGGGCTGCAGCTTCACGAATCATTTTATACACGAACTCAAACACACCACACTGCCTACCTTTACATCACGTCACCCCTTGCTGCTACGGCTACGGCTACGGTTACCGCTACTGCAACCAACCTGCCACTGTTACCACAGATACTAGCTACGACTGTGCCTCTGCTAACTACTAACCTAACTAAACGTTAGGGGACTTGCACACCCATCCGCCGCCTACAGTAGCCGCCTCCACCACACTGTCAACGGCTCCACCACCTACCTCCTGGGTAAATCTAGTCATTCTCGGACCCTCTCAGGTCTTTCGCAGGCATGGCATGGAAGAGGGAACAAGAGAAGATGAGACCAAAAACACCCCAGAACACCTGAACCAAACACTTCACAGCCAGCATCCAAGACATTCAAAACACCCAAAAGTAGTTGCTGTTTCTCTACAGTCTACCCCACAGTCACACACCAGGACCGTGCACTACCATACTGCATACATCCATACAACCTACCTAGCAGTAATTATCTAACCTATCGTGATGGCGGCTTTTTGATTTCCTACCAAAACGTCCCCACCCTTCTTCTGGGCCTTTAACCCCCCAGCTTCCGCGACTCACTTATTTCGACAGGAGCCTGGTCAATTCTTATCGATTCTTCTTCTCGCATCTCTTCTAAAAGGCAACGATAGCCCTTTTCGCAACTCTTCGAAGAAACGCCCGTCTGTCCTTGCGAATCCTCGAGTCGCGACCTGAACCGATACCCATTGCATCACTCCAGCCTCCGCAACGGTTCCAAACTCTTTTCCCAACTCTCCTTCGCCCCAGCCGGGGCGCAGACTGTCCCCAGCTCCAGTGCGGGGAGTCAACTGACAACATACGTACCCGTTACTTCTCCATAAACTCCCCGGACGGCTTCGGGTCACCACAACGGTCTTGCGCTGCAACATTTTAGACTGCACAACAGCACAACAGCGCACCAGTTAATCTCCTATAAAGCCCTTGTTTTGCCCGCTCCGAACCCAATTGCAACTTAAGCTCTGCTTAGTCCAGTTTACTTCACTTCGTCTCATCATCGTCACGACCACAGTCCTGTAGATTTGTTTCCATCGCAGGAATTGCGGCCTCGAAAGGCCCGCGTCGCAACTCTGTTTTTGGCAGAGTCATGTCCGGCCGTGCCGTTTCGAACTCTCAACATGCCCAACGGCCCTTCGGTTCCGGCCACCAACTCTATCGCGAAGTCCCTGATTTGCACGCTGCGTCTTCCCCCTCTCACAGCGCACTAATGGATACCTCACACTTCGACGATTTCGCGTTCGCCTACCAAGGCCTTCCCGACCAAGCCTCTCTGAGTTCTCTCGCAGATCACGCACACCCGTCACAATCTCCCACGGCGTTCCCTCAACACCAGGCCATGTCTGGTCTTACGCATAACGGTCTGCCATTTGGCGCCTTATCTGCAGGTAACCGAAGCCAGAGCATGGATGGTTCCGATGCACCACCAGATCGAACATCTCCCGCATCCAACGCCCTCGAAGACTCAACCACTGATGAATTTGGACTGGCTTCTCGTAACTGTGCAGATGGGACCGATCTAGGGGGTAAGCCTAAGGAGGATAAAGCAGATGCCACACCCGCTTGGAGTGAACTCAAGACCAAGGCTGGCAAGGAACGAAAACGCCTCCCGCTCGCCTGCATCGCATGCCGCCGAAAGAAGATCCGATGTTCAGGCGAGAAACCTGCCTGTAAACACTGTCTGCGGTCACGTATCCCATGCGTCTACAAGGTCACAACTCGGAAGGCGGCGCCTCGAACAGATTACATGGCTATGCTCGACAAGCGATTGAAGCGTATGGAAGAACGAATCATCAAAGTCATACCAAAATCAGACCAGGAAGTCGCATCATCAGTAACCCGTGCTGTTGTTAAACCAGCAATACCAGGGACTGTGCCTTCCAATAAATCTACGAAAAAGCGTGGCGCTGAAGAAGCTTTCGGACCTGACCTGGAAGCGTGGGCCAAGGCTCCTTCGAAGCCTAAACCCGATGGCGATGACAGGCCCAGCAGCTTGCAAGTCCAGGAAACAGAGGAGAACAAGTTGCAGCATGAAGGGACCGAAGCTCTTCCCTCCAAGGAGATACAGGAGCATCTCGCAGAGGTGTTTTTCGACAACATATATGGTCAATCCTACCATCTTCTCCACAAACCAAGCTATATGCGAAAACTAAAGTAGGTTTCGTCTTGATCCATGATCATGTATCCTACTAACTATCGGCAGAAACGGAACATTACCTCCAGTGCTTGTTCTCACAGTGTGTGCTGTGGCTGCTCGGTTTACCTCAAACCCGCTAGTGAGCTCTTCAGGGCCCGAGTTCTTACGTGGTGAAGAATGGGCGTCACACGCTCGAGATATCTGCACCAGACGATACGAATGGCCAAACCTCACAATCTTAACATGTCTCCTCATCTTGGGCCTGCACGAATTTGGAACGTGCCAAGGTGGCCGTAGCTGGGCTCTGGGCGGACAAGCTATCCGAATGGCTTTTGCTCTTCAGCTTCATAAAGACTTGGAATACGATCCTTCGGGCCGTACTGGCACCAAAAAGCAGCTCAGCTTCATTGATCGAGAAATTCGGCGACGAATAATGTGGGCTTGCTTCCTTATGGATCGCTTCAACTCTTCAGGCACGGATCGGCCTATGTTCATTAGGGAGGATACCATTCAGATTCCACTGCCAGTGAAGGAGAAATACTTCCAGTTCGACATGCCCGCTCCTACTGAGATGTTGGATGGCCAAGTGCCTCATCCGGCGACACCCAACGATGGACAACTCGCTGATGCACGAGAGAACATGGGGGTCGCGGCCTTCCTTATTCGGGCCATTGCCTTATGGGGCCGAATCATCACATACCTAAGTCAAGGGGGAAAAGACCTTGACCCTAATCCGATGTGGGAAGACGAGTCTCACTACGTGAAGCATCTCAATGATGTTGTGGGCCTCGAAGCTAGCCTGCCTCTGACACTCAAATACTCTGCAGAGAACCTTGAAGTCCACAAGACGGAGAACACGGCAAGCCAGTTTCTTTTTATGCATATCTGTCTGCAGCATAACATACTATTTGTGAGCCGGGCCGCTATATCAGCACGAAAACAACAGAGCGCACATGATAATTTCTTCTCTGAAGCGAGCAAGCGCACCTTTAACGCCGCAAACCGGATATCTGAGCTTCTTCGCGAAGCTGAGCAATCTAGATGCTTTGTTTCGGCACCTTTCGCTGGCTACTGTGCATTTTCCTCGACGACAGTTCATATTCTAGGTGTCATCTCTGGCAATCCCTCTATGAAACCAACAGCCGAGACGAATTTGACAACCAACGTTAAGTATCTTCACAAAATGAAGAAGTATTGGGGCATGTTTCACTGGATGGTGGAGAATGTTCGCACTCAGTATCGAAATGCCTTGGATTCCATGAGGGCTGGAGCAAATATTCAAGAGCGTGCCACGCAGTCATCCTTTCTCCAGTACGGCGACTGGTTTAACCGTTACCCTCATGGTCTTTCTGATGCCGAGTTCATGGACCCTCTCACTCACAAGCGGAAAGACTCAGGGGCAGATGGCGTCCTCGAAGCAAAGCCGGAGCTACAATCAGTGGAGGAATACTTCTCCACGCTTCCAACACCACAGAGCATGGAGAACAAGGATACAATCCGTGCAGCAGCACCTAAACGAAAACATGCCGGCAAGAAACAAGCCGGTATGTCAGTGCCGCCCGGTCAGCATCTTGAGTCTTTACACGGCACCGAGTCGGAGCCTGTCGCCGGAGTGGGGGCACAGAACCGCAGATTCTCGGGTGCTCTAGGACTACAGACAAGTAGTCCAGCCGCTTTCAATCCTCTCACAGTCTCGAATCCACAGAATCCAGCTTTCAGCACGGCCATGTCACCTATGAGCCCGGCCAATATGGCCGCATTTTCCCACCATGCGCACACTCCGACGTTCTTCCCACCCGAGCTATTTGCGATGAACTTTGGCCAGGGCTCCAGCGGAAACATCGACCCGCTTGATCGTCAGCTTGTTTTCGGTGGGTACTCAATGGATGCTACTACGGGTCTGGGTGAACAAGATATGATGGGCGGTATCGATTGGGATACCGTCGCTTCAGGTGCTCAGCAGGATGGAGGCTTACCAGGCAGACGACCTGCAGTCAAGACGAACATGACAGGCCAAGCGACTGGTATGACTGACGGGGCGGGACCAGGTGGACCAGAAGCATCGTCCGCCTGGTTCATGCCTTTCAACATGGAGCCTCCAGAGATGAGCCAAGATCCTGGCTTCAATATGGGCGGAATTGATCCTTTCACGGGAGTGTTTGGCGGAGGCAGCGGTTTGGCGACACCGAGTGCAATGGGTGGGCTACAGCAACAAGGTCCTTAGGAAGGAATGTCAGAGTGGCTATCCCGTGTAACACCATATTCCTGAAGACCTTTGCGACTAGACAAGTTCACCGGTCAACGATACTGATCTTCAGTGGTCCCGTGCAATATTCTCATAGCTGTGGCTAGAAGGCATCTCTAGGCCCATCTTTGGATCTTGCAGGGACCATCTAAGGAGGTCTCTATATTGCTTTTATTTTTATTTTATTTCTGTTGGGCGAACTGCATCAAAGTTCAGGGCATGAACAGTCATGGTTGGATACTGGCGAAGAGGCATATTGAAATTTGTGAAGGGTGACGTTGGATATGCCATCTTGTCATTGGGAAGGAAAATTGCGTTTTCAGCACTTGTGATACCATCATACCCGTCATGCTCATTTAAAGATGAGCTGACACTCGTTTGCCAAGAATTGAGATAATTCACGTCCAGTAGTCGAGACTCTCATTCCCTTAAAAACAGCATTGAGATAAACGCATCTTGCTTTTGTGATTTACCTGATCCTTCTATAAAAGAAACCCTACATAGATATACAACATGGAACGCCTGACTTTCACTATGCTAGCGCAGTGGTATCTTGCTCGAAATGTCCCCAAATACTTCCTTCTATTCCTCCGTTGTAGCGGCGGCAGAAGCATTCTTCTTGCCCTTGGACCTCTTTCGCTTCCTCTTCCTCTCGCCAACATCGCCGACGACGTTACCGTCCTCGTCGTCCGCCTTCTGCTTTCTCTTCTGATCACTCTTAGGCTCAATGACAGCGCCACCAGCCTCATCGTCAGCAGAGATCAAGCGCTCAAAGCCATACGTGGGGCCTTCTCGCTCGTACTCCCGGCCAAAGATCTCGCGACGCCACTGGCGGAGACGAGCTTTCTTGCCAAGACGCTTCTTGTCCTTTCGCTTCTTCTCTTGGTCTCGGAAGGTGGCGAGCTTCTTGAGACCAGCATAGTCGTTGAGGGCGGCGTCTGAGGGGGCGAGAAGAATGTCGCGAGCAGTCATGCCAAAGGATTGAGGGGAGGTTTCGCGATAACGGAAGGGGGCGTGGGAAGGCTGCTTTAGGAGGGCGTGGTCGGTAAGCTCAAGTTTGGCGTCAACGAGGGCCTCAAGCTTGGCACGCTCTTGGCGGGCTTGCTTCTGAGATTCCTTGCGAGCCTTCTTGTGATCTGTCTTGCGCTTCTTGGAGGCTGGGCCATCCTCATCTTCGTCCTCCTCTTCCTCCTCAGCATCACCCTCGACATCGCTCAGGCTGATCTTGGGCTTCTCTACCTCGTCTTCAAAATCCGGGATGATGTCCTTAATATCGATATCGTCGTCCCACTTTGGCTTCTTGGGGTGCTTTGATTTCTTCCCACCATCTTCTTCCTCTGCCTCTTGATCCGACACGATGGCATCATCTTTCTGAGCATAGTAGTCGTCGCCAAATCGCTTCCTCATCTCTTCCTCCCATTTGTCGTCCTCCCAGGCGTCATCGAGGAACTTGATCCAGTCCTCGTCAGTGAGATCCTTGCCTGCACTGCCAGCTGTGCGCTTGATCTTGCGCAATTTCTCCTGAGCCTCATCGAGCTTTAGCTTCTTTAGGCGGGCCTTTTCCTCCCGTCTCTCCTTCTTCTCGGCCTCCTTGCGCTCGCGCTCGAGCTCACGCTGGCGCTTGCGGCCGCTCTTCTCCTCGCGTCTGACCGACTTGGCCGCGGCAACATCACGAGCATAGGATCGAAGGAATTCGTTGCTTCGCTCCGGGTCTTCAAATCGTAAGTTGTATGCCTGCTCGAACTCATCGGCGCGATCATCATCATCCTCTCCTTCGTCTGACTCAAAAGCCTTCCAGTTGGAGCCATCCGGTGGGACCCATGCGCGTGCGCTCATGAAATTTGACAAAAAGTTCTCGGGATCCTTGTCGGCATTGGCAATGTCAACTTCGGTGAGAGTGATGGCCGCTTTTCGAGAGGGATGTAGGCCGTTCGTGTCTACTTTTGGCTTTTCTGATGACTTTCGCTTCATGAAGCCACCGTCCTCTTCGTCAGAGTCGTCGTCAACAGCGGCATGCATCTCGGCTACAATTGACTTCTTGAGAACGTCTTGTTCTTGGTTGTAGGTCATGGGAACATCCTCGTCAACATCTTCGGCACCTGTGTCACCTCGCAGGTACTTTTCTCGGTGGTAATCCTTCAAGTAGACTGGCTTTTCCTTCTTTTCCTTGTCGGTTGTTATCGCGGTGGGATCATCGGTCTTGTAGAATGTGACTTCCTTGTCGTAGACTTTAGGGTCCTTGTTGCGAATGGCTTGTAGGGTTGCAGAGATCTGGGCGTCGAGGTCCTCTGTAGCAAGGAAGCCTGCCTCATCTTCTTCCTCATCGGAGGAAGATTCGTCATCATCGTCGGGCTGTTTTCCAGTCTTCTTATACTTCTCCTCCAGTCTTTGCCTCTCTTCTCGCTTCTTGTTGTGCTCGAAACGGCGGGCAAAATCTTCGTTCACCTTGAAGTCAGGCGCAGCAATAGCAGCCCCTCCATCTTCTGATTCTGAGTCGCTATCGTCGAGGAGATTGCGCCTAGAGTTTTTAGGGTCCTCGGTGGTTTTCCCCATGACGAATGTGGTTTCCAAGACACACACAATTAAGTGGTAGTGGAGATTGGTCGTGTATTAAAAAGTAGTAGCAAGAAGAAAGTTGGTGTCAAGCAACAACTATTTTCATCAACAAGGAGCAAGATCCAATGAGAGCTTCTTTGCGCCTGCTTAACTTTTTTTCTGCCAGACTGAAAATTTGGCGGGGAGCCGGATGACGGTAAAACATTAGGCCGGAACAGGCCCCGCTATATTCATGACAGCCAATCATATACTAGTCTTTTTTCGAGCAGCTTCAGCTCTGGCGGTACAGTAGCCCCCGCCGCTGCATGAGGTGCCCTGTGGCTTCGTCATCAAGGAAACTAGCCAACCACCGCCACTGAAAGAGCCTGTAACCAGCCTGCAACAACTACTGGCTTTCGCCGCTACCACTACCGACTCCAAGTGAACCTACCTAACTACCCGACTGTAAATCTACTGACGTCGCGTCTTTATCTCCTCCACTCCAGGCAACTTGCTTTCATCAAGGCCATTTGACTTTCCGTTATTGCTTCTGCTTCTGACAACTTCCGTCTCTACGCTAATAGTCAATTTTGGTCGCCAAAATTGCCGCTTCACTCGTCAACTCAAGACGTCGATTAACTAACACATACAACTTCGCCTCATCTCCGAGCCATCCCGCGATCATGGCCGATTCTGCCAACGCCCCCAAGCCGAGCAGCAGCGTCAAGCTTGTGCTTCTCGGTGAAGCCGCCGTCGGAAAGGTGCGACCATTATGAGCATCTATGGGGAAACAACCGTTCGATATACTAATTGAGATGTGATAGTCGTCTCTCGTTCTGCGCTTCGTTAACAACGACTTTCAAGAAAATAAGGAACCTACTATTGGTGGTATGTATTTTGCCCTTCCTCAGTCGGCCCATCCCATCGCTAACTTGCTTGTCAACAGCCGCCTTCTTGACTCAAAAATGCAATCTTCCCACACGGACAATCAAGTTTGAGATTTGGGATACTGCTGGCCAGGAGCGCTTCGCCTCGCTTGCTCCCATGTATTACCGAAACGCCCAGGCTGCTCTCGTCGTCTACGATCTTACCAAGCCTACGTCACTCATCAAGGCCAAGCACTGGGTGGCTGAGTTGCAACGACAAGCGTCCCCTGGTATCGTTATCGCATTGGTAGGCAACAAGCTGGATCTTACAGGCGACTCTTCTGTTGCCGCTGATGGCGAGGACGGTGAAGAGGGAGATGACACCGGCGATGCCCGCAAGGTTCCGACAGAAGAGGCTCAGGCATACGCAGAAGAGGAGGGATTACTATTTTTTGAGACCAGTGCCAAGAGTGGACATAACGTTACTGAGGTATTCACTGCCATCGCCAATGCGATACCCGAGACATCGTTGAAGAGTGCGAGGGGAGCTGGCGCGACAAATGCTGCCAGCCGAGGAGGCGAGGAGCAAAGAGTGAACCTGGGCGGCCCTAAGGACGTTGGTGCTAAGGACAGCTGCGCCTGCTAGGTGGATAGGCTGGTTAATGTTTTGGTGAGAGGATGAAGTAGGAGGTACAGACAACGATTATTTTCGTGTTGTACGTTATTCTGCCCTTTTCCTGCGAGCCGTTTGCTTTGGATTGATGCCGAAGGGAGCATCTGGGAGTTGATTATGTGTTTTTCTCGTTAGTACCTAGCAAAGTTTTGTCGATGCTTGAATGGACATTGGCGGTCATGCTCACAACTGCTCTGATTACATATTTGACTCACCATTTGCAAGGCGAGGACTTACGACAGACGGACAGAGAGGGTAGGAGGTTGCATGAGTACTGGAATTAACTGGAATTGTGTTTATATATGTTCTTGTATAAGCCGCCATAACGTCGCTGTCACTTGTGAATAAGTTTCCTGTACGGATGCATACTATGTTTAAGCCAAGCAATGTCCTTGTATATATATGGAAGTGTCGACATTGATAAAACATCTCTCCAGTTCGCATAGTATCATCCTCCGTCATATAAATTAACACAATTTTTCTTCCATTGATACTGTCACCAGATTTAAGGCAATGCGTGCACGTCTTACTCTCCTTGCCTTACAGTAGGTAGTAGATGCAGGTCATAAGACCATTTATCAGCCACGTGACTGCTACGGGGCCTTGAACTACCTAGGTACCTACTACAGTGGCTGAGTGGGCACCTCTTCGCATGTACCTATCCCTCCATAGGTACTTTTGATCCACTCTTTTTCCAGCGCTTTTGAACCTCATCACAGGCCGCTTGCTGTTAATTGACCTCTGCGTCAGAAGCAAACAGGCGTGGTTTTCTCTTTATTCTACCTACATATCTTCCTTAATCATTGTCTCTTCTCCCTTTAATTGAGTTGGACTACTATTCATCTATTTAGCCCATTGGCTTACACACGTCACGTCAAGTCAATCTTCCCAAAGTGACTGTGATCGTGTTGCACCAGTACCGTCAAAAAAAGATTGGCCCTGTTGCATATCTGCCTGAGCATATCTTCCTCCTCCTCTCTCTCCTCTCTGCTTCCGACACACAACCTGCCCATGCCGCTTTCTCTACGCTCTTAGGCTTTGTCCTTGGCTTTGCGGCTGCTTCTTGACCAGTTATCAAGATTTCGCAATGGCATCAACAATCACTGAAGCTCAAGCGGAGCTGATTCAGTATGTTATACAGGCCTGTCAAATCGCGCTGAATCCATGAACTAATGCCTTCTCTTGCAGGTCTCTTTCTCCCGACGACATTCCCATCAAGCTGCGATGTGCGATTTGCAGTAAGCTTGCGGTCAACGCCTATCGTCTGCCCTGCTGCGAGCAAGCAATTTGCGAATCATGTACGCGACTGTCCCCTCGAAAATCATCGATACAGAACGATGCTAATAAATGCGCCAAGGCCAATCCAATCTACCCGCGTCGTGTCCCGTTTGTGAGCATTCGCCCTTGTCGGCCGAGGATTGCAATCCGAACAAGTCACTACGAACCACAATCAGAGTGTTTTTGCGCACTGCGGAGAAGAAGCGCGAAGCGAGTCGATCAAAGGAAGACAAAGATTCGGAACCTGCGACACCGGTCGAGGCACCAAAGCAGACTCTTCCAGCCTCGGGGACACCTTTCGTTGAGACGCCTACAGGAGAGACTCCAGGAGTAAACGCAGCACAAGGACAGCCTGATGGCGCCGACAATACCGACGATAACGCTCCAGCCCAGCCCTTTGACCAGGTAACCACTGATTTTCAAGATCCTGATGATACGCCTCTAACAAAATCTCAGGCGACTGTTGCCCATCATGAGGTTTGCGCAGTCGAAGCTCCCCAGCAAGACGAGGCAAGTGACGCCCAGAATGTACCTCCTCTCGAAGGCAGTGCAGAGGCACCGAGCACCGAGAACCCCAACGAGCAGACCCTTACGAATCGAGACACCGAAGCCAACGGCGAAGGCGACGACGACCAAGAAAAACAAGAAGGCGACGACAGAGACGGTGACGATCAAGAGAAGCCCGAGTCCGAGTCTATGGATGGCAATGTCCCAAACGGCGGGTTTTCAGGATCTGGGGATTTCAACCAGATGCAAATGATGATGGCTATGCAGAACGGCATGGCGCCGAACTCTTTCGGTGGCTTCCCTATGATGGGTAAGTGCTGGCAAGATGCTATATCACACGTCACATGAGAATAACACTAATCTTCTTTGTTCGCAGGTATGCCAGGCATGGGCATGGACCCGATGACGATGCAGAGCATGTACATGAACGGTGGCTTTCAAGGCATGGGCATGAACGGCATGGGTGGCTTTGGAGGTGGATTTGGCCAAGGCTCCAATAATAACTGGAACGGTTCTCAGTCATGGAATTTCGACCAGAATAATTACAATCAAAATGGTCCTGGCATGGGAACTGGTGATTATGGAAGCTTTAACTCAGGATTCCAGACAGGATACAATCAAGGTAATTATGGTCAATTCAATGACTATCGCCGCAACAATTTCGGACGTGGTCGTGGCCGCGGCCGAGGTTTCTACGGAGGCTACGGTCGCGGAGGCTATCAGTTCGGAGGCAACGCCAATTATCAGGACCAGGGCCAGTTCTCTCAGTACGGATCGGACCAGAATGGCCAGAGCAGTATCGACCAGGGCGAAGGCCAGCAAGTGGACGAGAATGGCCAAGCTATTCAAGGAGACGTTGCTGAAGGAGCCAATGAGGCCATAACCTCGAGTGCCGGACAAACTGACGGGCCCGGTGAGATCATAGGCAATGAGGCTGCTGGTGATGCTTCCTCACTAACCCCTAGTATTGGATCTGGAGCCTTTGTCCAGAGCAACGTTGCCGGAGCTGCTCGTCCAGTTACAGCTCCAGATGTTCCCCTGAATGCTCCTACAGGTCCTAAAGCTATGAGACAGGGACTCCCTAACACCAGTCTTCATCATCTCCGAGCACGTGGATATCATGTGGGAAGTGAAGTCCCTCCTGCTAAACCGACTCTTCCAATAAGGGACAACCCAGCTGAGCAAGACCGGTCCAGGAGTACTTCTCGAGCCCCCAGCCGTGCCGATGTTGGTGAAAAGGATAAGGACCGTGGTTCCCATCGTGAGCAAAGCAAAGCGCGATCTCGCGACCATGACCGCGAGCAAGATCGAACAGGATCAGCATCTCGAACCGTCAGCAGGAGTCGTAGTCGGAGCAGGGGGCATAGGAGTTCCCGTCGACGTAGACGCCATCGTTCAGAGTCGGTCGAGGATGATGGCTACGACGATGATTCGCGACGCAAGCCGCATAGGAGTCGCCGTCACTATGATGATGAAGACTCATCGCGTTCCAAGGAAAAGGACAAGGACAAGTACACAGACAAAGACAAGGATGAGAAACACGCCGATCGTGACCGTTCAGCATCGCCAGCCGAGTCCAAACGATCCAGCCACCGCAGCCGCCGGGATAGAGACTCGGACAAGCGGAGAGACCGGGACAAGGATAAGGACAAAGACGAACATCGTAGTGATGATCGCAAAAAGTCCAGTCACCGCTCCTCGCATCGAGATAGAGACTATGACCGTGAGCGACGCCGGGACAAGGATAGAGATCGCAGCGACAAAGACCGTAAGGACCGCAAAGATCGACATCGGGACCGGGATAGGGATAGGGATAGGGACCGACGTGATCGCGACCGAGATCGTGATAGAGCGAAGGACAAAGATCGCGACAGAGACCGCGATTCAAGATATAGCAGCAGACATCAATCCATTGATGCCGGGGCTACATCTAATGATCGGGACTCCAAGCCTGCCTCTGGTTCTCGCAGTCATGACACGAAAACCAACTCTTCAAGCCGAACTGAAAACTCAAGCAAGGACCCTCACACACTTGAGCGTGAAGCCCGTAATCGCGAGCGTCTACTTAAAGAAGCGCAACGTATCGCTAGTATAACGGGGTGGAAGCGCAATCGCGGCGACGACGGCGATGATGCAAGTTCAGGCTCACGCAAAGGTCGCAGGACCGCATCTGCAACATCTGCTGCTGCATCTCGGCGAAGCGAGGCCGTCAGTGGCGGCAACGAGGAGGAGAGGATGCGAAGGCTCGAGGCAGAAAGGGAGGGTGATCGATGGGGTTAGAAGGCAAAACGATCCCTGATGAAGCACATTGGCAGGTCACGGAGACAATGAGAGATATGTCGTTCTCATTGTTCTTATCCTCACTTCTTCTCCTTTCCTCACTTGGTGAGATGGATAGGAAGTGAGGTTTCTTTTTTTCATCACATACAGGTGTTGGTTGGCGGTCGGTGCATACCTCACCATAAAGACTTATGGAACCATGTACGAGTAACAAAAAAAAGAGGAGAGGGACAGGCAAGGGACGGTTGCATTTAAAAAAAAAACATATTACATCCAGCTTGATTGGGATACCAGCTTGGGTCCTGCTGGTTAGCGTAAAGCAAGGCTGGGCTGGGCTATGGAACGACAAGGAGGAAAAAACACACGCATAGTACCAAGATGGTAGGGACTTTTTACCGTTCTGGTAACTATGCGTAATATAACTAATAGAGTCTTTGAATTGAGGACTATTCTACTAATCGATCATGAGTGCTATACCATACGTGGTGTATGTGGTTCTGTGTGGGGTTGATAAGTGTTAACTGTGATGACAGTTGGGGAGAATACAAATAGCACCCAAGATGATTGACCCTTTAATATTGTAAACAAGGCAATGAATGATACTCAGAGCTCGCACAGTCCAGTGTATACATAGGCATTGCCATCAAAGCATCTTCAAATATTCGTCCCCCTCTTTCATTTCTACAACCCCTTCTAAACCCCCTAACAGAAAGAAATGATACATCTCGCTCTTCGCCCTTCTCCCCAGCACGTGCGATTCATCTGTTGTCATACAAAACTCGCATCAGTAAAGTAATTTGGCGATTCAGCCATGTCTATCATCCACAACGCCATCTCATATGCCCCCGAATTATCCCAATGCCACCTCCAACTCTTGTTCTTCTTTATTTCGTGTTGGAACAGGTTACTGCCGGTCTTCTGACCCTTTTTTTTATGTCGAACTTATCTAGTATATACCCTGCGTACGATATTGGAAAGTATCATAGCTGGAAGAGTCAGTAAGGTGAAAATATAATTGAAAATGGGGTCAAGCTCACAGTCGAGTATAGTAACTACCGAATGATTTTGTAACGAGATCATCAACAAAGTGCTCTGCCTCCTCAGCGCTAAGGTGAAGCTGGAATCTCTGCCGGAGAGTATTTGTAACTTGTGCAATACCAACTGCAAAGCAAGGCATGTTGGAGTCGTGTCCCATCATTGCTACAAGGTCGATAATATTGTCTGCAGAGCGGCGCAGAGCTTCATACAATATTAGCAATCTATCCTTTCTTGACATCACTAGTTCAACTTACCTTGGAAAGCTTGTTTGCACATCCTCTTGTAATCCTCGAAATCAGGAGAAAGAGGCCCGCCCAGAACATCCACATACTCATGCGTCAGTTTGAATGGAGCAGCTTCAAACCCAACTGATCCAGGAGAGTTGGAAAGCATAAAGCCGAAGTCGATATGAATGATATGGCCCTCACTGTCCACCAGGACATTACCGTTATGTCGATCCTTGAGCTGTAAGACGTAGGAAATGATGCTGTACGCCGCCAAGGATTTCTTGAATGCATCAACTCCGGCCTTAAACTCTTTGCTATCAGGTTTTCCAAAAGCCTTAAGGAAATGGTCCCTCAATGTCGCTATGCGGTTGCGAGGGTTTTGTCCAGACTCAACAGAAGCTAACGTGAGACTTCGCTTCAGCGAGTGCAGGGACACACCGCTCGTAATAGTCTCGATAAGACCCGAGGACTCTCCTGTCACCAGGATTCGCATACGTTTAACCCAGACATCAGTACCAGCGTCAACCCAGATCTTATGACACACGTCAATGAGCTGGCAAGCAAATGCTTCTTGCCGAAGATCTGCTCCTGTCTTAACGATCACACTAATAAGATCCCAGTTCTTCATCCAGCCATAAGGTGATGACTTGCGAATTCGCTCCTTCTTGGCTTCCCAGGCCTCTCCAAAGACGGCCGCACTAGGGTCATCACGATCACCACGACGTTGGACACCACCAGTTTTGATGTCGTTCTCCATTCGCTCTCGGCCTGCACTGGCGTTGAGGTTCGGGTCAATTTGGACATCCTCCTCGAGATCAGGGTTGTTAACAGGAATCGGGGTTGTGCTAGCCTTGGCGATGATGGTGTCGAAAGTCGGACCTTGCTCATCGACATCGAAACTCTTCTCCTCTAGACTCTGCATACTGGCAATGATCTTGGCTCTGATGGCAGCCACTTCCTGCTTTGGTCGCTTTCCGCTAGTGGCTTCCAGCTGGGCAAGCATTTGAGAAGCAGTTCGCATATGCGTGGCCAGGGCAGAAAAGTCGGGCTGGTCAGCTGGCGCACTTCGCTGTATGGGCATAGTCATTCTTCGTGAGATAGGCCCAGGGCTGTTCGATCGTGAGGTCCCCGTGCCAGATGATCGCGGCGTCGTCAAGTCCAAGGTTGAGGAAGAGGGCGTGATTGCACTAGGAAGACGCTGGATATTATGGTTCTGCGTAGGCTTTGGAGTAGCTCTGACAGGTGACTCGTCGATGCCTTTCAGTAGTGGTGAGCTGCCCAAATCACCCGAAGCAGGCTCGAAAACACTATCCAAGGCAGGCTCTGGCGCCCTGACTGTAGGCGAAAGGCGAGGTGAGTCTGAAAGATCGAATATGCGCTTCGCTCTAACGCTGCCCCCGAGTAAGCTATTCAGGAGTCGGTCATTCTCAGGCACATCAGGATCGAACGAGAAGTCGTCCCTCAAAACCTCCACCATGATCAGATAAGGAACCTTTTCAGCGCTGTTAAGTACTGTCGCCTCGGCAGGGTTCACTCGCACAATACGATGATGCCGGCTTTGCCCAGGTGATCCATTGACCAAAGTCGGGGGACAAATGACCGGGATATCAACCTCGGCAGGCAAATCTTGCGATATCAATGCCAACTCTGCTCGGAGCGCACTCATTCGAGCGGGCTTAGGCACCAGAACCAATCGGTTTGAAATACCCTCTAATGCCGTTAGGAATTGAGTTTGCGACCTGAAATAGTGCTGTCTGAGAAGCCTTGTCTTCTGTATCGGTGACAGGTCGTTAACAGCAAGAATCGCCTTGGCGTGATGCGAATGTCTCCTGGTAGAGTTGTCGGTTGAGCGTTGCGCGTTGCCTGCTGAGACTGGAGTCGTCGGTCTAGTTGGTGGCTGAGGAGACGGCAGTGGAAGAGACGATGTGCTGAGCTTGGCTTCCAGTGATCTCAACTCAAGAGCAGATGGTCGGGTCGTGCTAATGGGAGTCTTGGATCTCGACGGTGGAATAATTACTGATGGCGGCCGAGGAGTGGTGCGAGCAGGCTTGGGTGAAGGTTCTCTGGATCCTTTAGGGTCAGGCGCACTGAAGGTGCGTGTATTCTCTCGAGCACGTCGCGATCTTGAATTCCCCGCCGTGACCGTACGTGCCCTTGTAGGCTTGGAATTCTCCTTGGGCTCCTGAATTTCATTGGTGATAGGTTGAGGCTTGCGAGCCTGGGCGACTGCGAGAGGACCAGCCCACCGAGGGAACATAGGCAGCGCAATACTGGCAAGCACGAAACTGGAGAGGACCGTGACTGGAAGGACGTTTTCCGTTATTTTCTCATGGCGACCGGCATCGGCAAGTCCAAACACAATATGCTGGACCTTGTTGTATACACGACGACATGTCTGGAAGGAGTCGGACTGCGGGTTTGACGATAGATCGTGAAGGTATGTTTGAAAAAGCCAGAAAGTCTGCGCCATGCAATTGTCAGTTTTCAATGTTACCCAGTCCATCAACGTGGCCCCGATAGCACGGTTGCTCGCGCATTCCATCTCAAAGGTTGTATCATCACACGTACCAGCAGCGCAGCTGTGACGGATTCCTCGCACAAGTCCAACAAAAACTCCTCCAATGCCATTGACTCATTGTGCACGCTGATTATAAGATGACATAGCTGCGGCAGAAAGAACTCGATGTCCTCATAAGGGAACTGGCGCAGCTTCTGGCAGAGGACATAGTGAATTCCCACGTGGTCGGCGTAGCGGCTGTTGCGACAGGTGGCATTAGCGATTGGCGATGTCGGAGACGGCGGAAGAAGCCATGTAGAAGAGACACAGTCGGCGTGGAGAGCAGCATGTATCGATGCTTGTTGTATGGCCTGCAGGGGTTTGTAGGAGACTCACGAGAGGTATGAGACGGGGAGAAAGGGGTTGGAGTTGAAGACGTCGGATTCGAGGAATCTCTGAAGCAAGTCCCACGACATTGGTTTACGCGGGGGAGCAAGCGCCTGTAAGGGACAGCTGGCGGTTCGTCATCTAGGGTTAAAAGATAAAAAAGAATGAAGAAATACAGGATATCGTGTCAAGGTAGCTAGAAGTGGACGCAGGATGCAATAGAGTAAATCAAGGGGCCATTCATATGCGGGCGAGCGACCGACGTTGTTGAAGTTGGTTTTGATGTTTGATGTTGACGAAACCGTCCAAGCCACAGGCAGGTTTGTTCTTCAGCGGATTTACAGGAGTTCGTAGCGGATAGATGCGTCTTATTAGTGGATATGGCTAGAGAGTCGGGGCGAGCAGCCCAGGCGGTGGGTGATAGCCGGCCCGTAGCTAAGGAGCTCTCACCTCAGAGAGTTAAAGGAAAACGTCCTGGTGGCCCAATAGGAATGGCCCGTTGCACCCCTGAGCTGAGCAACACTAAAATATTGGACTTCAGGCTGGGCATGGACCCTTTTGGCGACTCGGAGCGCCAGTCTCCTTCTCCATATTTTCCGATTGAGATTGTCTCATTTACAATAATCGTGATATGTATTAAGTGTGTACCATCGTTAGTGATCGTATATGCACCTGCTGTCGAACATCCTGTACCTCAAGCCACTATGAGGCTTTGTATTTAACGGCCTCACTCTAAGCTCATGTATTTTATCTCTTGATTGAGGCATGCTGACGTCAGTCACACCTACGTCAGCGAGTAACGCGGTTCGTGTTGCTCCAGGGTAATCCCAGGGAAAATCGATATGGCAAGCAGACCACACCTTACTGTCATGTTATTGTGATTATAATGTATAATAAATGCCCGAAATGATACAACTAGCTCCAGGGGCTTGTCCTTATCACAGCGCAGTGAGGATAATAAATACGCAATTGTGGCGAGACTTAATCCCCAATATAGGTGCGTCTGATTTCATCATGGGTTTTAACAAGAGCCGCGGAGAAATACTATTTTGCCCTGCCCTGCTGGTACTTGTAACACGCATAACCAACACTTCGTCCCAGTCCCTACAATATGCAACTAGAAGAACGAAGGTAGCTTCATTCCATATAAAGCGCTATAATATGGTAAATGTAATAAATGACGGGGATGTGACGACCTCAGACACCATCCCCTGCACATGTCAAAATAAATATCTACATGTGTCCGAAACCTATTTGATGCTATGAAACACAAACAACCGAAGTAGAGCATCGCGTGCGAATGCTTCAAGTGATACGCCAAAAGCCACGAGACGAATTGTCTATTGTAGCACCAAACACCGGCTCGATGCGAGTCTCCTGAACGCCATCCATTTGATCGTTACCCTCATGACGCATTCCAAATTTTACAAAAAACACACAGTTAGAAACCTCCATGCAGAGTTCAACACAGGCGTTCTATGTCGCCTTCTTTTTCCTGCCACCGCGTGTTCTTTTTTTGGGCTCCTCAATCTCCTCCTCGCTCGAACTCTCCTGCTTGGCCTTGGATCTACTGCCTTCCTTCTCATGCTCGACGCGACTGACAATGTCGCGTAGAAAATCCCACTGCTCATCGGTCTCGACAACCTGCTTGAGCATGGGCGCAGTGACTCTCTTCGAGCCTTTCTCTCTGGCTACGTCGGCACTTTTTGTCACGAGCTGGATCATAAAAAGTTCAAGAGCCTTCCCAACAGCGATCGGGGTCTGTTGAGCAACCTTGCCAACCTCTTCATCAGCCTGCATAATACGCTTGATCCTGGCTGTAGGAAATTTGGTTCGGACAGGTGATGGGTCGATAGCGGGGGCCGCAGGCGGCGCGGCTTTGCGTGGAGGCATGTTCGTGTTGAAGGGCGCAGCACCAAATGCAGAAGTTTGCTCTAATGCACCGGTTCCTAATGTTGGCGTGTAGGCTGAGTCGTACGTAGTCGCGTCAGGAAGCGTAACTTGCTCTGCATAAGCTTGACTGTATGGCAACGTTTGCGCTCGAGACTGGCGTTGCTCGTTCGGGCGCGAATAGGCAAAAGCCTCCTCGTAGCTATTTTTCAGGGGTAGTCGTTGATCAGTTGGGGAATGGACGTAGTGGTCCTTTAGAGAAGAATGTCGTGACGGGTATGGCTGATATTCCTGGCTTGCGGTTCTTGGTAGCGCAGAACGTTGCTGGTAGTTGAGTTCTGGCTGATATGGGGAATCGGATGTACCGTGGTTGACGTTGTTAAAGTTTAGAGAGGGGGGAACATAAGATGAAAAAGAGGCAGATCTGGCGTAGGTCGGGGACTCTACTTTATATTCGTATGTCGGGCTAAAGTGACTTTCTGATTGTGGAAGATGGAGCTCTTCCTGAGTGGGGCCACTTGAATAAAAAGAAGAGAGGTCCGGAGACTTGGGGGCATAACCGTCGTCGGCAGACATAATAAATATTTTTTTTGGCCGGGGCTCTTAGTCGGATTATGGTGGGGCAAGCACGCCGAGCCGGCCGGGATGAAATTGTTAAAGTCTTTGCAAACGCGAATCGCTTGTCTTGATAGTGTGTTCTGTTAATTATGTTCTGTGGATAACGCAGATGCTTGGCGGCACAGACGAAAGAACAGCGGGGTGACGGATGCAAAAATAGCCTGTAGGATGGAACTGTGCGTCACTGAACAAGGTTGTTGTAAGTGTGAAGCGTATGTGATTTGCTGGCTTGGAGACGACCAGGAATCAATCGTCCGTACTCGATTAAAGAAAATATGACAAAGTCGTGAATAGTCAAGGTCTTGTTGGATGCCTCGAGTTGATTATTTGTACAAGTTGGGTTGCTTGCTTAGTTGGTCAGCTAAGGGTACATGGAATGACGAAGTATAGGTAGGTGTGTCTGCAGTAAGGGAAACGGGAACAAGCAGAATGGACAAGTCGACAAACAGAAAGAACATTGTGTTGTTATATCAAACAACTGTAGTTACTGTAACAAGCCTGTGGGTGACTGACCTGCCCGCAAGGCCGCAGCAGCTGATCGGGTGCTAACAAGAGCCGTGCGTAAGTGGACAGGGGAAATAAGGAGTTTAGCTCACGAATGAAACCAGCGAGCTCCAGCTCCCGTCCCGTACTAGGGTTGGGAATGACGATATGATTTGATTGACGTGACGGTGGAGTACATGTAATGCAGGAAGGTTGGCCTAGGACCGCATCTTGTACAAATACAAAGTAGCGGTGGTGAGGCTTGTGGATAGACAAGGGAAAAGAGACAAATCATTACCTTTTGAATCATTGATTACAGGTTTGTTGCAGTGCAATGAGAGGGGCGGGTTTCCAGAGGCTACTGTATGTAAGACAGCCCCTTGTGACTGAGATGGCGGCGATTGAACTCTGTCTGTTCAAGTCCCCCCCCGACAAGGACGAGACGAGGCTCGGAAGTCAGAAGACAATAATACGCGTGTAATCTGAGCAGGCAGAAAACTGAGCCTCAATCGAATTGTGATCAAGTTATCCGTGGAGGAGGCGGAGAAAGGTGTTGTGAAATGAAGGAAGCTTGGTTGGCGACGCTGAACAAAGTATGAGACAGAATATGGCTCTTCGGAGCTCGATATTGAATGAGTTATCTCGTTCAGCTAGAGTCGAATATGACTGAGCAATATTTTTTGTATAAAGACCAAGCAAGATCCCAATATTGAAGCGGAAAACAAGATGCGTATAAGTGGAAATGAAAAAGAATAACCGTCGGTGTGGGAATACTGACGGAAGTTGCTTGCTGTGATGAACAATCGTCAGGCGGTATAACAAAAATAAAAATAAAAACAACGACTGTATCTTTTGATGAGGTCGCTGTCATGAATCGCTTTCTTCAAGGTCAGAGGCGTCAGCATCAGATCAGAATTTATTAGTCCTGTAGCTGAGTGCCATGCATGGTACAGTGTAGGTAGTCGGCAGTCGTATTGTCAAAGCGGCAGGCGGGGGAAACGAGGGAATGCCGCCGTTTATATGCACGACCGCGGGGGGAAGGAGCGTGTAGGGTGTACTTGTGACCTGACGGAACGCCCAAACCCCAACTCAGAGACGGTGTCGTCTCAGAGCCGATCCCTCCTGCCCTCGACCTTCCAGGATGATACCAGATGGAGGGGATGGGCGAATACCTCAGGAACCATTGGAGGGGAACCTTCCTGCCCGCGCTACACTAGACTATGCGCCATGCGACCACACACTCAGGCAGTCAGGGCAGGAACGAGCTGGGTAAGGTACTGTTAATTTAGACTGTCCGAACCCACCACGTGTGCCCCACACCGTAGATGAGCATACGGATCTAATTTACGGATACACTTTACGTGTTTATTAGTTCACGATCCTCTTTATTTCTTTACGCCATGAGACACGTTGCGTATACTGTTTTCCTCGACTCGCTCGTTCGCACCTTATAGAAGTCCGCCAAGTGACGATGGTCTCATCCCGACATTGTTCTGTCAGCTGAATCACTCAACACGGAATCACTATCGCCTTGGATCTGAACACACTTCAAGCTATGCCTAATATCAGCCGCACAATACGCATGCACGCCGGGTGGAGTCCATTCCTCCTTCTCCAACGAATACGTTGAAATTCAGCGCTGATTCAGATGTCGGAGTGCGGCTGGCATGGATGATTTGGATGCCTTGTTGCGGCCCTGGGTCGCTCACTCAAGGCTCCCAGTATTGGATTGTATACATAGAACCACTGACTTTGAATGGCTGGTCGACCTAACTACGGCGTAGTCACTGACACGACACTCTTGCTCTTCCCCTAGGCAGATATATCTGCGTTTATCAGGCAAGTCTTCTTTGTCTCCTACCAGCATCTCTTACTCCACCCTTGCATTCTAGTGATGACACAAGTTGAGCTTTAAATACCTGAGATGGCCTGGCGAGGACGAAGCCGAGTTCTACGCTATGGTTTCTGATTCGCCAACAGCAGGCCTTGTCTATGACTTTTTACTTGATCTAATCTGACCTTTATACCTTATCTCCGTTTAACGTACCCCATTCAAGCATTCGTCTTCTAATCTCCTTGACAGCAGTTCGAAGTCCTTGCAAACGCTTGTCCTCTGTACTTGACAGGAATAATGACGCGACTGGCCATGCATGGATTCCTCCGTCAAACTTCTGTCCTTCGGCTTGAATGCCAATCTTAGCCTGTCGCTTGAGGAAGTCTTCCACGTCTGGAGCGAAAACTTCTTCTTCACCAAAGATGATGAAGTATCCCCTTTCTGGACTGGCCGCCCTCCAAAGTTTTTCATCGACACAATTCCCGGGGGAAGCTGGTTGCTGATGGATCATGTCCTCGCCCGCATACTCCTGTGCATACTTCCACAAGGTACGCTTGTCCAAGAAATCACTCTTGGAGCTGTAGTGTAAGTTGGACATGAGTGTTATCCATGGCGAAATAAGTGTAGCCATTCGGGGCAGAGGCAGATGCGGCGGATCTGAAACTGCAAGGCCACCCTGAATGTTGATCTTGACACCCTTCTTCTCTTGGTTACCAGCTTGAGCGCCCAACTCAAGAAGCATACTAAGAATCAGCGAGCCACCCGCCGAGTCGCCTGAAACGCAGACCTTGGAGGCATCTTTGACGACCTCAAGAACGTGCCTGTAGCCTTCTAGCGCCTCCAAGACCTGCCTTGGATAGACTTGATCAGGCACCAGGGTGTACTCGAGCGCGAATATAGCAGGATTCTTGAATCCGGCGTCGACAAGGAGGTGATGCCATGCCATGAGGAACTCAAGGTAAAAATAGCTTGAGCCCATCAAGAACCCACCGCCTAAGAATAGTCAGTCACGCGGCTACATGGTTCGTACGTATTCCGTGGCCTACCGTGTGCATAATATAGGACAAAATCCGGAGGATACTCTGGCTGATGCATGATCCAAGTACCTTTCGTTTGGATATCGCCCTGCCTCTAGTTAGTCATTTATTCTCGAATGTATGAATCAGATCAAGAAACCAACTGTTCCAATGGTGTATTCCCGGTAGTGAACAGGGGACCTGATATAGCCATGCCGAAGCATGCGCCATCGAATGAATGGCAGAGCGACATGCTTGCCAAAGAAAACTCTCCCAACCTTGGCGGGGATGTTGGCGAAGGCATATCGCACACAGCGTATCACAAAATCCTCAAATACTGAAGCTGTCTGTGTGAATGGTAGTTGGCGACTGGGGTGAGTCAGATATCGATCTGTGATGAAATCAAAAGGGAGTTGGATCACTATGTTTGCCGTGTTAGTTAAATGGAGGTGGGACATCGGAGAGGGACAACCAACGGAGAAATGGAAGAGCCTTGATAGCCGTGAACAAGGTCAAAAAAAATCCAGCGTTCCATATCAGTTGAGGTGCGAGAAAGATGAGAAAGACTCCGCAATCAATGAGACTTATGGGACCGAGGATCATGATGAGCGAGCCTTGGTTTGGCGGGACAAGCAACTCATGAGATATGGGAGTGAATGGCAGAGGCGATTCAACACCAAAGTAGGTGCATCGATATCAGTAGCGCGTGAGAAATTGTCGACAAAAGGATCGATAAATTAAGCCTCTAATTGGCTTAGATCTAAGCAGATCTTGAGGATCCCTAACGCGTTGAAGAAGCCCTCTGAGATGGATGATGGATGATGGAGGGGCTGGTGTTGGCGGTAACAGTTTAGAAACGTTGGGCATGCCCAACTTTAACGGCTAATAATAAACCGCTCTCCTTGCATGTGACAACCTTAAACAAAGATAAGTTTCTAAACAGTTCCAGTGCCAAATAACATTCCTAACTCAGGACTCAAGTTACCTTTCAATATAGAGGTCAGTGGCTCGCATCTTCGCAGCGGCTGACATAAGCTGGTTGGGGCCAACTTCTCACCGCAGAATGGTTGTGCGAATCAGTGAGTCTCCAAGCATCTCTTTGACAAACATATCACATTTTCTTACAGTTAAAAGTCAGAATTATAAAGCGTAAACCGTCAGTATTTAATCTTTCTTATACTCGGCCAAGACCGCCTACGAGGCTTTTCACTTCCACAGTCCGCTTGTACAAGATGGGCGAGACGCTGCCAGAAGAAGCACCCTTCCCATTGACCGCTGTGGACAAATGGGTGCTTTCGCAAACAGACGAGGAGTTTCACAAACATGACTGGGAGGAGTTGAAGGGGATCATTGGTAGGCGGCTCTAATTGACTATCTCCCCTATATCTACGTTCTGCTCTGAGAACAGCCACTAATAACAAGCAGAGACGAATAACCTGTCTGTTCTAAAACGCAAACCTTCTGACCTTCGCCGGTACATGGCATGGACTGCTGAGACAAAAAAAGAGTATGGCTCCATGACAAACTACCTACTTGCCAACCGCCTGCCAAAGGAATGGGGCAACCCGCCTTTCACGCCCGTATCTACTACCCCTTTCAAAGACCATTCGGATTACCGCATCCTGGTCAATGACTGGCCCTATGGTTTGGATCCGGACATCCGACATATTGTCGTATGGTTGCGCACAACAATCCCTACAGATTCTGAGACTGGGGACATGACGCCTGAGAGCAGGGCATTGGTTCAATCTTTCGTCAAAAAGACCTTTATTGACGCTTTGGGACCAGACGGTGAGAACCGAGTGCTGTGGTTCAAGAATTGGGTGGCTCTTCAAAGTGTGCGCGCTTTGGAACACATTCATGTTCTGGTCCACAATGTGGACGACGACACCCTTGAGCGATGGACTGGAGAGCGCCCGAACCAGAGATCTTAGACAGACCAACCAAAAACATCGCGGTAGATAGAAAGCCCATAGATCAATTGATCCATTTAAGCAGCCCGGCGCGCCCTGCGATTACCTGGAGGGGCTGCACCAGCACCAGCACCGGCGCCATCACCAGCTCCTTGGAACTCGGCCATCTTCTGCTTTCCCATACCGAGCAAACCACTGCCCAGATACACGCCATATGCGGGGAGGACGAGCCAGAAGAACCATGCCTTGTTACCAAAGAAAATAACCATAATCACTGTAGCCCAGGTGACCCATATGACGTCGAACATGTACTCAGTCAGACCAGGAGAGGACAGATCCTCGCCAGAGGTGCGCAGGGCGCGGGTGCTCGGGTCGTACTTGGGGCGACCGGAGTACTCGAGAACATACTCGCAGATAAACGCGGGTGCTGAAAGGAATCCGTACAGCCAGATGGAGCGAGCGCGGAAGAGGAAGTGGGCGAGAATGAAGAGGGTGTTGATAGTGAGAGATCCGATATGAAGGTTGTTGAGCGCCGCGGCGTTAGACTTGGCGCGGTCCTTCTTCGCTTTCTGAGCCATTGTAGTTGAGGGGAAGTGATTCCGAGTCGAAATGAGCCTGATTGTGCGATTGGCGATAGGGAAGAAGTTAAGAGCAGTGAAACTTGACTGTTGACTTGAGAAGTGGAATGACGAAGTTGGATGCTGATGACAGGGATTGCTCTCAATTGCAGCGATCTGATAGGCATCTCCACTTTCCGCCTTGAGTTGATCACTTGCTTAAGTTGAAGAAGACTGGGCAAAAGTTGGAGAAGAAATCAGAATTTTTGTAATTCTAATAGAAGATCTGTAATTAAGCTACTATATGTTCCATATTATTACTGCTTGCAATGTACTCAAGCCACAATATTCTGTCCGGTATTCGACCTATTTCTGTAGAACTTACAGCTTGAGCGAGAGACACCTCAGACCAATCCGCAGTCACGTGTGATATGGTGGGGGAGGTGCGATAAGCGATAAGCGCACAACTTTTGTAAATTTGGGGCTAAATCGTGAACTGCTTCTACAACAAAAAGATCTGTCTCTCATATCTTCCCAGGCCGTCATCACGTTACCGTTGCAGTCACCTTTGCCGAGTCTTGACAGCCCAGCCTATTCACAATGTCTCACCAGAAGAACGAGAAGGACGTCGGTGACGCTCCCGTACGTTGACACACCGCGCTGCGACAGCGAATGCGATTGTCTGGGCCACGATGCTAACCCCTCCAACAGAAGAGCCACCGCATCCGCATCACCCTGACCAGCCGAAAGGTCCAGTCTCTTGAGAAGGTCAGCGCCGAGCTCATCGAGCGTGCCCGCAGCAAGGGCCTCACCATCAAGGGCCCCGTCCGTCTCCCTACCAAGAACCTCAAGATCACCACCCGCAAGACCCCTTGTGGTGAGGGTTCCAAGACCTGGGACTGCTACGAGCTCCGCGTCCACAAGCGCCTGATCGACCTCCACGCCCCCACCGAGGTTGTCAAGTCCGTCATCGTCAACAGTAAGAGACCCCGTCCTGTTAGAGTATTTGCGCGGTGTCTAATTATATTACAGTCGAGGCTGGTGTTGAGGTTGAGGTCACCATTGCTGCTTAAATGTGGACTCGGTCCTAGTCAGTGGTAAAGATGCTTGGCTACGTCCTGGCATTGTGAGGGAAGAGAATGATGGGAACATCAGGATCTTGCCCACAGCAAGAGTGGTGGATGTAGGATACTCAGTCATGAATAATGAATTCCTGGGAACCTTGTGTTCCGCCATTCAAATCTAGGTCTATCTATTATCGCCGTGATGTATTAGTATGTTGACCTACACCAACCATCTTGCTGTGCTGTGCTTTTGTACTCCAGAATTTGTTGACAGGGACATATTGAATGTACTTTGGTAAAGCGTCTAGCCCCCAATTCATCAAATGTCATTTGTGCTACTTGTATACTGAAATAAGCTGTTACTGACGGCTGTTTTTTACGGTAGCCGTACCAACTATTGACCAAGTAAGGAGGGAGAAAGGGGGTACAAAGATAATGCGATATTTGAAAGATTCCAAGTGCCAAAATCTGCAACACACATTACAGCATGTATCCAAAATCCAATGTCTTAAAATTTCGTTCTACACTCGTCGTTGAGAATTGCATGTAAAGTTGGAGGCCATTTAAGCCTGCAGGTGCAGACCCAAACTACAAATTTCAGTGGCTAGAAGCTCTAAGACCTCTTGTTTCAGGTACTCTCAGGTGCACCAGCCTCTGGACTGAGTGCAAGTATATATACTTGATGGCTGGTTGCTAGGCGCAACGCTGGACCAACCAGAACATCCAAACCATCCTTGTTAGGTACCGCGCGCTTGCCAACCCGTCACCACCAAACATTCAAGCCTGTTTCACGCAAGTACGTTCGTTCAGTAACGTTCAGCACCTTCCATTACTCACCACACCTCTTGAAGCTCAGGCCGAGTTCGCAAACCCATACCATGCGCAACTCAAATCGAAGTTGTATTAGCTGGTAGTAGGGAAAACTTGTTATCTTTCTTCATCCCTTCTATGCTTTTGAGCTACTCCTTCAGTCCCAGCTTCATTAACATCCTCGTTCGCTCGCTCCTTCTCCAGGACCCACCACCACCGTTCACGAAACGCTGCGAGCTGTCGCCGCTTGACTTTGACGACTTACTTTTGACGACCTCCTTGCTCCTTTGCTAGGTTGCAACATCGTGAAGATACTTTTGGCCAAAGAGTTTCTTTCGCGGACTTCATCTTTTTGTTGTTTTATTAATCATTAATTCATTCGGCGACGTCGATTTCCACTGCGACCACCTAGCGACCGACCCACGGCTGCTTTGTTTTCTTTCGACTTGGCTGTCCCCGCCACTCACGCGAACGGCCTCGAACGACAACAAACACTTGTTGAAGTTAACCAGACCGATATCCCAGTCGCGAATTTTATGTCAATCGCCATTCAGCCCTTTACCTCGTTTGCCCCTATCGACCGTCTCATGGCCAGAACACGTCGTTAGGCAACCCCATCAGCGCCATCACATACCGAACCCCCAACCTCCTCACGCCGTGTCGTTGAACAGCAATCCTCAACATGGCGCCCACTCCGACGGCCACGAATGGCCTACTAAGACAAGTGATACACTATCATCTTGATAACGCCTCCTACGACAATGCTCTCTTCTTCTCCGAACGCTTGACGGCACAGGACCCCAGGTCCAGCGAGTCTTCATATCTCTATGCGCTATGTCATCTGCGTTTAGGCGAATTTCGCTCCGCCTACGATGCCAGTAAACCTATAGGTTATCGCGGCGTCCACTTGGGCTGTGCTTGGGTATTCGCCCAAGCTTGTCTGGCTCTTGAACGCCATAAAGATGGCATCTCCGCCTTGGAGAAATCTCGAAGTTTCTGGGCATCAAATACTAGTTTAGGGAAGCATAGCGCAACCACCAGAACCGCTCTTCCTGATGCGCCTGCGGTGCTGTGTCTTCTGGGAAGACTTCATCGTGGCTACGACGATAAGAAAAAGGCCGTCGCATGCTTCGAAGAAGCTTTGCAGCTCAACCCCTTTATGTGGGATGCGTTTACGGCTCTTTGCGACCTCGGCGTTACCGTTCGCGTACCCAACATATTCAAACCTAACGACATGATTGTCCATAGCTTCGATGTGGAGGCAAACCCCACAAGATCAAGAGAAGGATCTATTCCAATCGTTGCAGATGTGCCGACGAAGAAATCTCAACGAAACGTGGCAACGGAGGCTGGAGGAGATCCTTTTAGCTCGAATCATCCTTCTGCTGGACACGAGCTACCTAATGGCGACACGGCTCACGAAAGCGATAAGAGCGACTTCATGCAGAAGATACAAGAGGGACGTATGCGTTATGCAACATCAACTAACAGCAGCTCTGGCTTCGATGGCATGGAGACACCACCTGGTCCCGGTCCGATACCTTCTCTCACAACCTCCTCCCGCCAAGGTCAACCTCTTGAGCCTCCTCAGGCGCCGCCTCGAAGAACACGGCATGCTCAGGCCATTGACCAAGGCCAAGAGGCGCCCCCACGAATGAACTACCGAATTGGATCACGACGGACTCGGGCGCAAGACAAGGGACAACAAGAGCAGTCGACTGAAAACGTGATGACTGATGCATCCAATGCGGCTCCTTCGGCATCTTTGCGGTCGTCTATACCAGCAGCGGAGAGAAAACGAACCGTCTCGGGACACCCAGCACAACGAACAACAAACCCAGAGGAACCAGCAATGACCCGACGTAGTGCACGGCTCAACATGTTTAGACCATCATCCAAAGCAAACTCGGGCGTGGCCACGATGGGGACGACGGGTGTCCGGGAGTTAAAGAAGGCTAGACCCCCGATTTCTCGCTTGGGTCGACCTGGATCCAGCGGCTCTACTAGTGTTGGCCGCGTGGTCAGCGGTAACCGCAAGCCTCTGGAAGAAGCCCACCCTGAAGTTGATCACGGCGAGGCACCGAGGGCCAAGGAGGCTCCTCCTCCACCACCTGTTCACAAATCGTTTGAGCTCGATTCTCATAGACTCGAAGATGGACTCAAGTGGATAATGGAGCTTACAAGGAAGCTTGCAAGCGGATACTACTCATTATCGCAGTTTCAATGTATCGAGAGTCTCCAGCATTTCCAGTCACTTCCCATGTCTCACCAAAACACACCTTGGGTGCTCTCGCAGATGGGCCGGGCTCACTATGAACAGGCTTCATATGCTGAGGCTGAAAAGTTCTTCCGGAAGATGAGAGTGCAAGCACCGTCACGACTTGAAGATATGGAGGTGTATTCTACAACACTGTGGCACCTGAGAAGGGAGACAGAACTCTCTTTCCTGGCACATGAATTAGTTGACGCGGCCTGGCTTTCACCCCAAGCCTGGTGCGCCCTAGGCAATGCCTGGTCACTAGCACGCGATCACGAACAAGCACTGAAGTGCTTTACACGAGCAACTCAACTGGACCCCAAGTTCGCATATGCCTTCACCTTGCAGGGACACGAGCATGTTACCAACGAAGAATACGATAAGGCACTTACAGCATACCGACAGGCGATATCAGCCGACCGACGCCACTACAATGCTTATTATGGTATCGGAAGAGTCCAGGAGCGTCTCGGTGCATATGACAAGGCGTACACACACTTCCATGCTGCTCAAAGTATCAACCCTAACAATGCGGTTCTGATCACTTGCATCGGAACAGTGTTGGAGAAGCAGAAGCAGATCATGCCTGCTCTGCAAGCGTACAGCAAAGCAGTGGAGCTTGCGCCTCGTGCCGCCCAAACGCGGTACAAGAAGGCCAGGGCACTCCTTGCTGTTGGTCAATTAGAAGCGGCACAGAAGGAGCTGATGATACTGAAGGACTTGGCGCCGGATGAGGCGACAGTTCACTTCCTCCTCGGCAAACTGTATAGAAGCATGGGCGAGAAGCAGCTCTCGGTGCGGCACTTTACTATTGCCCTTGCCCTGGATCCCAAGGTAAGCTATTCAAATCTTTCATAGCCGGGCAAGACGATACTGACGGTACCGCAGGCAAGTCAACAGATCAAGGAAGCTATTGAGAGTTTTGAGGACGACGTGGAGATGGACGACTCGATGATGTGATGATTATCATGAGCATTGCGATTTTTACAGAGTCTGCACTTGCGTTTGGTAGCCTTGGTTTTAAGATGATCAGCATTACGAAGTATATGGAATGCGGTGCCAGTGGTCGACGGCAAAGGATGAATATATGGCATAGGGGGCCGGGGAGTCGGCGCTACTGTTGACTTTGGTACAAGAGCATGGGCATGGCATTGGCGTTTTCTGGTATGATTAGGCTGGTTGAGCGGCTTGACTCGCGTGCAAATGGAAGAGCGGCTTTCGCTTTTGTGTATATCTAGTCCGAGCATCCACGCGTTGTAGTACTTGTACATTACAAGGGTTCGAGGATGGGCTTTTAGAGGCATGGAATTGGTGTATGGATACCCTGATAGTCAGAGTAATGAGCCCGAGCTAGGAATATCTATGAACTGACGAACTTGTAAAAGGTTGTGTGATGTGATTGAGATTCTCTATGGTATTGTTGGACGCGTTGAATACCCTCAGACCCGATGACTATCACGCGCCCAATGGATGACGTTCATTTAGGACTGGGAAGTGATGAAGCTTTATCTTCAGAGTATCGGTGGTTAGAAAAGCTACTTTGAGGCGAGCCGATAAATTACTATGATTCATGTTATGCCACAACGGCGACATGGCTCACACTACGCGCATTACCTCAAGTAGGGCACCAAGGTAGGTGGATTAGAACAAAGTCCAACATGTTACGAGTGTGTTACTCACGATCTGATTTTTAGTAAAAAAAAGTGTACATAGTTGAGCAACCTCGTAAACAGCTGGTAATATATATAATGAACCAAATGCCCCAGGTCCATGGCCAGATCAGATCCCGCGTTCAACGGAAATGGAAAGTTAACGCGTTTAAGTTCTTTGTGTGAGCCAGATGGAAGCCAAAAGCAGTTGTACGGTTGTACTCCGTCCCTGGCATACCTAGGTAGGTAGGGACCTAGAGAGACTCAGCATGATCCACTCCCCGCCTCAGTTCTGAACTTCCATGGCTGCAGGCTGCAGCCCAGAAGGCGGGACGGGAGTGATCTATGGAATCAGCCAATCAAAAAATCGAACCGCAGTTCTGCTCACGCGCGTCTCCGAAACGGGCTTAGCGTACTGGGACAATGAATTTGGGGAGCCCATTTTCCCACTGATCCTGCCCGTATTTTAGCAGTGATTTTTGGCGCTTGCAGTTGTTGTTTTTACTGATTGCCTGCACGTATTTATTTCTCCTCTTCTCGCCCCCCACCGCCTTCTTTTCCCCTTCTACCTCTCACTCCGCATCAACGCGTTTCTACAAATCAACGTCATCTACAATATCGCGATAACGCGCCACATTCATCTCTTTCATCAAACCTTTTATCACTTTTATCTATCAACATGACTGGACGTAAGTACCTTTCCTCTATGAAGCATCGTCCGCCATCGTTGCATGGTTGTCTCGAACGATCATCTTGGCGCGTTGATGAGATGCATTCAACTCCATGAGCTTCACGATACTAACCTTTCACAGGCGGCAAGGGCGGCAAGGGTCTCGGCAAGGGTGGTGCCAAGCGTCACCGCAAGATTTTGCGAGACAACATCCAGGGTATTACCAAGCCCGCTATCCGACGTCTCGCTCGTCGTGGTGGTGTCAAGCGTATTTCTGCCAGTAAGTTGAAACCAACTATCTATCTGTAAACCAGCAAGATGCTAACCTTAACCCTTTAGTGATCTACGAGGAGACCCGTGGAGTTCTCAAGACCTTCCTCGAGGGTGTTATCCGTGACGCCGTCACCTACACTGAGCACGCCAAGCGCAAGACCGTCACTTCCCTCGACGTTGTCTACGCCCTCAAGCGACAGGGCCGCACCCTTTACGGTTTCGGTGGTTAAGCGATGCTTCCACATTATTAGGTGGATTGCTTGGTTCAGAGAAGGATTACACAGATGCACGTTTACAAGCACTGGGATGGATGTACTTGACTATGGCGTTGGGGAAACACGGATATGATATTACCACTAGGCGTCATGGAAGACGACCTTGCGAAATGAATACCACATTGAACATTGATCAAATAATAATTTCCCATGACCCTACGTGTATGTTTGGTATCTGTAATAGCTTGCACCTTATCTATCGCTGCGAGTAATAAAACGTTCGGGTACATGTATCAAGAAGTAAACATTAAACCTTGAGTCTACTTATTCCAAATGCAAACATGGTATCATAAGAACACGTAACTCTATCTACACCTAAAGATATTTCCTCCCTGCAGCAGCTACTCTCATCCTGAAGATGGGACTGCGTACTTCCATATTCGCGCGGTAGAAGGGACTCATAATAGCCTTGACCCAATTCTCATACACCTCGGTAAAGAACATCTTGATGGCTTCCTCAGTGGCTGGACTGGTAGGATTGGCGCCAATAGCGGTCGACAACCGTGATGATGCCCCTGATGTCGGGACGATGGGTTGGTGGAGCAGGAGGAATTTGACGTTGCCTGCAGTGACGAAGCATGATATATAGTTGTTGAAGAATTTGTCGATACACTTTAGGTACCTAAATGAGAGAGTTGTCAGCCTTTGTGCTCCTTGACGGTATACCTGGGACCATGCAGTCGAAAGCCCCGTTGTCTACTCCTGACCCATTCTCATCAGCTGTGCTTGGACTACTCACATCTGTCCATGTGACCATTGCACCTCCTCTGCAATATCAAGACTCGAATGAAGAATGAACTGATTGAGATGACGGACTTGGTCACTGAAGCGCGACTGGCCGTCGCCGCCCTGCTTAGAGGTACCGAACTCATGCTCGAATAGCGGGTTGTCCTGGGTGCCAACGATGGCAAAGTAGTAACTCATAATGCCGTGTGCCGCATAGACTATGTATTCGGAATATTGTTCGGCAATGCCGAGTCGCGAAGATGTGTTATAGAAGTATCGATCGGTTCGTTCGTTGCAGTACGCGCGCAGTGATGGACGGAATGCTTGCGCAGCTCTATGCGGTAGCTTAAGCTCCCCCCACTGGAGAGGACCCCCCACTGACCGTCCCCCATCACCCGGGTCTCACAATATTCCGCTGGCTTCCCGCTAGTTTGGCCAACCACAATCTCTGCGCTAGACTAAGCGCAACCGCGTCTATCACAGCCGCCTGCTACCCGGAAAAAGTTGACGTTCATTCGATACTACCCAAAACCCTCCTCCGACTGTGTCTCCCAACCCGCCATACTCCTCCAAGATGTTCGGCGCCTTCCGTATCACGAATCCTCTATCGAGCGGTCTTCTATGGAAGATCCCCTGGCGGATGTCCAAATTCCAGAAGCGCCGCCACCGACTTCGTCTCCGAGCCGTCGACAGTGTTGTAACGACCGTCGACGCTGCTCTCGCTAAGAAGGGGCAGACTCTTGAGGCCCTTGAGCGATGGAAGGCTGAGATGCCTACCGAGGCGGAAATGCTGCCTAAGGACAAGTACACCATGTTTGACCGAAAGGCCAAGCGTTACCGCAAGGGCATTCACAGTATGTTCCTATGCTCAGACCACCCAATTGAATGGACCCAAGTACTGACAACGAAACAGAGCTGCCCAAGTGGACGAGGGTGTCACAGCGAGTCAACCCACCCGGTTACTAGAGCTCGATTATACCAAATTGGAGGAGGAGGAAGACTACCGAGCCGAGGATCGAATGGAGAACGGCGTATTCATCCCAGAGCGGGAATTGCTGGCGGATCCGCATTGGGGTCCATGTACAACAACAACAACAACAACAACCTTTGTTTCAACTACGAATTTGCGAGATGATGTTACGACAACATTTGCTAAGGTGTTACCACACAAAAGCTTTCGCGGCGGTCTTAGGTGCCAGTGTAGGAATAGACCAAGGGCGCATATTGGGAAAGGAGAAAAAGGAAGGAATGTCATAAAGGCACATAGAAAGCAGGGAATACAGTCCAAATTCCCAAATGTTGAAAGTTCTTTGTTAAATCTAAGGGTATCGAGGCCCGAATCTCGCTCCTGGGACCACCTCTTTCTCTCTGCTTGATTACTTCCCCTCAGCGTACTCGTCTCGCTCATCAGCCTGTATCGCCCTGCCCACTCCTCCTCGGCCCTCGTCAAAGTCTTCGCGATACTCGTCGCGTACTTGCCCACCAGACTTGCCACGGCCAAACTGGCGTCCCTCCTCGAAGCCAGGGTCCAAATCGGTACGGATAATACGCTCGTCGAGCTTGGTGCCGCCAATGTACTTCAGACAGTCGAGGGCGTCTTGGTGTGTGTAGTATTCGACAAAGCAGAAACCGCAGGGTGTTTTGTTGAAGCGGTCGAGGCCCATGACGAGGCGCTTGATTTCACCACACTTTGCGAAAAGCTCATAGACCTGTTCCTCAGTTGTGTAGAAGGACCTTTTAGTAACACAGAAAGTTAGCATCTGAAGATTTGCGGGTGTGGTATTGAAATTGTTGAAGTTGGGGAGACAAACAGGTTGCCCACGTAAAGGGTTGTAGCATTGGCCAAAGGATCGACCTGGGGCTCTTGGGGTTGATCGTTGTCATCATCACGATCGCGTCTCCGCTTGCTCTGGCACGATGTTAGTATGTATTGACACGAAGCGTGGAAAAGATGTCATACGCGGTTCTGATAGTAGGCGCTGGGCCTATCCAGGCGCTCTACAGTACTTCTGACGCCTTGCCGCATTGTCGCTGGTCTTGTTCGGGTATATAAAGCAAGATATGATTATAATGGATCTTGAAGATCTCAGGATAAATCGTGGATTTTGTATGCGACAAAGCTCGGGTGCAGTTCTCGTGGTTGCTGAATGCTCGTGATGGTGAATGTTGGTGTAGCTCAAGCAGCCTTGCGATGCGAGTGGGCCATGCATATAACTGTGGCGGTGCGAGTGGCTTCACACCCAGTACCTGCTTGTTGGTGCTGTGGTTACAGGCGCTAAGCTTTCCATCGACGCATACTACGCCAGCCCCAGATCTTCAGCCTCGTTATTTTTCTACAAAAACATTGAGTATCGCGACTCATACTCAATTATACGTACTTTTCGTAGCTCACGCAGGTCGCATTTTCATCTCACGAGCATCGCGAAGCTACACGCCAACCTCTGCTGGCGAATTCTGACTCTGGCCCTTCACCATGCCCAAGGTCAAGAGCTATTCGGCAGCTTGGCTGTCTAGCAACACTCCCGGTCATCGCCTCTTCGAGCAATCAACCGAGGTCTCCAAGTCTCGCGGTTTAGAGTCAACCTACTCCTCCAAGAAGAAAACACCCCCTGGTCCGCGCAGAACCATTGCTCGTCGGGGCACTGAAATATTTGTTGCTGTGGGCCGTGAGATTCGCTGGGGAGATCTTGCCTACTTGAAGGATGAATGGGCGAGTCGTTGCTCAAAAGGAAGGTCATCGCAAGGTCCTCGTGTTAAGCGCGAGGACTCGACACAATCATTCGATAACGAGAACGCAGAGAATGCGTCAGGAATGAGGGTATGTCTAAAAATCTCGACTTACATATGGATAACTAACTTATCACCGTGCAGACCATCAAGACGCCTGCCGCCGAAGACATTCGACAGCTTATCATCTCACCGAACTCAAACCTTTTGGCCATTCTGACGACCTACACTGTACATATCTGCGTCCTCCCAGACCCCTCTCACCTTACCAGCGAAGATGTTGGCCTTCTCAAGCCTAAGATCTTCACCCTCGGACCTACCACACACGTTACTTCTCGATCACCCATTGCCTCTGCTCTATGGCATCCTCTGGGAGTTTCTGGCACTTGCATTGTCACAACTACTGCTGACGCTATCGTGCGTGTCTGGGAATTGTCCACTACCGATCGATGGTCATTCGACACACCTAGTACGTCTGTCGATCTGAAGAAACTGGTGGATGGTACAACTTTGGATCAGGACTTTTCTGCCTCGACATCGGCCACCAACACAGCTTTTTCGCCCGACTCGTTTGAGATGGAGGTCGCTACTGCCAGCTTCTCTACTAAAGGGGCTGGTGGCTGGAACTCTATGACTCTATGGATAGCCATGCGAGAGGGAGATGTCTATGCCTTGTGTCCTTTGCTACCTCAGAAATGGGCACCTCCCCCTACCTTGATTCCCTCCCTCTCAGTTTCAATCGTCACTACAGTTGCTAGTATCGAGGATGACCCCGAGGTTAGAGAGCGGGAGAAGCTCCTCGCTCAACAGCAATTGGAGTGGATGGGCGAGCTGGACTCTCAAGAGCCGACGATTGTCGAGGGACCGCTTGGCGAGCCTATCACAGAAATCTATACACGACCAAACCGACCTGGTATCATTCCCCGCCTGCAAGGACCGTTTGAGCTTCAGTCGGATCCTGAAACTGGCGACGAGCTGGATACTTCGGTTACTGATATGCTTGTGATCGGAAAGAAGACAGAGACGGAGGAGCTCATGATGGGCGAAGAAGAAGATCTCGATATGGATGATGGGGACCAGGAAGGCCTGTCTCTTACTGTGGTCTGTCTTCTGTCGACAAGCGGACAAGTTCGCGTATATCTCGATCTCGAAGGTATCCAGGCTCAGTGGTTGCCTCCCAAGAACAAGAATAAGCTCGGTCGACTCCTAGCCGAATCTGACCCCCCTTCTCTCCTCTCTTTCCAGGCCATCGACACAATGAGCCCAGTTGAAGTCAACGAGGAGAGCTGGCCGGTATTCAGTACCGATGTGACGTCTCGCTACAACTTCTTCGTCACCCATCATGCCGCTATCACATTCATATCTCTTACCTCTTGGATCTTCCGCCTTGAGAGTGAGCTGAATGGAGATTCTGAAGCAGGAACTGATTTCAGAATTGGCCTGCTCGTCAACTCCCAGTCATCGAGAGACCGTATCTATTCGCAGCCCACTGCTGATATTGCAGTTCCCTTAGCTGCATGCAATGTCCTACGGGATCCTGATGTTGGGTACTTCCTCCTCTCAGCTACTCCTTATGAGCCTATTGCCTTGACCTTCGATACGCCCGAAGTTGATCTTGCTCCGATTCGACAGGAAAGTCCCCAATACGAGCGCGAAGCCAGCATGGCGCCACTGGACTTCTACGAGCCTCGCCCTGTTTTTAACCCATCGCATGCGTTCGATGAGGGTTCTGCTCTGCCTACTCTACTGGAGAGACTTCGTACATCTCGGCACAAGACGGTCGTTAACCAGGAAGTGAGACTAAGCCCACTTACACTGCAGATCTTTACCGACGCGCATAAGGTCTTGGCAGATGAGACGCACCGCCTTGGAATGGCCGCGGCTGAAGTATTTCGGAGATGTGAGCTTCTCCAGAATGAGCTAAAGCAGCAAGTCATGAAAGCCAATGAAGTGAAGGGCAAGATCGACACAATTAACGGGTTGCATCGCGATGGAGAAGCGGAGAATGCTATGTATGATCGACGAGTCGCAACAGCAAAGGACCGACAGGGTCAGCTTGCTGAACGCCTTGAAAATCTGCGCAAGATTGTAGGCAAGGCGACGACTCGTGACTTAAGCGCCAAGGAGCACGCATTTGTGGAGGAGGTTAGATCCATGGAAGCAAGCATGTCAGCTCCGGATTATGCAGAGCTCGCGTCAGGAAAGGCGAAGCCGTCACCGGCGCAGGCCAAACAGTTGTGGAAACGTCTGGAAGATATCAAGCACCTGCAGGCCGATCTTGCAGCCGAGGTGGAGGCCATGAATAAGGCGACAGGGGACACGGATGGGCCCGCTACACCCTCGGCCGAGTTACGGATCCCGCATGAGGTTCGACGGGCCAAGATGCAGCAGGTTCAAGGGCTGCTCTCGAGAGAAACAGCATTGGTGGAAGCTGTCACTGCGCGATTGGAGCGTCTGCAGACCAATACCTGAAGCTGAAAACATGTACGATACCTACGACCCTGAAGAGTATAATAAGACGTATCCCCGGTTGGATTTTCAAATTTCGAACTTCACTTGTTGTTCCCTGAATATATTTTCTGTGCCAAACTTCTTTTTTCTTCAACTTTTTTTTCTTCCAAATGCAGCCAAAGTTAAAAGCTGAGAAAGTCTTTCCTTGACTTGGACGACGAGTGAGGCTACCATTAAGGCGAGATCGTCAATATAGCATCCACACGTCAATCACATCTACTATGCCCAACAGCCAAGAGTGGTAAACCTGGAACAAAAGAAAGCACAATTGATGATAACGGAGACAGGAATTGATGGCATTGTCTAAAGTCCCTGGAAACCTCATCAGGCTCACAACCCCTGTTGCTATCAGCATAGATATTGCTTTGTTGAGTAGCGACCAGGTGGTGGTTTATGCTTCTCTGTGGTCCAATCACGAAAACAAGGCGCGGAGAGACAACCAACCCCGAAAGCGTCAGCCCATCAACTGTTTATGTGGCTACGATGCCTGCCTACTTCATTAGTTGTTTGCTGATGTTTCTGTTCTAGTTTGCATGCTTTTATTGATTTCCAACTTGGAACAAAGCACGAGATCAAAGAAAGCGGCTGCTTTGAGGTGGTATATGTACTACAAAAGAAAAGGGACGCAACATACAAGGCGGATACATCGGTGCGGATGGTTGCGAACGATGCTGACCACACAAAAAAAAAAAAGGAAGATCCTTGAATTGATTCAAAAACCACTGGCTGAGACAGGCTAGATATGTTGCCTTAGATGCAGCCTGCGGTATAGAATGTTTTAGACAGTGGCTGGCCTAAAGGGAATGCAGTGTGCCTGTACCTGTTACCAATCATTGGCTGTTGGGAATAACACTCTGGTTCCTATGCGGTAGCCACGATATTGCAGCCCGTTGTTGTGCTGCTTTCGACGACGTGTCTGCTTTTTGAGGTCCGGCCCAACGCTTTGGTGGTATCACGATTACGAATTGTCTATTGTTAAGCTTTGCCTGACTTTACACATTGTGAAACACGAGAATGGATTCGGTGACAGAAGGGTTCAAAGCGGCAGAGCTTTGTGGACGGATGCGTGGAATATGGTGCCAGGTTTGTACGTTTGTACCTATCCCTCGGCTATACATACCTACAACTCTGGATAGACACATTAGTGGCCGGCTGGCTTCTCGCCCTGGTACAGCTATACTCTTGTGGGGGCGTCATCTATCAACTTGCTAATCTCCTTCCTGGTTGATGTATGCCAATTGGTTATGGGCTGTTATACGCAGTCCTCTTCTCGAGCCACACCCTCCGCCTTCACCCTGCATGCTATCTACATAAAGGTGTTGCATTTCCTCTCTCTCTCTCTCTCTCTCAATTGATAGTTATACTCACTATATCATTACTATCACCTCTCTGCGACACTTTCAACGATACCTTGTAAACCTCTTTCTCTCATCAATGACCCTGTTGCGTCGAGCCTGTCAGAATCCAGCACTTCCATCTCAGTCAGCTATGGCGCCTCTTCACCTAGACCTGGAGAGTCTTACTCTACGTGAGTGAAGGATTCTTCTGAGCAACTCTCAAAATGCACACAGCTAACTCGGCCTGATACTTCAGAAAACTGCCGTGCTTTTGTTGGAGGCCAGGATGCCGAATTCAGCGTCTTGACCCGGATCGACTCGAGTGATGAGTGGTACGCTTTTGTTCTCAAGACAGAAAGTGGAAAGCGTACAAAGATTCTTGAGAACAAGGCATCGAGACCCGATCGTGCCCTCGAGCTGCTTCACGAGGCCTCGGCGCGTGTGGCTCATCAATATGTAACCTGCCACGGTTACGATCTCCCTCCCAGTACCACCTTCAAACCTTCAAGTGGTATGCGTGGTGGCTTAGTGAAACCAGATGTTATTGCCTGCGGGTCTTCTGACAGCGAGGCATTTGCGTCTGACTCTGACGATTCTGTGCTTCCTCCCCGTCGATCTCATCGCCGTGGTCACCGCAGCAGCCGAGGAGTTAATGAAGCGGCGAGTACACACACAGAGCGAGAGGAGGCACATTCTGCTAGCGACAGCGATGAGCCCACTCGTCGTCGTACTCCTTCTTGGGGGATGGGTTTTCCTCATCGTCCAGCCGGAATGCATATGCACAACCCTCCCCAAGCATGGGGCCATCCGATGCAAGCTCCAGCTCCAGTTCCAGTTCCAGCACCACACCCTGCCCCTATTCCAGGTGCTCGACCAGTTCCATCGATGGTCCCTCCACCACCAGGCGCCAGAAACATTCCCATTCCACATCCGATGGGCAAGATGTATTCCGCACGTCTTAGCATCAACTGGCCTGGCAACGGCAAGAGAAACATGCTCGTGAACGTGACGCCAACTCTTCACTGTCTGCAGGTGCTTGCAACGAACGAGGCAAACTTACGTCCCATGTCATTCTCCAACCCCTCTGCGCCACCTTACCACCCTCTACCAGGTCGTGGCAACAATGGTAACGGAGCTCTCAGAGCCACAGTCCGCCGTGTCACCCTGGGCGAGGACGACACATACGAGATGGCGGCTTTTGGCAACGACTTGACTGGTTTGTTCCGCAGCACTTCGAGCATCCCCAAGTTCGATATTGAAATTGTGACGGCGGCTTTTCCTCCGATGCCACCACCGCCACGTCCTGTATCGGCTGCTTCCTCTCGCAGCAGCGTCGACATTGCAGATTGAGAACACTACACACTAGAAGAAGGTTTCTTTTATTCGGGAAGTACTTGATACGAGTACCGTTACAGTCTTTTCAGGGATTGATCAGGCATTAGTGGGCATATGGATATGGCGAATCGGTCGGGAGGTCAGGAACATCAAGATAGGTATGTTAGGTTAGGGGTTGGACATAGGAGTTTAGGATACCAAACTGTGCGCATTCGGTTATCAGCGCGTTATAAGTAGAATGTATTCTTTGTGTCTATCGCCTTTCATCTACACCTTTTGTCTTTTGTTCATGGTAAAAGGGCATGTGATATGAGAAGGGATTAGCTTAATTGAATAGGTGCATATTTGACTGCCTTGGAATAAAGCTTAAAGTGTTTTCTGCATATTGGAACTGTATTACCCCTGATGCTTACACGTGTGTAACCCACGGACCTCTCTGATGATAGAATGACTGGTAGTATTTCGGTTTGATCTTCATAAGTGCAACGTTTAACTCTGCGTTAGTGTTGGAGGCTACAGTCAGAAAGATAGGCTAGGATCTACGTTAGCTTCCTCAGCTTCCGCCTCACTTATTGACAAATGACCAGATTATGATAGAAACTTGACTTACTTAACTATTGCAAGACGATGTGAGACTGATGATAGTGGCCATTTAGAGATGATGAAGCAGGCGGGAGTTGTTCCAGTGTCTGGCTGGGTATTGCTTAATGAGGCGGTATAGAATCGTATGGCTAATACTGTAGGTGGTATGCAGCAATGGCAGGGGTTAATATTACGGGAGACAGGGATAGTTTTGTGACGATGATCATATTCCGCTTTGACGATATCACAGGATAGATATAAGTGTGTATATAATCAAGTCTCGTTATATCCGTACGAGTATTATGATGTTGGTGTTGAATCGTTCCACGTATAATATTTCTCTGATACATTCATATAGCAATGAATGCCACAGTCATCAACGATGTTTCTTCACCGACTTGGGTAATATTGTGTGCAATATGCATGCACGCCCATATATAGCGTCCAACCCGTCGGGATGCGGTGTGACTGTTACTTGGCGTAATAAACTCGAAAGAAGGAGGCCCTTGGCAAACAGTTTTCCGATGTTGCCAGCCTCACGACATGAGATATCACGAATAGGAGTGAAGTTGTGTATATACACTAACTACACGAGAGTGAGCATATGGCAGTCAAGTGACCGTTCCAATACCCATGCTTTATGTATAGGGCTCCTTCTGACGCTGAAGCCTTGGACAGGTAAATGAGGCCTGCGACTCTTTACCGCTGCAGCGGCTCACAGCGTTCGGAATCCAGCAGCATGGTACGGGGGGCGATACGGTGTGAGCATGGAAACGAGGCGAGGGGCGGCATGAGAGTGATATATACTGGGCTTATAGTGACCTTTCTACAGGTCAGGAGGCACTGAGAGGCAAGGATGAGGTTTTGGAGAGGTTTTGATAAGGGTAGATTATGGTAGGGCAGGACAAGGGGGGTGTTGGTTGGGGGTGAGGCTGAGACTGAGGTGCAAGTAAGTATAAGAGGAGGAGAGTGCATTTGTTGTAGTTTAGGTTGTAGATACAGCAGCTGATGTTGACTGTCACTGGCACAATGCACCGCATTGATGCCATCGTTAGATGTGACAAGGCGTACTAGCTTCTGCTTCGTCTTTGTTAGAAATTGCCTGTTGGAGAATATGAATATGTCTTGTGTATCATAGGTCGGCCAGGCCTTACACAATGCACGATGAGAGGCCTGAAGCACTATGTTTGGTATTGGTATACACATCTGTGATGCCAGATTATACTGAGTTCTAGGTTCTAGAACAGTCGATAGTTCAACGTGTATTGTTTCACTGCGTAGTCGTGTCTACTGCAACGACTCTATCGTCTGAAGCTGGTAACAAGCCTCACTCTGTATCGATGCTACCAACCGGCCTCTGTCCGACCTTGTTGTTTAATCACTCCATCTTCTTTTCCTCTAGAGCGGCAAACGCCTTGGAAACTTGCTGCCAACTATCACGCAGCAGCACTATACGTCGAGTCAGCACACGTACTTGTCCCTTCCCCTCTACAGCCCAGAACTAGCATCACGCGTTACTTACCAAGAGGCATAACGGCCCAGGGAAGATTGAAACCCACGTAGTAGACCCAAAAGTACAGCGCCTCGGGGCGACTGTACGCCACGCCATGCACCCTCGACTCGTTCCAGTTGGTCAGGTAGTAGAGGGCGACGCCGTACGCATGCGCCGTGCACACGATGACCTGCACGACGTGGCGGCTGTGCCAGTCCTTGAGGATGCCGACCGCTGCGAGGAGCGAGAGGGGACCCCATGCGAGCTTTGCAGAGAGGGGGACAAGTTGTGTAAGACGTTGGAAGAACCATTGAAAGAGAGAGGAGGGGCGGAGTGGCTTACAAATGTGATTGTCTCTACGCTCACGGTGAAGATGTCGTGAGTGAGGTAGCGGGAGTCTGAGAGCGTGTATTCTTTCCATAGCTGGGCGAAAAGAGTTGACATGCTGGGTAGTTGATGGCGATATACGAGATAGTATCCTTTGAAGGTATCAGTTAGTGGCCACTGAAGCTGTGTGATACCAGAGGCTTGAGATTCAACACACCTTCAAAAGCCACATGCAAGAAAGCGCCTGTAATTCGAACTTCAAGTTAGTCTTTGCTCTTCTCGTTTCGTGCAGATGCATAGTTAGTTATGACTTACACAGCGCAAACCAAGCAACAGCGAAGCGATCAATAGGGCGAACTGGTTTCTGAGTACGTGTAGTCTGCCACAGGGCAACGACGACAACAGCACCGACTATGGCACCAAATGTAACTATCAATTCTGTGACTCCAGTGATGTTGGGGATATAGCCTGGGATCACGGCGTCCAATGGGAAGTATGGGTGTTTAGGGTCCGCCATTGCTCAAGATGAATGTAGTTTATGGTGGACTTTTGAAGACAAGAAGTCATGCCAGTGATACACTTTTGAATATAAGAACTTTCCAGCAATATCTTGATCAATTGACTGTTTTTTAATGCTGACGATGCTCAAGAAATTGAGTTTGGCCATTTGGTCAGATGAAATAAATAGCCAGCCCCCTTGTCTATCACGTGATAGTCTTTCAGTTACAATACAAAAGCGATACTAATGTCTTGTTCATCTGCTTCACTTAATGTGAGAAGGCTTGATACTGCCAATCGTATAAGTCTATGACAAAAGGCAACTGTTGAAGCAAGAGTCGTGGTGGCTTCATATCCTTGTGTGTGAGCACATAACCAACCCGCTCTGAAGAAGCTTAAGGATGAATATAATAAAGTACAAGCAATTAAATGCAAGTACAATTATGTAAAAAGAGTTCTTAGTAGTTAGTAGTACACCTCACCTTTCATGAGAACCCTCGCCGTCCGCAAAAGCTGCGCAGACTCAATCTTGCCATCTCGAATAACAGTCCCAATATCAACCCTTCCACTTGGGTGTCCGATAGTAACCGTATCCTTGGTTTTGCCTCCCACAAGATCAGACGCAATAGTTCCCTTCAGCTGAGAAGCAGCTCCCAAACACAGCGCGAGGGTCAATGGCACGGCCTTGTGTGCCTGCCCCATGGACAAGGCGAGGCATCTGATATCGACGTCTGATGAGCTGCTTGAGGGGAACAGGAGAACTATCTTGGGGACGCTCTCGGTTTTGGGATCGAGACCCATTAAGCGAGCGCCAGATTGGCGTATTTGTTCCAGTTTTGCCTTGAGGGAGGGATCTGCTTCCACGATGGCTGGCGTGAGGGCCATATGATCTGCCAGTCCCAAACTCTCGGTGCTAACAAAAACACCAGGGTTTCCAACATCCACAAGAGATGCCTCTATTTTGGTACCGTCTTCTAGCTCGAGTGTGTCGACGGCGTTTCCTGTTGGGAGGGCTTTTCCGGTCTTTGCACCAGCCGGGTCGAGGAAGCTCATGATCACCTTTGACCCTGTGCCTGGCACTCCATCCATAACATAGTCGCCCTCATGTGTATATCTCAAAGACTCGCCATCCACTCGAAACTTTGATGCCATGACCTTGTTGGTATTCGTGTTCAGAAACCGCACAGTCGCCCACTGCAAACCATCATGCCCATCCTTCTCGACAGTTTTCGGTGATATCAAACCACTATCCCACGCCGCAGGGCCAACCAAAGAGGACATGTTCCCGCAGTTCCCAGCCATGTCAAGACTGCCATCTTTGATTCCAACTTGCACAAAAGTAAAATCTACATCAACATCCTCTCGCGAGGGTGGTCCTAGGATGACGATCTTAGAGGTCGATGAGATGCCCGAGCCCATCCCGTTCAGCTGTCGTCCGTACGGATCAGGTGAGCCCATTGCCGAAGGGAGAACCTGATTCCATTGAGATTCGTGAGGGAGATCTTTGCGGTGGATGACGAGACCGTTCGATGTGCCTCCTCTGGCGAACCAAGCCGGAAAACTTGAGGATGTCATGAGACGGGTTTGATATAAGAGGGTTGGCGGTGGTTGGAGTTTGACTGAACGAATAATATGACGTGATAATATGGTACTAGATGCCATGTTTATAGATTCAACAAGTAAATTGGAGTTGAGATAAATAAAAGTGTCTTGTATAAGTGAAGTCGATGTTGAGATTCAGTATGTGATGTGCGGGTGCAACTCGGAGATCCGAGACCTCGGCCTGTCAAAGGCGCTGAATCTTTAGTGGGTGATGCACTATAAATTTGACCTCGTCTTGGGAGTTTCACTTTGCATCTACAACTAACTGCAGCGGAAGAGTAAGGTTGTATATTCACTATCAAAGTAATTCAACCATAATGTCCTGATCTCCACATGAAATGCCAAGCAAAACTAACTAACTCGCCATCACCAAAAGAAATAATAAATAAGAAAAAAGAAAAAAGAAAACGACAAACAGTAACTGCAGAGCAAGCCCGGGATCCCTCAACCCGATAACCAGAGAAAAACAAGAAAGACAAAAGACCAAACAAAATAAAGGACAATTAATCCTCTTCATACCAAAACCTCCTCATGACCCTCTCCGCATAATCCTCATCCAACCCCCAATTCTCAACTACATCCTCAATCCCCTCCTCCATCCTCCCCACGTACTCATCCCTCGGCACATCCTCCTCCACCCTCTCACTATCAACATACACCAGCGCCCTCAGCGTCTCGTCCTCGTCCTTCTTGGCGCTCGCCCACTTGACGTCGACCTGAAACTTCTGATATGCCCACGGCACACCCTCGTACCCGTCCAGCCTCTCTTCGTCCTCTGGCGGGACAAGATATAACAGGCCGTAGACACCGTCTTCATCATCGGCCTTCTCCTTTCCTTTCCCCTTTGCCCGGGTGGTGAGCTGCTTGTTCTCTTCGGCATCGGGGGTATCTTCGTCTGAGTCGATTGGCAGCTGCACCACGTTTGCGTAGCCGCGGGCGTTGATGATCCATTTCCAGCCTTTGAGGTACGCCAGGCCGACGGGTGTAGAGTATGGGCAGCGCTGTCGCATCTGTTCAGTTGAGAGGTTTGACCCGTAGGCAAAGTATAGAACCTCTGAGAGGTTTTCCTGCATCAGAGTCATGGTGCTGTCCTGTGACGGCTGGCTGTCTCCTTGGGAACTCATAGTTGAGGGTTTGTGGCTCAGATGTGGTTGGCTTATATATACTATAAGCACCGTCCGTGTAAGTAGTCTAATGTCCTTGACCTGTGATACTGTAATAATGGATGATCAACCTACCAACGTTAGGTAGCGTAACGGTAGTGACTCTTCTCTTCGGCGTAGACTCAAAATATCAGCGTGAGCTTACAAGATGTCGGCGTCAATTTCTTCTTGTCGAATGGTTTGTATAAAGATTAATATCAAGGCATGAATGGTTGGCGACCTAACGCCTCAAGGCAACGGAACTTTGTGACGTTAGGGGCTGGGCTGGGCTGGCTTGTGAACAGGCAGCAAGGCGCTCAAGCCTCGCTCCGCCTCAAATTCAACCAGTCACTACAATCTATTGTGTACACTTTTGAGTCACAAAGAGAGAGAGAGAGAGAGAGAGTCTGTGTATAATGGAACTTTGGTATAATCCCCTGTCTCTTGAGATCCTCTGATTGTCTCTTTCTCTTTGTCTCCGTCTTTCTCCGTCTCTGCCTTTGACTCTCTCCATCCCTTCCTCTCCCTTACAACATTGCTCACATTATAGCCTCCCATCATCTACCTACTAAACTCCATCCCGTTCTCTACCGACAAAATGCTGTCAATCCTTCCCAACCCTCAGATGTAATCCTCTCTCTAGTCAGGGTAACAATTAAATAAACAGAGCGAATGTGGTATCGCAAAAACAAAAACAAAAATCAATCATCAAGCATAATATCCTCTTCATATTATGCATTCATTCTCTTTCCTTTCCCTCAACTCGTCCCCTGAGTAGATAGATTACCACTCCTCCAACTCCAATCATAAAGCTCATCATATCCTCCAGCTCCCCTGCCTGCCTGGCCCTTCAAATACCAATCCTGTCTTATAGCAACATTGAGCAAATCATAAGTCATCTAACTTTAACTTAGGACTCAAAGCGAGCCCCGTAAACCCGGGTCGCATTTGCTATTAGGTGATGGGGATCAAGAAGGGGCTGAGTATCAGCTGGTCCGCGCTAGGTCGCAGGTTATGATCAATCTCAAAGGTTTGAGCAAGAAATTCTTTGGCGGCCTCGCTCGCATGCTCTGGGATTGTGGGAGCCGCCTTTCCGCCCCCGATCTTAAAGATGGCTTGTAGCTGACTGCAATCGGGGAATGGGTGACTTCCGGTCATCATCTCCACCACCAAACACCCAAGCGACCAGATATCCGCCTTTCGAGTGTATGATGTTTGCTTCACTACTTCGGGAGCCATCCAGAACACGGATCCCTGTAGCGAAGGACGGTGCTTGTTGTTGTTGGCACCGTTGAGGATATTGGAGGCCTCCAGTTTCTTGGAAATTCCGAAATCGGAAATTTTGATAGTTCCCTTATTATCAACCAGAATGTTGGCGCCTTTGATATCACGATGGATAATGTCCCGGTTGTGCAGATAGGAGAGACCAGTCAGAATCTGTCGCACAAAGCTGCGCACCAGCGGCTCTGGAAGAGCACCATACGAGTTAAGTATAGTCTGAACTGAACCACCAGGCACATACTCGAGGAAAATGTTGAGGTACTCTGTCGACGAACTGCACCCAAGATACTGCACAATGTTGGGGTGTCGAAGATCGCGGAGCAAACTTATTTCTCGCTTGAGTGCATCGATCATGCTCTTCTTGCGAGTATCGCCTTGGCTGTTAGCTCCTGGAGCAGGTGCCTCGACCTGCTTCACAGCAAGAAGCTCGCCTGTAATTGCATGCAGGGCCAGATACACACTGCCGAATGATCCTTGGCCGATGAGCGCTCCCTTCATCCACTTGTCCTCGCCCCATGACTCTCCAGCCAGAAAGCTTTGTAGTTCCTCATCCACGTCGTCGCCGTCATTTGTCAACGTCTGACGAAGCTCCTGGAACGACCCGGAACCTGTTGAGTTATCACCATCATAGTAGCTCGTAGCCGTGGTGTTGCCCTCCGGGTCGGTGACGCTCAAAGCGGCTGAGTCAGAACCACTCTCGGTGAACGAGACATAAGATTTGCGGTCGGGCTCGAGAGAGGATTCCTCTTGCAGAGTATCGAGCACTGATGACGTTACTGAATCGCGGTTGTACGCATTCTGAGGGACCCGGATATGTTGGGAGTCACGCGTCTTCACCTTGGCCAGTTGCGAGTTGGCATTGAGCCAAGAGTCAGCAATAGTTGGAATAGGGGGCGCATCCTGAATACTAGAGGCAAAGCTGAGGTTGCTGGCCACGCTGAGTCGGCTGTTGACCTTGCTCAAGCGAGTCGACCTTCGCATAGAAAGCCGAGCTGTACGGTCAATGTCCTCTCTGGTATGGTCAGGGAAGTAAGAAGTAAGATCAGACGCAATCAGTTCGCTGGGGGGTCGGAGACCTCCAAATTGTCGGAGAGCGCCAACACGTCGAGCTGGTCGTGATTCCGTTTCATCCGCAGGACGCTCGAGGTCCTTGGCTGCGTTATGTAGATTTCGCTCGCGGTCCTGGTACGAGATGGGCGATAACGGAGACTGAAGCTGGTCGTTCCACTTCTCCCCAAGCATCTTCTGAACCTTGAGTTGGCTTCGCTTGTCCACCGTCTCGAGGGCCCGGGCATGCTTCTGTTGCTCTTCTTCCATGGCGATGGCTGCAGCGCGCTGCAATTCCGCCTCACCTGGTTCGCCTGCCGGGACTCTTCTTAGTATCAATCGATTCCTCTCTGGTCTTCGCTGGTCCTTGATTATGCGCCAGAGTTCCGTGTCGCCCAGTCGTCGAGTTTGGCCTGGATCCGGGTCGATACCGGCCAGGACCCAGAAGCAATAGTTTCTCTCGTGATCCTCGCGCAGGGCGAATTTTCGAAGCGTCACACGCATGACCTCTTCGCAAGTGTTGCATCCGGATATCTTGACGACCTTCGTAACGCCGCCAGTCGATATAACGCGAATAACTTCTTGACCCTGTGGTAAGGCAGCCATCAGTGAACCGTCCATACTGGAGTTATTCCTGGTATGGGTTGTTACCAGACGGTTTGCCGGAAGATCCGGGTTGGTAATCACAATCCTTTGCCCTTGAGCATTAGGATTGGTGACATATGTTTTACCTCTGGCCCGCATGTTGCGCAGGTCGGTGCCAGGCAGAGGGGAGTTGGGCCTCGAGGATGTCTTGCCGTTGTCCAGAGCACCATGCAAGTCTATTTGTCTTGAATACCGTTTGTTAGATGCTGATGTGGGGACACTTCGTGATGTGTGCATTCGTGGCGAGTCGTTGGGCCCCGTGATATGAATATCGAGCCCACCGAATGAGTCCTAGACAGTCACGGTCAGTCTGTGAGCACTGCAGAGATGACAATCGCTTATAGCCTACCCGATTCCGCTTCTTCTCGTTGGCATAGGCCCTAGTCCGTAGTTTCTTAATACTGAGGAAAAGGCGGACGCGATCGCCGACTTTCTCGACGCCCATTTCTTTGAGCACGTCCTTGTCCATCTCCAACAGGTTCTCGCCGTTGATGTGATTCTTTCGGAAGATCTTTTCATACTCGCCACACTTGACGGATCGCAGGTACTCGCATACTTGTTCTTCGTCCCAGTTCTTGACGGATTCGGCAGGGTCGTTTTCGGTGAATTCGGATTCTGTTGGACTGCCGTAACCACCTGTAGAGGGCATCGTTGGAGCTCTTCGAGGCGGGGCCATTGCGGGCTGGGAGGAAACGGGAGTGAGAGAAGAAGGGCCCATGTTGGCCGGGAACGACGTTTTTGAAGCCAGCATGGCCATTGTGAAAGGCGACTGGTTTCGCGGATAAAGTGTCGAGGGCAATCAAAGGTGTTTGTAAGTGTTGAGGGCGAGGTTGTTGTTCGTCGCCAAACGGCGGCGCCTGAGACACCAAATCGAGGTGGGATACCCAGACCCAGCTGAGTCGATCGATGAAGTGTGTGCGAAGCGATCGGATGGAGGAGGGGCTAGAGCAAATACTCTATCCTAAATTATTAGTAACGTGAAGGCAAACAAGTAAAACAGCGATCAACGCGGAGCACTTCACAAAGAAGTGAAGAAGGTATAGGGAGAGGCCAAGCGAAGCTGAGGTGACGATTGAAGAAGGGAAAAGGTGACGATGGGCGGACAAATGGCAAGTGGCCCGTCAGGTATACAAATTATCAGACAGAGCAGAGGGGAAAATGGGACGGTTTGGCAGGTCGGGTAGGGACGTACATAGTACATAGTACCTCTAGGATGGACTGGTGCAGGGGGACTGGCGGTGGTTGCGGCGAAGGTACCGCCAAAGACAGCGGGTACATGAGCTAGAACACTCTAGTGCGCATCCGTCGTGCGCACGAGCAGTCGACAGATAAGTACTAAGCTAACAAGTAACAACTAGACGTGCAGGTACCTTGCAGATTGCAGCTTGTTGCTGGTACCTTGCCCGTACATAGTAGACGGTGAGGTGGTGCTGGTTCAGGTTTGGCGGGCTTGGCCCTGGCCTACCAGCTCTGGGTCGACTGGATGACTGGACCTGGAACACCGTAGATGAGAAATAACCCCCTGTAGCGATAATCACGCTGTGATGAAGGAATCAATAGACGCCCAATGGTTTGAATGAGCTACTTGACTCGGGGGTCTGATCAATGCGTGGAATATTGTGAGGATGCTTGACCTGCCCAGGTTATGCTATCTGTACAGAGTACCTCGTACAGGGAACGATTAATGCTTGGAGGGCCCGAGAGTTAGGGAGAACTCCACCACGAAGAGCATAAAGAGGAAATTTCGCACGAGAAGATCCCCAGGCTTTGGAAGAAGCAACGAAATGCAAATGCAAATGCAAAATATGGGGCTCGTTTGACTGGTTGAGCGATCTGCTCACGGCGTTGCAGAGAGAGAGAGAGAGAGAGAGATCCACATGCCACGCTGATCGTGACGAAAAAGACAAGGGCAGAGCCGCCGCTAAACTTGCATGCAAAGAGTCTCGTGTATCGGGCTACCCAAATGGGGTAAGGAATTCTTGTTGACTCTGAGGTGGCATAAGCATGGCATGAGCATGATTGGTGCTGGGCTTGATGGTCATGCACAAGAGATGAAGTGGTTTCAGACTTGTTCTACCATCTCCGCCCACGAAACAAGAATGATGAAATGGATGGTATTTCAATATTGGATACGGATATCTAACATCCTAAGATAGAGGCGTGTTGACTGGCGGGCGTTGATATTTAGCGCTTTCCATTGAAACTACGGATAAAGGACAAAGACCTGACGGGTAGTGACAGATTACACTGCATGCCCTGAAGCATTGCCTTTCAGTGTGACTCCATGCCACTGTCACCGCCTGTAGCTGTCTACTATAGGGCAAATGTATACTGATTCGTGGAGTGTTGAAGTATGAAACAAGTGAGCCTAGACCCTGGATCCTGGGATCGGGGGCGCCTGCAAATCCCAATGATAGGTCAGAGCCCTGTCCATGATGAAACAGACCGTGTTTCGACCGGGGTCACTCGGATGACGCTGTCCGAGTTAAAAGGGTTCAACTGCAACAGTAAGAGAAGAGAGAAAGACTGATGACTGATGACTGATGACTGTACATATGATGATCATGCGCTTCAACTAAACACCAGACACCCAAGAAAACCACGTGTTGGTATTCTTCATATCTTCGAGAAACAATACTGGAATGCAAATATGCTTACGGCAGACTCTCAGACCATTCATTAGTGGACGCCAACCAAAAAGAAGGCTGAATCTAATACTTGCTTACAATTGCTTACCTCAACCTCGCCTCTGGTATGGAGGCTGTTGTCCTTTGTTATCATGTGGATATAATTTCTAATTACGGCCTCGCGTCTTTGTTTATGGTTCATGTCATGATCCATAGATAGACACATCTTGCCTGCTATAGACTCATATGATCGATATCTAAGTTACAGCTACCAGGTTACAGGCTGCCTTCAATCTAACCGCAGACCGTGGTTGCGCATTGGGCATGTCGCCTCGTAATCCATTATAATAACACGGCTACAGATCGGAAAGTGGGCAACTTATTAGAGGTAATAACCCATCTTCAGCCCCATCTTGTATATCTGCTAGTGATATAGTAAAGGGGTAGCGCTGAGGTTTGAGGATCAGATGAGGAATGCATCCAATATTTCCAGCAGCTGAACGAACCCAGCATCACGAAGCTATATGGATCAAAATATTTCAAGGAAGTGTATAAGACGCATACCGGCACTGACCACCTGCTGGCCGTCCGATCCGATCGTGTTGTTTATAATGCTAATGCGAAACCAGCAATCGAGTATTACCATTGCGTTATGTCCCGTGCTTTAGCTGCCATGCGCCAAATATTAACGCCATCGCCGACGTTAGATGTCCGTATCTGAATCGGATCGATAGACCAAAATACACTACTAGGCAATTGGATGAAGTAGCACTGCGTCAGAAGTGAAGTCAGATATATATGGATGTGTACCAGATGCAAGCTATAGTTCACTGTAGAGCGTTGAAGAAGCCCCTAAAATAGATTCATGTATCAAATCTTTGGCTTTTGGTATTGGTCCTGCATGATGTAAGTCATTTCACAACCCGATGGGTCTGCTCCAAGTTCAAGAGCTTTGTTGGAACCCAAGGCCTGATGCTTCAGAAGGCATCGATACAGGACATAGGCTTCGTCCACATGTTTCTTGGTGCTTTTCTTGTCCAAAATCTTCTGCGGTTGTGGTAGTACTTTGTGTGTTCCAGGCGTTTCCTTTGGGTTGTTCTAAGTTGTGAGGGTTAGGATAGGAACCTTGCATAGTGCACATCCACATGATAGACATACATGATTGTTCTCTAAGTTTACAATAAGCAGTAACACGAGTGCTACAGTGCATTGGCGGGTAACCGTTCGTCTTCCTCCATTACCCGATGCTCTCTGAACTCAGCTCGTCATGCTTGAGTGATAGGCCTAGGTCTGCGCCTGGGGATAGTTGCAATGGATTCATCCGAGGCACCCAAGAACCAATTCGAAACCGACAAGTACGTTTGCCATGCCATAGCTTTTGTATGGATATCATCAACAATCATATGAATAATTAATTTCCAAAATCGAGACTAAGTATTGGAAATTCAGGTTTCTACCTACTATAAATTCCAATCGATAATATGGGGTCTGCAGCGTGCCAATACCCTGGGGTAGATCATTGTCAATAGCCACAGTCCTGTGATTGGCCGGTTGTCTTGTATTTTCCTAGGTGTAAGCCAAGACCTTCCCTAGGTACGCATTATCTCAGGTTTGGCGTATAGGGTGCCGAATGAGAGGGTGATATTCAACCTACTAAGAACAGGTATACATGATAAGAATTTATTCGATTATTACAATAAGCAGGGACTATATTAGGTCGATTTCGATGTTGAGAGACATGCCTCCAGGGCCTTGACGACCTCTGAAGTCACACTCTTAATCGCTTCCTGGAGGATCCCAACCGTATGGTCCAACTCATTTTTAGTAACCACATATAGGGGAGATATGATAACATGGTCAACATGCACGTCTCCTGTATCGCCCAGTTTACCCAGTATATTCAAACCCAACTCAAGCGCTTTATCGACGATCCGGTGACAGAGCCTCATGCTCGCTGGGAACGGTGTTTTGCTCCGGGTATCTTGAACAAACTCAACAGCCCAGAACAGCCCACGCCCGCGAATATCGCCAACAAACTCCAAGGGGCCGTTGTTTGCTTTTAACAGAGTCTTTAAGGCCTTCCCCATCTCTTGAACCTTTGTTAGAAGGTTTTCCTCTCGGATAATGCGTTGGACCTCCAGTGCTGCCGCGCAAGCTACGGGATGAGCCTGTACGGGTTGGGTCAGTCATTTCCACGTAAACCGAACTACATAGCATGTAAATCATACCTGGAACGTGTGACCGTGAGCCAACCCTCCTGATCCATCAGCAAGAGCATCGAAGATCTTGTCACGGAGAAATACACCCGACAATAGCACAAACCCTCCACCCAATGCTTTGCCTATCATCTGGATATCTGGCCCAGAAATTTCCTCCTGCTCCCAACCATGCATGGTGCCAGTCTTTCTCATACCACACATAATCTAACATGTACAAAGTTAGCAACAAGACTTGACCAACAGCTGGTTCATCTATTTTGCCACCACTTTGGTTATCTCAGGGCGTCCAAAGCCAAGACATGATACAGCTGGGCCAGCTGAGGCATCGAGGACCTCTCGACCAGACTTTAGAAAGAGAGAGACGCCAGAGGCGGAAATGACCTTTTCGGGTCGCTGAGCAAAGGAACGATGAAGTAGATTAGAGTTGGAAACATAAGGGTGAGCCATGCTGAATAGCCGCTGCTCGTTGCTCCTTATTGCTGCTACTTGGTTTCATGGATAGGTCCAAAAGAGTTGGGGTATATGATATATCCGTCATATATCGAGATAGTCTCTTATCGTCAGTAAAGAGTAAAGGCGACCTAACTCAATTTTCACCCCCTGAGCCAACCCCGAATTCAGCAGTTCTAAACTCATACCAGATCCCTTCACGAAATCCTATCATTAGCGCTATGGGAGACTGATAGTCATGGTAGAGCAGAGCAAGAGACATGTGTTATTGACACCAGCTTGATCTATGATAGCACATGGCATGGATACCGATCGTCTATTTCAAATATTGCGACGCTGTGTGTTTTTCTATACTGCTGCAGAACAGAGTCTGTCTCAATTCGTAGGATAGCCGAAAACTGAGGTCGGATACCTTGTCAATACCACAAACATCTAATTCTACGAGCTGGAGCCGCTGTGGTGTCTTCTCCCGAGTTACAAAGATATTATTGACTTGGAATGATGGCATGCTATGACTGGAACGTTTTACGGAAAGTAATACACAATATGATGTGTAATTGACAACATTGTTCTTCTTTAATTGAATCATGGATGAGCTGACATGATGGTGATATAGGTTAAGCTATGTAGATGCGAAGAAATTGAGAGATCTCGGCTTCTACCCTGGCAGTTAAGTTCACTCTGGAGTCAGGATACCTAATCAACACGCTCAATTTTTCGATAACATACTTTAACACTGTTAGACTTCTCTGACTTCGAACACTGTACAAATATATCTACAGAGGCCACCTAGACTAGAGAACTGTTTTGTTCGTTACTTTTCTTTCAGTGGCCGATCTCGCAGTCCAGTGGAAACCCCGCATAAACCCCCACTAACTTGATAGGTAGCTTGGGCACTCACTATCTTGGCTCCAGCAACCACACTATGGAGTACTGTTAGTGCATACTGCGCTGCGACTTTTCATCCCACAACCCAAAGGAACCTGGAAAGCATTAACTAACTACTCCATCCATACTCCCATACTCCCCCCCACGATCACGACATCACCATCGTCTTCTGCGGTACACATTCATGTCCAATCCAAGAGGCAGCTGATATCCGGGGTGCATCTTTGACGAGTAAAGGACGACAAATTTTGTGGCAAGGTTCTAAATCGTGCCAATTGAACCCATTCCTGCCCAACTATATCATATCTCACTCAGCTTCACTTTCACTCATCCAATCTACAGTATCATGACCAGCCAACGCAAACCAGTTGTCAGCTTCCTTGGCCCAGTTGCCTCATACACCCACCAAGTAAGCTCACCCCACGGTCGAATTCTTCTTCCTGCGGCAGATCGCATGACACTGACCTGAGCCGATTTGGTTGTGTAGGCTGTTCGTCAGGCTTTTTCTGAGTCCGCCTGGGAATTCCGTCCTGCAGTCACCATAGACGGTGGGTCATTAATGAAGCTTTATGTTCAAGCTGCCCGTCACTAATTCCTCTGGCTTAGACATCTTTGAACAAGTCCAGAATGGCCAGGTACAAGCTGGTGTTGTGCCCTTTGAGAATTCCACGAATGGCTCCGTGGTCTTCACTCTGGACAACCTAGCTGACAGAGCCAATCGCTATCCGGACATTACCGTTGACGGCGAGACATATGTGGACGTACACCACTGCCTTGTTGGTCACAAGAGCACTGTACCAGTCGTCGAGGATGCAGCTGAGGGATCCGGCACTTGCACACCCACAGCCACGGTCCCTTCACCTTCTAAGCCACGGTCCAAACCCCTGGCCAGCCTTAAGCACATCCAGCGGCTGTACTCGCACCCTCAAGCATTCGGTCAATGTACAGCTTTCATCTCCACCTATCTCAAGGGTGTCGAAATTTTCGAGGTTAGTTCGACCAGCAAGGCAGCCGAAATTGTCAGCAAGGATACAACAGGCACCTGGGCTGCCATCTCCAGCGAGCTCGCTGGTGAACTTCACGGTCTTGATTTCTTAGGCAAATCAATTGAAGATCGAGAGGATAACACCACTCGCTTCTTGGTGATTGGAACCAACGCCGCGGGCCCAAAAGACCTGGAAAAAACAAAACAAGCCGTAGCTCAAAAGGGAAGCAAGTCACTGGTCTCTTTCACAGTGCCTCACACATCACCGGGTGCTTTGGCGGATGCACTCAGCTGTTTCCGCGCTTTTAACCTCAACTTGACCAGTATCAACAATCGGCCAAGCCTTGTGCAGCCCTTTCAATATATATTCTTCGTCGAATTCGAGGGCCACAAGTACGACGACCCAGAAGGGCGCGTCAATGGTGCGCTGGACAAGATTGGCCGTGTGGCCGAGAGTTGGAGGTGGCTTGGAAGCTGGGAAAAGCATACATAAACTTACCAACAACAAGCGAACAATTCTCACTTTTAATGAGAGTAATATTCGTGTATCCATTCTAATAATTACCCATGTGTCTGTTGCACACCCATGATACAACACCATCATAACAAGTCAACATGAACTCCCCGTTCGAACCAGGGACAGGAACTCTAGTTCAAATGGCCTGGAGCAACTCCCCGTCCCGTGAGTCAGTGGGGCTGGGCTATTGCGCTGTCTAATGTCGCCATGACAGGTACATTCAGGGTCTCCGGCACAATCAAGGCCATACCGAGGTTCGATGCCGTTGCTGTACGATGATCACGCCGCCACGCCGCCACACGTTGCAACATGCGAAATGTTTTTTCCCCCTTATTATTATTGTTCTTTTGATTTTCTTTTTTTGAAAACGGAATATCGGTCGCTTGTCCACGTCTACAGCAGAATGTTTGATTGGGCTATTGCCAAGGTACTAGCTTCGCCAAGAGTTACATCCATGGAGAAGAGACTTTAAACCCCCACTACCCGGACTACGCGATCCTGTTGGTGATAATGAGTTTACGCCATAAAATTCCCATTGAGGCACTTGCAGAACACAACTCACAGCAGCAGGAAAAGACATCCGTTTCTGGGGCCACAGGATTGGCTTGGACAGGGCTGTATCAGAACGCGTGGGGTCAACAGGAGACACTGACCCTTGGGAATCTTTGCAAAAAGTGGTTGAGGACAGGGATGGTAATACAGAAATAGCCAGGCCTGGACAAAGCCTTGTCACATTGTGGGATGGGATTGTGGATGGGCGCAAAAGTCATCAATGAGAGGCGAGAAAAATCGGCAACTCGAGAGGCATATCTCGTCTTAGTAGCAACAGCGGAGACGACTATTGACCACCATGACGTACTCGCCGCATGCGCAACACTCGAGAGGAGACCACTAATGGCCAACAATGGGCCACACGCCCAGGATCATGGTGGGAGAGTCTAGCCAACTTGGCTGTTAGTCTACGGACCATCGCTTCAACGTTGAAAATCGGGCGATGGTCCGGAGGCTCTCTGGCTCTCCGGAGCTCTCCAGGACCCTCGGGGCAAAACTCTGAGTAGCTTGGAAATGCCTTTTAACTGCTTGAGCTGCTGCTGCGGATCCTGCGAGATTTACTCTTCTCCTCATCCCTTCTGCTACCTCCTCCAGCTTAATGTTGAAGCGACAACATTTATCTGCTATATCTCCCTTTTCTTCCTGGTTCTTTCACCCAAAATGGCGTCCCTCCCTATCTTCACTGCCACGCACCCACGTGCATGCTCTACGGCTTTTGAGCGAGTATGTTTGAGTCCTTTGAACCTTGGCGATTGTGCCGTCTTGCCATTGTTGGCCCGCGACAAAATTGCGCCTTTTTATTCCCATGCTAACTGCTCATCATAGGTCTTCATGGCCCGCCGCGATATCCTAGAGAGCGTTCACGAGCCTTTTGGCGATGCCTTCTACTACGGTCCCGAGAGACTCAGTGAGCGCTTCAGCAATGATGCTGCCACTCGCGAGTCGAGCGGCTTCTCTTCAAAGACCTATAAAGACGTCCTCAACGAGGTCATGGATGCGGGCAAAGATGTTAGTACAATTTCTCCCCTCCCCCATGTTCATGGGGTCGTCGTGAACTCCCCGAACTCCCCGTTACTCCCCGCGCTCTCGAATGAGGGGGATATGATATCCAGCAAGAAGCATGTACCACTACCAAGGTTCTGCGCATTGTACACAGTTGATTGGTGCATCATGATCATGATCATGCAGTTGATATCACATTTCGTATCCTTATCATAAATCCTCACCTTATTGGCTTACACCACATCATGGGGACCGACTTATCGAATCAATGCATCATACTTACACGTTCTTTAGGGCAAGCGAATCTTCATCAAGGACATGGCCTACTACCTCATGGCCCCGGACGACAAGCCCACCAAGGTTGCGCCGTCCCTGGGTGAGGAAGAGCCTGGCAACCCAACCGTGTTGCCACTAGAGGTCCTGAAGCAATTCCAATTCACTTTCCTCATCCGCCACCCTCGCCGAGCTATCCCTTCATACTACCGTTGCACGGTACCACCTCTGGATGAAGTCACAGGTTTCTATGACTTCATGCCTAACGAGGCTGGTTACAAGGAGCTCGTGCGCTTCTTTGATTATCTGATCAAGGAGAACATTGTCGATAAGGACAACCTCGTTGTCATTGACGCCGATGACCTTCTCGATAACCCGGAGAAGACCATCCGCCTTTACTGCGAGAAGACGGGCATTGACTTCAAGCCCGAAATGCTCGAGTGGAACGAGGAGGACTGCGACTACGCCACTGCTGCCTTCCAGAAGTGGAATGGCTGGCACAACGATGCCATCAAGAGCTCAGCTCTGAGGCCCCGCACTCATCACCAGGTACGTTAGCAACGATTTCTTACAATCGCCCACCTCCCATCTACCCCTTACCCTTCCACCTGACTGTCTGCAACAACACCGGCTGTTCGTTCGCGCTTCCTGTGGTAGGGTGAAATATAGGCTGACATAAATCGCTAACTAAAGAAGACCTTGACCACCGAGTCAGAAGATAAGGACTGGATCGCCAAGTATGGCGCCGAGGCGCACAAGGTAATCCGCAAGACTGTTGAGGATAACGTCGCCGATTACGAGTACCTGAAGCAGTTTGCGCTGCCCATCTAACATTAATTTGGCTGCGTGTTCGCTCTGCTATTTGAGTTTTGTTTTTCTCTGCAGGTCTGAGTCTGTTTTTGCGCTCTCGCCCCATATCAGATTGGATTTTGACACCTGGAAACAAACCGGGGCTATGGAATGATTTATGAACATTTTGGATTTCGTTAATGGTATATCTATTATCGTACAACGACTTGGCACCACGCCATCTGATGAATATATACCTATATCCACGTCTACAATGCTCTGCCAATTTTGCTGTGACAAAATGCCTCTTTCGACCTCCAACCACCTCGTGATACGATTCCCCAACAGTAATCAAACATTGATCCAATCCAAAATACATATTTTATACATTTGAGGGGGTAACACCTATTGGCTTTGTTGGAGGAGCCTCCGTATACTTAGAAGATCCATCTAGTCGTTTTGTGACCTCCCCAAGCGTGTCCCTCTTTAACCTTTCAGTCATATTGATTCTTTCTCAAGATGGTGTCTCGGCCACTGGTTCTGGCTCGGCTACCTTTTTCTCGAGCTTTGAGACGTATGTTGGCTTTTCGAATAATCCATGTGCGACGTTTCCAGACCACTCCTGAGCGTACTGCTTATCCTGGTCATTTGCCCAGCTAACCTTCACATCCAAGAGTTTCCTTTCAGCACCATCAGCTTCCTCAGACACAACAATTTTGTTACCACGCCCAGCACCGCTCAGCACAGAAGCTATATCGGCAATAGAGTTTGGCTTCTGCGCATTGAGAGCAACACCACGCTCTTCTTTTGTGCGGATGGGCCGATAGTTCTTGTTGCCCTTCTCCTCCTCCTCGGCGATTCGCTTGCGGTCGGCGGCGGTGTACTCTTCGGGACGCTTGTATCGGAACTCGTTATCCCATGCCACCTCGTGCAGGTGCTTCAACTCGCGCAGTTTCTGGAAAACAGATCGTCCGATGGAGCCCTTGCCGGCGGGGAAGGAGATGTGTGCGAATGGGGACCAGTAGTCTTTGCGAAGCTTGGCGGGCTTTGTCTTTTTGCCGTTGAAAGGAAGCTGCTTGAGATCGTGGAAGCCCTACAGATAATACGTCAGTCCAACAGTTATCTACAAACATCATCTATACAGGATTAAACCCACATTGAGTGTCTTGTCAAAGCTGTAAATAATCTGGTCCGTTCTCCTGTGGCCATACACCCAGATATCTTCGCCGTGGCCCTCGGGCGCAGGGAAATTCCTGCCCGTCTTCTTCTTGCCGAAATGACCATGTCGCACCCATATCCGTACGTAGCTGGGCAATTGGCCCAGTCGAGATGTCGGTGCCGTGTTCATGGTCGCCCGCTGTGAGGTTGGTATGACCTTGATAATGAGGGACGGCTTGGGGAAAAAATCCCCCAGTATCGGCGGTTCAATCACGGGCGAGCGCGGGGTCACGTGAGTTTGAAGTTGGGATGTTGGAGGTTGCTATTCTGGGGATATTTCATAACGGCTGATCCCCTGTACAAGTAAGACACAGGCTAAAGAATTGAAGATCATTGGGAGCAGCCATTATTTTATTTTAAGAGTTGTTATGTTCTTCTCATGGATACACTTTTAATATACTGCAAGCAGTCTGCAGCTACAAGTTGTAACTTTATCAGAACTCGGCTAAATAAATGTATTTTGTATCAAGGTTTGCGAGGTACAAAGCCTATGGTTGTTCTTACGCCTGGTTTACAGAATGTTGACGTTGTTATGAATGTTGAACCCTCGTAATAACAGCGTCTTCTCGAACTGAATGAGATGGAAGTGTGTACCTGTTTCGGAAACATAGGTGCAGATCGTCACTGATATTATCAGGTGACGATAAGATAATAGATAAGTACAACCACTAAACCTTGGTAGGCACAATTACCGGGTTGGTCCTGGCTGCAGTGACGTAGAATAAACCGGAAGCTACCAGAAGCTGGTCAGTTAGGCTGGATGCTTCCATGAGCTCCTCCTGATCCTACTTTAACTTACCAGATTCTGCCATCAAGATCGAGATACTTCACGTCGAACGATTGTCTCCGCTAGGGACTTCCATGGAATAATCTGGTTATTGTTGAAGATCCACTCAATTTGTGAATAAATTCACCTCTTGATCCTCCTGCCCTCCCGACTTCTTTCTTCTACTGCATAGCAATCAGAAATACCCCACTACATCAAACGATTAATACCCAACCTTACCTCTACAACGCAGCGAGCCCTTCTCTTACATCCAATTAATTGGGCCAAATCATTGTACTATTCTACTACACTACTATACACTGATTAATTGTTTCATACCAACCTACATATTCACACCACAACCATCACAACACCGCAACCATGAATAGCCGCATGGACTTTACAGACCGTGCCCAAAAGGCTGTGGAAGATGCCATGGCCTTGGCCGAACAATACGGCCATTCTCAGCTTGTGCCTGTTCATCTCGCCGTCTCTTTGCTCGACCCTCCCCCAGATCCCTCAAAGGACCAACAGAACGGTCCCCCACCCACCAGCACACTATTCCGACAAGTGGTTGAGCGAGCACATGGCGACCCTCAACTCTTCGATCGAGCCCTCAAGAAAACTCTCGTCCGACTCCCCAGCCAAGATCCTCCACCCGAGCATGTTTCTTTGGCACCCCAGTTCCACAATGTGCTGCGAAAGGCTATGGACCTGCAAAAGGTGCAGAAGGATACTTACATTGGCGTGGATCATCTCATCACTGCGCTTTCAGAGGAGGCAACTATTCAAGCCCCCCTCAAGGAAGCCAACGTTCCCAAGGGTAAGCTCATTCAAGAAGCAGTACAGGCTATCCGGGGAACAAAGAGAGTCGACAGCAAGACGGCCGATACAGAGGAGGAGAATGAGAACCTGGCCAAATTTACCATTGACATGACTGAGATGGCCCGCGAGAAGAAGATGGACCCCGTCATCGGTCGAGAAGAAGAGATTCGAAGAGTTGTACGAATCTTGTCCCGACGAACAAAGAACAACCCCGTCCTCATCGGTGAGCCTGGTGTAGGAAAGACCACCGTCATCGAAGGATTGGCTCAGCGAGTCGTCAACCGCGATGTTCCTGACAACTTGAAGTCGTGCAAGCTCCTCTCACTTGACGTGGGTGCCCTTGTCGCAGGCAGCAAGTACCGAGGAGAGTTTGAGGAGAGAATGAAGGGTGTACTAAAGGAGATCACTGAGTCCAAGGATGTGATCATCTTGTTCGTCGATGAAATCCACCTTCTCATGGGCGCTGGTTCGTCTGGTGAGGGCGGTATGGACGCCGCCAACCTTCTCAAGCCCATGCTTGCCCGTGGCCAGCTACACTGTATCGGTGCCACTACTCTTGCCGAATACCGCAAGTATGTTGAGAAGGATGCCGCCTTTGAGCGTCGATTCCAACAGGTCATCGTTAAGGAGCCCAGCATTACTGAAACGGTTTCTATTCTTCGAGGTCTCAAAGAGCGATATGACCGTCACCACCGTGTTACCATCCTCGACAGCGCCCTTGTAGCCGCTGCCAACCTGGCTGCTCGCTACCTCACATCTCGACGACTGCCCGATTCGGCTATTGATCTTGTCGACGAAGCTGCCGCCGCTGTCCGAGTTGCTCGTGAATCCCAGCCTGAGATCATCGATTCTCTCGAGCGTAAGCTTAGACAACTTATGATCGAGATTGCGGCTCTCGAGAAAGAAAAGGACGAAGCATCCCAGACCCGTCTCGTGCAAGCTCGTAAGGATGCCAAGAACGTCGAAGAAGAGTTGCAGCCGCTTCGCGAAAAGTACCAGAGTGAAATCAAACGCAGTGAGGAAATTCATCAAGCCAAGCTGAAGCTTGACGACCTCGAGAAGCGCCTTGAGGATGCCATGAACAACTCTGAGCACGCCAAGGCTGCTGATCTCAAGTACGGCGCTATCCCTGAACAGGAGGCTATGATCAAAGAGCTCGAGGCTCGCAAGGCTGCGGCTGACGCTGCTCTCAATGCCAACGCCAGTACCGATGCTGGCGGTGCTATGGTCACAGATATTGTCACCGCAGACAACATCAACGAGATTGTTTCACGGTGGACCGGTATTCCGGTTACCCGTCTGCGCACGTCTGAGAAGGAGAAGCTCATCCACATGGAAAAGGTGCTTGGCAAGGTTGTTGTTGGTCAGAAGGAAGCTGTTGGGTCTGTTGCCAACGCCATCCGACTCCAGCGCTCTGGTCTTAGCAACCCCAACCAGCCACCTAGCTTCTTGTTCTGTGGTCCTTCGGGTACCGGAAAGACCCTTCTCACCAAGGCTTTGGCCGAATTTCTATTCGATGATGCCAAGGCGATGATTCGCTTCGACATGTCAGAGTACCAGGAGCGACACGCACTCAGTCGTATGATTGGTGCTCCTCCTGGATATGTCGGCCATGATGCTGGTGGTCAGTTGACTGAGGCTCTCCGCCGCAAGCCGTTTTCGATCTTGCTCTTCGATGAGGTTGAAAAGGCTGCCAAGGAAGTTCTCACTGTCCTTCTCCAGCTTATGGATGACGGCCGCATCACTGATGGCCAAGGCAGAGTCGTTGACGCCAAGAACTGTATCGTGGTCATGACCTCTAACCTCGGTGCAGAATACCTTGTCAGACCAGGCGTCAAGGAGGGTCGTGTCGATTCTGGCACTCGAGAGTTAGTCATGAACGCCCTACGCAACTACTTCCTGCCTGAGTTCCTCAACCGCATCAACTCAGTCGTTATCTTCAACCGTCTTACACGGAAGGAGATTCGTAAGATCGTTGACATCCGTCTTATTGAAATTCAGAAACGACTCGAGGACAACGGCCGCAAGGTACATATCGACGTTTCAGAGGAAGCAAAGGACTATCTCGGCAACAGTGGCTACTCGCCAGCTTACGGAGCCAGACCTCTCTCTCGTCTCATTGAGAAGGAGGTGCTCAACCGTCTTGCCATCCTCATCCTACGCAACAACATCCGCGATGGCGAATACGCACGTGTTGAACTCATTGATGGCAAGATTGTTGTGCTTTCCAACCACCCCGACAGCGAGCTTGGTGAGGATGAAGACATGGTAGACGAGGAAGATGCAGTCGATGAGTTGGTGGATGATATGGATCAGGATATTTACGACTAAACGACGAATAAGGACTGAGGAGATACTATGGTATGGATGATATTATTGTCTGAGCGAGTCTGATGAATGAACGACACATGACAAAACTAGAGCACCATGTCGATATCGGTGTTACAAATTCATGTATTTAGTTAATTGTTTTTATAATGGGTTACTACTAGGTATTTGTTTACATAATGGAACCAAAAGTCAAATTAATGTTGTTCGCTTTCCAAGATATGTGATGTGCTATAAATGTTTCTCCATGTGTAATGCCTGGCTGGGCAACAACAGAAAAACTTGGGTCTTCCACAGATACTCTTTGAAACTAACCCCTCGAGTTATAATGATGGTATCTCGTCTCCAAGGTTATTACGCTGGTCCTAGAAATACAGGGCCTTCACCAATCCATCCAAAATCATCAAGAATCATGGACCAGTCAATTCCCTGGAAAGGATCAACGGCGTTGTCGACGTTCTCGTCCTGTACGTTACTTGCATTTGCATTAATGCTGACACTATTTTGATTATTAGTGTTTTCCAGCGGAGTTCTTGATACTGGACACAACATGTGAGTAATCTCGCTACCTGATAACAGTCAATCTGGACTTACTAAAGACATCAAGACCCCTTTGTGCACTGTCAGTACTCTTCTTTGCCTCCTGCAACGCATGCTTGAAGCGTGTAAGACACCAGTACGATGTAGCGGCTCCTAAGCGATCGGGGTATGCGCCAACAGGGATGTCCCACTTTGGCAGCACGCTTCTTACTGACCAAAACGTCTCAAGGATGATGGATGCGCGCTTTGGGAGGTCGTTTTCGCGCACTGAGCAAGTCCGTAGAATAGACAGAACCTGTTCCGCGATGACATCGGCGTCTGATTCTGAGATGTGTTGCGGGGACGCATTGGAGTGCAGCATGGAGAGGAGGATGCAACCGGCGTCGACGAGGGCGCGGTAGATCCATTGCGTGTTGTGTGTGAGGAGCTGGGAGGTTGATTCCAGTGTATGGGCGATGTTAATGAGGTTCTGTGAGGTGTTGTATATACGGAGGACATTGTGGATGAAGTTAGGTCGTTGGTCAGGCGGTGAGACAAAGTAATACGCCTGGACTTCGAGTTGGGCTATGAGGATGATAAACCGGGAGCAGTCTGTACAAATTGTGAGAAATTTCAAGCTAACTTCAAATGCTGTTCTTATTCTTACCCGTTTCGACATGAGTAACAATTGGTTTTAAGAGCTCAAGCTCATCCTCCCATGTCCGTACAACAGAATCAGATACTCCATTATTTGACGAAATCTGCGCCGCCATAGCTGTATGAAGACGGTTTGAGAATTTCTGCAGTTCAAACAGAGTCATCAATTCAGGCGCAAGAGCGTCTTTAACATTATCCTTGCATTTGGTATCGTTGTGTTGTAAAAATGGCGGCGGATATCCATTAGCCGTGGAGACTCTAGATACGTTGTTAGATATTCGGCCTATACACATAGTGAATAAGAAAACCTTTGAGCTAGAATGCAGCAGAAGATCCATGTTATCGATGCTTCGTAGTCCGTACAGGCCATATGCTGACGTCCGCCGATTAAGAAGCTGGGGTGGGATCCTCGACCGGTATGCAGACCCAGCAGCATGCACCCATTAAGGGCGCTGCCTATGTATGTGGGCGACGGGTCCGTCACGAACCTGATAGTTGGAAACGGCCAAGAACATATGATCAAGAGGGCATGGATAGACTCGAGATCCAAAACTACAGCTTGGAGCAATCTCCAAATGTCCTGGTTGAGAGAATTGAGCAGGGCGGTGACGAGCAGCTGATCTTTGGCGTATCGACGGCAAGCAATGAATATGATAGTCCAGAAGAGAGTCGGGGATGTCTCAAAACATTGGTCTGGGTCTTTCTTTCTCAGAATTGGCAGATATGGGTGAAAGCATTGTAGATATCTGAAGTCGTGAGTATCACCGCTCATGGCATCACGCCAAGGGAGGGAGTCTTACCTTTCAAAGTACCAGTCAATATCTTGGCCAGATACCAACTGGCCATTGATTATACGCGGTTTAGTGGCCTCTGTCTTTTCGAGCAATGGAGCTGATGGGACAAAAGGCTGGGGCTGCTGGGGGTTTGGGAGGTGGTTTGAAGATGTGAAGGTTGCGCCATTGGTAGTTGAAGGTGTACGGTCTGTTTGCATAGGGAATACTACATTGTTTGTTTGAGAAATTGGAGTTGAATTGGCATTGCTCTTTGGTTGCACAGCTTCTTTGATGGATCTTAGTTCTTGCTCCAGAAGTTCAAGTTTGCTATCCATATTGTCAGCTTATGTTACGAGGATGAGTTTATGAATGTGATAGGCTTTGTTTGGTTACCTTCTTCTCGTAACTCTCTTGTGTGCTCTATCGTAAACACACGATATCTGTAGTTTAGAACATCGCTGACACGCTTGTCCCACGACAGTACTCGCTCTACACCGCACCTATTTCAAACTTAGCATGAACTGTACTCAACTCAGCTCCGTACAAACAATGCAACTCGCCTTTGAGTCACGACAACTGATGCAAGCCACGTTTCTCCTAATCCTGCTCTGAGGCGAGTCTGGCGCTCGTGTCAAGCCTGGGCCAGACGTTGACGGCAGTGACTCGTCTGAAGATGGTGTTGGAGCCATTATGTTGCATAGTAAACCCACTTTGAGTAACAGAGCAGAGCAGAGCAGAGCAGTCTAGGACGTCTACAGGTACGTGTAATTGATATTTCAGGTTTAGAATTAATAAGTGTACGCGTGATATATTATCAAAAGATTAGTCAATTAACATCCTGACTGAGATGGGAATAGTTTAAATGTCCGATGGTTGAGTTGACCTAGCATATCTTGAGTTCTGACGTCACGTGTGCCGTGGCTATTACAAGCTGGCAGGCACCAAGACCAGTACAACTCACAATTACTGCTTGGTTAGTAGGTACCTAGAATACAAGCATAAAAAAACATGCTTTGAGTAGTTAGGTAACATATATTGAATTATCTTGCATTGATATTACAGTTCTTCTATCGTATTGATTTGGACTTGGGTCCTGTGCCAATGAACCTGAGTTGAATAAATAGTCCACCTTATCTCCGTCCAGTTCAATTACTTTGGAGTAGTCTCTTCCTCAATTTTGGCTGGTGTCTTGTCAGAGTTTAGCATGACACTAAACAACTTCCACAGAATCCAGGCAAAGCCCAACGTAACGGCAATTGCCGTTCCTGATCTGATGGAATCCATTCCTTCCTCCTTGAGTACAGGTACGGTGACTCGGTTCATGAGTCTGCTGCCACCTTCTGGCTGGGGATTGACGTGCCAAAAGACAGTGTGGCGGTCGAAGAGATCATCATATCCCACATGCAGGCGATCAAATGGGCTCTCAAGTGTTTCTTCTTGCACCTGACATGCCCAGAAGACAGTGGGATACGGAATCTCAATTTCAACTTGACCGCTAGCTGAAGGCTTGAGATATCGCAGGTGTAGTGGAATCTCAACGCTCCACGGCTGCTCTTGTTTAAGATCAGGCGGCGCGAGCTGAAGTAGAACACTGGAACCCCATGTTTCAGTAGTATATGCTGGCGCTTCTAGGTCGACGGGCAGAGTCGTGTGTCGCAGAGTAGTAAGGTTCTTCGAGGCCAAGAACAAATCGTCTCCCAGTTGATAACGATCCGCGAATAGGGTCTTGGGTAACGTCAGGAAGGCATACGGCGCACACTCGCCCTCGGCGCTTGGGACCTTGTTGGAGCTGAGGCTTAGCTGAAGAGTGGGATGAAGTCCTGTAGGCGCGAGGAACCGGGAGCTGAAAATGGATTCGTCTCGGCGATGTCGGGCGGGGAAGGTGAAGATGGTTGGCGAGGGCTTCTTCTGATCGCCAAGTACGGACAAGACGCCAGCGACCCCCAGCTCATTCTCTTTCATGTTTGGTTGGGAGCGGTCATTGACAAAGATGCCAACTTCTACCCTCCTCTCCAGAGATGCAGAGACTGCAACTGTTTGAGGGCGGAAAGGCCATAGTGCTGAGAGAACAAGAGCATTTGCAGTTTTGTCAAAGGATAAGTCCACGCTGTTGGCGGTCAATAAGCTACGCAGTCGAGCGTGGCAGACAGTATCGGCCTCAGGGCAGAATTCCTGCGAGCTAGTGATCACGAAAGAATGCAAGTCTTCAAGTGCTTGGTAGAAAGAGAAACCCGATAGAAGCGAGTTATTGTGTGGAAACTCGGTGAAAGCCTGGCAATGGTGAGCATGTCAGTCGTCGATATGTGTAAATGAGCGTACCTCTGGTTTCATACAGGCCAGTGGACCAAACCTTTGAAGCCAACCGCATAATCTTGTCCTAAAATAGTAGGTCAGTTGACAATACTACATGAGGCTGATAAGGTAACATACGGGTTGCATGAGCTTGCTGAGGTCGGAGTGGCATAGACATGAAGACCCGGCGAGATACGTGAGGTCAAAGGATCAAGGGTCTCTGATTTTACGGGGCTGGCCCATCTGATGTGAATAGCTTCATACTCTTGCAGTATGTCAGTGAGCTCTGGAGGTAGCTCACTGAAAGGGACAGTGAGCTTATCCTGGCGGACTGTCTCGATTTGTGGCCCCAATAGGCCAGCCTCTTGGTTATCCAGCTCTTCAGGGTCAAGAGTATGGTCCCTATGGACAAAGGTGACGCGCTCACGCATTATAGCGGTATGTGCTACACACTCCTTGCTATGTTGTGTGTGTATATATGCGTGTGCGAGAGCTGTAGTCGACTGGCTTAGTAGCTACGGTACAGAGCTATCAACATGCCTATCAGAGGAAATCCAAAATAGAGCTAAAAATGGACAATAAGAACAAGCAAGCCCAGGGCTTTCTGTCCTATATCTGGTTGCTTCGGTGTTTGATCAGTGAGCTCCAAAAAGTGACGTTGTATTTGGTGACCGAGCCTTGAGCTAGAGTTTGGTTGGTCAGAGCTCCAAAAAGAAGGAAAGAAGTGAGCACACGTGGATTCTCCCATCATCAGACAGTGGCTGGCGGCACCAAATACCCCCAACTAAGTACCTTAGGTAGTACCTAGGTACTAACTTAGGTACTAAGGTACTAGAACAGCCCCTGTTCCTTGTACCTACTCTTCCTCTTTGGTTTACCGCCGAAGACTCTGCGCTAAGCTCTTTTGGGGACCGACGCTTGATCAGTTCAAACTTGAGGTGCGCTTGCCCTCGGTCGCGAATTGAAGGAAGTCGCCCAACGATCGTCCCTCTCGTCCCTTCCGTCCCGTAATGTTCACTGTCGAGATGATACGACAACAGAGCCTGGAACTTCTTCCTCCTACACACTCATTATTGCCTCCGTGAAGCGACCTTCGAGAGTACTTTAAAACTAGGCCTTACCAACGACAGACCGATACGATTTGCTAGACTATACGACATGGCCATGCACATTCACAAGTGAGGGTAATAACCACTGTAGCCTCAGAGCACGATACCACGTCCAAAGCGAAAACAAAAGCCTCTCTTTTGATTCGAAGTTTTAGCCCTCTAGACTATAGCTGTGAATGCGATCCGAGCGAGGTTACGAAAGTGACGGCCTACTGCTCAGTCAAGGCTGGTCTGGCAAAAGTCACGAACAAGAATTGCGCATTCGATACCATGGCCGACCATCAACCATACGTTACTATTCGGTCACGGAGACCTGTTGAGGGCCCTGGTTCAAGAAGTACTGGTCCTCCCATTGTACGTCTCGTCCTTGGTCCCATCTTGTCCCGCCTTCCCAATACTTGAGACAACGTAACTTACACCATGCCACCCAGGCTATATCCAGTGCAGGAGACTACTATGCCAGGTCCGCAACTCATGACACAAGCCGTACCAGTTTCCACGTGAAACACATCGGTCAATTTGCCCAAACGCTTGAAAACGTAAGTCTTTGCTATTCATCGTGGAAGTAGTATCTGAATTTCTGTACAGTCCGCAGCCCGTGCTTTCCCCAACCGTGGAAGATCTTCAGCCAGATACAGCCATGTACAAGCATTATTGTTGCACTGGAACTCGGACGACCTTTTTGTTATTCCCGAATTGGAGGATCTCGAAAAATGTTTGAGCGAGGATTATGGTTTTAGTACTGACATTTTTGCAATCCCATCAGAAAACTCACATCTTGAGCTGATGATGCGCATTGCCCAACTCATCAAGGGCCACGAGTCTCAAGACACCCTTTTCTTGGTGTACTATGGTGGGCATGCCAGAATTGATGAATCCAGACAGAGCACCTGGTGCGCGTAAGTAGCTTGTAGCACTATACCATCAAGGGAATCAACTAACAGCTTGTTAGAACTCGTGAAGCGAACTCGCCATGGCTTCAGTAAGGCATTCCTAACCAACCTATAGCCACGTATCTAACCATCTTCTAGGTGGTCTGCCATTCAGACTCTCCTTGAACGCTCTCTATCCGATGTTCTCATTCTACTAGATTGTTGCGCTGGAGCCGCAAGCGCAACTTTCCCTAGCGGGGATAGTATTACTGAGACTATCTCAGCGTCGAGTTGGGATGCCATTGCTCCTGACCCTGGACGTTATTCCTTTACTAATGCTCTCATCGAAGTCCTTCAGGAGTGGCGTGTTCGGGCTTTCTCCGCTGCTATGCTTCACGCCGAGGTTCTCGCTCGGTTAAAACATCCTCGACCCATCACTATCAACGGCAAATACTTTGAGGCTCGGTCAACCCCTGTACACTTCATGATGACATCCAACCACAAAGCGCCTAGCATTGAAATGTCTCGAATGTCCCGTGGCGATAACCTGCCATCTCCCGAGTTGCCAATGCCTGCGGTGGTTCATGAGACAGGCCGAGCACCCGATTCAGCACATGTTTCCCAGAATGACTACATGTTCACCGAACCTAACGAAGACACCCCTCACGTAATGATTTCTTTGGCATTGGAGGACGACCAGAGGCTTGATGTCAACGCGTGGGAACAATGGCTGGGTGCCTTTCCCGCCATGGCTAAATACGTCAAGGTCCAGGGCGTTTTCAAGAGTCACTCAACAATGCTCCTGGTCTCAATGCCAGTCTCAATTTGGGATTTGCTTCCGGAAGACCATGCCACGTCTTTCGTTGCCTTTATCCGTTCCAATAACCTCATGACTCAGAAGCCCCGAAACCAATCAGTGCCAACGTTGGTTCCAGCAAACCGTTATCCGACTGAAAATGACAGCGCTTCGTTCGTCTCTGGTGTTTCTGGCACAACCTTTGTGCCCACAGAGATGACAGGACTAGCCGGACAAATGGGAGCTTTTCGGGACCCTGCGTACGGTAGGCAAAGCGGCCCTATAGTCAGAAATACTCTACCGCCCATCCAGCAACTGTCACCCTTACATGTGCCATCGCAGCCTGGATCACCACCGCAACGTTCTATGAGACCGATGCACTCCACAACATCGCTTACCACACTAGAAAGACAGCAGTCCTCATCATCTTTAGGGACTGTTGGTGGAAACTTAACAAGGCAGATGATTATGAATCAGCAGCAATCTTTACGGCGCACAACTTTTGGCGCTGATGTACCGGAACCCAAGAGGTTTTCCCCTCACGTGGAAAAGCGTCTAGAGGAGTATTACCAGACTGAACCATTGCCAAACGATGGTCAAAAGGCTTTTTTTGCTTCCAATCTCGGTGTAGAACCTTGGCATGTCGAGGTTTGGTTCCATCATCGGAGAGAGAGAGATGCTTTTTCCCAGCGATTTGCCTCCCTCAGAGTCGAAGAACCCAAAACACGGGCTCACAATGGCCCACGCATGATTTTACCAGCGAATCTTAGTGAACTCTTGGACATATCGCTACCAGGACAGACTCTCATACTGGATCTTAGATCGTCAACGGAGTTCCAAAGGTCTCATGTTGTGGGTGCAAGTCACTTACGCGCTCCTCAATCTTTCCTGCGCCCAGCATCTCTAGACATGATTGAGCGAGCCTTTGCCGACGCACAGAGTCGAAGAGCATTTTCACATTGGCAGCAAGCGAGGTGCATTATCTTTTACTCTCGTGGACTCGAGCACCAGTGGGAATGCCCATCTGCAGAAGTTTTGCTGGAGAAACTGTGGGCTTGTGGCTGGAGAGGCCAATGCTTCATCCTGAAAGGCCACTACAGGGAGTTTAGTGGTTCGTTCGGCAAACACATCTACCGTGCCCAAGATGGGGAGTCCGAAAAGGGCGGATTCAAAGGATCAGCTACCAACCAAGAGACGGCAAGCAGCGATAGAGGATTTGCTGATCTCCTTACTCGTTTGGAAAACGAGGATCAGATGCATCAACTCAGCTCGTCCCCCGGGTACAACGAAGAGCGAATCACAGCACTGGCAGAACAGGAAAAAACGCTTGAGGTTGAGTTCCAAAGCCACTTCCCTGCACTCTTCAGGAAGGCACAAGATGTTCATGGCGCTGCGAGATCTGATGATGAAACTTTTGTGACCAAAGCTCAAATGGTGGAATACCTGGATCGCGGTTTAACCAAGATTCGAGATGCTCAAACTCCGCAAGCACAGCCTACTGTTTATGAGCCTGGGCACTCCAAACTTGCTGCCGATAGTTACTTTGATCACGCAAATGCAAACCGAGAATCGGACGAGTACGTTGAGGTTGGTCGAGGAGACGGACCAGTATTAGATGGGGACTCGCAAGTGGCGGGCAAGGGTAAGGAAATTCGGGCCATGCCATCCCCAGACGAAGCATCTCGAAGGGGGCGAGGAGGGGGACTCTTAAATAAGGTGTTTAGGAGAACATAGCATAAAGAGGACATGAGTTATGATTTACGTCACATACATGGGTTTTCTTTAAGACAACTACGGAGTTGGTTTTATTTTGTTACGTTCTGGGTAAAAGAGGGAGAAGTCGATTAAGGGAGTCATGACTTTACAAGAAAAACGTTCATAATATACCTTCATGATATGTCTGTGATCAGTCTCGACTTGCACAAAGCACCAACCCCTACCTGTTGTGACGGCCCGATTCTATATAGGACTCAATGCCTGCTTTCTAGAGGCAGCACGGTAGCCTCTGAAATGATTCATACATCTAGCCTCCCCCGTTTCTACTATGCTTTCGTCAATTTCTTTACACACTACCTACCCTATATGCTTCAGCCATACTTAATGCAAGTTATATGCTAGTTATAGCGACGACACCTGCGCCAATCGACTCTTGGTCTTCTCTACTGTTCTACACCTCCTAATCGATGGATCTAACTCGTTGCACAGCAGCCTAGATACAGCAGCTGGTGTCGCTGTGTAAGGCGGCAAGACCTCGTTTTCACGCGGCCAACCGACGACGCCAAACCGTCACTAGTAATCTTTGCATGCGTTTGTGAAACTCAACGGGGGAGTGAACTGCCCAATAGAGAGCTTGTCGCGACTTTCCAGAAACTGAGGACCTCAGTGTAACAATGCGCAGACTGCGTGCGAGGGAGTAGAGTCAGGACACCATCAAAGAGAACACAAGAGGACACTTCGGGCCATGGTAAAGGGTCACACGGCGTGTGACAACTGCGACATGGTATTATACCAACCACATAGAATGTGTGCCAGGGATGTGCGGAGTGTGGTCAAGCAAAAGCAATACCTCATGCTGCTTTCGAAGATGCTCTGAGCTGAAGGATTTGAGATGGGAAAACGATACTGGCACCCATCTCTCATCAACACAACCGTGCAGAGTCACATAACATGGTGGTCCCCAAGGCCACAAGCTCACGTAGAGCAATTAAGGACCAGGGACGGGCAATCTACAGCGCCCGAGTGCACAGCAAAATGTAAAATAGCACCGCCATGCTAGTACTTTGTATGTGCGGATATGTAGGTGACATTTGTCAATTATCGCCATCATAATCATAATCCCGAGACTGGCGCGGGGCACGGAGCACTGCTGAAGGAGAAAAATGGCCGACCAAGTGACCGAACCGGGGAAAGGGCCCGTGGCCTGGAGCTAAAGGACGCCTGGCCACGGCGGCTCAAGATGGGCTTGGTCCGTCTGACAGGACGCTTGGGCCGACCACCTCAGGATACGGTATCGTATCACAGCCCATGGGTAAAAAGGCACATCTCTCAATGGCCTTTGGGCCTCTGCTTGAGAGTTGGGTTGACTTCAGCGGAAGACTGCCATTGATGTGGACCCCCATTGGGTCGAAATCAGTCAACCCTGAAGATAGTTGCTTTTTCCCCTCGGCTGTGCTGTCAGTTATAAATATTGGGCTGCATTGCTCTGATGCTGGAAAAAGGAGTCGACTCGAGGGGATGTGCCATTCGGATAATATCCAATACGGACAGAGATGACATGCTAGTGGTAAACTTTCCCCCAATGACACACCGGCCTCGTCTTCGTAAACATAAGCCCTGTTCTGTTCAACTCTAAGTTTCACAATGCCGGCGTCGTCGCATTTCTCGATCGTTCTAGTCCAGAATTGTAGTTGACAGTCTAGACAAGTGACATCAAATAAGCCATGTCGATTGATATAAAGCAACCAAGTATATGTTTCTGATGAGCTGCCCTTAAATGTACACGGCGTGCATGACGCTGCGCGTCTCGGATAATTGAAGGCGAAAATACAAAATTAAATAATACGATACTCCGTACAAGGTGACAAGAGAAAAAGAAAAAAGAGTGTGAAACTTGTCAAGATACCAGTACATCAGGAGTCGCTCTTAATTATTTTTTTCCACATATTGGTTGACTTGAACCTTGTCTCTTTTCGCTAAACGCATCTGACAGGGCCCAGGTTGTTTGTTGGTCAAATATCATTTTGATAGGAACTGGCGTCGGCGTTTAGGAGATCAGATAACATTCCAACAAAAGACAGTTATGCGAAACGCACAATTAAACAAGAATTCCTATTTCTCTGTAAATCATGAAACGCTGACGATTTGGTATTTGGCGCCTCCCACCAATCAGTAATCAATTATGTTTTGTGCTGCATAGTATATCCACGCTGGGCACTGCTGTTTTGTGGAAGGCAACAAGCATCACAAGATGCATCTGAGGGTACCGGTCAGCTGTGAGCATCGCATAAACGATGGTCTTATGACAGGTGCCATGCAGCTCCTGTTCTGCACACATGTGAGGAAAGAGATTTTTTGGCCACGGAGAGGCGTATTCCGGCGATCATGCACCATTGCACTGATACCTTTGGTCGACAGTGTTCAACCAAATCTGAGTGCGACCTCGGGGGCAACCACCGTTCGATCTAGGCAGGATGATCCCGTTCCCGTAATCATGAGAAGTTGAGTAACTTATGTTGCAACCCTCTTACGGCAATCGTTAGTAGCTTTGGTCAACCTTGCCTGGCCCGACTTGATGCTAGGGCCACGGAGAATAAACGTAGCAGGCAACTGAGTATAATCAGCTGCATGTTGTTGTCGGGCCAGATGCAGGGGAACCGATGTGGCAGTTCATTCATACTGCCTGCCGCTGAGGGTCTCGCGTTACCGGGATAACCCCTGCTCTCAACTGCGCCAGATGTTTTGAATCGCAGGGCACCATTACCGCTGGTCAAGTCGTCTTGCTCGTCGTGGTATCAAGCGAATACTGTATAGGCGAGTCATGGACTATGGAACTCTGTTCTACCCAGGTTGTCTTGACCTGCACGGCATCTTTGTAGCTCCCAATTCATGCGTGATTAATGTTGACATGTGAACGTTATACCCATGGACAATCAGTAGATTTCCGAGGTTATCGCATCAGAGTTGAATGGAGAAGGTCAACTTCATCAACCTCGGTGTCGGAATGAACAAAGTGACCTGCATAGAGTTCGACTGGGTATATCACCGTCACCGCTTTTCCTTGTGTAGCAGTTTGACAGAGTCGTATAATAGTTTGTGCACATTTGCCTGTACATATGAGCCCATATGTTGTGGAGAAGTTAATCCCAACCTCGGGAATGATATTCACTGTTGAAAGAGGATGAGAAGTGAAGGCTTTCCATACTGTGACAGGTCATTCCATGCATATGACAGCCCGGGTATTCGCGGGCAGCTGGAAAATAATTGTAAGCGTGGCCCGATGATAAAACACAATTTATTCAAGAATTTGTAGTGTGATGAATGATAGATCTGGAAGCCAGACTCTTCTCTTTGATCGTACTGTATTGAACAATGCATGAAGCCATTAGTATGGTATATTTGCCAGCACATGCAGGTCATGATGACGAAGGACAACCTGGCAAACGCAAGATAAGCGACGGCGTAGTCGTGAACGACACCCAATCGGTTAGGTACTGACAACTAAGACAACTTTCGATCCTGAGCCATAGCGGCAAGGGGCGACATTAGTCCGTATGCTATGGTGCTGTGGGTGGCCGGATTGCCTTTTTGCTGTCAGGAGCAGTAGCCATTATGGAGACTTGGCACATCCGATGAAGAACGCCCCCACGTTGTCGAAATACTACGAAATGCTTTGAGACTCATTAGCTATGCCGTGGCACCGATCCAGATCTGGTATAGTGAAAGCGATTAACTCATGCAAGGCGGTAGGTTGTAGCAAAAACGTATATGTGTTGACTTAGACGGAGACTTTTCTTTTGTAGTGCGTGCTTAATTATCGATCGTTGGTAGACGTGATGGGTGGTGACACAGAGATGAGACTGGGGTGTCCCGCAAAATATGTCAAAAGCCAGATCTGCTCGGCGTCAGATTTGTTGGTTTTGCGGCCCACAAGGTCCCAGGAGCTGGTAGTCGCACCAGGGTGCCCTGAAAGCCCCTCCCGACCAACGGGCTCTGCCGCTGGGTTGAACTGTTGCTGTTTGTGACCGCTGGCAGGCGAGTGATTGGAGGTTTTTGAACCAGATAGGCCAGGGTGCCGGGTAGGCTACGGCTTTCTTCCTAGTGTAGCCCGTCTTGCGAGTGCACCCTTGATGACTCCGTTTCCGATTAGGGTTGACACCGAGAAGGTAAGCAAATGACGGACGACGGAGTACAGAGTACGATATATGTGTATCGGTCACAAACAGGACCGTAAACAAACAACTGGAGTTGTCTCACTCCGGGTAAGATGTCACCAAGGGGTCATGCGGGGTGCGACAGGAGGCAGCCACCACGTCTTGTCGAGCAACTAGGGTTCGCATGAACAAGGTGTGGGTAGGTGAATAAATGACCATATCCAGCGTTGTGCGTGTGAATGAATGAATATGGCCTGCATATCTTGCATATCAAGCACAACGAGTGGGCCAGGTAGTTGTTGATGGCACCAAACAACAAAACAACCTTCTTTAGGAGAATGATTTGCATACGTAGTGTGAACAAGATGCGGACCCAGCTCTGGCTGCACCATAACCTGGAAAGCTTCAAGGCTATCTGGAATGTATTAGTGGCAAAGGAAAGATCCAGGATGAGTATTAAATCCCCCATGGACTTGACACCAGAGCGCCAATATCTGAAGGACTCGGTAGTCAAGAGGCCAGTACGGATACTCGTCCTTGCAATAATACCCAATGTTGAAGTCGAACCTACTGTCAGTAGGTAGCAATGTGATTCGGAAGGATTTTGAGGTCTCCGTTTGTGCAGTTTGACAGATGTGGATAGGCTAGAGGATTGCCGTAGGGATTTATTCATAGCCGAAAGGTCTGGCAAAAAACTGATCGGCAACAGGAGGCCGGCGCAACTCCGAGCGGAAAGATGAGTGGTCGGTTCAAGGTGCCGGGATACTGATGTGGGCAATCCTGGCAAGGTGCACCCGGTACCTATGTCAGAAGGCTTGAGAATGGGGCGAAGAGCACTGCACACACCAGCTCTGACAGATCCAGCCAGCCAGCGTGGATTGATCCTAGCAGGCATGCTGAGTCGCAGCCCTGGGCAAAGGACTATAATAGATGAGATGGAGCAATAGTATCCTGTGTTTGTCCGTGCGGAGGTTAAGTCGGGCGGCCGATGCCAAGGAAATAACTCTCTGGACCAGGGTTTCGCTAGTGATTACCCTGGTACTGTAGCCGATGTGGCCTGAATCTGCATCCAGTTGGATTAGTGATCTTGGATTCAAGGCCATTGAGGAGGAAATTAGCTGGGTGCTTGCAATGCACGTACCTCTCAACGGTGTGCTGGTCAGCGTTGCAGTAAAAAAAAATAAAAAAAATTTGGTGTCAGTTGGGATGATGTCTCAATATGGGATGAAGAATCCGGGTCGAGATGTGTATTATGCTATACCTGTCTATGTAGGTGGTCATCACTTTCAGGATACCTACCTTCTAGAGAGAACCTACCTATCAATGTTACTTCCTTGACTGATTTGAATAGACCCCCTACTTTGGGCAGGTAGCTCGTTAGCTACTAACCTATCTAATTGCGTATTACTGCACTCTCTCGCCTAGGTACCAAGGTAGGAAGGATAGATAGCGATAGGTACTGATGCACTCACGACGTGGACCTCCTTCCAGTCCAAACCCGTGCAAAGTAACGTGATGTGGACCATCAAGTGGGGAAGGTGTTGTCAGCTCGCTTCTCCTGGAATAGTATCACGTCTGCCCATCGGATTGTTTCTCCGTAATAAACGCCAATGGTAATGCCAACTCTAAACGGTGAGTGCAACTCTACCAACTCATGGATCCCAAACTTTCCGGCTTTCTGACTTGACCAAAAAAAGAACAAAAAGGGAAAAAAGAGTTTCCTACCCAGCTACCCTGGGTAAGCTTGTGAATTCATCTGCCGAGCTCAGGTACTCCAGGGACAGGAACGTACCAGCAAGCCTCATTGCTTCAGTGTAACGTTCGTTTAATGTCTCTGATCCCAATGCTTTAAAAAACGGATAACTTAAACTTCATTTAGGTGCCAAGACCAAACATAACCTTGACGGTCGTCGGTGGCAGACTATATCGAGCCTAGAAATGCTACCATATATGCTGGAATACCTGCTGTTTCAGTGCACCCGCGCCGAGCACTACATGTACCATGCAATCCCGTCCAAAACGTCTTTTCCAGGGCCAATCGTGGCCTGGGCAATGGCTATCCCAGCTCCGGAGGTGGTCCTAATGCGACCCGACGCCGTGCGATCTTCACGACGATCGTGCAACTTGACAAGCCAATCGCAACAAAGGTTTCGCTGACAAACTCCTGCGATTTATGCCCTGCCGTTTTGTGCTAGGTTAAGCTACGAGCTGTCACAATTCGAATATATCTCCGGGTCAATCTCTGGTTTGTGGGTTATCTAACAGGCTCAAATATTAGGAGATTGAATTTTTTACAAGCGTTCGAGGTGTGGAGTCAATCATTGCTGCCAGTGTGTGTCTTTGACCCCAAAGAGGCGTTTGAACGTTATCCTTAGATCCTCTTGGAAAGCCCATGACCCAGGGACTCGGGCCTGGACTGACCGTCAACGCCACGGGCCTCCCGTCTCTGTACCCGCTTAAGCCGCGTCACAGTCAGAGATTCTAGCGATGTTAGTGGGCTTATCCCCCCCCTTTCAGGATTGCTGGGAATCTTACAAACAAACATAGCGGCAGAGCATAACACAGCACAGCATAACACAATAAACAAGCAAGGCATTCCTGGCCATTCTCAACAACCCCACACCGGCTGCCGAAGATACAACGACTGCCGTCAGCCCATGGTCTGGACGGGCACAGTCTTGAGATGGCTCGGTTCAGCCTCGAAGCATTGACGGATAATGTCAATCGCAGGATATGCGGTAATGATGACAACCCCCTTTGAGCTCATAACCCTATTACCAGCCTACCGCTGATGAAAGTGACGGCTACAAAGCCAAAATATAGCGCGTTACTGACGTGTAATTGCTTGCTAGACGGCGGCGAAATTGAGGACCCCGTTTGAATCATGGACTACCTGTACGCTGCAGATGCCATTGTCAGTGGTGGGTGCCGTAGCCGCCCTAGCGCTGGTATTAGCCACAACAACTGTGGACATGCCAACCCGTCAAATATCAAGGCTGGGCTGTATCAGCCAGCGGCAAGCCGAAAAGGAGTTTAACGGCACTTACCAGCGTCCAACAAGCGTCATCTCTGAACTCTAATGGCACCACAAGCCCGAAGCCCATCGGCCTGGGTCAGAGCGTTTCAATCTCGTGATCTCCTCACAAGTGGTGGTGAGCGACCGTGTTAGTGGCCTCTTGCTTTACAACGTCTAATACGACCAAAGTTAAGTCGGCTATCTAATGCCAAGACCCGGAGGTTTGACAACGTTGGAGGATGTAGATCCATTTTGGAATAATTTTATGTCCATATTCCAATCTGGTCTGATCTGGTCAGGTCAGGTCAGGGGCAGAGCATCAGATATGACAGCAAACTTATAGTATATGTCCACATCCGTTCAGGCATGCGTGTGCAAATCCAGCTGCATATGCAATGATACCCCAAGGTCTGGTCTCGTCCTTGTGTAGGACAACCCTATTCATCGCACGTTCTCAACCGCCTTGACTGCAGTCCATACATACAGTACATACGCAGCATACGGATACATAAAAAGGGACATGCAGCCAGGGGTGGAAGCGGCGAAAACTGGCACACTCCACACTCCACATCAAGAAGGCTGCTAGCATCTCCCATCACCCACACCATGGTGTGTCAGCCACCATAGAACTAGTCGCGCCTTTTCTGCTTCTCCAACTGGTTTTCCTAAATTGAGAACTAAGAGCTTTGGACAGCACGTCTTGACCTCTTATTGAGCCCCTGTTCTATGTCGACAACCACCCCTGAGCCAAGAAGCGGGCATATCCCAGCAACCACCACGAGCCTGTCAAAGCTGCTCCATGAGTGGTTTGGGACTGGTGACGTTTCTCTTGTCCTGAACGATACAACGCTAGGTTCTCTGAACCCAGACCATTTGTTTCTTCATCTTGCCCCATTCTTCATCCCCCCTGGCCACTTGATCGCCTTGTGTACCCTGTTCAAGCTCGCATGCCTGAACCCTTCAGGTTAAGACTGCCCGTCAGGTTGTTTCCTCCACACCTCGAGGTCTCTGCTAGACGTCTTGCTTTAAGAACCCGGCATCCCAGTCCACAACGCTTTGTTCCCACGTCTTCGTGTGTGGCTTGGATGAGTTGGTTTCACTAATACTATAACTTCTCCAGTTGAGCCCCGACCACTTTGAAATTCTCCGCTCAGACTGTTTATAGCCCTGCATCTCTCTTCTGGCATTTCTTGTCCGTTGCCCTACGATTAAGTGTCCCCCGCTATATGGGATTTGGACCAACCGTCAAGGCATTAAGCCGCCACTGCATCTTCTGATATACAAAAGGGTTGAACTTCCCACCAACGGCACATGATCCTGGACCCTCCACTGTTCTCTTAAACATCGCACTTTCCCAATCATTACACCATTGAGTGTTAGCCCTATTCAAGGACGGCTTAACGGATTTCGATCTTTACTCAGCATCGTTATCGTCTCGAACTGTATCACTTTGGAACGCCCCAGCTTGACGAACGGTTAACTTCAACTGTACCTCGGGTTCGCCTTGTATAATATCCAGCGGTACAACGGTGTCAAGCTGTAGTTGGGAAACAAGCCAGCTATCAGCACTGGACGATAGATCACGTCAACCGCTGTGCGGTTTATCCCCACCCTACTGTTTGTATTGTTATGGAACATAGTCGTTTCCTGTCAAAACAGTCTGAAACGAAACCACAGCACTCAGCTTCCGAACTCTCCAAGATGTCTATGCTTGCTACAGCATCCCCTTCTCCTCACCCTTCATCCTTCGGTATGCAACGCCAATGGGAAAACAACCGATGTCCCGACTACTCACTTCGACCGCGGACCGAGAACGACAAAGTTGCCCTTCCTTCTATTCGACAGGTAGACTACGCCGAGGCTGAGCAACCACAATGCTATCACGTAACTAACAACTCACAGGCATTTCCCGAATTGCAACTTCAGACACAATCGCAACATGATCTTCATACAAAGCCACCTGGTACAGGGCCACTGGCCACAGCATCTCCTCAATATGTACACTCTCCTAATTCTAGTAAGAGGAGGAGATTATCAATGGAACGTGAAATGGAGAATGAAAGAGTCCGTCAAGTACCACGCCTCTGCTACAGTCCCGACCGAGCATCACCCAGACAGATCTCGCCCCATCTAGCTATGCAGGCAGGAACACAGGATAACTGGACAGCTCCCACGAGAACAAGCCCGTATCTGTCCAACGGATCAAACTCCCACACAGGTCCAATGGAAGCCAACGAGCGAATAGAGTCAAGACCAACATTGACCAGTCTTCCTCCGCCACGTTCATTAGAACGAGAACCGATGCCTGTGAGCCGTGGGCCAGCACCTGCAGAAGGATTTCGACCTTCGCAGCAACCAATGCCACACTCACGGACCCCCATTTCTGAATCCAGAGCCTCGCCTTACCGTGAGCCCAGCTACGGATACCATTATCACCACCCTGCACGATACCAATCGCTTTCCACAGGATCAGCTCACTCCTTTGACCGTACGCCATTTACTCCTGGTGCATACAACACGCCTTACCAAGACTTTGTGCGATTTGGGGAAATGGGCCCTGCCAGCTTGAGCGGTGACAACAAGCAACGAAAGCGAAGGGGTAACCTACCTAAGGAAACCACGGACAAACTCAGGGCATGGTTTGTGGCACATTTACAGCATCCCTATCCCACCGAAGATGAGAAACAAGACCTCATGCGACAGACAGGCCTGCAGATGAGTAAGTCAATCTCCACTTTGCCAAGCACTACATTATCAAAGATTTTGAACTAACCAAGTCACCTACAGATCAAATTTCCAACTGGTTCATCAATGCACGGCGCCGTCAGTTGCCGACTATGATCAACAATGCTCGTGCTGAAACAGATGCCATGACAGGTGCTCGAGTCGGTGACATGAAGGTCCTTGTCACAACAGAACGGGGTGACTATGACCACAGCAAGCGAGAGCCCGTCGGACCTCTAAGTGACGGGGAGGGCGCCACCTACGACGAAGAGCTTGAGGCGCTGAGCCAGCAAAGACCTGTTACTATGGGCAGGGGTAGTGTCTAATGTTGAACTGGATCTGCATCCTCCTTTGCTTGGATAATCATACGGTTTGGAGCGATGACCTCGATCGGGCTTGGCATGGGAGTAGCGGCTTTTTGTGCTCTTGCTCTTACTCTTGTTTCTTGATGTTTGGGGTTTTGAGACTTCAAACGCGTTTAGCGACGAGATAACCCACGAAGAATCTTGGGTCATCTAAAGTGGAGACGGTGTTTTTTCTCAGTTCCTGGGCTCAGCTCAGCTACCTTCTTGGGCGCTGATCTTCCAGGAACGAATACAATGCATGAAGATGAAGAGTGATTATGAACGTCACAATGAAGAATACGCGAGATATACGATAACAGCGTTTGAATAGATAGTACGGAGTACACGGCGGTGGTGCCTCAGAGGAGGATTATCACACAAGTATTAGACATCTCGTTGACAATGCAAGATAATCAAGGGGTTCAAGACGACTTGGGCAACAGGTGAACCAGACGCCTCTGTTGTCAAATCAGGTCAAGCCAAGTCAAATCAAACCATATCAAATCACAATCAGAGCATTGCAAATTGTCAAGTACTGGCTGTCTGTGCGCGAATGTAAATGAAAATAGAAACACTTGGTAGGACAGAATTCACTGGTCGGCTTACTTTTGGGCTGCTTGGTGGGAATATCAAATATTGTGAATTTCTTACCCCTGATTGAACAATCTTAGGAACGGTAGGACGGCAGCCTTACCAATGCCATCATCAGCACTAACACGAACACCAACATGGTCGCTTGCTTAATACTGTACGTACAACTTCCCACTCTACCAGTGCAGGTTTGTTAGGGGAATGGAGTGGAGAGGACGGAGAGGCGGATTCCTAGTGGGGACTTTTAGAGAGACGCCGTTCCTCTATAGCGACAACAGCTAGCCCACGTTTAGGGCCACTGGTTCGGTACGTAGAGCCAACTACTAATCTACTTGCTATGAAGTTGAAGCCGGTGATAAACGTCCGCCAAGTCAGTTGAGGCAAGAGAGCTGGGTTCTAGTAACGTCATTGAGACCAGATTGAGGTCCGTGTTAGTTAGTAGGGATTCAGAACGTGAAGTGAGCCGGTCGACCGGTTCCATCTAAACTACGTTTTGGAACATTTGGTACATGGCGAGTGTCTCTTGATATCAAACAGCAAGACAGATAATAAAGTATGTGGGTGTCTCCTTGTGGCACGGACAGAAGTTCGGATGTCTGGATAAGGATAAGTGACATGACTTCGCACGCAGAAAAGAAACCATGCCATGCATGGAACCAAGAAGCACAAAAATAAACAACACAGCCTTTTGGAGAGGAGAAGAGCAGTGTCCAATGTCCTATCAGAGAAAAGAGAGCAACTGCCAGGAGACAAGGCCCTCCTCTTCTAATCCGTATAAGTCGATACTTGATAGTCAAATACCCAGTTGATAATTCATGGCTGGAGACATGCAGCGACATGCGCGCCTCTGCCGCTACATGCACAGCTGCACCAGGTGTCTGCAATCTCAAAAGAGCAATTCATGCCTTGTGTGGGTCTATGAACGGTCGTGATGCGCTCACGACCAGGTCATGGGCCTCTGGTGAACGGCACTTGCAAAAACTAGATCGAGCATTCAAACGAGTCCTTGACCATGAATGCCGCAAGGACGTCGCCTCGCAAAGCCCAGCCTAGTCAGTCAACCGATCTTCACGTGCAGAGCGTACTGACTAGGACCAGGGCATATAATATGTCAAAATTGACCGGTGAGGGGGGCGTTTGCTGCAGGCAGATAGACAGAGCAGGGCCTCTTGTGACCGGTCCAGGCATGGTACCCAATGATATGCAGAAAGACCTGAAAGCTCTCTGCTCTTCCTTGTCTTGACTAGCACTCCATACTGCCAGGGAAGTTGGAAAACGAGCGGACAGAAACAAGCATAAACCAAGCGGCCTAGAGCATACGGTAGATGTACTGTACGTTTATGCTGATTTCCACGATTTCGAGAGAACATGGTAGTACGACGGGCCGACACTATTGCACTGGTTAGGGGCAATCATCGACTCCTCTTTGCCTGGTAACTGTGGACGTTTGTCGAAGTCTCCATCAGACAGCGGACGAAGGGCTGGCTCGACTCCATGCTTTGTTGTGGATAACAGTACAAACTAGTTGAGCAACCATGGCCTGTCCCTGATATGAAAATTGGCTAAGCATTTGTGCCTTGACATAAACTTTAGACGTTGGCTAGATCGACTTGTTTCAACGAATCTCATCTCACATGACGGCAACCCCACAACACTGTATTATTCTTAGTTCCAGCCTCCAGGAATCAATGGTGATCATTGACCAAGGTCTTTCAACAGAAGTTCCCTTCGGATTTAAGAACAAATGACACAAAACGGGCGTTCGCCGCGGCAAAAGACTGGTGGGTCCTGAGGGGGTGCCTGCGACAATCTGTGGCGGATTTAGTTGACAGGTAATAAGCTGGGAGGCGTGCTTGTCTGTAAGCACCACCAGAGGAGGTTAGCTGCAGAAGCGACTTTGTAGCGCAACCGTCTGTTTGGGCTCATAAGGGAAATTAACTCGATTCAACCTGAAACTTGGCATAATATTTTCGGACCATCAACAATCCGCGGTCCCTTGTGAATATCTCGAAATCAAACTAACGATAACGAGTATTGTCTTGTTTTTCAGCATAATATTGTGTTATTAGCGGATGGACTAGGATTGACCTGGTGGCTGCCCGGAAAGCACCCTTTCGTCGTTCATGGTTCTAGGTATGTTGGGGCTGGGTGAATTGAAACAAGCACCCTATCCATTGACACGGCTAGGCAAAGTTAGGATGTGTTTTTGGAATGATTGAGGTGTTTATCATTGCTGTATCTCAAGAGGCACTCGCGAATGCGGATCAATGCGTAACAGTGCTTGTCCTGCTAACCTCGTGCCGCCCAGGCAGTTTATTCTCTCCATGTCTTTAGATCCACGATGAATAAAGTGTCAAACACAATGGGAGACACGAAAAGGTGGGGAGTATCCATAAACCAGGGCTCGTTTTCAGGTCCGTTGAACCGAAACACAGCTTCTGGACGTCACTGTCATGTCTGCGGTGAGGCTGAAGAGAGGTCTGAGACAACCTGGGGTTTGTTCCGCGTGGCAGACGTATTGCTCAAAGATGTGCCCATAGATTGACGCACTCAAGCATGCGGCATGAATTCAATAACGCAACGTAGTGAGTTGCATTGTAGCCTTGTTTTGCGATGTAAGGCGCCTCATCATGCTGATCAGCCTTCCGATGCTGTGGCGCAGGGATGTTCAGGGCCCTACTGTCGATCTCTGGGACCTCCGGAGCCGCCCCTACGCGATGTCAAAATGAACGTTACTTCTCGGTTCTAAGTTTAGTGTCCCAGAAAACCAAATTGACTTTCGGTATGGCTCGTGCCTGCCTGCCTGTACATCCCCCGAACCGTACGTGAACTAATGACTTAACTCGATAATAGCTAATCTGACGATTTTTATCCGAATCAGATGCGTGTTGGGAAGCCTTAGTGATCTATCGTGAAAGCTCGGATGCTTGGATGCTGTAAGTTGAGGCTTGAGCCGAGAAGCAACAAGCACGATAAGGGCAGGCGGTAAAGCACACTGTAAAGGCAGGGCTAACAACAGAGGAAGAATGAGGAGGCGATCTATGTTGCATTCTTGTCTGGTGTCCCCTGCTAATCCCGGAGAGCCTTGAGCCTTGACCACCACTCCCGTGATCAACAGCATTGATTTTTTTGATTTGATGCATCGGATGAAAGGAGATGATGCTGAACCATGAACTCCGTAACAATAATTGGCGATAGGTAATCGGGAAGGATTGAGAGGGTACGATGATAATGTCCGAATGAGCGCCGCTCCACCAAATGCCTTTCTACCAATGCTCTGAACGTTTCAGGGTTGTGACATGTCTCCGTTCTGTCGGCAGCCGCTAGTCCCCTATTACCGTAATTCTGAGAAACCATTTGCCAGGGTGAGCCTCGTTACTGAACGCCACCACCTCATCAAAAAGTGTGGCCTGTTAATGGCTGGCGTCAGGTCTAAGCCAGTTCAGGACTGCCGCTAAGCTCGGCGCTGTTGTCGATCCAAGATCGGCCGGTCCTTTCTGGACCGTCAGTGCACCGGCGATAGCGTTGTGGCCTAGCTGTCAATCTTCGGCGCTTGCTGATGGGCAAGAGCCACATAGCCACATCAGTCGCCAAGGGTGGACCTTTCGGATGTTAAGGCAACTCGAGAAGCCCTGTCAAAGTTCTAGCTCTGGTTGATGGAATGACTAGCTGACGCCAAGAGGGGCAAGCACGATTCGGATTACAAGCCTGCGTTTCCCGTTGACGCAGTAGAGAATTGAACGGGGCGTGTTAGTCCGTGCCCTTTGGGTTTCGTTCAGCACCCAGGCCTGCCAGGACCAAGCTGCCAGGGCACCTCTGTCAAAGCGATGACCAGAGCAACAGCCACTACTGTCCCCTGTCCTTGAGTGGCGCGGTCCGTCCTGCGAGTGTAAGAGGACCGTCATGACGGCGGCCTCAGTGACATCGTCTCATCCCGCCGGTAGCGCGGCAATACCAAAGAGGTAAGAAGCGTGTTGTTGTTCAAGGAATATTGTCATAGCTGGAGCTTAAGGTGGCGGACGATGCAGTCTTGACACATTATTGCGAAGTCAATCTGGATCGACAAAGTCAAATTTACGACTGTGTACGCTTGAGACACAAGTGCCGTTGGGAGAACGGTGCAAGTTTTGGTAAAGTTTCCTAGATTTTAGCCATGACGATGGCTAGTTAATATGGGACAATTGTCCAGAACGGTGAGCAGGTGCTTGGATCTCGTGCACGCATGGCCGAGAACGTTAACTAAACATGAGAGTTTTGCCCCTTGATCTCCGCCCTGGAAGCGAAGTCCGAGAGCCAAGCAGCCATGCCATCGACTGGGGGCGGACGGGTACTAGCGGTGGTGGTGTTGATGATCACGGCGAGTACGGAGTACAGTCTTGAAGATCTGATTACCGAGAGTCTGAGCCTAGGAGTGACATGCTCCCCCCCATCCACCACAGACAGGTACGGTTTGATAGTAATCCCAGAGGAGTAAAAAGTCGAGATATTGTTGGCCGAGGGTCATCGGGGCCAACTCAGAGGAGAAAGAGCACTATTATATCGATGGTCACTGCATAAGCAGCTAAACAGTACAGTACGGTATTGGCCGGTGGATCGAACAAGCATTAACATGTGCTAAAGTATGCGGTTAATCTTGTTCCGGTGGGTGTGATGGATATGGACGGTTTCGCCGGTGATGATGATGCTGGATTCTGTACTCTTTTGACTCTGTAGGTATATCGGGATGAAGTTTAGTGGTGGATAGCCTACCTAGAGGAGACCTTTTTGACTTTTTTTTTTCTTTTTCGCTGCGGGAAAGAGCCGAGAGGTCGATATGCGAGACAGTTGAGATTGAGATGGCAGGAGATATGCGTTTGTGCCTTACTCCTCCTGCCTTGCATAAGACAAGGATGACAAGCATTGAGCATTGAGCATTGGAGGTGTGGCTGATTGTCCCACCCCTGCGCCACAGCGAGGCGGATACGGGCAGCTTCTCGACTGAAAATTAAATACGGAGCAGCCTTTGTAGGTTAAAAGAGCCGAGAGGTCCAGTGCCTAGGTGCCTACCCGTAGGTGCCTGTCTAGGTGTCTATAGGCGACAAGGCCTTTATACTCTATCACTGAACAAGGTTATTGACTATGCGTCTTTTAGTCTGTCCCCCTTACTCTCAACTCGCGACAGTAGAAACTCGTTAATTTTGTAATCTTTTTTTCTTTTCTGCTGATATTTCATTGTAGAAAAAGAGTCCATCCATGTCTTGTTCGCGTCTTCGCTCTTCGCGCGAATTTACATTCTAATGTTCCTGACTCATCAATCGGTATCTGTAGACGTATGGCTATTGTAAGCTCCTCGGCCTTCGGACAGTTTAGATATCCGACGTCGATTGCCTGACTACGTGTAACTCACTCACACACACACACTCTCTCTCTCCGTATATGCCGGTGAAGTGCTTCTCTATCGTGAAATTTCCTAAGTTGGAGATATTCTCTTTTTTTCTTCTTACGCACTTCGCTATTCTTCGGTATAACGAAAAAATTGATTCGATAATCGTGTTGTTTCTTACGTCGCCCCATGAGTTGTCGCTGCATCGTCCCACAGCAGCCTGACAAGGCCCTTAATCCACCACGCGCTGCACCTCACAGCACGCCCTTGAGTCGATACCTTTTGGGGGAGGAGGAGGAAGAGGAGGATAACACACTATCTATCGTATCGTATCGTATCGTATATTGGATGACTATTTTCGCTTATCAAGATGCCCCCGGACACGACCGAGTCCGCTCCCTCTGGCCCTACAGACCCTGCAAAGACGGAGCCTTTGGCTTGCGTTTCCTGCAGAGCTCGCAAGTTAAAGTGTGACCGCACAAAGCCGGCCTGCACTCGCTGTGTAAAGGTTTCAAATGAGTGTGTATATCCAGAGTCAAGGAGGAAGCCAACCTTTAAAAGAAGAAACGTTAAGGAGCTTGAGGCTCGTCTCGGTACTTATCATCCTTCCTTGCCGTGCTTGGTCTTGATATACCAGACACAAGTTGCTGACTATATATCTTAGCCCAAGTCGAGGATTATCTCAAAGAGGTTAATAAGAATTCATCAGAGGGAAAGACAGATGACGACAGTCCCGTTCACCAAACTCAGCCCGACGCCAACTTCTTTGATGTCGACTTCTCGTCAACCTTTCCTCAGGCAATCAACAACTCATCAGATGCCAACTTTTCCTCCTTCACCTCACCAGAATTTACACAGCAGTCACATAACTGTGATGTCCCCTTCAATACCCAGTTGATAAGCATGGGCTTGTCTGAGCCTTTGCCGCCAGACGATGTCATGGAGGAACTGTAAGAACCCCATACTCAGTTCTTGCACTACGTACACTGACTGACATTCGCAGCAACTCCATCTTCTTCACCCATCAATATCGAATGATACCTATCGTTCATCCAGGGAGGTATATGCAATCTTTCTATGGCCCTGTCTCCAGAAAACCCCCCATGTGTTTACGATATGCCATATGGGCTCTGGCGGCTGCAGGCAACGCCAAATACGACCAATACCACGAGATCTTCTATCGTCGATCTCGACAGTACGTAGAAGTAGACCTGATGAAGGGGCATGGCGATGCTTTCGTATCCGTCCAGCATGCGCAGACCTGGTGCCTCATCGCCTTTTATGAAGCAAGAATGTTGCTGTTCACCAGATCAACCATAAGCGTGGCCAACTGCGTTCGTCTCTGTCATATGATAGGACTTGACCGTCTGGACGGGGACCCTCTTGGCATGCCCCCAGCACTAGGACCTGCTCTTACCTGGGCCGAGCTGGAAGAAAGGAGGAGGATCTTCTGGGGAGTGTTTGCTGCGGATGCTCATTGCTCCATCTCCACGGGATGGCCAAGCTTGATCGACTGTGAAGATGTACATGACCCCCTATGCCCCCTTTTGACATGTGCTGACAAGAGTTTAGATTGCTACAAGACTCCCTGCCTCTGAGGAGGCGTTTAACGAAGATCGCAAAGAGGAAGCTCCATTTCTGGACGATGCAATCCAAGGTGCTCAGTATGCAGGCTTTGCAGGAACCATCGTCACATGCCAGATCAACAAAATGATCCTGCGCCATGTTAACCGTTCCAAGCCCGACAGTCGATGCGAAGATGTAATGCATGGATCTTTCTGGACTCGACACCGCGATTTGGACAACACGTTGTCCAGTCTTTTCATGTTTCTTCCTGAAAAGTTCCGTCTCCCTGAGAATATACGCGATGTATCGGCACTGCATCTGAATCTCAACCTACACGCAGCCGTTATCTGTTTGCACCACGCCGCCATTGAAAAGGCCGACAGGTATAATCTACCAGCCCACGTCAAGCAGGGCAGTGTGGCACGCCTTCGAGCAGCGGCTGAGGAGGTTGTCAACACCATGCGACTCACCTCGAATGTAACCATGTTCTTTGTAAGTGTGCACTGTTACTTACCAGTATCATACATGTGGCTAACCAATAGATAGAAGAGCCCATTGTCCGCTCTGGCGTTGTACTGCACGACGACAGTCTACATATACATGGGCAAGGAAAACCCAGCGACTGGCCTAAGCGCAGTTGACTTATCAAACTTGCAACTCATCCTCCAATCCATGGAGGCCATCGCACGCGTCCACGTCATCACCCGAACTTTCTTGCATCAGTGTTGTCTCGACATTGAAAAGAACGGGCTCGGCTCTGTCATTCAGATGCCCTCACTAAGGAGATACCGCGACGCTTTCGGACCGGCAAAGTCGCACATACCTATGGTAGCCCGCAGCTCGGTCTCGCAACACACAGCGGCATCACCGATCGTATCCCCAACTGAGAGGGAGCTAGACGCCGCACAAACGCGGCTGGAAAAGGTATCCCGGGTCATGGGTATAGGTGTAAACATAGGGAAACCTTGCTTCCAGGCGTTGCTTGGATCCGTTCATCGTAACATTTCGCCTACGGATGGGCCGGATTTTATAACGAACAAACGAAAGAGGGCGAACGAAAGCCCCGGGCCCGACATGATGCCCAAACTACGAACCAGCGGTCCTCTCAGCCTGAACATGAATCCCAACTTCAAGGGAACCGGAATGTGGCCAGCGTCTTTCTCGCCTCGCATGGCTTCCGGTGTCATATCGCTCCCAGACCGCACAAACTCATCGGCCGCATCTTCCCCCGTCAATTATGGCTCGAATCCTGGCTCGTACACGAGAACAGCCTCAGGAAGCAGCCATACCTCGCCCGACATCGGCCTTGGTAACAGTGCAGAAGAGAACCGAATCGACCTGAGAGCCTTTCAGGAACGAATATCCACGCCGATATGGCAATCAACTGAAGATGCACTTTTTACACAGATGGCCTCGAACGAAATGCCTGATGAGTCTGATCCGTGGGGGATATTGAACGTGGGCGAGTTGAACTGGGATATCGCATGTCTTCCGGCTGGGAATTGATTACAAGATCTTGCTGAATCTTTGTACTATTAAGTCATGACTGGAGTTTTTTGTTTTGTTTGGATTGGTGCTTTTTAACATGTCTCTGATTGAGATATTGTATAATGTATACCCATGAGCTGGTTTATAGGCCACGCCATATGACACACAACTCTTGTACTATTACTGGGGGCAAATTAGACGCGATAGACAATTCGGAAAGAACCGCTGAAAAAATAGCGGCTTGTAGATATTTATCACAGGAATTACTGTGATTTATTATAATTGCTGAGTTGAGTTCCTCTGTTATAGGTACTTGTAGTTGATGCCCCATCTTATCCGAGCTTGAAACCCCCTGTAACCAAGAATTGACGAAAAGCTACAGCTCCACTCATCATGACTTGTCCGGGCCCCTTCAACCTTCAACTCTCACCAGTCTCTGAAAACCTACACTGATTGAATACCAATGAGTGACAATTAACCATGTTTCAGTACATCATCGGCCTCGTGGCTGCTTTTCTCGTCTTTTCAAATCCCATCAGCGACTTCTTTTACCCAGACCGCGCCACCCGCATTAACGAGCTCTCACCACGTCCACAGTTTAATGAGTCGCTGCTAGCTATTGATGCGCCGAATGCGACAGCACCTGAATGTGCACCAGATGGATACATCGCTAGGATCGTGAGCAGAGAGCCTCTGATTGTGTATCTTGAGGGGTTCTTGAGTCAAGAGGAGAGGAGCCATTTGCTGGAGATAAGGTATGTGAATATACATCACATCATACCAAGTCAAGTCACACCGTAGCTGATATGATATACTCACGCTTACAGCGAACCAATCTTCGTCCCATCAACAGTCACCAACAACGGCGAAGCCACGCATCGCGACTCCTCAGCCCGCGACTCTCACGTCGCCGTCATCCCCAGAAGTGACCCCGTCCGCTGCATCGAGGCCCGCGCCCGCGCCCTGCAAGGCTGGCGCCCTGAGCTCTGGATCGAGCGCATGAGGACGCAGCGCTACGGCCCTGGCGGTCACTACAACCACCACTACGACTGGAGCTCCAACGTGCGCGGATGGGGCCGCGTGAGCAGCCTGATGGCGTGGGTCGAGGGCTCTGATGATCTCAAAGGGGGCGGTACCGAGTTTCCCTTGATCACGAGGCCTGTGGAGAAGGCGTGGTGCCGGTTCATCGAGTGTGTGGATGATGGACAGGACGAGGGTGAGGGTGGTGAGACGGGCGTGATATTCAAGGTTGTGCCGGGGAATGCGGTGTATTGGGAGAATTTTGCGGCGGATGGGAGAGGGTATGAGCAGACATGGCATGCTGGATTGCCTGTGCATAAGGGGACCAAGACTGGGCTGAATATTTGGAGTTTTGGGAGAATTTGAGGAGACCAGGTTCACTATTTACTATAGACGATAAACTTGGGCATAGAAAGGCATTGTTCATATAGCATGGAATATTTATCAGCAACGACATGACTGACACCTTACTCTGTCGTTCATTTACTAGCTCACTTCCATCGCCTTTCACATTGTCCCATCCATCTTCCCCAAACAACCACTTTGCCCTGTATAGCCTGCGCAACTTGATCTCTGCTTGGTTTTGACGTTACGAGTTTCTCATCCAACGGCTCACTCAAGCCAATGACTTCAAACCAATCTTACATACTAATTAGTTCAATACTCATAAGCTGAAGTTAGGAGGGAGGTACTAACATCGATGGATGCCGTGATTCAGAAGTGGTCTTGGAGGGATGTAGATCGAGCCACTGCGACTTGCTCCGTAGTAGAAGCCTCCCTCAAGCCGAGTCGAGGTTTTGTCGACGGGTTTGAAGTCATTGTTTACAACACTCCTCTTTTCGGGTGGTATACCCAAGTATATTCTACCAGATCAGTCGTGTTCTTCTCGTACCGTCAAAATCCAACTTACCCGTGGCAAATTGGTGTTGGCAAAAGAGCATCAGGGTCCTCAACCACAAGCAACCACTCTTTCACGCCCTCATGAGAATCCCAATTAAGCTCTGGAAACCGTGCTTGGTCTCCGGCCATGTAATACTTCCCCAGAGTTGCGCCATCTGGACCACAGTCTGAGGAAGTGATTGGGAGTGTAGGCTCGGGATGGTTAGCAAAGGCTGGAGTCGTGAAGAATGCTTTGGCGTCTCGGCCTTTGAAGCTTTTGAAGAGCCAACTGGCTGTTACTTCAATATAAGCCGTCATTTCGTATTATTTGATTAAGGGTATATATAATTTGCACTGTAGATATGTATCAACGCAGTTGTGAATAGGCCATGGCCATATATATTTCACTTCGTAGTCTTGTCGGGCTTAACGGGGATAATCTGCACAACGGAACCGAATCGGCAAATATAGGTGCGATTACCGTCACATCGAACATCATTAACATGTAAGATCACATTTACGCGGATAAGAGAGGATGTTTTAATAGTAAAAGTCATCAGTTCATGTCTATCTCAACCCAAGGCACCAGTAATGCTACCCCATAACACCTCATCACTACCCAACACCAGGCTCCCCAAGCAAAAACACCACCCAAACTCCCCAGCCATGATTGAACCCCCGGACAAATGCAGCTCTAGACCTCATAAACCATAAATACATCATAACTCTTCAGTGCCTAGATAAGAAGCCAGGCAAATGCAAGAGCCCCAGCCCCAGCAAGCATAGACGTGACCCCATCACTTCCCAGCGGTGAGAGTGCTCCAGCACCATTCTCACTGTTGTCTGATGATGCAGGGCCGCTTGATCCAGTCCCTGTGGGAACAGAATTCTTGCCAGAGCCAATCTCGACGATATGCGATCCGTTGGCGTCAAAGTTACTCTGCGCCAGCGAAATCTCGTTGTTCGCCAGATCAAACACAACATAGGCACTTCTCAAGAATGTGTCGCCGAGGATAGACACATCTGATGTGGAGGGTGCAATCCCAAAAGTGCACGCGGCTTGGCCATCGTCGAAAGACATTCGGTGGCCGGTGATGGTGGTAAAGTCAAGCACCAGCTCGCTTAGCGGCACGGTAATCTCGGCTTGGTTGTTGAATTTGAACGTCAAGTTGCCTGAATCGTTTGAGAGATCGCAGGGCACGTATGCCACCGACTCTCCCTCTTCGTACTGGGCACCGACGATGCCGTATATGTCCGATGTGACGCTGGCGGGGAGATAGGAGAGAGTCGAGCCTGAGTCGAGCACAACGCCCAGGCCGAGGTCTTCAACTATGGTTTGCGAGTCTGCGCTGATGCTGTTGAGGGTGATGTAGAACTCGGAATACGCGCCGTTGATCTGCATGATAGGCAAAGTGATCAGATTGCCGATATAATGCTCCTGGTCTACTCCTCCAAACAGGATCGTTCCAGTGGCAGATTCGAGGTCGTCCAGATACAGGCTGAATGCATTCGAAGCGATGATTCCATCAGCAGCCAACTTGGCCGGCAAGTTGTTGTACGGTTTCTCATCGTACTGGACTATAGCCTCATTGGTCTTGTAGCCAATACCGAGAACGCCATCATTGTCCGAAGTGTCGTAGCCAATTCCGAACTGGAGGTTCTTAACCGTGACGTCTCCCATGCTAAAGGTATCAGTGGCATAATCGCCAGTGGCGCCAGAGCCATCGGCGTAGGAGATGTTAAAGTCACTATTCACAAAGTGATACGTCGACGACTTTTTGGGGTTGTACAGGCCAGACTCGCTGCAAATTCCGGCATGAGACTCGCAAAGCTCTGAGCCTACGAAATTCACCCAAAGGTCACTGCTGCCAGTGTCAAGATGCAGGCGAAAGTCTTGTGGTGGTGTTCCTAGACTTGCGTTGAGGAAGTAGAGGGATTGCTAGAGAGTGTGAGCATGAGTATGAGTATGATTGATCAGATGCCTATGAGGGAAGCAATTAACTGACCTCATTGTCTATCCCGATGTTTACTGTACCGTCTCTTCTGCTGAGACGCCTTCGATCATGAGCAATAGGGTCAGCTACCTCGCGGCGCTGGATACTAACAGCCATAACCCTCGGCTCAAGCCCATGCTGCCTCTTTTGGAGATTGATAGCATCTGCGAGTGAAAGGAGAGAAAACAGTAGTAAAGAAGGCAGCTGATTGGTCTTCATGGTTTGGTGAGAAGCTTTGTAGTGTGATGTGCCGAGATTCTCCAGGAATTGGTTGTCTTAGACCTTAGACGCTGGAGAGTTTATATTATCCCAAGCCCATGCATCCATCCATCAGCCACGAGTGTCACTCGGTCATAGATAGAGATTGGATCTAAGGAGACTGCCGCTCTTCCGCGCGGGAGGAAGAAGCCCTTGAGATGCGTCACCTTTTGCCTTCTAAACGCCCACGTCAACGCCAACGTCAGAGACAGAAGTTTAGAGTTGAGAACACCGCCTTTCGGCACGGTAAGCCCGAGAAGAGCGGAATAGCGAGAACTCGAACGGATACAGCGAGGGAATGATGGATCCGAAGTGGCACCAATGAAATCCAACATATTCAGTATCTCCTAGAGCAGACGTTCACGAGCATTTAGTAAATAACATAATTTTCTATAAAATGTAGAATATTCCTTTCATCTAACAGCACAGCAAGGCCACCTTACGATCCCATAGTCCACATGGCATATCCGAAACATATTGGAAACCTCCAGATCTCCTCAGAAGCCACTCGTCTCGCCATGCAGAGTACATCAGGACTGGGCCAAATGGGGGCCAATTGGGTCACATACTAGAGCCGCGTGGCCGGGGGGGGGGGGGCCGATCCCATAGCCCAAAAAGAAGCCATCAGATGTTTTTTCCCTTCTTTCTCTATGGTTGCATGAATATGAACGGAAGATCCGGGGTAGACGACTCCAATGGCTGTGTGCTCCGTAGTGTGGTTATTAATAGTGTGAAAACTGCTTCTAGTGGAAGCCATGTTACTCAATATGAAACGTTCACTTTGGGCGTCTCACCTTATGACGTTGGAGGTAAAGGTCCCTGCAGCGCTTTAATCACGGAGTCATTTTTATGGCATTTTTATGTAAATTTCCCACCGCCAACGTGAGCCTCAAAGAATTACCTACCCATTAAAGATGATGTCCTGGAATAATCCACAGCCATGGTCATGGCCATGGCCATGGGACTCTCAATTCAGGTGATGACGACAACTTGCTGTGGCTGACGAATGCCGAACTTCCGAAGATGAACGGAGGTACACGAATTGATTGATAAAGAAGATGGAATCACATTTAACAATGGGTATTCTAATTAGTCCTGCGAGAGGGGATATTTATACTTTTTAACATACAGTCAAGTATCATCATCTCTTGTAAGTGAGTGAGTGAATGACCTCTTCCGGCCGATGTAGGGTAATCAGATGGCGAAGTGGTGGCCAAGTCCAACCATGATAACCTCACATTCATCATCTCATACCATTTGACGTCAGAGACCAACAAGTACAAATAAAAACTCCATGAACCTCAGAGAAGGAAGAGCATAGAACGGATCGGGCGTATTTATGTAAACCATTGTCTGTAGTTGCCAAATGACTCTTGGTATTACCTGCATCAAGACCGATATTTGCTGCTGGAAATAATAAGCACAGAAATGCCAAGACTTCAACTTCCGTATTCCGGCGGACAATCACAAGAACAACTCTTGTCCTGTTGTACTCATAGAATACATTGAATGGAAACCTACTCAGTATCTCTATAACTCTTCACCAGAGAGGCCTCATCCTCACCAAAACCTTCCTATATCTCGCTTCTCGCTCCATATTCACCGTCCTCGCCATCAGCCACTCATAACATCCCTTATCCTTCTGCCTACAGAGTCCGTGTCAGACCCTTAACCAACAACCTTTATATACGAACCCCTCTTGTAGTTGCCTGGTATATTCCAAGGCAGCCAACTCTCGGAGCGGCTGAAAATCATGATGAGGAGGAGCCAATACTGCATAATCTTGGCCAGTGTGATAGTGTTGTCTGCAGCTTGACATAGAAACTTATATAGCCCTTGCTTACCTTACTACTTCGTGCTGACAATCTACATACTTTCTTTGACAACTCCCACTCCAATCTCGTCTGTATAACCTCATACAACACATACAACGTCAAGTCAAAATGGACGCTGAACTCTTCGCAAACATGGACCGCTGGTATAACACAAATCCTCTCTCCTTTAATACTATGCTCAACTAACATGGCAATCCTACTAGTCCCATGTACGCCGTACGTATCCCGCTTCTCTCATCGCATCACTACCACTAATAATATCTCAGTCCTTCTTTGGCGCCATGGGTTGCGCATGCTCCATCGTCCTCACAACCTTTGGCGCATCATACGGCACTGCAAAATCCGCCGGCGCCATATTCCAGTCTGGTATTATGCGTCCAGACATGTTGATGCAGAACACGTAAGGACTCAAGAGTTGCCCTCACTGAATCACCGGCTGACACATATAGACTGTGTGCCATCATGGCCCAGATCCTCTCCATCTATGGTCTCGTTGCAAGCGTCATCATGTCCAACAACATCAAGGAGAAGATGCCTATTTACACAGCCTTCCTGCAGCTCGGTGCCGGAATCTCCGTTGGGTTGTGTGGTATGGCTGCTGGTTTTGCTATTGGTATCGTTGGAGATGCCGGAGGTATGCCTCACTCTCGAGTCCTATCAGCAAGCTCCATAATCATCAAACACTAACACTACACAGTCCGTGCAAGCGCGCAGCAGCCGCGTCTCTATATCGGCATGGTCCTCATCCTCATCTTTGCAGAGGTGTTGGGATTATACGGCGTTATTGTCTCCATCCTGATGCTCACCCGTTCCACACAGGAGGCTACCGAGTGCAGATTCTAAGGAACAAGCATAGAACATAACTGCTTCATATTGCATGCTGGCTCATGATATCATAACCCAAGTCTGATGTTGGTTATACTTAATACATGCCGTGGGGGTATCTGCAGAGATCTAAGATTATGATGGGATAGTCACAAACTACACAGCCTTCTCTCCCATAACCCCTGTCCTCCCTCCTCTTATTACAAAACCCATTCGTTAACATTGTCGTTATGTGTAATGAAGGGCTCATCAATCCTCTTGATTGCGAGGTCACTGCAAAGAATACTACACTCTGTTAGCCGTGGACGTCTCGCAAGGAACAGTGACTTACCAAGCAGACGCAACAAGAGCGTCCAGTTCCGCTACAACAGTCTCTCTCTGTGCGCCGCTTACCAAACCCTTCTGTATCTGTGTCTGAAGTTCTCTGATCCGTGTTGACTTCCCGACACCTGCCTGCTCCAGCACCTTGCGGCCCAGGCAGTCCGAGTGGAATGAGTGCTGGCAGGGAAAGACAAAGAACTGTCGACTCAACAGGGGCAGCCCGCAGGTATAACACTTCTCTCCAGGCTCCACGATTGCGTAACGATGGTCGAGCGCAGCGATGTCAACCTTGATATTTGTAGCAGTTTGCGACGATTCATCCATCTCTTTCTTCAAGTTATCGATATTACGGCTATAGTCCTCTAGCGCGGCGCAAATCTCCTCCTTGAAGTCGTCAATGACAACGAAATCAGGGAAGAACGGGATGAGATCCTCAATCTTGAGCAGGTCACACCTCTTGAGGAACTCAATAGCTGTCTTGATCCCGTTCGACTGAGATATGACCCTCCGTGCTACCGCAAGCCACAAACGTTTGCGCAGCTGTGGGTTCGACATGGGGCGGTCGGCAATAACTGCTGCTAGCTCAACCTCGCCATGCGAGAGAGCCAGATCAACTGCTTGAAGATATTGTCCCATGCTAGTGTAAATATGGACGCACGATAGTGTTCGGTGGTGCTGAATGCAAAGTCGAAGGGCGAAATCGGGATCGTAGCGAGGCTCATCACCTTGTGCCTGTAGATATGACAGAAGCCCTGACTCATCTTTGGACGCATGGGATGCGTAAATCGACACAAGGGTATTATGTACGGCTGCATCCTTTGAATTGAGTTGGTACACCGCATAGTTGAGGTATCTTATAGCCTGATTCTGTGCGTTTGGCCCACCCGTAAATGTCCGGTTGTACTCGAGGAATGCAGGAATGAGGTTTCGAGGTTTGAGATCGGAATGCCTCATCAAGATCTCGACCAACTCTGGTGCGACGTATGTCATGAGAACGCTGCTATAACGATAAAAGACTTCGGGGTCTGTCTGCTTCTTCAGGACATTCAGAACGTCAACCCATCTCTCCCTCTGTACCCAGTAAGAGAGAACGTAGTTGTAGTCGTTGACAGCATTCGCAAAATAGAGAAGCTCCCCTTCACGACCATGGCTGCTAATGACATCGTATACCATCTTCCGATCGAGATCGCTCTTGTATTTGTCGACAAAGTCTCTGAATTCTTTGTTGACAGATTCGAGCAGCTTTCGAGATTCAGTCGAACTGTGGTGTTCTGCTGGCTCAGCCTGTGTATTTATCGTATCATCCAACGAGTTGAGCTTGGACATGAACACCTCGATCAACCAACCCGCAATCATCATGCGCTGCATCACGGCTGATTTCTTGAGTGAGGCCAACTTTGTCAGCAGGAATTTTCTCAACGCATCTGGTTGGTTGTTGTCGATAATGCTCAAGGCAATATCCTCGAAAGGCTTATTACTGCGACCGTAGACTGTAGCAGCCTCAAGCCAATGTCCCTTGCTGGCCAGGTGGTCACCGTATGAAGCCGCAACAATCTCCTTCTGCAGTGGTGTCCGGGCATGTTGCAGAGCTGGCTCAAACTGCTGTAGCTTCGTCATGATCTCCCAGATATTTCTCTCCTCGTCACGGACCACAATCTCGAAAATCTCTTCCGATGTAAATAGCCAGAATGTGTTCTTTTGCATGTCCACAGAGAAGCCCAAAGGCTTTTGCCCCTGGCCGATCACATCATGTTCAGAAACCATCTTTCCGGTGAGACGGTTGGTTGTAATCACACGCCCCCCAACTAAGTGAACAATGTGCCACTGCGTGAGTACAATAGCATCGATTGCCTCAGTCGATGTGACTCGCCGCTCGCTGTTCTCAGGTGTAAGAATTTGAGCCCTGGAGAGCATCTTCGACTCTGAAAAGACCTTGGTGCCGAGATTGCTGTCTGCGGGCGTAATTGATAATCTGCCATGGAACACGCCTTGGTAGGATAGCCAGGCATATGCTCGATCAGGAACGTCGTCATCGTATGGACCGGACTCGGGCGCGTCAGGAGAAACCGCGAGACTTGAAGGCGCCCCAGACGCTGTCCGTGATAGTTCGTGAACAACTGGCTGCTCCGACTCAAAAAGCCTGGTGTAAACAGACCCTGAGCCGTCATGCCCAAACCCTATTCTCCCAACCAAATGAAACAAGCGCGTCTGGGTTGCTATTACCACCCTCCGAAGGTCGGACTTGTTATTCTGGAGGTTGTCCACCCACAATCCTGTGATGGGTCCATCAGGAAGTTTGTGTAGGTTCTTTAGATGCTTAACCTCCTTCTTGTAAAACTCCTTTGACGTCTCGATGAAAGCCTCGTAGATATTGCCGTCGGATGCACCAATCAATATCTCACGTGTCGAGGCTGTCGGCAACGAAGGATTCCACGCTACACTCTCGATCGAAACGCCTCGGAGGCGTCCAAGTGGTCGGGGATGTTTTGACTGGGAATGGAGGTAATAGTTCTCGCCGAGGGCGGTGCAAACAATCAGATGTGATGCTGTAGGATCGAGGAACATGCGCCGTATCATGCCAATCTCAGATGGTTTCTTGGGCAGGTCGATATCTACGAGACGTGTTCCGTTAGCCACTGAGCAGGTTCCTCAACGCATCATTTAGATGTCCTACCATCAATATCCTCGGGTCGTTCTAGATCAATACGGAGAATACGTCCATTGGAAAGAGCGAGGACGATGACATTATTGGCAACTTGCGCCGCAACAAAATCGGCAGCCACCGAAAACTGCAGTTGTACGCGCTCTACAGTGAAGATGGGCTCTTCGAGATCTGCTGGGGCGCCATTGGTGGCGGCGAAGCCATCTTGGAGGTCCAGGGCCATGGCGTCGCGGTTTTACAGGCGCATATTCGGTATTCGGGGGATATGAGGAGGACTCTTGCGTCTTGCGCAAAGCCAAACACTGTAGCTGTACTCGAGAAGCGGGCAGTCGTAAGGGCCAAAGCTGGCTCGAGATCGTTGGAGCTGGTTGATGGGAATGGTATCCGTATGGAGAGAGTCGGTGTTGGTGACGAGAGTCGGTGGTTGGACGGGCCCTGTATGTACAGTACCTAGGTACGGTAGGTAGCTCCCCACCTGGACCTTGAATGAGCGCTACAATAGGTTAGTAGTTGCTGTGGGGTGATAAGGCAGCTATTTAGCTCCTAACGTTAACCATGGGCAGCCAAAACATTACATCACCTCCATTTTGCTACTACAGATTACAATTTACACATTGCTTATAGGTAGGTACTGTAATTCATGATATTGAGTACGTTGTTTTATTTACCAATGAGATAAACGTGTGTCTGTAAGTTGATTCTACATACAATGCACTGATATACACTGTGATTTGCCAGATTGTCTCTAAGCAGTTCGCTCTTTGTGTCTTCCCCATCGCTCATCGCATCCCAACTATGAAGCTCTAAACAGCGCTACAAGACGGGCAACAGTTCTCGTTCAACCAGAGCGCCAACCATGAGTATTTTTCTCTTCAAAAATGACAAGTGCCCCCTTAGATCTGATGCTGAAGAATGTACAAAGAAGTGTAAAAAGATTCGGTCATCATCCAATTTCAACGCCGTCTTAAAAATGTCTGCGCCAAACCCCTCCGCACGGAAAACAAAGTCGTTGAGACCAGGAATTACTTTTTCTTGGTGCCCTCGTCATGTGTAAAAAATAAAAGCTTGAATAATCGCCTCAGCTCGTCCCGGCGGTCATCTGCTCATCCGCATGGAGTGTAGGATCGGAGCTGTTGCCGTTGAGATCTGTAGCTGGCGAGTGACTCCTCCTTAGGAGTTCCGCAAGATCGGTAGGAGGCGCATCGACGGGCTTTCTACCAATAATGATACGCATCTTGATCTGGAGGCCTTTCGACTTCACAGGGTCTTTGGCTGCATTTGCCAAGTCTCGGGCGGCCGCTTCGCAGGCCTGTTTGCATTTTTCGGGATCCCAATCCATATATTCTGTCAAGAGTCGCAAACAATGTGCCTCTAGACCGTCCAGACATGATATAAGCCAGATCTTGCCCGCAGATGCCTCAGCAACAGTGATGGGAATTGAGTATTCGGTCACTCGTACATCAACAAAGCCTGCCTCCATAAGCAGGCGTGGCTCAAGATGGTATGTGCCTCGTGGGCGCCCTGACTTTTCGGATGCGATTTCGAGGTCCCGCAATAATTCGTGCATGGGGGAGTTGTCTGAGAACTGTGATAAGAATTGTATAAAGCCCTCGGCGCTGACAAAGTCTTGGACTTCGATCCAACCACCAGGCTTGAGAGATATGAAGGTGTTGTCGTAAACGAAGCTCCAATTCCGGAATGCGCCCTCCATAAGCCGGAAGTGAATTAGATCATACACATCGGGATGGCGGTCCCAATCTTCGGCGTCCTCGATTTCGAAGAAGACGTTCATGGGGACACTTTTTGTTTCGGCAATCGCAGCAATGTCGGTTCCTACAACTTCGCATTGCGGTTGCAGCTCGGCCATCTTGATTGCCCACTCTCCCGTACCTGTGCCAATATCGAGAATATGTGTAGGATTTTGAACAGGGGCGAGAGTGAGCTCGCCGTCGAGAATGTGCATAAATACTTGGTGTTGCATAGCCATTCGCCATTGCTCGATGTCGTCGTTAGGCATGTAGTATTCGCGACAATAGCGTCGGCCGTGTATTTCTCTGTAGTCAAGGTCTTGCGCCCATAATGATCGCGTGGATGCAGCCCTAAGTACGAAGGTTAGTGCCAGATCAGAACCGGAGTGTCGCATGCTACCTACATGTCTGAGTCTAAAGCATTGGAGTCTGGAGAGTAGGGAGTCTCGACAAGGTGGGAGGGAGAGACTCTGGGATATTGGGAGGCGGGATATATGGATATCATGTCGTCCTCGTCGACATCTTCGTCTATATCGGAGTCATCATGGTGATGATGCTCCTCGTCGGCACCCATGATACTGGTCATGGCTGTGCTGTTTCCGTCGCTATTGGCATGCTCACTCGGTGTACCGTCGCTAGATTGTCGGCCGCTCTGTACAGCGTACGAGTCCTCCGAGGACATGGTGCTCGTCTGAGACTGGTTGTGACTTGCCCGTGCTACCTTGCGTTGTTTGGTCCGTCGCTTTTTGGCCATGGATGTCTAGAGAAAAAGAAACAAGTAAAGAAAACACAGCAAGTGGACTATCGTAATCGGTTGGAGGCGACAATGGCTAGCGACATGGCTTGAATTCAAGGAATGAGGCTGAAACGAGCGGCGCGGGCGAAAAGAGCTTGGAGTTCTTGAGGTGATTCGTCGTTTGCTTGTCGCGATGACGGATGGAACGGTCGGAGTACCGAGAATGAGGTTAAGGTTGGAGCCGGTTGTCTTTGTTCAAAGACAATAGTTAGGTGGGGAGATAAAACAAATATTGAAATAGTAAGTCGGAGTTAGGCGCAAGCGGAATGAAGATCGATGAACGAGGAATGGAGAATGGGCGATACAAAAGCAATTATGGATGAATATGTTAAGTAGGGGAGAGTGTAGGAAAGTGGAGGTTCGTTCCCAAGACTGAGGAGCCTGGGGATTGGTAGAAGTGGTACCGTGTGCACAGACCCAGGAAACGTGGGTAAGGGTAAAGGTAAGGGTGAAAGGACTTGTCAAAGAGAACGACAGCTTGAAGGCTTGTAGATGGTTAGTTTACGGGGTTGACGGAGGAGGGGAAGAGGAAGAGACAAGAGAGAGAGACAAGAGAGAGAGACAAGGCACATGCACCTTGGAAGCCGGGGAACAAGGATAGGCTGCTAGGCTCTCTCTTGCAGTTGAGTTACTTGATCAATGGCCCAAGCCAAAACGTTGGAGAGCAGAGCAGAGCAGAGCAGAGCAGAGCAGCAGCTTATCCCGAATAGTAGGGCAGAACAAGTGGAGAGAGACAGAGAGACAGACCAGACTCCAAGGATCAGTCAAACAAGGGGCCACCGCAAGACAAGGATATCCTTGTCGGTTAACAACGTTTACGGTTAGACGACAGGTTTCCTCTGGGTTGAGTTGACGGCGGGAGACGCTAACTATTTCTTGACAAGGAGTTTTGGTTATGAGGATTGTCTCGTGATGGAGTACAGAGGTTGACTTGAGTAGAGCTGATATTTATTGTATGAGACAGTTGGACATATCCACGAAACATTAATCCTACAAACGCATACACACCCTGTATATGCAACTCATACTCTTCTTGATTGGCTCGAATCGAATCTTGATATATATATATATATACCTATAATCCCCGTATCTACGGAGTACCGACATGGCACCACACACTCAACTACTAACCCAACATCATATGGCAGCGGGAGCACCTAACAACCCTACAAAGTAGGTACTCCGTACCGGTACTCTTGGACATGCTCACTTAGCAAACCAATCAGAGCATCACCATGAAACGTTGTATTTCTCCCAACGGCTATTTTACCATTATCGTCTCTCATCAGCGAGGCGAATTGACCATCAAACGGTGCAAACGGCCAGCTGTGGAGGTTTATCCATTCCTCAGCTCCCGTACCGTCACCCGTGTAAGCGTCCCTTGTCGTTTATAAGTTATAACCCGTCAAATTATTTATTCATGATATGGATCAATATCGAGTCAACCGGATGTTTCCGCGAGTGCGCTCTTTTTTATATTTCTGTTCCATTCTCGGCTTGAAATTGCTCCGAAGAATGATATCCTACGTGTGAATATCCGAATATCCATCCGTAAATGCTTGTCGTGGGGGAACGAAGTTGAACGGCTTCGGCTTTTGGAGGGCAAAGTCTAGACCTTGGACTATTGAAGGGCTTTCCATTGGTGGCAGCCCGTGCTTGCGTCTATTGTTTTAAGCTGTAATACTCCGTATCTGTAATTTTGTACCAGTTTTGACCGTACGACATTAAGATGATGGCTTTGTGGCTTCAACATTGACCAGCATGAACAAGTCAGTGCCACCCCACAGAAGCTCTCAGAACTGCCTGATGGAAATTCCAGGCCCAACCTGGACCTACTCGAGCAAGTAATTCGGACAGAAAACTGCTTTTTCTGCCATTCAACGTTTCCCCTCGCTGCTGTGCAACGCAACACTTTACTACGTATCCGTAGTACAACCCGATCCTGGAAGGTAAACCTGGTCCATCATCCCACAGCAGTGGAGCGGTGCAACGGTGTAAAAAGGACAGGGAATAATTAGAATAACAAACGGTCGGTTCGGGCGAGGCTTGATCCAGACAAGTGCACGAGCGGGTCTCAGTATGAGTTGAAGTTGGTGAGAGTTTATGGTGTTGATGTTTGGAGTATCATATTGTTATTGAGAACACACACTCCCCATCATCGGAGCAAAAATGGTCTATCTACACCCTTTGGACCATCCTCGCGGATGGCCTTGATTGTATATCCCAGAGACAACTCTCTATTACGTAGTAGTCCTGCAAACCTCGACAGACCTCTTGGCTACTCTACGACATATTCGGTCATTAACATTTGGACCCAGTGGCGCGACTTGCAAAGCGGCCCGTCCCCTTCTAAACTTTACCTACCTAGTAGTTGTTAATTATTATTAGAGAGGGTACGTTTCCGCACTTGTACTTGGAAATCGGACACGCTCAAAGATTCGTTTCTTTTCCAATGGGAAACGCTTCCTTTTTCTCCGTATAGCGCAAACTCTAACACATCTTCCCGTCTATCAACATTTCGGCAGTTCGTAAAATAGTATCATGTATGAACAGGAACAAGTAGGCCTACTCCGTGCTTCCGAGAGCATTGACTTTTGCAATACCGAGTGTCAGACTGTCAGTGCCCTCCCTACCAAGTAAAGAAAAAAAGAAAAAAAACAAGGACCACGGCCCGGATAACCTTTTCCTTGTCCCGTTTCCGGCAGGTCGGTTCCCTTCATGTTGGGCATCGATAAAAAAGAGTCAAAGTGACAAATCTTGTTCCCCGGTTTGAGCTAATTACGTTTCCGCTGATATCCTATTCGTCCAGAAAGGAGCTCTTTTTCTTTCTTTTACACCACGTTGTATCCCCCCATCGGCCATCACAATCGCACAAACTTCTTTGTTGGACGGAGCGTGCGCTGTCAGAATTTCCCGGGACCTCTCTTTAGACTGTCGGCCCGGGGCCCAGGGCCCGGGGCCGCGGAACGGTTTGGTCTCCCCGACCCGCCGGCCTGGCGCTGGCGCTGGCGTTGGCATTGGCATTGGGCCTCTGACACGGCCTGCACAGGTGCACTGGTCGCTGGGGGCTCATGTCTGTCGGCGTTGTCTTTGCATATCATACATACTACCCAGGGCTTTGGGAAGATTTGACCCCTGGTTTTTACTTGGCTTCAACCACTGAGAAGCAGATCTTCTATCCTCTGGCAGCCTGGCTGCTTAGCTGGTGATGCATCATGCAGGAGAACGCGTCATTACAGTGATTATAAATGCGGCAATTGGCTACCTATGCTGCATCTGTTTTGGACGTGTTCCTGCAGCCGCAAGGGGAGTTAGTTGGTTCATGGTGGGTCAACTGTCGAGCCTCGATCTTTAGTGTATGGCAGAGAATCATCGGAGAAGCATTGAATGTATTCATTTCTATATCCAGTCTTTGCTACAAAGACAAAACTATGTGTCCGGAGACAATCCAAAAAATATATACACAAAACTCTTCTAAATTATCAACCGTATCCTTCAGTCTTGGTCTGTCTATCAGCACCGTCATGCGTGGTATCTATGTCTTTCGTCTTTCGTCTTCCATCTTCCATCTTTTGTCTTTTGTCTTTCGTTAAATATGAATAAAAAAGATCCTCCTCCTCCTCCTCCTCCTCCTCCTTGATGCCCTCCCGTTAGGCAGCAATTTGATAGACACCATTGCTGCTCTGATGTAACCTATTCGTCGTATGATCTCCGTTCTGTTTCACTTCTCGACACCCATTGACATCTTTCTCCCCCTGCTGCTCCGGTAGTCTGCCCTGTCGTATCTCTTGCGATTCGTGTGGTTCGTCACGCATCGATCGTGCATCGTCTGGAACCATCTCACCATCGGCCACAGTGGGAAACGGCGTGAGAACGTGGCTGATATCCCCCCACCAGGACTCTCCGAACTGTGTGAACCAATCGACTGTGATCTTGAGGCCCTCATCGATGGACACTTTCTGTTCCCAGCCAAGTCGCTTCAGTTTGGTGCCGTCGACTGCATATCGTCGGTCGTTAAAGGGCCTGTCCCGAGTGTACTTGATCCACTTGCGGAGCTGCTCCGGTGTATCGTGTGGAATTCTCATTTGATCAAGCAGCATGCCGCAGAGCTCCAGGTTGGATACCTCATCGTGTGAGCCGACGTTGTAGATCTGACCAATCTGACCCTTGTGAAGGATCGTATCAAAGGCGTCAGCTGCATCGCCAGCGTATAGGTAACGCCTCGTGGGTGTGCCATCTCCGTGCAGGACCAACGGACGTTGGCGGTTGAGGAGACATGTAAACTTAGGAATGATTTCTGGAAGGATGTCAGGAATTCCAGGGTACATCATGTTGTCTTATGCAATATGACTCACTCTCTGGGTATTGATGAGGGCCATAAACATTATTGCTGCGAACAATTATGGCTGGTAGTTTAAAACTCTTCTGGTAAGACTGCACCAACATCTCAGCTGCTGCTTTGCTGGCAGCATATGGGTTTGTAGGAGCCAGTATGCTGCTTTCCAGAAGGTCATCATCGTCCTCTTTGACCTCGCCATATACTTCATCAGTCGAGACATGAATGAAGCGCCCAATGCCGACCTTCTTGGCACTTTCAAGGAGAACATGAGTCCCATAGACATTTGTATGCGTGAAGCCATAGGAGTTGCCGAAACTTAGATCGACATGCGACTGGGCAGCAAAGTGCAGAACGGTATCAATCTTATACCGTTCCATACAGTCAACCACCTCAGCCGGATTAGTGATGTCGCCATGGTAGAAGGTAAAGTTTGACGATTCACTGAGAATCCCCGTGTTGTTGAGAGCGGCACAGTAGTCTAGCTTGTCGAATGAGACAATGTTATAGGCATGTGGATATGTCAGAGTAAGATGGCGGACAAGCCAGCAAGCGCTTTGGAAGCAAACAGTGTCAGTGGAGCGGAGCTTGGCATGGGCAAGGTGTCACTCACATGAAGCCAGCGCCGCCTGTAATCATGATGTTCTTAACATCGGGACGAGGCTCAAATTTGGTGGTGCCAACGAGCACAGGAGCATGTTTCCATACATCGGATTGTTGACGGTGGTTATTTGATCCGACTGCGAAAAGGTTAGTTATCCTGTGGCTCGTCAATTCGCTTGTATGGCCTGTTCTCGGTTGAGATGCCAGTCAGGATGAGTGTCTTACCACTGGTGTCACCGTTGAGACTCGGTGGAGCCGTAGAGGCCGTCATATTCGTCGTGGAGAGAGGGTGAAGGTGAAGTACTATCGGTCTTGAATCAGGTGAGATCACAGCATCAATTGCAATGGCAGAGTCTCTGATGTTATTCAAAGGCAGCTGCGTCATCAACGACTGGGATTTTAATTGTCGCAAAGCACGCGCAGCGCAAGGATTATGGGGGAGACAGGGATAATGGGATTATGAGTATAATATGCAAGAGTCGGCTCCTCAACATTAAGAGAAATAGCCCCAGAATAAAGGATAGAAATTAAGAGTAGGTATGAATGGAATATCCTGTGTAACGCTGTAGTTGAATTTTCGTCAATGAGGCTGCTGCAGCTGAATCAAGTTTCAAGGGGCAAATCATTAAAGACTTAGATAGAATAGACGTTGATTTCTAGCGTGGCCTGTCCGCTGTCCGCTCACTGTACGGACAGGCTGTAGCAATTTAAGCGTAACGCCACTTTACTGCGACACTACACACATCTCGGATGTGGCGCTTGTCCCTGGAAAGGAACGTTACGCCACATGATTTGAGTACCTGCATGTGAGATGTGAGACGATATAGATATAGCCTTTAGGACGACATGAGACGATCTCACTATCCGTAGAATCCCCTGAACTATATCACAGCTGCCCATGGTCAATAATTTTTTCAAAGAAACGCTCGAGTCTCAAGCGGTAAGCCCCAAAACGGTTATAGTCACATGTTCAACGGTGTCAACTGTAGAAGCATGTTGGCGCCTCTTGTGTCAGCCGAGTTCGCTTCACTTGTTTTTGCTACTGAATAAACTAATGTCGGTTCATAAATCCTTGACCGTTATGAGGCAGCCATAGCAACTAACATGTCCAGTTGTTCCCTTAGTTAATTAGTCGTACGTATCCCTCTTGAACAGTTAGGCGATGGCACAAGTAACGTTACCCAGTATCCGGATATTATCATGGTTGATAAAGCTAATATTGTTCTTTCAATGCTTGGTGTTAAAATATGAGACTTTTTACTTCTTTTTGGTTTGGATAACCTTTTTTTTTTTTTTTTTTTTTTTTTTGAAGGTGTACCGGCCTTGCATGTAAAGTGCTGCAGATGTACTGTATTTAGACCTCGAATGAAAATAGAGCGCGGTTCTGAACAACTATCTTCTGATAAATGTATTAACAACTTGGGGAGAACGTGCCAGTAGCACAACGACATCAACAAAATAGGATTCCTCAGATAAATGCTTATGGAATATAGAATTCACCTCATTTATACCCAACAGTAATAGACACAGAATTGAACGAACCGCATTAGTGGACATTGGTTCTTATGATGAAATCGCTGATGAAATCGCGGATATAATGCCCTGAAAAGGCCATAAGAGCAAATTATTCTGCTAATTAGAGAAATTCATGTAAGCTGTAATGCGATGCCTATACTATAGTTGATAATTAGGGACTTACATCAAGGCCAAGAGTTAATATGATGTACTCTTAGACAACCAGGCAGTAACTTTAACTATTGAGCCATAATCTCACAAAGAACCCTGCTGAGTAGACCAAGGCAGATAGTTTGGCACCACTGTGATTGTGACAGGATGTTGTCTTCCATACCATATGATTAGGATCTACTGAATCAAGAAATTCAACTGCAAGCGTTTTTTCGACAACAAGAGTGAGATAGGGCTTGAGCTAGGAAGGTTGTGAACCATAACAATACTACTACTACGAGTGATCATCTAGGTGGCCTTTGACCTTGGACCATAAGCGTGAGATAAAACTCAATTCTGTTGTGTTCTTATTGCTTACAGGTAGAGGCTGCTGTGAGTACCTTAGTACCTGTCTCGCGTGATACCCGTCCCTTTTGCTCTAAACATATAAACGACTGAAGAGTGCAAGCTTCCTCCATGAACGTTCCTGGCTGATAATTTACTAATAGATGCCTGCATTGAATTGATAGCTGTTCGAAATTAGGTAGCTGCCTACGGCAGTCTTATCTCTCAATTGTGTCTACAAAAGTACAGACGCACCTGCTCTCTAGAAACCATCAGGACTATTATCATCCCAGAGCCTTCATCTCCATCTGTCAGTCCTGCACAGCCAATAATAGCTTCTCAAACACCATCAACCATTTTTGTTCCCAACAAAACATTTCATTTTCGCAACCCAAACTGTCTTTGCCGGACCATGCTGCCACAATTTAGATTCGCCCACCAGCGGGCCATATATACATGTTCCATTACTTGAGGTATCACGTATTCGGCAGACCTTGGGTGACTACCGGAGAGATACGAAACTTTCTGGGCGTCAGTTTGACCGACATACAAATGTTCGACGCAGATAAACAAAACACAAAACCAGAATGCCCGCCTTTACCCAAGCCCATCAGAAAGTACCGCTCGTCTCCCGACATTCACTTGTAGGGGGCTCTAAGGGAACTGGTCTCTGAAGATAGTATCGAATCATCCCCTGAATTACGAAACTCGCTTTGGTTTACCTTTCTACTGGGTATTTGATGGTCGGAAGTACCTTGAGTCAAACAAAACCTGTAGCCTTGCTAACATCCCATACTAGTAGTGGCCTTGAACTTCATATGCGACGCAAATGGTCGCGGACTGCGATATCAACTTCCGGCACTTGCTTTTGGAGGTCAGTTGCGTTTCGTGATAACAGTTCCTTTGGGATGATGGATATTTTGCTCTCTTAGTAAGTGAAGCTTTTTTCTGATCTCTATCTACTAACAAAGCTTTGCTGTCAGCATGGGCTCGAGCAACTTTTGCGTATCTCTGGTTGCTCATGCGTTACCTTGAGACACTTCGGGAACGGAAATCAAATCATGGTAAGGAGGCCAGTCGCATGGCCGCAGTATGCGCGAGTTCTTCCTATTATTAAGAAGAAAAGGGTGGCAGCGGCCTGACAAATGTGTTCGAAATAACGCCCATGTTATTCTTCTATAGTATTGCCAGCTCAAGTTCAAGAACGCCTGGCGCCATGACTGCCACGTCATCATTAGCGAAACAATTACAGGTTGAATCTCTTGCGATCCTTCTCCATCCTGGCCTTCCACTCCCATTGTGTAGCATCGTCACCCTCGCTTCCGGCTCTTCCAATGCCCTTGTCGACTCTCCTCAACTTCAGCGTGAATCGCGGGCCGAGCTCTTGCAGACCAGCACGGATGCCTTCTACTCCCTTAAGCTCTTGCCCATCAACACCAACAATGCTCTTTTCCGTCTGCCGCTTTTCTCGGAAAACGTAACGATGCCGCCGCACAAAAATGTAATCTCGCTGATTGTGGAGTGTCGTGACCTGACGGCCCTGGAACTCCGGTTTGGGTGGGAACAGGGTCATGAACAGCTTGGCTGTCAGCAGACCAAGAGGAGTCTTGAAGTTGTTAAGAAGCAGCTCCGGGTAGTGAATTGTCGAGTTTCCGTGGCCGGGCAGTTTCTTTCCCTCGATCCAGTTGGTGATTGAGAAGTGAAAGGTCGGGCCGCTGGGAAGATGCACTACAGTAAGACCAGTAGGTTTCTTGGAGTCCTCCTTGAGGAGAATAATAGCTGTGTACTCTCGGTTGGAGGCGTACTTGCAGATCTCTCGGAGGGAGTACTTGTGACCGTATCGATGGGCGGACCTAGGGACGTAGGAGCTGTTGGGGAAGAACTCGCAAAGAACATTGGCTTGCTCGTGCAGAGTAGAGTTGATAGATGTGGTGACAAGGATCTTGGGCTCCGGAGGTGGGAGATCGGTGAAGAGAGATGGGAACTTGAGGGCGAGTGATGTAGGCGTCAAGTCGAGGTTTGTGCTTGTCGTGGATGGGGCAACACTGCTGTCACGCTCCGCCCGGCGCTGCCTCTTCTCATCCAACGCAGCTTGTCGCTCCTCATCTATCTCTTCGTCTGAATCCAACATACTGTCAACATCGTCGTCGTCCACTTCTTCCTCGGCGCGCATGGCAGCTTCATGAGCGGCCTGCTCAGCAGCCTCGGCCTCTTCGATGCGACGGCGCTTCAACCGCTCTAGATCCACCTGGACACCGAGACTATCATCGTCGACGTCGTCCCAAACTCGCTTTGAGTCGATCGTGGCAGGTTTGCGCTTCGCTAGACGGGCTGCCTTGGCCGCAGGATCCTTCGCTTCCTCTCTTCTGCGCGAGTGTCGTGCCTCGTGCTTCTCCTTGTTTTGACTCTTCTTGTATTGGACGTAAAGCTCCTTTCGCTTGAGCTTGTTGGCAGACTTGAGCGCCTGGACGGGCGGTTTTGTGAAGCCCATTTTTGCAGGATGTGATTGAGTTAACAAAGTCAAATACTGGACACTGTAGAAGAGACTGCGGCTGGGAAATAATTTGGTAGAGGGGCATTTCTGTCCGGCAGAAAAGTCCAACTTTTTGGCGGTGTGAGCTAGATTTACCCAATCAAATGGTCTCATTCGCTGTCGGCCCCACCAGAGCCTGTCAACTTTCGCAGAAAACGACCAGAGACAAGACGACAAAATCTTGTAGAGACGCATTATTCTCGTGCCATCTACGACGAAAATCTCAGCAAAAATGGCACCAAACGGCACAAAACGAAGAAAGATCGCCCATGACTCTTCGGGTCATGAGGATCAAGATCAGGGCGAGTCGAGAACCGCTCAGAAATCTTTCTTTAAGAACGCTTCAAATTGGAATCTCGAACAAGACTACGAGACGCGCCCACGCAAAGGCAAGAAGAAAAAGGAGAGCAACAGACTGCCAATCAAGACAGCAGATGGCCGGGTTGAGTTGGCTCAAGGTGACGAAGATGATGCGGCTTCAATTGAAAGCGACACAGAATGGCTAGAAGGCCATGAGGATGGGGTGGAAGATGAGTCGGAGGAGGAAGAGGAGGCCGAAAAAGAACCTGAGATCCCGGAACCCCAGCAGATCTTGATGGCGCAGGAAGAGTTGGCCAAGATTGGTGTGCAAATGAACGAAAATCCAGAGGAACATCCTGGCGCATTCAAGAACCTCGCCAAGATCGGACAGTCCAAGATTATCGCCATTCAGATGCTCGCCCTCATGACGCAAATGACCGTTTACAAGGACGTCATTCCCGGATACCGAATACGTCCTCAGACTGAGGATGGTCCCAAGGAGAAGCTTTCCAAGGACGTGCGCACGGTACGACAGTACGAGCAGGCGCTCGTCGCAGGATACCAGGGCTACATCAAGGAGCTTGCTCGATGCTCCAAGATGGAGATCAAGGCGGCAAAGGGTGGACAGAGTCTAGCAAACATCGCTACTACATGCGCTTGTACCCTTGTCACATCAGTATCGCACTTCAACTTCCGCACAGATTTGCTTAAGATTCTCGTCACCAAGCTGAGTCGGCGCAAGATCGGCCAGGACGGTGTGAAGTGCCTCGAAGCTCTGCAGACGCTGTTCAAGGATGACGAAGAGGGACGACCTACCAACGATGCCGTAGCTTTGCTGTCCAAGATGATGAAGGCTCGCGACTTCCAGGTCGATGAGAGCGTTATCAACCTCTTCCTCAGCCTGCGCCTACTCTCCGAATTCTCCGGCAAGGGCTCCCAAGACCATGTTGAGAGTACCGATAACGGCTTCAAGAAGAAGAAGCGCGAGTTCAGGACCAAGCGTCATCGCAAGGCTCTCAAGGAGCAAAAGGCTCTTGACAAGGACATGGCCAACGCAGATGCCTCCGTCAGTCACGAGGAGCTCGACCGCATGCAATCGGAGACACTGAAGCTGGTGTTTGCATGCTACTTCCGCATTCTCAAGCTGAGAGTACCGCATCTCATGGGCGCAGTCCTCGAGGGTCTGGCCAAGTACGCCCATCTCATCAACCAGGATTTCTTTGGTGATCTGTTGGAAGCGCTCAAGGATCTTATCCGCCACAGCGAAGAGGACGCTGACAAAGGCGACGATGACGAGGAGGAAAATGAGGAAGAGGAAGAGGATGATGACCTCCCCGTCCGTAACCTCACCCGCGAGGCTCTGCTTTGTACCGTCACAGCCTACGCCTTGCTTGCCGGTCAAGACGCCCACAACTCGCGCAACGATCTCCACCTCGACCTTTCCTTCTTCACGACCCATCTTTTCAAGTCTCTCCTTGCACTCTCCACAAACCCCGATGTCGAGCTGACACGCCCCGTCAACGCGACCAATGCAAGCTCCAAGGTCAATGTCCAGACAACAACTGTTCTTCTCCTACGTGCCCTGACGGGTATTCTCCTTCCTCCCTGGAATATGCGCTCTGTGCCACCCATGCGCCTCGCCGCCTTTTCCAAGCAACTCATGACAGCAGCGCTCCAACTCCCTGATAAATCGTGCCAGGCTGTTCTGGTGTTGCTCAGTGACGTGGCACACACACATGCCAAGAAGGTCCGCAGTCTGTGGAACACAGAGGAACGCAAGGGTGATGGTCGATACAACCCCTTGAGCGATAGTGTTGAAGGTAGCAACCCCTATACCGCGACGGTATGGGAAGGTGAATTGTTGAGGAAGCACTACTCACCCAAGGTCAGAGAGGGTGTCAAGATACTAGACAAGGGCATGTCGGAGTAGAATGCATGACTAGAAAATATACCAGCGCTACGCGAATGAATTTTTGAATACAGACAAGCCTTTGTACACGATTTAGAATGCCATTGAATTTTCACGTGAATGTCCGATTTTAGGCGGCTTTATAAGCATCGCGAGACATTAGTCTACTTTCTTATACACTTCTACATACAAGTTGAGGGCATTCGCATATCTGCCGATGCCCAAGTTTCCATTCCCTTATAGCATCGATAACCCGGAATTTGCGAGGCCTTCCTGTTGGTCCCTTTTCCTTTAGCATCTTTTGATAAATACAATGCTTCTCTAATGTACCTCAAATCTTCCGCTGTGAATCTTTTATGGTATTATGCATCCTGCTCAAGGCAGTGGCTCTCCGTCTCAGCGGTGGGACGAATTAGCCCACATAGACGCAGTCAAACCCTTGGTCGGCTTTCTCGGCTTTGCAGTATGAGCTGCCGCGTTACTGCTCTCTGCCTCCCGGATGGATAAGTCGGCAGAAAATGTCCCCAGATGCATCTGCGTCCCAGAAGTTGGCATCTGGTCGAGGGAAGGTGCTGGGTGGATGATATAGAGGCCGCTCGATGGCCCTGGAATAACATGCCCGTCAGCAAACTGGATCGGTGTAACTGCAACAATCTGCCCAGAAGATGGAGCAGAATGAGCCAACGTTTCTGGCATAACATTTGGAGTCGTTGTCTGGTAATCCGCTAAGGGGCTTGCAACCAACGAACCGGCACCTTGAGCAGATTTGAGTATCATCTCTGAAGATGAGAGTGAAGTAGCAGGAGCCGCCGGTACAAAACCAGGTGCTTGTGGGCGAAGCTTTGGGCTATCGGATTCCTTAGATGTCTCGGTCTTACCTCGAGTCTCTCCTTGTGAGGTAGCTTGATCATCAGCCTTCTGATTTTCTGCGGTCGTGGGCTTGGAAACCACAGTTGTGGCCTGTGATTGGGGTTTGACCTGGATTTGGGGAACCTCGGCTTCTTCAACAATCTTCTGTACTACTTCGTGACGGGGCTTGTCGTCAACCTTCTGGAGACCTGCAGTCTGGGGTTTGGGCTCGGCCTGAACTTGGGGAACTTCAAGTTTGCCGATAGCGTTCTGAGTCACTCCAGATCGAGACTCGGTTTTCGCCGAAGCTTGTACTGCATCAGGCTCGGTGATGGTCAGCTTGATCGGTGTGACCTGCGGGTTGACTTTAGTCGAACAATGAGGAGAACTAGCTTGCTGAGGGAGCGTAAGGTGACTGGAAGCCTTGCCTATCGCAGCCGCGAGCTTTGACTTCCCCACGGCGATGGCATTTCCCATGGCGGTATGCTTTCCCATGCTAGTGGCGTTTCCAATGGTGTTGGTTTTTGCTGTTGTGCTGGTCTTTCCCACTGTGTTGGTGTTTCCCACCGTGCTGATACGCTTTACAATGCTGTCAAGGGGCAGCACATCGTTCTTTGCATTGGCCCTTAGCTTCAATAAGTCGTCAGAGGTGTATCTCAAGAATTTAGTCGCGTTTGGCTTGTTCACAGCCTTGTCTTCTGCTTCTGTAGCAAGCGCATCCTCCGATTCTTCGTCCGAATCCTGCGACATAAGAGAGAAGAACGTTTCTGCCATATTACTAGATCCCATGTTGATCTCAACAGCACATTGGATTGTTTCAGGGGTCGTCAAGCCTCGAAGAAGGTCAACATTGCTACCCGCCTTGGGGGCTTCCGGGGTAGCGGGAACATGAGTAGGAGCGGGTTTAGGGATGTTGTGGTCTTCCGCAGCGCTCTCATGGTTCATCTTAACAGTGGTAATGCTTTTGCTGGCAAGTGTCGAGGGCACAGTAGAGCTTCTAGCTTGTTTGGCTATATCTTCAGTATGAGTTGCTATCAAATATTTAGCTTAAACGGAGTGAAGCACTGTCCGGTCTATTCACTGACCCTTTGCTTGTGCAGAATCGGAAGACTTCTGAACGGTTGAATCTGTCCGGTTTAAGAAATCCAAACTGCCCTTCATAATAGGTCCACGGGGAATCTGTGGAGTGTCAGACACGAGAGTCTCAGTATAATTGCGACGGCTAGGAGGGGGTACGTTGAGATTTCCAGGGGGAGGAGGGGCTGGGCGAGGTGTGTGCTGGAACGATTCTGAAAATGTGTTAGCTGATGGTCGTTCATAAGTCCAAAAGACTTCATATTTGACAGAACGGCTCATTCAAATCGAGGATAGTGCCCTGCTGAATACAGCCGTGTGCTTACCTTGTCGCTTCATGGGGATAGAGCTGCTACTGCTGCGATTGCCTCTGTCCCTACCGGTGTTGCGCATGGCATTCTTTCCTCCGGATTTTTGGAAGGACTGTCTTAATTCTTTAGCGGCAGCCAGACACGCCTCGTTGTTCCAGCCAGAATTACTCATGGCCGCGATGTTTGGCTCGACGATAACACCCTTGGAGGCGAACAGCAAAAGCAAATGAAATGCCACTACAATAAATATGTTAGTATAACTAAAGAAACTGGAGAGAATAAAGAATTTTGGCATATTCTAAAGTTTGTGTCTGAGAATAGAGAACCGTTGCATACGATGCTAGACACCGCGCTGAGGGTATCAACGTCAGCGCGACGTGGACGAGGACGCGGATACGCTCAAGTGATAGAGGCCTGGGCTGTGTTTTTCAATCGAAGTGAACAAGACATAGAAGAGATGGGTATAGTCATTTAGATAACATGTATTCGATGATATCGACGATGTGTGAGATTGAAGGAAGCAGTGACTCACCTATAGCGAGGGAAGAGGATGATTTTGCCCTCAGGAGAAGATTTAGGCATGGGTAACGAAGACAAGAGGCAGAATATATTCGAAATAACTGTTCCTGTTGAAAAATGCGAAAAGATGTCCGAAGGAAAAGGAACTCAGACCCTTTGTTTTCCCTGGCGTTGATGAAGGAAGGGTGAAGTGAGTGGGGAAGGTAGAAGGGGGAGAGAAGGTGAAAGATGGGAGAGGCCGACCAACGGCAACCAAAAACGGGGCGAACGGAACCTGCAGTGAATCACTGGACGGGAGCTTTATAGAACCGGGCTTCAGTGCTTCATCAGCAGACCGAGCTGTAGGTATATATCCCGGTGATGATAGAGAGCCTGGGGGATCGATAGTTGAGTGAGCCCCCTGCCCTATCGTTATTAGGGGCGGGCAGTGCTGGATTTGAGCGGGATGGAACTTGTGAGGCATCAGTCTCCAGGCCCACTGTAGCATTGGAATTGTTTGTAGCAGGCTCGCCGAATTTCTTTACTGAAAAGCAATAAACTTCCATAACACTGTGAAGGCTAGGTGCCTACTAGGATTCCACAAATGGCCATGCCTTGTCCACATGTTAAGGAGCTGCATAAGATAAGCCAATAACCAGTAGTGGATACAATGCCATGAGAAGCTTCGTTGTCTTAGGTATCATATCAAATTATTTAGAGTATTCTGGTTTGCACAGGTCTAGTCAGCCAGCAGAAAGGCAGGGCTCAACCTTTGCTTGTGTGCTTCGGCTTTCCAGAGTTGACCTAAGACGACACAATGACACTCACAGGTCAGCATGCCAAATCTGCAACAACAATTAAACTACTGCCGATATATTATTACGACAGCGGCTTTTGTCAAATGAATCGTATTTAAAACATAGACGTTTTGCTTTGCGTGTCAACCTATCGGCAAGTATCCGTGATCTTGATGTTTGAAGGATCTCTGGCAAGTGAATAATGCAGCTTCCAACATCTTTAGACAAACGATCAATAGGCTAATAATTTGATTCAGATGATATATAGGATACGCGCATATTCGCCTTATCTTATTCCTACTCTACCCGCACGCGTTTAGGCCCCACGGTTGTCTGGATAGCATTGATCTTTGGGCCAAGATATTTTGTATCCACAGACGCATTTAGCCATGATGCCTCTACTGGGGCTACAGTCTTCATGACAAACTCCTGCAGGGCTCCAGCTCCCGGGGCATCTTTCAGAACAGCTATGGAGGACACTCTCGGAACTCCCAGGCAAGTGCTCAGACGTTCGGAGCATGGTTTCGAGAAGCCTACCAGACGAATCTTCTCAGTTACAGACAGCTGCTCAGATGCAGCTCCAATCATTTGCGGGAAATGGCAGTTGAATGTTGATGCCTGGTTGCCGCGTGTAACAAAAACCATAGAATACTGCCGCCGAGATTCATCCTCAGTCGCTTCGGTAGTCTTTCGAGAACACGACTGGAGATTTCGAGTGATAGAGTTAAGCCCGATATCAATGTTGGCTTCTATCTCTGGTGTTGGAGGCACAGGAGGCTGCTCTGAGCCATCTCCTGTCCTTTTTGCATCTTTCTCCTTTTGTGCTGCGCGCTTACCCTTGGAACGTTTGACATACATTTGACGATGCTGCCCAATAGGGTTCAACAAACTGCAACAGTTAGTAAGATCAAACTTGAAAATATCCGACCACATTCTCTGGCAGAGACTGTGTAGGCAGTACTCGATGTGATTGACTTACTCGCATAGCAATTCGAGGATGGTATCTTGGTCTTCTGTGGAGATAGAAGGCCTGAGTTCATTAGCCTTCATCAACTAAAGGTTTCAGAAAGACGACCATACCATGAGACTGTGGAAAAAGGTGTGTCGAGTTGATGTACAACCCTCTTGCGAGCAGCTTGGGCATTTGAGGAAGACATTGTAATACCTGGTGACACAGAAAAAGTCTTTTCGGAGGGGATGATGTTGAAGAAAACTGTGGTGGATTTGGGTGGGTGTTATCAATCAAAGGCTGCGATTTGAACAGGCAGATGTGGTTAGGTCAATTCGGGGTGTATAAAGGAACGACATGAGGCTGGAAAAAGTCCTCCGCAACTATTCGCAAATGTGCAAGGATTGTGTGGGTCCAGATTTTCGACGGGGAGTTGCTTGTTAGCGCCGAATTATATGTCACAAGCAGGTACAAACTCTCAATTGCTCAAGACGTTCCAGGAGAGCGATGATCACCAAAACATATGTATGGTGGTAGATTTTGTACGCGTAATGAATTAGTTCACCACAACCTAATATTGTTATTTGTGTTGCGTTCATTTGCTGGATGAAGCCTCACAATAAAAACGCTAATAGTGTCACCGAAAACTGATCCAATGGATCTTGTCCTCACTCCACATGCTCGAAAAGATAAGTTATCTTACATCCCGTTGTCAGGTACATATTGTGATAGGTCGGTTGTAAGATACCGCACGGTTTTAAGTTGAGCCTTGTAGAGCATTACGAGCTTAATGTTCATATATGACCGTGCATTAAGGTCGGTAAATAGAACTTGCGGTTAGTTTGACATGATGTCTGTTGAAACGGCGCACTGAATTATCAGGCATCTTCTCAACTAGACACAGCAAAAATGCACTTTACGCCCGGCTGAGCCACAGGCAAACCGATAAAGTGCGTCACAATCCACACGGTTTACGTCATGAATTGTTGCTTAGATTACGATATCAAAGAATAAATACAAGTAGAGGTTTGCCAAGTGCTAGATGTCTGTCAGACATAAGGAAAAGAAAACCGTGAGTTTACAACGATGGAACGGTCTCAGATTTGGGTTAGTTGTCTCCATCATTGTTTATGCCCCACCATAGCTGCGATCGCTGTCATGACAGCTGCAACGTACAAACATTGTCAGCTGCATTGTTAGCTAAATTTTGTTATTTGATTAACCTTCAGCACCAAAAAGATATCCACATTTCTTTTACATCTTGATACGTATTGATGGTGCTCTTTGGTACCTATTGCCCAACTCGTAGGTGATGGAATGGATATAACAAATCTGTTTTACTTGCCTCACACAAGGCATTTGATGTAATCGTAATCCCACTATTTTCACCCCTTACCCCGCTCTCAGTTAACATAACGCCCAAGCAAAGGCACCTCAGCTTTTGAGGTGAGCTCTCCACTAGAAAGATTGATGTGAGGTAACGGGTCGGGCTGTCACTATAAGGCAGCCGTCCATTGACCAGGTTAGATATTTCCTCCATTGGCAAGCACTTTAACTTTCACAACGAGTACCTGCCTGCCTCTGCAAATCCCCCGAAAGCTTCGATTCTATCCATTTTCATCCTCTTGGCAACCGCAACCACAGCCACTCTTGCCCGTCTCTTTGACTTCCACATCGTCTTATAGGAACAATACCAGCATCCTCACTTCGCAAAGATCTCTATCAGTTCAGTTAGATCCATTGCGTGTCACTCTCGGCAAGGCAAGTACAAAACATTCCAGCTCTTAATTGTTTGATCTCCATCGCGCGTTCCCTTCTCAACAACCTACCCACTCACTCAGATCGAGGTGCTCTCTCTATCTGCACCCCCAGTGCTCCTTCCGCGGGGTATCCACACTAGCAAGTCGCGACCGCGCCCGCGCTTTGCCCATCCATGCTCCCCCATATCCTGGCATAGACTGCCACTACCGTCCGTACCTTATCCTCAGATCCGTCACAAACGTCCACACCCCGTTCATCCACTTACTTTCTCATCCGCATCCCACCTCTGAGTCTCAAAAAATAAACGTTCTTCTGGGAATTTATCATCTCGTCTTGAGAATCGGAGTCTCTTATTCACATCCTTCTTTGTCTCCATTCCCCAGTCTCCCCGCACTTACGCTTTGGCTCTGATTCCCTATACGAACCTCACTTTTTGAGCTTGGGGATCTTGCTGCTTCGCCCCGCCACATCTCACATCTCTATCAAACCCACATGTTAATTTTGTGCAGCTATCGCCGGGGCGTCTTTCGCAACGGTGTGACGTCTCTGCACCTTCACGCTTTGTCCCCGACAACCTCTTGTCCTTACGACTTCGATGGATCCAGCCTCGAGATCTCCCGACTTCCCAGATCGTGCTACCTCCGCTGAAGTTAGTTCGACCCGGCCGAATCCCTTTGATGAAGGTGATATCACATCTCGCAAGCGTCGACGTACCTCGCTATCCGGGTCTCCGGCCGATTCTCTTGATACAGTGAATCCTATTCTCGACTCCTCAAGTTCCACCACTCTTGACACCGATCCTGTCTTGCTTCGACGTGACTCGGCTACAGGCTCCCTGCCGGACACTGTCGCGCATAAGACCCCCGGGTCAGGCTCTCCCATGTATGGTTCATCAGCAGAACCACCGTCAAGTATGGTTACCCTCAATCTGAGGAATGCGACTCAGAACGACTCATCTTTGTCGCCGCCTTCTCCCTCGCCAGTAGCTCAGCCAGCTGCGACTGAGAATGCAGCCGATGCCATCAACGACCAAGTTAAAGAAAGTGTTGAAGAATACGAGGTTGAGATGGGCCCTGCCCCCTTTCAAGGCCCAGATACCCCACGATCGAGCTCGTTACACTCACCAAGTCCGCCGATCGAGGTTATCACTGAACAGTCAGATGAGGACATGATCTTGGATCGCCAAAGCATCGGTGTTTCAATAGTCGAAGATGATCTAGTTCTGGTCGACCCTATACATGAGTTTCCATTCAAAGAACACAACGAAAGCCTGGAGGGTATGGTCACGCGGCTCAGTAGCTATCTCACGAATCGTAAGTCGTGCCTGACATTTCTCGGGTTGCCTGGGATGCTAACAGTGTAGATTCGTCTATCGACGCTTCCGTCATTTATAAGTTACATCTCTGGCTAGAGCAGTATCTTGAATATGTTGCGACCAGTGACTGGCAGTCTGCGGCGGACTCGTGCCGCTTCAACATTTCTTTCTGGATGGCTTTCCCCCGTATTGTTACCGCGATGGTTAACCATAGGTAAGCCTAACGAGGAGTCCGCTACATACCAGGACTGACTGTTTTCAAGGCCCCCTCTGTATGACGAAGAGTCATTGCGTGATGCCACAAAGGCGTTTCTAACCGTGTTCACCAAATTGTCGGCATGGTTCGTCAGTCAAGACATCCAGGCCATGAGGGAATACATGATGGACCAATCAACACAGAATCAACGCTCTCTTGATCTGTTCTCGCCATTCTATCTCACTCATCTTCACATGATTACTCATCCGCTTCTGTCTAGCGGTGATCGAACTAGTTACCCTGAGTTCATTTCATCATACTTCATCAGAGTGTACTTGGACAGCCCTGGTGGAAGCCTCAGTCACTTCTTGCAGCTCACAAGGAGCTTGGTTGATCTTGCTCACACAATTCCCCAGTTGACTAATGATTTAGCGCCGGTATGTCAACTGATGTCAGACATCGTGGCTGATATGTCCAACTTACGCGATCCTGAAACCGCTGTAAAGGCCAAGGACAGGCTCGAGACTGGCCATGCTCTGTATGAGCTCGCGTATGGCACACTGGACAACATGATCGAGAAGAAACCTACACAGCTAGTCCCTGATAACGTTCTTAGGACCGTTCAAGCTTTATCCGATATTATTAAAGCGAGTCTCAATGGTGATCATCCCGCTGCAATCAACATGATTCAAGAGCATCGAGAGGCCTTCCCTACAGCTCCCCGCGACTACACCATCGAGGCAATTGCTTGTGAACAGCGGTTCCATATTTTCATCAAACTTGTACGGTCAAGTCAAATGCAACTTCGATTCCAGGGTGCGACACAAATGTGCAGTGACCTGGTTGCATGTTGGAGAGAACATTCTGACCATGGGAGAGGTGGCAGCCTCCAGCACATCGAACACCTTGCAGAATATTTGATCCAGACCGGGTTCATCGATTATTTCCTCGGTTCTAACTGCCATCCTGAGATCACCGTGGAGGGTGCCAACATTGTCGGTTTTATAATAGTGACCAAGAAATGCCGACAGGAGCACATCGACATGGTGTGGCAAGGTATCACTTCCGGACAGGACCCTCGTACCGCCGATGCTCTGACACGCATGGTCGTAAGCATCTGTAACCTCTTTGATCAAGATGGCCTCCTGGCTTTTTGTGAGAAATTTAAAACGCTGCCAGTGGACGCCTTTACGCCCGCCATCCGATCACTCTGGGAGAATGTCATGAAGTTCATCGCCGAAAAGTCCACGATCGATGAACCTCTTGCTTTCTTGCCATATGGCATATGTCTACGTTTGCTGAGAGAGTCGTCGGCATGTACATCTGCATCGCAAGTTATGTACCCCGAGATGCAACAAATGGCAATGCAGAAATTCCGGGAGCTCTTAAGGTGCGGACCAGACCCGGAAGGGCTTCAACAACTGTACTTGGGTTGCCTTAAAGATATTGTGAACAAGTCAGATACAACACTGGGTAGCCTTTTGTGTCTGTCCATGGCAATCCGGTCGAGGGATGTGCCTACTGAATTCAACGGTTTAGTGCAAAAACACGACTTGACAAGACTTCTCGTGGAAGAATTAGAACATGTCATTGAAGCTAGGCGAGTGGCTGAGAACCAAATGGTTCTTTCATGCCCTATCAATCAGCCTCGGAGAGACTTGATCAGTAACATCATTCAACTGGAGCCAGAAACGCTCACCCATGACCTGGGCCTCAAACTATGGGATATGTTGGTTGGGCCACTTTCTCTTTCCTTCGATGATAGGAAGGTGGGCTGGGACATGTTGAATAGTTTCATTCGGCGAACCCATTTCAACAATCCTTTTCTCCAAGCTTGTTTATCCCAATACCTTCCGAATCTTCCTTCTCGTTACTTCTGTGAAGGTATGCTGGAGTTCCTTCGAGTCGAGATTCTTCCGCGTCTCAATGAAAGGGCGGATCTTGCTCTCGATGATAAAGAAGCTGTTTCTCATAGTGGAATCGAACAGCTGTGGCGCCTAGTTCTCGAGGCTGAAGATGAGAGTCTAGCAGAAAGATCCATCCGAACTCTCGCAATCGAAGTTTATATCGAAAATCGATTTATTACATTGAACGCTGTTCAACGCACACGGTCAATCCATTTGCGGCTGGTTGACCGGTGCCTACAGCAGCTGAAAGATGCCGCGAAAATGATCAAGACGTTCGGTCAAAATGCCACAAGTGGAGACAATAAGTCGACTTCAAGGGCTGTTGCGTCCCAGCAACTGCAGCAACAAGAGATGGTATTCGTGCGCTCATTGAAGTTTCTGCGATACATTCTTGAAGCGCACCAGTCGAAGCCACACTTGTCTGCGCCCGACTTAAGAACACTGATATCGCAGACATCCTACGAAATTCGAGGAGATCCTGCGGGACTCAAGTATCAGTCTTTCGACGGTGATCATCAAACAGACATCAGGCCGCTTGTGATGGGCAAAGGAAACACCGCGGCTTCGCTGCTTGCTAGCCTCCGTAAAGAGACTGGTTTTGAAAACTACCGTGTCTACTACCGAGGTCGGCCATTCTTACCAAATGAGCATGATATCTGCAAATCACTTGACGATTTACGTGTCCATGATGGCCTAATATTAGTTAGACGTGAAGAGTCTGGCCCGGCTCTCTCTAACAGGGTCAGACCGGGTGCTTCCCCACTGGAGATTGAGATTTCCACCCACTTCGATGAGATGTGGGAGTATTTGAGCATGGAGGAAACACTTGCACAAGAAGTGAGTATTTCATGTATAGCATACGAGATCTTCGCTGACCCTTTTTAGATCTACTACTTCCTTGTCAAATTGCCCACAGACGGACATATTTTGAAACTGATCGATAACGAGTCTGCTTCGTATAACGACATTTTCCCCTGTGGACAGCCTTTCAAATCCCTTTATGCAGTACACGCTTTGGTTGAGTACACAGAGCCTCCGTTACCTGATGGCGATGACTCGAACGTTTTATCTAGTAGCTCGGAGTCCGAGTTTGTTCAGTACTCCAAAGCTCTAAAGACAGCCATATCGTTTGTCGTACAAGCTATCTCGGACGAGAATGTTTTTGACGGGGCTTCCATGTTCCTGCGTCTCAAGCTTACATGTGGCCTGCTGCACGCCTTCCGGCGGTTTCTTGACAGTATGTGCGCGAGACTGGATAACTTACTGAATCTAACGTTAATTACTACAGGGATTGATACCCCGAGAGGATCGGCTACTTCCAAGGAGCTCGCCATGCCCGAGCCGGCTCGGTTAGTAGACATTTTGACGTATGCCGTAGGATGCCCTGGCGAAGTGCCTTCTCCTGCTGTTGCAGGAACGCTTGTCATTTGCCTTCGACTTAGCATGCTCGACGACGGATTTTGGACGAAACTTAGCACAAACTCCGATTTCGCCCGCATCCTACAGCGTCTTATTCTCATGGATCCTCGCCAAGCGATCAGATCACTTTCTGCCAAATTGGTTGAAGAACTCTTCACTGTCCTGGATCACGCACCTGCTACTAGCGAACCCAGCTGTGAGGCTTCAACTGGAACCCGAGACGTCGAATTGACAAAGTACTTTTGGACGATTGTTAGCGACTTAGTTGCGCAGACAGCTAGCTTTCCCAGCCAATGTGGCGAGCTCTTCTCGCTGGCTCATTTTCTGCTAGCGAGAATCAAGATGCGAGCGCCTGATTTGTTTGACATCGCAGCGTTCGCGGCGTGCACCAGCAATCTTCTTCTGAGGCATACGACAACCGAGGTGAGTCATAATGCCCGTCAAGGATAACTAAACAGGATAAACTAAACATTCAAACCACTAGACTATCGAATCACCGTGTGTGGAAGATATGTTTGCCAGGGGTGTATCATCCCTTCTGCACTTATGCCTGCAATTAGACGAATCCGTTGCCCGGTCTGAAACACTTCCTGAGTAAGGACCCTATGATATGATGAGGCCAAATATTTTCTGATTGATTCTAGAAACCTTGCAATGCTCCTATTCTCGAAACAGCTATACCCTTCTAAGGGACAGAGCAGTGGGCAGCCTGTACCGAGGGTTATTCTTCACGAAGAGACTCGTGCAAAGCTTTGCGAGGTCATATTATCTCTTGTGAAGCATGACCAGAATAAGATGAAGGAGGTTGTGTACGGACTTCATCAACAAGTGCCATTTTATGATGAGGACGAAGAAGGTATGTGTTACGTTGCATCAAAGTTGAGATTGCTGCTAACGAAGTTAGATGAGCCATACCTCTATGAGCTCTCGTACCACTTCGACCGACTCGGAGCACTTCGCGCCCCATGTGGTTACGTGGGACTTCAAAACCTATCCAACACATGCTATCTCAATTCACTAATGACACAGCTCTACATGAATACTGGCTTCCGACGCTTTGTATTGAACTGTCAAATTACCGATGCTGCGGACAGCCAGCAGCTGCTTTTCTACACCCAGAAACTGTTTGGCCACATGCAGGGCAGCTATCTTCGCTCTATCGACCCGTCCACATTTGTCAATTCCATCAAGACATACGACGATACCCTAATCGACATTCACAATCAAATGGATGTTGATGAGTTTTACAATCTGCTGTTTGACCGTTGGGAGAGTCAACTTCTAGACAATGACGAAAAGAAGATGATGAAGTCGTTCTACGGTGGCCAGCTTGTGCAGCAGGTAAAATCGAAGGAATGCGAGCATATTTCGGAACGACTCGAACCCTTCTCCGCCATTCAGTGCGATATAAAAGGCAAAAGCACTTTGACAGAAAGCCTGCAGGCATATGTGGGCGGCGAGATCATGGAAGGAGGTATGTCAAATCGATATGTTACCGAAGTATCCGGAAATACTAACTATGGGTTAAGACAACAAATACAAGTGTTCAATGTGTGACCGCCATGTTGACGCGGTCAAGAGGTAAAGATCATCCATCTTTGCCACTACCAGTAACTAATACTTCACAGGGCCTGTCTCAAAGATGTTCCGGACAATCTCATATTTCATCTGAAAAGGTTTGACTTCAACCTGCGAACCTTGCAGCGAAGCAAGATCAATGATTACTTCTCGTTCCCTGGACAAGTTGACATGAGGCCGTATACAATCGAACATCTCAGCAATCCAGAAAGCGATGTTGAGGAGGACATCTTTGAACTGGTCGGTGTACTCGTTCACTCAGGTACCGCTGAATCTGGCCATTACTACTCTTACATTCGCGAGCGCCCCTCCTCAGCCAACCGGCCTACCTGGGTCGAGTTCAACGACGATATGGTCACGCATTGGGACCCTGCGCATATGGAATACTCGACATTTGGTGGCACTGACCCTCGTTCTCTGTACGATAACAACGGCATGGTGTGTGACAAGAATTACAGCGCCTATATGCTGTTCTATCAGCGAGCATCCTCTTTGCGTGCTGAGCAGGACAAGATGATGAATCTTGGTGTTTCTGCACCTCTTCGTGTTCAAGTACCTGAGGAACTCGATGATCATATCATGGACCTGAACACTCAGACTCTTCGTCGTCACTGTATCTATGATCAGAGCAACATTAGACTAGCCCAGTGCTTGTTCCATCAGTCACAACATTACTGTCAGACTGCTGGTGAAACTGACACTCATCAAAGTATCGACGATTTCGTAGCCAAATCTCAGCTTGATCACGGACTCCAGGACTTGGCCATGCAGACGCTGGTAGGTAATCTGGACCAAGTTGTCACAAGAACGAAGGACATTCCCGATCTTCCGACGTACTCCAAATCGATCCTCGAGGCAGTCGGGTCCTGCGGGCATTGTGCTTTCTCATACTACAGCTACTTTAAGCAACACCCCCGCGCACTTCGTATTCTGTTACAACGAAATCCGGATCAAGGAGTACGAAGCTTCGTCGGCAAGAGTTTCATTACTGCACTGGCGACGATGTCTCGAAAGCTACCACAAGTCTATGATCCACAAATCTCGTACAGCCCAGACTCTGAACTCGATGGAGATGAAGATGAATACTTTTCTGGGCCCATTGCTGCTCGACGTTCCGTCATTCACGGTGTCATGATTCTCCTTGATTACCTCTGGAAGTTCTTCCATATCCATATCAGAGCTTGGGATGAGTATTTCGGAACTGTCCTAAACTTTGCTCGGCTGGGGTATCGCGAGACTGAATATGTCTTGGCCGCACGCTTTTTGGCCAAGACTATTCAAATCATTTCAGCTGATTCTCTGCAAGATCTCGACGGAAATTGGGCCAAGATGCTTCACAATCTTTCACGGCGAAGTAGCACAAGACAGACATCGTATGCATCTATCATCGCACTCGCTCACCATTTGATGGATCAGATGGACTCTAGAGTAGGACCCAATTTCAGCAAAGAACAGCCTACAGAGCGCGTATCGCAAATGACCGAACCCTTCAAATGGACACCTGGGGAGGTAGGTCTTGTTTACAAGGATCTTGGCGGGTCCCAGACCAGTCTATTTGTTGAAAAACTGCTCGCCCTTGACCAGGCGCAAGCGCATAGCGACAGAATCATTCGCCTCCTAGTGAGGTTGAATAGGACGCTGGATGACAGGGTACTCACAACATTGAAGCAGTGCATTCGCGGCGAAACCTCAACACAAGCCATGGACCCGTTCTTGCGGGCGGCCATCACGTACATTGAAAGTACTGATCAGCTCAGAAATGCCAAGGAAATAGTTGGCCACATCTTCATTCAAGCAAAGAGTCTTCAAAACACCGAGGGTGTGTATTTCTTGCGATTTTTCAAGACTGCATTGAACCTCAAACAACAAGACACGGAATTCGCTGGTGCTGTCCGCTCATACGCTTTGGAACGAGTGCCAACATGGGTGCCTTACCTCCTGGCTTCTCAAGACCGTATAGTGCGAACCAGCACAGAGTCTTTTCTGATTCGAGCACTGTTTGACGTTGCGACTGAAAGTGCCCCCAATGAAGACGATAGTGATGACGACAACACCTGGGGTGATCGAGACATCATCAAACAGACGACGAAGCAAGTCGGGATTGCGTGCCTGAAGTATCTTCGTGAGCAGCATGTCCGCAAAAGGAACCAAGTGATCCGGGAGGTTGCCAACAGATTTCTGAAAGTGATCGGGCAATGCGTAGACGTCCTGAACTCGGACCCGAGTACACAAACCGAACTGGACTTGGAGTTCCTTGCATTGCAAGATGGTAAGTGGAATCCGTTGTATTACTATTCACGATTAATGGCTCACACACATGACAGATGTACTTGGTCCTTTGCACAGACTGACAGTTGACGAAATGGAAGAGGACGGGTCCGGTATGTTACAGTCGCTCAGCGACTCCGATACAATCACAGCAGACTTGGGGTGATGGCTGACGTTGGGTAAAGACTGGGAAGGATCCTGCGGGTCATCAGAGCAGATTGATGACATTGTTGAACTGGACATTCCAGGGATGAATGAGCTGCACGATATGGATCGGATGTCATAATCGTGAGCATCAGCTCAAGGTCAGGGGTTCAGGGGGAACCTTGAAGGCCCCAAAGTCAGGACTCGGTAACGAGGATACGGAAAGGCGTTGGCGGATGCCTAGTGATCTTTTATTCACTTTTGAGTTTTGGTTCGTGTAGACTCTAGCTAAAGGGTGAGTCTGGCGACCGACAGCTTCTTCAGCCTGAACAAGTCGTGTCTACGGCCACCAAAGCAGAAACGATTGCATAGCAAGGGAGTGATGGCGTACAGGACAACAGGGTCTGCCGGCAAAGAGACACTGAGTGAGGTAATAGTAACTCAGGGCGAGAAACGAACCAAACACCAATTTAGTCGAAAGCAACATCAGGCTCAGGCTTTCTCTTGTTGGTTGACGAATAAACGTCCTTATTTGATGAATACATGATTTTCGAGCAACAATAAACAAGTGTTTGATAAAAACATGCATAGCCGCTCCAGTGGATTGGTCATCTAATTTAGTTCATTGCTGCCGTTGTGTTGTGGAGAGACGGTGATCTGGTTCCATTGCAGCCTCTGGCAACCACCAGCCACCAGCCACTTGTCACATGGCTGATTAAGTTCTATACATAGTTTACTGTTTGTTGCTCGTGAAGGTCTATCTCTGTCTATAGCCCATGAGGATATTGACAGGCCTTGGCTGGCGGCTGCTGAGAGAGTTATCTTTAGCTGTCGGGCCGTGATGGCGGCCGGCTTTAGCTCCAATGCTACTATTCCATGCTGGATGCGAAATTTCGCAAGTTTAGAAACATGTCTCTGTGGAAACGAAACAAAAATACTTCTTTCAGCTTTGAGATGTAGAGTCTGGTCTTTGTAATTGGCGGAGCGTTTGAAGTCTAAGCAAATATATTTACCAGAACATGTATGGTCTGGGAAGTCACATAATGAATTGCCTGAGGTTTAGGTTAAGTAACTCTCTCGATCTTTCATTCAGCCTGAGCAATCTACTTAATCAAGGAACAACAATACCAGCAGAATGGGACTGTTGGTTCACGCCACGCATACCAAGATCTGGGGGGGGAAGATCTAGGAAAAGAGATCTTGGGTCTGACTGAGACTACTGTAAGGGGAGAGAACGCAGGAACAGAGCTGGAAAGTGACGGGCAAGGGTGGTGCAGAAACTGTTTTTAGAACAAGGTGGGCAGCCGATTCGGTAGATTTGGATCTATCATCTAAGTATGCTGCAGTGATGGATGTTTCTGGTGGATTAAAACATGGCAGTTTTCGTTCTGTTTCTTCGCATCGTGAGCATTCTGCATTCTGCCGTACTGGAGGCTCCCTTGTCTTGCTGTAGGTGATATCATGTCCTCCCCCTACTCGATCACAATCTGCTAGTTCATCGTCACACTCACATGCATGCAGCCACTCACATGGCGTCTCTGGCCGCCAGCTTCTTCTATATTTAAGCACAGGGCTGTCACTGTCCAATCACAAGACGTTCCTGGCCCCCCGCCCACGCATCGAAATAGTAGCCGAGCTGCCACTAATGCACGTAGCCGCCGACGACCCTAGACTAACCCCAATTGGGCTTCTTTAATTGGGTCAGTATCTGAGGTGTAAACTACCATCCACCACCATAGACCATAGCACTCTGCAAAAACACCGCTTATTATCTATTCTCAGCTGTGATTCTACGGTTCCCCCATTTCGACGCATGGCTTCCGGGGCTTAACTCGTTCTAGCACTCTTCCGTTTCATTTGTTTCCCTATCGGCTGATGGTATCCACGCGGGCCGCTGGGTCGCAGGCCACCTGAGAGGAGGGCGAGGGTGACTGGAGGAACATGAAACATAAACAAGCTACCTACTGTTCTTTTTTTAGAGGTTTCCGGGGAAGGAAATAAGCTCAGATGGGTGGGCATCTCTTTTAAGACTCTTTCCCCTTCCGCTGTGTTCTCCTTGCTCTTGAAACCTTTTCTGACGTAGGATCACAACGACGACGGGTTCACAATAACAGGCTTGAAAAAAAAAAAAGATATCACAGCTGCTGTGCGGCTTTTTGCTCGATTCGCTTCCCTTATCACATATTATCTTGTCTTATCTTTTCTCGCTCGGTGTTACTCGTCGCTTGTTTGTCTTCTTCACACCTCGTTGTTTCAAGTCAAGTTGAGTCGTCCTCTTCGCTGAAGCACGACCGACTTTACAACTTCGATATGTCGCTCAAGGACAGAATCTCGTCCCCTCTCGAGGCTGGTACCTCTATCCTCGACGCTCACCATCTGCCGCCTCATCTGGCACCAGCTCTCGAGCATGTATCCTCCCGTCTCGCTCGCAAGTCGCAGCACATCACTCTCGTTGTTGCCCGTCGCGATTATCAACTTCCGTCTGTTGTGCCGCCGAAGGGTCTGCTGACTCCAACGACCCCCTCGCCTCTGTCTCCTGGTCTTCGCTTCAACTTCCATCAGGGTCCTGTTTCTAGGCTCAGGTCGTTGGTTAGGATAGGCTCTTCGGCATCCCTTCGATCGATGGACTCGCCGCGAAGTGCGATATCCTCGCCTGGCCAGGTTCCTCCACTCGAAGTATCCAGCCCCCGGCTCAGGTGGCCTCTCTCACCCTCGACACCCTTGTCACCACCCCCCATGACACCCTGTACCGGCTCGTCGACCACCACAGACACGATGAGCTCTATGATGTCCGCATCGTCGGGTTTTGGTATGCGACTTATCCATACCAACGAGCTTCATCCAAGGTCCGAGAAGATCCTCAACTCAGTCTTGGTCAAGACAGAGAAGAAATTCTCTACTGGGTAAGTTGCCGATCATACATGTATCAGTGTTAGAGAGATTGGGCTAACCCACCATAGCCCTGAGTGGCTCGCACCGGCTGTTAGACCAGCTTCCTGTGGACTCACAAACCAACTCATCCATAGCTCCATCATCCAGAACGAGGTTCTCTTTTGCTCTGAAGGCCTCACCATACTATCACTTGACAGGTTATACAGCCTCAAGAGCGCCCTATCCAGTTATTCCAAGACGAAATCCCACCTCCGACTCGAAGACGCCGTTGATGAACTGCGGCGTATCATTTTGGCTACCAATGGCGCAAAGGTTTCGAAAACGGCCATCCTTCGATCATACGATTGGCTCAGTGTGTCCAGCTCGGCCCTCGTCGACCTAGACCGCATGTATCGACGAGCGTATGGAGGACCGGAACAGTATGGCGGCATCTCAGGTCTCACAAGCTTTGCGGAACCAGCCATCCAACCCATCAGCGACTCTCAAGAGCGCTATAAAGAAGACGAGGTCGAAGAGTCGACAATAGCTGTCGCAGTAATGAAAGGGAAAACGCCATCGCCGAAACCTTTACTCAAACTGCAGACAAATTTCACTCCCGGGCCTATTCTCAAACCAAAACCGAAAAGGCCAGAGGCTTCTGCTCAAGTGCCCGTTCAGGTCCAAGTGGAAGAGGAAGAGGAGGAAGATGGTGATCGAACAGCACGACCAACCGATCAGTTGTACTTCTCTATACAAAAATGGGAGCCGCCGTCAACCATAGACCAAGTCTTGACTGCTGGACCAATCAATCGAAGTGCTTTCAGTCCTCTCACACCGACACCCATTATGAGTCCAGGATCAACAAGGTTTGGGCCTTTGACGCCCCACGACTATGAGGATATATCTCCTACCACGAGAGGAGAATGGGGGTTCATGCTGGCAGACAATGCCTTCCAGAGTGGTCGCAAAGTTGGAGTGGAAACGTTTTGATATGTGTTGCTTGTTTTTCTTTGTTTGGGTTAGACTGGACATGCATGGCGAGCGGTTTTGTTATTGTTGTTTCTGGCTTCAAGACATCCCCCTTTTGTTCGATTATATGCATCTATGCTTCATCACTTTACATCTTTGGGATTGAGGATTTGGGTTTTGGGCTTTGGGTTGAATATAGAGGACGGTGTATATAGGCGGTAAATAGTATGTCGAGGACCAAAATGGGAAGGGATAAGTAGTATCATTCTTGAATATATTATATAAGCATAAAACCCGGGGTATCATTATCATCACCATCCGTACTTGCTTGCAGCCTCCTTTCGATTGCTCTTCCCCTTGGCGAAGCTGTCCTCAAGGGCTTCTCGCTGGCTCTGCACGTTCTGTACCAACTGGCGCAGGCTGTGCTTTCCACCGCCCTGGATCGCACGCACAGGGTTGTGAGACTGTTCCTCTCCTGCAGCCCGAATCTCTTCGTTGTGCCTGTATTCCCTATCCATGTTGAAGTTGATAACCTTCTTGGCGGCCTGGTTACCCAGACCATTTCGACCAAAGAGTTCTCGCTGCTGGGCCGCCGTAAGGTTGAGGTCCCCTACCACAGTGTCCAAGGACTCGGAGCCAGGCAATGTGGTTGCCGATGGACCTGCTTGCGCATGGCTTGCATAGTCGCCATATGCACCCTCATCATATCCCAAGGAGATCTCTGTCGTCGCGAACATCGGCTCATAGGTATTTGTATAACTCTTTTCAGCAGGTTCAGAAGGCTCTTCCGTATGCATAGAGAAAAGCGAGACCTTCTTTGAGGCTGAGGCTGGCGTCGCTTCGTTCTGTTTTTGTTCGGTCTGCTCTTGTTGAGGTGCTGGTGCGGGCTTTGCCATCCCAGAATTTAATTTCTTCTTCTTCTGTGGGTTCCGTGCCACCGATAGAGGCTTAAACATCAAAGGCTTGCCCACAAGCTTGACCTCGTCGGCAGGTTTCTGTCCTTCGGGAATATGTGGTTGCGCGGCGGCCTTTGGTGGAGGTAGACTCATACCCTGCACGGTATCCTCGTTTGAATTGTTCTGATCATCTGCAACATCTCTACTGAATCCTGGCGCAGCACTCGTCTTGAACTGAAACCCTGATCTTGTCGGCGCGCTGCTCGAGGCTGCGGGCTTGGGTTTGTTCACATTTTTAGGCGCCGGTAGAAATGAGTTGAGCCCAGCGAATTTTCCACTCGCGCCTGTCTTTGCCCGTTTCGCTGGGGGTTCCTCGGTTTGTGGTTTATCGTTCGATAGCTGAGGAAGACTGACAACAATTTTGCCTGGGTTGGATCGGTCGACGACCTTTTGGAAAGGCTTCTTGGAGGATGAGGTTGCGGATGTTTTAGGGGCGGATTTGACAGGAACTTGCACTTCGGCTTCAGAGCCTGAGTCCTCCGAGTCTGAGTAGTCGACGAGACCCATTTTGAGTGGTCGGATTAATAATTATTTGATGTTAAAAATGAAGATTTCAAGGAATCGCGAACTTTAGCTTCGCGACATGCAGTTGAATAAAAGTGGCCCACTTTCTGCCTTGTTGGCCTATGCCTTATGCCTTGATGCAGCCACATCCTAACTACCTAGGTACCTACCTAGCACGTCCCCGTGTTGACGAGGCTGAGTGCAACCCCACTACTCGTCGCATCTTATCTACACCTTCAACCTCTCAACCTCTCAATTTCTCAACATTTGAAGGCTTTGGATTAATGACAAACATGTAGAAGCAGTCACTGGGTTCTCGACTGACTTCCATCTTCCTTTTCTTTTCTTTTTTGGCGTGGCACAATCGCGCCCCCAAGCCTGACCGTCGCTATGTCTGTCATTCAACTGGAAGAGTGCGTCTACCTCCAGGCGATGAACTACTATATCCATGTCAATAGACTAACATTACCTCCAGGCTTGTCGCTTATCAGCTTCGTACAAGCTATCTCGACGAAATCGCAGATGGTGTTGGGGAACGTCTTCTCAATGTCAACGATAGCTTCATAAACTCGGGTCCCTTCAAAGCCGCTGGCTGGCGACCCAATTCCTCCCACCACAAGCGGACGCATTCGCCCCCGATCCCAACTGCGATTGCTTCCGAATATTTTCAAGCACCCAAACAGGCTGGGCTTACGCTTGAAGATGGCGAGGAGGACGGAGGCATGCTCACCGCAGGCGGATCGGATACAATGGGTCCTGGCATGGCTACCCGGCGGCGCAGGCGTCGCGAGCAGATGGAGGAGGAAGACAGTAGCGATTTGAGCGACGAGAGTGATGACGATACAGATCAAAGAGCTGCGCAGCAAATCAAGTTCGCAAAGATGCCAGTGAGGCAAAGAGCAGGCTCGTCACCGCTACAAAACACGAATCTACGACAAGTAGGAGCTGTTTCGCCAAGGGCTCCGCGCCGAGGGTCACAGTCGGCGTTAGGGACAGTACAGGAGAGACCACGAAGGGATACAGTCACGAGCAGTGAGATATCTTCGGAAAATGAGACCGACATCCCGACAGTCCAGAGATATCGAGAGGCTGCTCGAGCTGCGACCAGGGCCGCGAAGCTCCAGGCAAAAATATTGGAGGAACCTACCCCTGGGATCCAACGAGCCGACACATCACTCCTGCCCGAAGAGGAAGAAGACTCAGACGAGGCTTCAGATATGTCTGATAACTACGCTGAGAGTATAGACTCGGCATCAATTCTCGATGGTGTTGAGAATGCTATCGGCGCATCACCTACTCGTCAGGTCGTTGGGACACCTCCCAAGAACTTCACACGACAAGCTACGATTCGCAAATCAAAACCACCGGTGCATCCCGTTGTTCTTGGAGCGTTGCCCCCTCCTCGACCTATGAGCATGATCCGACCCATGAGCATTGCCCAGCCCAGGAGTTTGTTGTCAGCAGCGCTCAAGGCCAAGGATAAGAAATCATCCATCCCTTTCCAGAAATTTGCCCATTTCAGTGGGCAAGGTACACAGGGCTCTATCGCCGTGCGCATATACGCCCCTTTCTCCAAAACGCCAAGCAAACCGTTCCATGTCCTCATCCGGCCACGCGTTCACGATGGACAAGGCGCCGAGCGGGTGGTGACGGTTGCAGACCTTATTGGCCTGAGCTTGTACAGATACAATGAGGAGAAACAAGATCCTCCTCTCCCTAAGGGAAAGCTCAATATCAACTGGTGGACCCTTCGTATGGTTGAAGAGGGCGGCGAAGTTGATGACGACTTTCCCCCTTTTGAGAGGACAAAGCCGTTAACTTCATTTACCACGGTTAACAATGCAGCCATGCGAGGTGGAGGCCGCATGCGATCAAATTCCACCGCCTATGATGATTTTGCATTGGCCGAAGCTTCGGAAGAGGAGTTCCTTGAGAACAAATCGTTAACACCACAAGAGGATGAGGAAGAGGAGCCAGCAACTTCACAAGATAGCGGCGGCGGCGTGTCTCTCAATCCTGCACAGCCAGATGACGATGCAACTCCCCGAGGGACTCCAGGACCGAACGCCAACTCTTTCCTGATGGACCGGCCACGGCAAAACCCCATTGTTACAACGACATACCGGTCCAACGCTCCTCCAGCAGATATGCCACAAGCACCTGCTGCAACACCCAATACATCCCGAGGACATCAGAAGCTGCTTCGAATCCATATCATGTCGGCAGATGTGGCGCCAGGCCAGATGGTAACACTTGACGTGATGACTGATACCTACTTGGCTGAAGTGCTGGACATGGTGTGCCGAAAGAGGCAGCTAGACAAGGCCAACCACGTGCTGAAGCTACCTGGGTCAGGAGCTGTAGTCATGCTTGATAGGCCGGTATCGTCCATTGGAAATGTCTCAGATCTGGAGTTGTACAGGCGGCGATTCGCAACAGATGGCCCACTAACGATTACCGGATCGCCTGGCAGCTCATCACCAAAGATGCTGCCTCTATCCGAGCAATCCCTGCAGAAGCGTAGTAAGAAGTCACAGACACCAATGGTCGGAAGTCACCCACTTGCCCGCGAATCATTGAAGCAAGATGAGCTCAGCAATGCCAGCTATAAGAAGTACACTGTCTGGCGCAAACAGCCAATGCGTATTGTGGGTATGAGTGAGCGCATCCTAATCATAGACGGCGAGTATATCCACATCATGCCAGCGTCTGGCGGTAAGGCGTTACAAGACGGATCAGGCAAGACAACAACGGTTCATTTCAGCAATGTAGTTGGGTGCAAAGTTCTCCGAAAACACCCAACAAACGTCAAGGTCAGTTTGCTGTTTCTAATTTCGAGGTCAAAGTCGTACAATACTAATGGTGTCGAAAATAGCTTGTGGTGTACAAAGCGACGGAAAGCAAACGATATGACTTTGAAGCCCGTAGCGCGTTGGAGGCGGTTGAGATAGTGGAGGAGCTCAAGAAGGGCATGTTTAAATGAGCTTTCGGATATCAGCAATCCTTTCATGATACTCCTGTAGGAGTCGGCACTGAACACAGATGGGATGTATCTCGGTAGCATTACTCCCTCCCTACTGGGCTGTACCAGTCTTCATGTTTTGCATGTGGGGTGCCATAGGAAGTTGGAATAAAGATGTCTTTTTTTTCATCTTCATAACATCTTATGGTGAATCTGAGTAAGCTTCATCCCAAGGACTCATCGTAAGATAACTAATCTGTAGGCCCATATCATAGGAACTTGCTATGAAGATATGTATAAGTCAGTATGGTTAGGTAAAAAAGAGATATCTTTATCCCGCTTGCTCTTGAACGCCAAAGGCTGCTTGGCACAGTAGTATGTGAGCTTGTCTTTTTGCTTAATTGCCAAGCGAGGCCACCCCCTTCGACCTTCGTCAAAGCCATGCGAAAGCAAAGGGCCGCCGCCGTGAATGAACCAGACTCCATCGGCCCACGGATTGCGTCACATCTCGATGAGCTGCGATCTTGGGTGCGGAGTTAGAACCGAGGCTAAGAAAGCTCTCTGGATTACTCCATCGGCCATGCTTGGTATAATCTTGGCTCACATTGGCCAAGACAGCCAAACAAGGCAGCAGAATGTTGACATAACGATCAAGGCGCCAAGCCGGGCTTATGGCAACAAAATATAGTGGAAGCACGGAATATGAAAAGAGATGGAGTTTGTGTGGAGACATCTAGGGGCGTGTGTGGCGTTGTAGTCAAGCCGGGCACGACAGGGGAAGGTCTTGGATTGGAGAAGTTGTACGAGTCTTCAAACGGTCAACTTGCACTCTCAAGACTCCGTGCTGTACTGTGATGTTGCTCGAACCAGAAACTGTTGGTTGAACTCGGAGGAAACTTGGTTGACGGGCCTACCAGACCAGTACACCGGCCAGGATTATTTCCTGCACCGGTGATGTGATCTGCGTATGCGAAAGTGCTCGATATGAAGCCAAAGCACGGAGTAGAGAGTACGGCACCGTTTGCTAGCTGCTTTCTCTGCCAAGCAGCTTAGGCCTGTTCTGGGTGGGAGTCGCGTGCCGCGCGTTCATACTCTCAGGTACCTGAGACAAAGGTAAGATGGTGGTAAGAAACCAATTCCCTTTTTAGTTGGTATGGATGCGAAAATCAGGATTCCTAACCCGTTTCTGGAACAGAGGTTGTTCTCCTTCTCCTTCTTGTGGTTTCGTTCGCCAGATCACCATTGATCCTCTGAGCCTGAGCGATTGTAATAATGGGGTTAAACTGTTAGTAAAATGCATCTCAGAATGCTGCGGGAATGCTGGTATTGACCAATGGCTTCCTTGTCGTCGGGAGTTTCCACTGTTGCACTGACAGTTGCGCATCAGTCGATCCTCTGTACACCGGTACTTGTGTGTACAATGTACGTACTCTCTCAGACAACACTCCCGTCGCGGTTTGCTCAGTTGCTGCATTATGCTTAAGAGCTGATTTTTTGAGTTCTACGCCTAGACTTGGAGGAAGGGATGCAAAGTTCCCTCCATAGATTGGTTCGAGGCCTGATTGGGTATTTTATTATGCATTGTTTCAGAGCTGTATGCCTTTTTAACGCCACGAACGATCCATTAGTTTAGTATCGCGTGTTGTTTACAATACAGTGTGTAGTGTATTCGTCTCACTGGCTTCAAGGACTGTACGGTCCATGAAAGCATGTTGAAGGATTGTTGAATCTGCTGAGTTGGACGATCTGGGGAAAAGTTATGAGTAAAGGTTCCAGGTTGATTCTGTCCATCCTACCAATGAAAGGAAAGCTGGGCAGTACGGAGTGAGTGGCCCCCCTGTGAAACTGCTGTGAGGCTCGTGCTTGCCCCGTGTAGCAACGTAACAGTAACAAAACAAAGAATGGAGCTTGAGAGACCCCACTGTGACGCAAATCGTCAGCTTCAATTACGCGATGGAGATTGGCAACCACAATGCTCCGTAGCAGGAGCAAGAGCAGGAGCTAGAATTCGAACAGAGAGAGAAGGCGGCGCCGGCACTTGTTCCTCTGAGCGCAGGTACTATAGGCATTGATTGGACTATCTGACTTTCCACGTTGAGTTCATGTCCTCCCTCCCTCCCTAAGTTCCTGTCTTAGGAAGTGGGTAGGTTAGTAACTTACCAAGAGGTCCCTACCTACTATGTAAGTCGGTGTACGTGGCTGTGGAAAAGCCGATATTGTGGCAAACGTGGCTGACCCTAAGCTTAGCTTCCTGGAGCCATTGCAACCCCAACTTGACTCCATCCTGTTTTAGCTGGCAACGTCAGGACAAATTTGCTCTCCAAACTTCGCAGAGTTCGGCTTCACAAAATAGTTCTTGCTTTCGTTAAGTGGCTCCGATTTATTGCCCCAATCAAAACTTCTTGGCTCAATCTCGTCTGGCGTCCACGGCCGGATGCGTGTTTGAATGATGCAGTAGCTGCAACTGGAAGAGAGCTAGCATAGAAGCTTGGCCGGCTGGCTACGAACATGCCTGTTACTGTTACAGCATATGCGCAGAATCGTGATGAAAGACGATAGAGTGTTTCCAATCACTGGAACTTTGTTACGGGGTGTACCTACTATCTGGTAGCCAAGAGTTATCATCTACAGGTGATTGCTGACTTCCAACTCGTGCTTTTTCAGTTTGATATCACATTGTTCAATTTCCAGTTTTTCTGATGCAAATTTGGAGGCCAACACACTGACCCCCTGGTCGCGAAATATCATGCAGGTACACGTGAGCTTGAATTGTCAAGGCGGTCATCTCGTCAAGGTTATGGACACCGGGGCATCTCCAGTACCAACATCACCGAACAAACGGGATTGAACTTTCAATCTAGGTTGCATCATATCATTTCCGCAGAACATTATGTCGGTGTCTCAAAGACCTACGCCTCCTAGGCCTCAGAGCTCTGACTAAAGCCCCAAGACATGCCGCGTGGGTTTGAGGCTCAGCTGTGCACCAACAACGCCTGCAAGAGAACGGGTCGGTTTGTGGTTCACTGCTGCTCTGTTTATTTCTGGAAGTCATGTGTAGGCTGAGCTGAGACTCCAGGATGGATTTACGGTACTGCCTTGCATAAGCCAGGGGTAGCTGAGCCTACCGAGGCCATTACGCTTGGGGGCTGGTCTTACTTGAAGTTACCAGACCATAGATCCTTTCAGTTCCTTCGGAGCTGGGCGACGTTTAAAACACAGTACAAGATCATCAAGTTATGGCACATAAGGCGGTGCGGTTGAAGCGGCATCTTAATTGACATCTTTCAAGGCATGGCCACACATACAGTGCTAAGGAATCGGTCTGGCAGTCAGGATACCGATCGATGACCTAACTTCGAACAGACATGGCCACATCTCCACTATGCTCCAAACATACGAATCGCCAAGCCCCGGGCTAGGGCGGACAGTCCGGGGTGAAGGGGTGTGTGCATAAGAAGCTTCGCCAAAGTGTATACGGAGTAGCCAAGATGGATTGCATTGGCATTGCTGTCTCTGTGTCCATAAAACGTCTTGACCTCCAGACTTTGGGGTTCACCTTTTTCTCTCCCTCATCCATCACTGCCAATCCAATTCCATTTGACAACAGTACTCACTACATCTAAAACCTTTGATATCAACAAAATCGACATCATGCAGTACTCCGCCGTCACTCTCCTCGCTGTCCTGGCTGCCTACTCTCAGGTACGATCCCTTGTCTTTGTGGTTATAAAGGGTTTCTCACTAACACATCACAGGCCCAGTCCCTCTCTATCCCCGGTGCTGGTGAGGTCTCTTCCATCATTGGCGATGTTTCCTCTCGCATTGAGGACGCTTCCTCCATTGTTGACGATGCTTCTTCCATCGTTGAGGATGTCTCCACCCGTGTTGCCGGCGAGATCACTTCTCGCATCAACTCCGCTACCGAGTCTGGTGTTACCACTACAGTGACTGATGCCTCCACTGCCACCGAGTCCGCTTCCGACTCCGCTGAGACTGAGAGCACGGCGTCCGGCTCCGAGTCTGTCGACACCAGCGCTCTCGCCAGCGTGACCAGCGCTCTTGCCAGTGCCTCCAGCGCCATTGACGAGCAGATCGCTTCTCTCAGCTCCGATCTCGCCTCTGCTACTGGTACCGCCAGCGAGGCTATCGAATCCAAGATCGCCGAGGCCACCAAGAAGGCTGGTGAGATCTCCAGCAGTGCCGGTGCTGCCGCCAGCAGCGCTACTGGTGACAACGCTGGTGCCATGCCCACCGCTGCCGTCGCCATGGGAGCTCTCATGGGAGGTGCCGCTCTCTTTGCCAACATGTAAAGCGGTCTATGTACCATACATCCGTCCACTGCGACAACACAAAAATTATGTTGATTAATGAAGCGAACACGGTCAAATCTATACCATCATTGTTAAAAGCCAACCTATTGTACTCCCACCGATCCACCTTGATCTACCGGTAAACAGCCGTTTGGGATAAAGCAAGGATATGGCGGGGACTCGGGATCTTAATTAGCTAGCGCTGCACACCTGCCGCTAGCATAGTCAAAGGGGAAAGGAAGCGAAATGGAAACTTTTGAAGGCTGGTGCTTTTGTTTGGTGCTGCCTTATTGCGGTGGCTTATTCAATGGCACCTGACTCGCCTTTCATAGAACGCGTTTATTCTGGGATATCTAGATAGGACAGCTCAGGCGGCCCAAGGATGTATGTCCTTGCCCCTGTCGAAAATTGATACGATTCTCAGAATCACCTAAAGACTCAAAGTTGTGAATAGCTGCTTTAACATGTTTCATCCTCGAATCCGTCCCAAATCAACAATACGAGGCGTCGTCAGCTTTCAAGGTGATTGGTTTCCATATTATGATGCCATTGGTTGATTGTATATCCTGGTTTCAGCATGAACAGCCATCAATTTGACCCAGCACCCTATACGAGATCGAATAGCTCGGATTACGTAGTATAAATGTTTGTGGACATATACACATCAAGTCGTAACAGCAGTATATAGAGCCCCAGGTGGTATTTTTTTGAAAAGGGGTAAGTAAGGGTGTTCTTTCGTTTAAAGTTCCGCATTCCGGCTTCTATTGTAATAATAGCATCAGAATCATTACGTTCACCTCCTTCAATGGCTAAGACATATATCACAGCCTTTCCGTTGAATGCTTATGTCCGGAAGATGTGAGACAACCCCTTCTTTGTTGATCCAACCCCCTTGCTTGAGTTTAGCAGGGCTTTGATTCACACGGCAGCATAGTGGCAGGTGGCGCGAGGATCCTTAGGATTCTTGCATAATGAATGATATGACTATTGCTGGGATGGCTCTCATGACTCGGTCCACGAAACTTTTAAGGAATGGATTGCATCCCTCCGTATAGAATGCTCCTTGCGAAGTCACGAGCTTCTGTCGTCATGTTGTAAGCTGCCAGTAACGTTAATCAGGTATTTGATACTCATGGGACATTCCCTCTTATTCCCTCTGAATCCCGTAGTTTGTCTTGGATTTGTTTAAGCTCCTCGACCGCTTTCAGGGCTGGCAGCTTGGCAGATGAGTCGGGTCGTGTGAGCATAATTTTATACATGTGTACGACAGGAAAGACTAAGAGTAACGATAAGTGAGTGACATGGATATTACTTTGGAGAGACATCGTCGATGTGAACGATTTCTAAGCAATCACTTCACTCTGGCCCTGAAGGTATAGTTAGAAAATGACGAATCTTGGGGTGTAGTGATTCCCTGTGTGATATGTCTTCCAGCCATGTACTCTACCTAAGCCACGCCGTATCTCAAGTTCCATTTAGGTCTCGAGGCAGAATTATATGTACACGTCAAGTTTTCTCCGTGGACTGTTATAAACATTAATCAGTGAGGGCTGTGGTATAATTGAAAGATTCGAGGTGTACAACCCTCCTTGCTCTATAGATTACTACGTTGAGTTGAATGTCACTTGGCTTATATCATCTCAACCTTAGGTGCAACGATGCCAAACTCGATTATGTCGGTCCCAAGGATGAGCGTTAAAGCTTAATTTTTCATGTGAACGGCCGCATGATATCAAAGTATGACATCTGCATCAACTCGAACTTTGCTTTCGAACCCTATGTATCATGTCGCGATACCACCGCTTCAAAAGTTCCATGTCCAGATCTGTATGTGTCTGTGTTCATCATAAATATGGTATCTTCGAGTATTAATGCATTACGCCTTGGGTCTACTATCCGTCCAGAGCTTATCAATAATCTGGAAAACGGCTGTCACGCCCTTCATTGTATCTTCATCAACCTGCCCTCCCAACTTCTGCTGAACCTTGTCCGGATGCCATCGCACACGCTCTTCTCGAAGCTTGGCTACGAATGGTTTCTCACCAATCTCCTGCGGGTTCAGGCCATTAACGAAGAACTTGCGCACAGTCGCCTCTTCCACATCCTCCAGACGACCACCTTCCACCGGCCATGCAATCGTTGCAGGCGTGCCATCCCAGCTTTTCCAGGCAGTTGTGTAGTCTTCCCACCTTTGCGCCCAACGTCGGCGCTGTCTACGCTCCTCGCCGCGACGTATGCTGCGCTCCATGTCCTCGTGAAGCTTCTGCGCAAGGCGGTCTTCCTCGGCTTTGCGCTTCTTGGCTTCATCGCGGCGAGCTCGTTCCTCGAGCAAACCAGCATGTGTCTTCTCCCACATCTTCTGCCGGACATAGGTGGCATACTCCTCGTCCGTCATTTGCTCCAGGTGGCCTTCAGGTCCTAGGCGCTCGTTAGAATAAACGTGGACGGGCTGGCCATATACACCCTCCCAGTACGCGGCGCCCTCGTCGTCGGCCATGGCATCGAACAGAGATTCGCGGAATGCTGCTTCGGGGTCTAAAGGCTCTGGTGCATGGGGGTTTGGCGGTGTAGGTGACCGATGTCGTCGATGATGTCGGTGGTGACGGCGATGCGACCGCCGGGAACTATCATCATCTTCGCGATATCTATGCCGATGGCGGTCGCGCGACCTACGGCGAGACGTGTGCTGACCCTTCAACCGAATACGTGAAGGTCTCGGCGCCGTAGGATCGCCGTCTCCATTGTTGCGCTGGGCACCGGCGCGCTCTGAAGTCGCATCAAGTGATGGTTCTCTCTGGACATTAATTGGAGATCGAGAATCCGGCGATCGACTTCTCCTTCTGCTTCGGGGCTTTTCAGGATCGTCGGGGTTGATGGAAGAGAGAATATGGCGTCTTCGAGGCGACTGCTCGATTTCGCCCATCATGTGAGGGCTGTGTAGTTTGACAGCATTGAGCCTGCGATGCTCAAAGCTTAAGTTGGCCAATAATTTGAGGTTGTAAGTTCAAGTTTCGATAGTGGGGGTGTACGTACTGGAGTTGGTGCACAGACTTTATACCTAGTACTTTGTTAACCTTGGACCTGGAGGGCTCAAACAAGCTAGACGTTTATTATTGTGTACCTTAGGTACCTATTGAAATGAGTTACTTGGTGATCATTTCTGTGATGTTGTATGTTATTTGATTTTAATAGTTCATGTCACTTCTTCCCAAGCTCTGGTTCCCTCCAGTGCGATACTACAGCGCAAACTGTGATACTTCACCATTACTCAGTTTTCGGGGAGAGGTGTAATTATGTTAGACCCCCACTTTCACAATTCTCTTCGAATTGATAATTCATTAGTCTTTGAACTGACTGTGCAAGTATGTTTTCTTATGTACTAGTAGTTTCAGCGCTGGTTACACTGTGATACGCTTATATGTGGTAGTTCACGTTCGTGGCGGAACTGGGAGGCTATAGGGTAGGCCGTAGTGAAAGAGGTAGACTGTGCTTTCACTTGGGTAATATCGAAGACTGCGTTCGCAACTGTAATGAATTTACACGAGATACATTCAACGATAGTCGATGTGCGTTGCGTTTCTAGTAAAAACGTATTGAATCATGAATACTAGCTCATACAGTCATACACTGTCACTTATCATCTGGGTTGATACTCTTACCTCGTCGTGGAATTAGACCTTGATGGTTCAGCCACAACAAGACATTGACAGTGGCTAAACCACTGGCCGTTGTAACCACTAATAATTCCATGTCCTCTTTAGGTAGTACAGAAGTTTTCAGCACCATATTATAGAAGGAAGATACCCAAGGCTGGTGGTGATAGCATCATTGAGTTTGGTATATCGACTTTCCTATTTCTTCAATCAGTTGATAATTGACGTCTATATAAGAAAACAAATACAGCCCCAAAACCGCCTATCGATCAAACCCCCTGAATCTGATTAGGGGAATTTTAAGGGTCTAGATGCCCCGCAGTGACCAATCGACAGCTACCAAATGGTTACAGGGCTGGTGTTAATTCAAGTCCCGTCCATCTCAAACCAGTCCAGTCCGATTCAGTCTGACGAGCGAGGCCAGATAAATTTGTTCGCACTTATTTCCTCGCCCAACCTCTTTGTCCTTGGCCTGCCCTTGCATCCTGCAGTCGATATCAATATTGCGTCTCGATCCCTCGATAACCATATAGAGAGGGATACACTCCAAGTGTTGTATTGACAGACGCATCATGCGTATATAGCCTTCCACATCGACCGTCACCTTTTCCCTTCTATTCTGACATCAGGCTTTTGCGCATACCTGCCCAAGCTTCAATTGCCATTATACATCATGGGAGGAATACTGCTACTTCTGGGCCTATGCGTAAGTGATCCCTCTTGCCTATCGGCATACCTATCAATCCATCATGAAGACTGACATCCAACGCAGCTGGTCATGGCTTTGGCGTACGTGCGACCCTGATCCTCGATTCGTATATCATCTGTTGGCCAATCGCTAACTTATCGAATAGCTCGTTCCTCGCCGGAGCGCTGCCACTGTCTATGTCTCTTTCGCAGTCCCAACTTCGATTACTATCAAGCGTCGGCGTAGGAATCTTGGTTGGCACTTCGCTTATAGTCATTATCCCTGAAGGAATCGAAGCGGCGACCGCGCCCGCAGAGGCTACTCATATGCATCGAGTTCGAAGCCTGGTGCGCCGAACCCCTTGGAACCACGCCAGCCTTGCACGTGGCCTCCCCGAATCAATTGTTACAATCAGCACGAGCCCAATCCAAAAACGAGACGACAAGCCGGACACTGATGCGATTGTTCGACGAGTGGTGGAATCACTGGCAAGAAATGCTAAAGTAAAACGCGCCGATGTGAAGGCTGCGGTTGAGGCCGCAGCTGATGTTCCAGCCATACCAGCAGCTGGCGATATTGCCAAGGATGAAGCTGCAGATAACAAGGGATCCGAAAAGACAGAGGCTGCAAAGGAAAGCGGCCATAGCCATGATGAGGACCACGAGGCAGAACACGACCACGAACATGAGAGTGAGGGAGAGCACGAACATGCGCATGCAGTTCCCACGTTCGAAATCGGGTTCTCCCTGATTCTAGGATTTGTCTTGATGTTCCTGGTTGATCGACTGCCTCGTCATGCGACGGAAAGCCTACATTCTGCGCCTCAAACGCGCCATATCAGCCTCGATAACCTCAACGGTGACTCTGCCTCTGTTGATGAAGAGGCTGATGGGTTCCTTGGATCAATGACACCAAGTCCACGACGAGCACGAAGTCTGGCAACAACCACAGGACTTGTTATCCATGCTGCCGCCGATGGAATTGCAATGGGCGCTTCTTCAACTACTTCAGATATGAAGCTCGGCTTTATCATCTTCGCGGCCATTATGATTCACAAAGCCCCGGCTGCCTTTGGTCTCACGTCGCTGCTTCTTAAGCAGGGTTTGTCAAAGCGAGCTGCTCGAGGACATCTCATTGTCTTTAGCTTGGCTGCCCCGGTTGGCGCAATCACAACATGGGCTATTATCACTTTGTTGGGTGGTGGCAAGGTTGAGAGTGATCACTGGTGGACGGGCATGTTGCTCCTGTTCTCGGGTGGCACCTTTTTGTAAGTTTCTACCCGTTCCGTTATGGTTTCTGTTGCTAATGCTCGATAGATATGTCGCTATGCATGCTATGCAAGAAGATGGTGGCGCCCATACACATGACCATGGCTTGAACGGTTACGCAGATGCCAGTACCTCAACTCAGCGAAAGCCCAAGGGTCCGCAGATGCGTGATACTTTGGCCACAGTGGGCGGAATGGTGATACCGCTCCTTACGCAATTTGGCCACCATCATTAAGATATATGTACTTCACTCATTCTGGACTCGCATGCTGCGCATGGTGATATCTTGGACGTGGTGGTGGTGGGCTTTAGCAGGCCTATGCAAAGCAAGAGATGTTTTGCCCCCTTTTCTTTCTTCATTTTTCTTCTTTTGTAGGGTTGGCGAGCTCTTTCGATCGTCGGGGAAACGGACCCGAATAGACTCGAGAGCGATTATCAAGGCGACAAAAGTCGGGTTGGGAGATGGGATTTATACGGATAACATGGGATATGTAGACTGCCTTGAGCTATAAGAACTGTACTAACAGGACTTCGAGACGTATTGCAGACGTGCTTGATTACACCTCAACAGTGTGCCTGCCATACATATCAAGGCTCAACTCAAACAAACTTACTATGATGTCCGCTTTGATGTCATTTTGATGGTGGGTTTCATCAAAGCTATGCAACTCGAATGGAATGGGTGTTTATTGGATAAGGTTGAACAGGGCCTCCCTGCTGGGTAAATCTGGTTCGAGCTATGTTTCAAAGGCCAGCTATGTCAAACCTACTAGATCCTGGACAGGGCTAGCAGGCATATAAGAGTGTAAATGCTTTAAAATAGGTACAAAATGGCCTGATCTTGGACAAATCGCGAACCGTTTCAAAGTTAAGATAAAATGTCCAGGGGGAAGCTGAGGATCCATTCTAATTGTGGAGATATAGTGAATTTAATCCTCCGCGATTGCAGATTAGATGATCTTACCTATTCATCTATAAGGGATTTCGATGTTCACTACCTTCTTGACTGAATATATAACAGAGTGATACAATATCCTGAAGGGTTTCTTGGCCGTTTGAAGGTGGCTTCTTCATTGGTATCACGTTAAGACGAGAGGGTAGTAAAGCCAAGACAGATGTTCGAACAAGTCCACTCACACAACCTCTGCCTTTGAGGGGTTCGGGTTCAGGTTCAGGCAGGGTCTCTCTGTAATTACCAAGTTAGGTAGACCAACCAAGGTACTTTGCTCTCCAAGTTTTGCTACGCAGGATTTCCAAGGCACCGATGCGTTGCTAGCTCGGTGCTACCAAAAGTTTAATACTCGAGGTGGTTCAACGAGAGACAGAGTTTGGCCATTGACGCCATTGGGCGCTTCTGATGAACATTTCGACGTCTTCTTTTCTTCCTTCCGAGGTTGACGACGTCAGAGCTGTTGATGTTACAGCATCGTGGCTTGCTGCTAGCCTCTGGAAACTGATATGGAATTTATGGATGCTGAAGTTTGTTGTATATTCATCCATGAGTCTACACCTGTCCGAATGGCAGACCACTTACAGGGTGAACACCATAGAATATCATGTTATTGCAGTCGAGATAAGATCGAGGTAGCATTGATCCTCGTATCAATCCTTTAGACATCTTGCACCTGATCGTTCAAGCACTGCAAAGAGGGGTTTGTCAACACACTCTATACAAAAAGTATCCAATCCTGTCTTGTCAAGAGCCGCCTGAAGTGTCACATTTTATCACATGGCCATACTCGAAGGGGGAAGGGTCGCGATGTCTTGCAGCAGGTTTGCATTGTGGAGACACCCATCTTTGTTCTCTCACATGTTGTGATTACGGTTTTGATATATGCTGAGAGGTAATTGTAAAAAATGCTGGTGAATTCGCCACTGCAGTAGTCAGCAATTACGAAAGAAAGCTGCCAGCCACGACCTCCGATGTTGACGCTGGAACCAGCAGAAGCATCCAGCGATAAACCACTGGATCTGATATGATACGACGTCCAGTGGAGACGAATGAATGCTCGATTCAGAGTAGAACTTATTGATTCATTATCGGTGAAGGGAATGCCAATCCGCCAAAAGGGAATGCCGGACTGGGCTCTCTCAAATGGCGAAACAGGGTTGGCATCTTATTCTTCGCAGTCAATTTCCTATTTGAATAAGCAAAGTCGTTTGCGGATTGAGTACAAGATGCGGATAAGAATTCGACATTCAATAGTGGAATTGCAAATGAAACATCACTGCATTGATTGGTCCCTGGTAATGAAAGTTGAGAGAAAGTAGAAGAGTGGAAAAAGCAAAAGAAATAGGTTATCAAAAAGCAACGAAAGGTGCAGGTGCTGGTTCTCGCGGTTCTTTCCTAATTTCATCCATCCAATATGGTCCCTGTATACCTAGATCTTAAAGATATCCAATCTTGTAGGCTCTCACTCAAACCTCTACATAGTACTGTCAAAACCCCCTTCAACTCCAGAAAAAGGAACGAAGTTCGAATTAAGGGACCCGTTTTCGTCCATGTACCTTTTCTTGGTTCCTCCGTCATCGATCTTATCAGCTCTCTGAACTCTCTTTCCTTTGACCGTTCGTTCCCTTATCCAGTCCTGTCAGCGTTTTCTTTGTCTCGCCTCTACTTCTGCATCTGGTCATCAGATTGAAGTTTTCAGCTTGATTCACCTCTTGAGCGCCTCACAGTAGCGCCAGCCATATCAACCTGTCTTGTCCTTACAAAGGCGGAAACAAGTCCATTGTACATTTCTTCGGTAAGACAACCCACTGCACCTTGAACACATACCATCCCATACCCGGTCTTGTCAGCCTCAACTCAGGAGACACCTATTTGCCGGTCACGGCGACAGCCGATAGAACGCTGTCAAAGACCTATAAACGGAAGAGGCAGCATTGGCAGCAGTGGCACAAGTGAAGGTAAGGCCAGGGAAGGGAACCACTGATGGGACAGAGAGAGCCTGAACTGCAACGAATTCCGTTTAGCGCCTCTTCAATCCCGCCATCAGTCCTTGGCCTGCAACCGACCCACGCGCCAGGTCATCAGCCAGTCTCAGGCTCATTCTACAAGCCAAGAATTTGGCCCCAGGACACACACAGGCCTTCCCGTCCCCGTCAAGCCCGTCCATCCCCGTCCCCGTCCCTGGATGTGCACTTGCGCAGTGCCCGTCGGCTCTCTCCACTATCTCTAGTGAATATCGCCATTCACCGTTGGTTTCTGCTTCTTCCTACACCCTTTTCCTTTTCAGTACTTAACTTTTATCCTCCTTGAGGCCGACACAACATCCTTATAGCATGTGCCAGCGCAATCGCTAGTAACTTGTTCTCCTCTACATGTGCTGACATCCTTCTCGAATTGTTGGTAGAGGCCTCGCACCGGCTCGATTTCCGCTTCCCCCACCCGCGATCCATCTTCAACGTCTCCTCGATATCGAACGTCGCCAGTCCCATAGTTCGCCTCCATCGCGTTCCTGACCAGCCATTACAACTGTTTGGAAGTCGCCCACACATACTATAACAACACCTACGAAGGCGACGGGCCGGGCTATGGCCGGTTACCAACGAGCCATGAGTTTTTCAGAACGGAGAGGAAGCGCCCTCAGCGACGACATGACACTCCACACGACTACCAATCCCATGATCAACCATCGCTTAGAAAAGCTGCCCGAGCAGCAAAGACACTTGCGTAGTCCCCCAACCCCCAGCATGTCCACGCCTGCTGCAGACTTCGATCAGCAACTTACTGGTTCACCCCCACCGCCTCCCACGCCTGCTGCGTCTCCAGGGCCATCGCATTTCCAACCGGACTGGAGTGATGCTGCTGATGACGAAGACTTCTTTCTCGCCAAAGTCCGGCAACATTTCAAGAACTGTTCCGGTCCCCAGCGTACCCGTGTTCTGGCAGATTTACTAAATCTGTGCACCAGTCAGCAGCTGAGCTTTGTTCATCAATTTGTCAGCCCTCTGCTGAAAAAGGACCCCTTCACAAGTCTCCCGGATGAGTTGTGTCTTCGGGTAAGAGACTGTTCTAATCTTTGGGGAGTCTGTAAATCTGTTGGCTGACTGGAATTTATAGATATTGTCTTTCATTGATGACCCAAAGGTCTTGGCACGAGCCTCGCAGGTATCTAAACGATGGCGGGATCTTCTTAGCGACGACATGACCTGGAAAAATCTTTGTGTCAAACACGACTATGGCCGCCGATTATCAGAAGTCTACACCCATGCTCCAAATTTCTCCTCAAGACCATCTGTTCAGGCCTTACAAGGACTTGATGCCGACATGACCAGTAATAGCTTCCCGGGCACGCGCCCTTTTTCATACGCATCGGGCACCCGATCCTTCGACGGGCCTAATGCTTCTGCCAGACCCAGGCTACGGACCTACAAGTCTCACTTCAAGCAGAGATATCTGGTCGAGGCTGCATGGAGATCTGGTGGTACCAGCACAACGCGGAATATTACCCAGGAGGGTGGTGTTGTTACAAGCTTACACTTGACGTCCAAGTACATTATTGTGGCACTCGATAATGCGAAGATCCACGTGTTTGATACAGAAGGAGATTCGCAGCGCACCCTTCAGGGACATGTTATGGGCGTTTGGGCCATGGTCCCCTGGGATGATACCTTAGTCAGTGGTGGTTGTGATCGTGACGTCCGAGTGTGGAATCTCAAGACTGGGTAAGCGTAAATTCATGAGCTGTCGAAATTGCTTGCTGACAGAACTTAGCGCATGTTTACATACTTTACGAGGCCATACATCGACCGTTCGATGTTTGAAGATGGCAGATGCAAATACTGCAATTTCGGGATCCCGAGACACAACTCTGCGGATTTGGGACATCCGGACCGGTCTTTGCAAAAACGTTCTCGTTGGTCATCAATCTAGTGTCCGATGTCTCGAGATCAAGGGCGACATTGTTGTATCCGGTAGCTACGATACCTTTGCTCGTGTATGGAGCATCTCCGAAGGTCGCTGTCTCCAAACATTGCAGGGCCATTTTAGTCAAATCTATGCCATTGCTTTCGATGGGAAGCGAGTTGTCACAGGCAGTCTGGATACCAATGTCAGGATCTGGGATCCGACTTCTGGGTATGTCTATGTGCCGAGTTTCTAGGCAACATGTACTAACAGTTTCATAGCGAGTGCCTAGCTATTCTTCAGGGTCACACATCTCTTGTTGGACAGCTCCAGATGCGTGGCGATACGCTAGTCACCGGCGGATCAGATGGATCAGTTAGGGTTTGGTCATTGGAAAAGATGTGCCCAATTCACCGTCTTGCAGCTCATGACAATAGTGTCACCAGTCTGCAGTTTGATGATACTCGAGTCGTGAGCGGTGGTAGTGATGGTCGAGTCAAGATTTGGGATCTCAAAACTGGACATCTCGTTCGAGAACTCATCGCCCAAGGCGAGGCTGTCTGGCGGGTAGCTTTTGAAGACGAGAAATGTGTTGCCTTGGCATTGAGACAAGGTCGAACAGTCATGGAGGTAAGAAAGCACCAAGGACCTTTCAAGTTCAAAACTGACAGTGACAGGTGTGGTCATTTTCACCACCTGAAGAGATGCTTTACGACTGTCCTCCTCTCTCCCTTCAACAGCGGGTATTAGAGGACGACCCGAGTCGCCCGTTGAGTGCCATGGCCATCGACTACCGCATCTCGCAACCAACATTGATCAGTTCCAGCCGAGATCCTTCAACTCAGGATGCCGACATGCATGACGCCGGCCCATCAACGGCCCCTCTGCAGGGTGGTACATTTTTCCATGACGATTGAATTGTGGAAGACTGAACCTTAAAGCAATGCTCTTGCGGCGACCAATTGTTATGGAAACAGCGCATCGCTAACGTTTGAAACTTTGCATACATAGATTCAACACTTACTATCAAAGACGGACCCGGCTAACTGGTCTGTATTGCACAACAGTTTTACTTTGAACTGTTGTAGAGGCGACATGGGTATTCGGAAGCATGTAATTGGCGTTTCTGCATCACCATCGGGCCACAAAAATCCTATCAGTTATGGATGGGGGATGCGTTCTACATGGAGTATGACAGCATGAACCAAGGGATTATGGGAAACTGGAGCTATAGGAACGGATTATGGAGTTGCATCTTGACAAAGCGGCCTGAGTTATACCAGAAGCAGATATTATTAGCATTCTGGTTTTTGATATTGCTACCTTAACCATAATACCATATAGGTAGCGCTGCGTATAGAGAATTAGAGGTTACCCCAAGCAGGGTGCCACAAATACGACTCGATATCACTTTCAATTAATGATTGCAAGAGTTTGAGTATGCAGAATTGCATTGGTGAGCTAACTGTATCGTGTTACCTAACAACATTGGTTATCTGCAAGTCAATTTTGAGAGTAAAATCGTTGAGCGCAATTAGGTATGAGATGGATGGATGCGGGACTGACTAAGGGTCTCTCTCTTACGCACTAGCAAAATCCATTGTCGTGGCTCGGAGGTAGAAGGGACAGGGTGGATAGAGCCCCACATCGGCGAGAATTACACCGACGAATTGGTGTGTCTCATGAAAGGTCTTGAATGGCACGAAAAGATGATGAATATACCCTTTTTGAATGTGTAATGGATATATATGGTGTTGGCCAGAAGAGTCGAGACATATGTGATCTCTTGCAAACTGTTATATATCCAATTGAATGGTCCATGAGTACTCAAAACAAAGACAGAGAAGTGCTTGTCACGTGCACACTAAGCCTATCTAGGCTTAGACCTGACCAACAATTGGAGGCCAAGCTCAACGCTCCTGCCGCTCAACAGCGACTTTTTCTGAGCTCCATTCAGCCAAGTCGCAGTTATCTACTCGACAACGTCCTGATCCCTCCTTCAATTGATCCAGCGGCACCTCAATAATCACGATGTTGTCTCGAGCTCTCCGACTTCCCAGGGCTGTGCCTATGCGCACCAAGCTCGCCGCTCCCGCTTTCACTGCCATCCGCTCAGTCACCACTGACGCCGCTTCTGCGTCCCTGAGCCACTCAGTCCCTAAGGTGAGAAAATGCGCACTTTCCATCCCACCAGGGTCCTTCGGAATACCCTCACCCGACACCCAAGTCTTAGACTTCAGTCTTCCATGATGCGCCTTGGAGACACCACTAACACTCTGAAAACAATAGTCCGAAGACGAGCCTTTCTCTGTTAACCTCAGCGATGAGAGCTTCGAAACCTACGAGCTGGACCCTCCTCCTTACACCCTGGAGGTGACCAAGAAGGAGTTGAAGGACATGTACCGCGAGATGGTCATCACCCGGTATGCTGCAATACTTTTCAGGCATTGAAGGTGCTCTTTACTGATAATCCCGCAGACAGATGGAGATGGCGGCCGATCGTTTGTACAAGGAGAAGAAGATCCGTGGTTTCTGCCATTTGTCCACCGGACAGGAGGCTGTTGCCGTTGGTATCGAGCATGCCATCACCAAGGAGGACGATATCATCACTGCCTACCGATGCCACGGCTACGCTCTGATGCGTGGCGCCTCTGTCCGATCCATCATTGGAGAGCTGCTCGGCCGTCGTGAGGGTATCTCCTATGGTAAGGGTGGTTCCATGCACATGTTCGCTAAGAGCTTCTACGGCGGTAACGGTATCGTCGGTGCTCAGGTCCCCGTCGGTGCCGGTCTTGCCTTTGCCCACAAGTACAACGGCAACAAGAACGCTTCCATCATCCTCTACGGTGATGGTGCTAGCAACCAGGGTCAGGTCTTTGAGGCTTTCAACATGGCTAAGCTCTGGAACCTTCCTGCCCTTTTCGGTTGTGAGAGTAAGTTTAACTAATTCTAATGGTACCAAACCACCACTGACAGCTTGACAGACAACAAGTACGGTATGGGTACCGCGGCTGCTCGTTCCTCCGCCTTGACCGACTACTACAAGCGTGGTCAGTACATCCCTGGTCTTAAGGTCAACGGCATGGACGTCCTTGCCGTCAAGGCCGCCGTCAAGTACGGTAAGGAGTGGACCGCTGCCGACAAGGGTCCTCTTGTTCTTGAGTACGTTACCTACCGATATGGCGGCCACTCCATGTCCGACCCTGGCACCACCTACCGAACCCGTGAGGAGATTCAGCGCATGCGCTCCACCAACGATCCTATTGCCGGACTTAAGCAGAAGATTCTGGACTGGGAGATCACATCTGAGGAGGAGCTCAAGAAGATTGACAAGGAGGCTCGCGCCCACGTCAGCGAGGAGGTTGCTGCTGCTGAGGCTATGGCCGTTCCCGAGGCTAAGCCCGAGATTCTGTTCGAGGATATCTACGTCCGTGGTTCCGAGCCCGAGTACATCCGTGGCCGTATCCCCGAGGAGAACCACTACTTCCAGTAGAGGGGCAGAGAGCGAAATCGTATCACCATAATGAATCTAGCACTTGTTGCTTGTTGTAATATACATCCATGATCTATCTAGAAAGAGGCCTGGCACGGTCTGGAAATGGAGAAGGGCGAGGACCCAGGATTGCTTTTTTCGTGTAACTCATGGATGTCTTTTGTCTTAATCCCGTTTATATCAACATTTTTTCTCACGGGTCAAAATTATCCATAAGCATCAAACTTCATGATGTTTGTTAAGCCACTTCGCTCGGCCTATCTCCTCCGAACAGAAAAGAGCTTGCACATGATGCCCCTCCAACAATTTGCGCTAAATAAAATTGAACCACGCCTTACCCAACATAGAAATGACCGGGTGCACGTCCTGCCTTCCCTAGGCAACCAGATCACGTGTTGCTGGCATCTCGCGCGTCCTGGTCGTAACTGCCGTCGCGAATTGGTAGGTAATTAACGCGACAGGTTGCCTAGCCAGTCGCGTCATGCTACCCAAGCTCCTCAGTGTCAGCTCAACTCGTGGGCTCAGAATTGCTTCTCTACTCCGGCAAAACACTTCCAAATTGATATCTCGACCTGGAAACTGTTGCGATTTGTGCTTATTATCTTTGCAACTATCACGAAATTCGTGCGCCATGGCACCCAAGCAGGCGACACTCGGGTATGTCAAATCCGGCCAGAGCACAATTGGGTGCGTGTGGAGGGACAATTGTAGACAGACGAGACTTGATCACTGACCAGGGCAAATTTCAGCAAATTCTTTGGTGCAAAGGGTGTACCGCCTCAACAGACAAAGCTCTCTTTCAGTAGCAGGGCTAAAAAGGAAGAGACCAAAGAGGATGAAGAGGCTGATGTGAAGGCTAAGTCGTCGTCAGATTCTGAAAAAGGTAAAGTTCGACAGGCAACAATATCAATTGCATTCTAATTGAAGTGATAGACACAAAGAAGCGAGCACGATCACAAGACAAGACCAAGCCAGAGCCGACCCTCATTAAGGAAGAGGAAGTCGACGACGATAGCGATGGACCTGTCACAAAGCGAGCACGACGAACTCGAAAGCGAGTGGAGGAAGACGAAGGCGATGATGAGATGGTCGACGAATCCGTTAAGAAGGAGAAATCAACATCCCCTGAGAAATCCAAATCGGCGAGCCCTCCACCAAAACCTAAATCACCCAAGAAGTCAAAGGCTAAGCCCAAGCCTAAGGCAAAGGCTACTAAAGAACCTACCCCAGAGGAAATTGATGAGCCTGCCAAAGAGGAAGCATCTGCAGCATCGGCTTCAGAAGCAGAAGTCGAAGAGGATGATGCCGAAGAGCAGCCCGAAATTGCTGCCAAAGCTCGCGAGAAGGTCCAAACTAAGTTAAAGTCCAAGACAAAAGACCCTTATCCTGACTGGAAGCCTGGTTCTTCCGTCCCGTATGCGGCTCTATGCACAACGTTCTCTCTTGTTGAGATGACAACCAAGCGTTTGATCATTATGGAGCACTGTTCCCTATTCCTTCAACAGGTCATGCGTCTAACACCCGAAGACCTACTACCTACTGTTTTACTAATGATCAACAAACTCGCTCCCGACTATGCTGGTATTGAGCTCGGTATTGGCGAATCCTTGATCATGAAGGCTATTGGCGAGACTACCGGACGAAGTCTTCAGGTGATCAAGGCTGATCAGAAAGATATTGGAGATCTTGGGTTGGTGGCAGTAAAGAGCCGATCGACACAGCGCACTATGTTCAAACCCAAGGCTCTGACTATCAGAGGAGTCCACCAAGGGTTGATGGGTATTGCTACCGTTACCGGAAACGGTGCTCAGGGTCGAAAGGTAGATGGTATCAAGAAGCTTCTCGCTGCGGCTGATGCTAATTCTACTGGCAAAGTCGACATTGCCAAGGATAAGGGTGGACCCAGCGAGGCTAAGTTTATTATTCGGTTCCTGGAAGGAAAACTAAGACTTGGTCTGGCTGAGAGAACAGTACTAGTCTCTCTGGCTCAGGCTATTGTTGCTCATGAAGCAGATGCCAAGGGCAAGGTCCCTAGTACCTCGGATCTGGAAAAAGGAGAGTCCATCCTGAAAACAGTATACAGGTAAGCAGATTTGATGATTTGTGACGACCCATACTAACAAATGATAGCGAGCTTCCCAGCTACGATGTAATTATCCCCGCAATTCTCGAACATGGTATCATGAAGCTTCGAGAAAACTGCAAGCTCCGACCTGGTGTACCTCTGAAGCCCATGTTGGCCAAACCAACCAAGGCTATTACTGAAGTCCTTGATCGCTTTGAAGGTCAGACTTTCACCTGCGAGTACAAGTATGATGGCGAAAGAGCGCAGATCCACTATGTGGCAAAAGATTCTCCTCAGGAGCTGAACGAAGCGAGCCAAGGTGCAGTCAAGGAGGTAGGAGCTGGTGTTGCTAGCATTTTCTCCAGAAACTCCGAGGATCTTTCCAAGAAGTACCCGGATATCCTTGGCAAACTTCACACCTGGGTTAAGCCTGATACCAAGAGCTTTGTCCTGGATTGTGAGACAGTAGCCTGGGATGTTGACGAGAAGAAGGTGTTGCCCTTCCAGCAGCTTATGACACGCAAGAAGAAGGATGTCAAGGTTGAGGATGTAAAGGTCAAGGTTTGCGTATTCGCATTCGATCTTTTGTACCTCAACGGAGAAGCAGTTGTTGAGAAAGCGCTTCGTGAGCGACGCGAGCTTCTTCAAGCCGCCTTTAACCCTGTGGAGGGCGAGTTTTCCTTTGCTACCCATATGAACGGCCAAGAATTGGATGAGATTCAAGTTTTCCTTGACGACAGTGTCAAAGCGTCCTGTGAAGGTCTCATGGTTAAGATGTTGGACGGAACTGAGAGTGGGTACGAGCCCAGCAAACGAAGTCGTAACTGGCTTAAGGTAAGATACTATAATTCCTTTATTGAGAGATGTATGACTAACCCCCATTCTAGATCAAGAAGGATTACCTCTCGGGTGTTGGTGACTCTCTGGATCTTGTTGTTCTGGGTGCGTACTATGGTAAAGGCAAGCGTACATCCGTTTATGGTGCGTTTCTCTTGGCCTGCTACAATCCCAATTCGGAAACCTACGAAACTGTCTGCAATATCGGCACCGGTTTCTCTGAGCAGGTTCTTGAGGAACTTCACAAGCAGCTCTCAGACATCACCATCGACCGGCCCAAGCCCTTTTATTCCCACTCGTCTGGCGGCCAGCACCAGCCTGATGTTTGGTTTGAGCCTCGCTATGTTTGGGAGGTCAAGACAGCGGATTTGACTCTCAGCCCGCGCTACAAGGCCGGTGCCAAGGAAGGCGTTGACCCATCAGGCAGTAAGGGCATCAGTCTTCGATTCCCTCGCTTCATCCGCGTGCGTGATGATAAAAAGGCCGATGCAGCTACAACAAGTCGGCAGGTTGCCGAAATGTACCGCAAGCAGGAGAGCGTGACAAAGAACAAGGGCCCCTCTGTGGATGACGACTTTGAGTACTAGATTCGGTGATTGCTTCTTATTTATTTTCTTCGTATTGATCATTCAAGATATGGGGGCAATATGCATAGGGCTGGCAGGTTGTTGCTTGGGCGTTTGGCGGTCGTATCATATCATGAATCTTGGTCAAGCAAAGGAGTTGCACGCTCTCGGTGAAATATAATGACGGCTTTGGCTTCGTTTGTTTTATTACATATAAATAAACGGTGCATCAAGATCAAAGAAAACGTGTCTATATGGTAAAGGTTGAACTATAGTATTTGTGCAACTGACCAGACATTACCCAATATCATGTGCAAGTTAGGCCCTTTTATAACATTGGCTCCTCTCCTTGTATACTATCTGCGTCATCGCCGCCATCACCATGTAACAATCCACTACTTTCTCCACCATTGTCGTCTGGTGTCCTATCCGCAACACCAGTTTCATGGCCAGAACCACCAGGTGCCAGACCCATAGTACGGCGAGTCTCTTCAGCGCCGTTGAGGACATACCAGACGTCCTTCTTTGTCAGCAATCCCTGCAGAACACCGCGATCACTGAACAAAAGATAGCGTAGGCCGAGTTTCTGGAAGTATGTTGCGACAAGATGGAGGCTTGTATGTGAGGGTAGTGTGAGTGGTGTCTGATCCATCCACGGGCGAAGATCGAGCGTGGTGCGTGGATCTGCCATAGGTTGGTGGGAGAAGAAGGCTTCCGTCTCAGGGGGAAGTCGACGAGGACCCTTTGTTGAGGCTGAGAGGTTGTAGGTAAGCTCGGCGCGAGAGATGTAGCCGAGGAGAATGGCTTCACGAGGATCCGATATGACGGGGAAGCCACGATATGGGTGCATCTCGAGGATAGTGGTGAGAGAAGCAATAGTATGCCCTGTGGCCGTGAGAACAACGAGGTCCTCGATACGGGTCATGATTTGGGCGGCGGGGATATCGGGGATGGCATCGTTATTCTCGCTGTTGTCGAGGAACGGATACTCGTTAAAGTGAATCCACGACTCGTAAATACCGCGGCGGGAAAAGGCATCGCCTACCCATTTGGATATCATAACGGCGATCATGATAGGGAGAACATATGTAAGAGCGCCTGTGAGCTCGAACATGATGACAACGATGGAGACAGTCAAGCGAGTTACGCCAGCTAGCGATGCCGCTGCGCCGACTATAGCGTATGTACCTGGAGTTACGCAGGGGATATCGGGTTCACATGAACCAAAGAGGAAGAAGCCAGGGTGGTTGGCGACCCAGATTTCCATGACGATACCCACGGCTCGACCTGTCAGGGCGCCGATGGCCATGGACGGTAGAATGATACCGGCGGGTATTTGAAGACCAAATGTGAAGGCCGCGAGGAAGAAGCCTAGAACCGAGGCAAACACCAGGAGTACTATGGTTTTGGCCGAAGCGGCGCCTGTTCTACAGAGGCCGATAGGGTCGTCGAGAACCTGCGAGCACTCGGAGAAGAGGTTTGAAACCAGCTCAGTCGTCTGCACCTTCATGTAGAAGTTGGGGTAGTTGATGAGAGCAGTAAAGAAGGCCACGATGAGAACCTGGACAAAGGGGCCAGGAATCCATCGATTGGACTTTTTCCATCGAGCGATGGCCATGTTGAGTCTGATGAAGAGACCGCCATGTATACCCTGAAAATGGTGTAAGCTGAGTGAACTTTTTCGTACGTGGTTGACAAACTTACCCCCAAGATACCTAGAATGGCGTAAGGTAGCAGCTCGAATCCATGCCAGCCAATGCTGTAGTGAACTTGGTACAAGACAAGCTTGCCCGATCTAAAGGGGTCGAAAGCCTGAAGAACAACGGCGGCGGTCATGGCGCAGACGAAGCTCTGCCACATTGTCTTATCCGGGAAGTAATAAGACAAAGTCTGGGAACAGTCAGTATTGAATGTATATATCAGAGTGAGCGCAACTGACCTCAAGACTGAACAAGACACCACCGATCGGAGAGCCAAATGCGACCGAGACACCTGAGGCGGCAGCAGCAGATAGAACCTCACGTTTTCGAGCTATATGTGTTAGTCAATGGTGCCAGAGCTGTGAGCGAGACTTCTTTACCTTCGTTGTCGTTGATGTTGCGAAACAATTTCGTAAATACATTGGCGCAACAGCAAGCGACATGAATCAAGGGGCCTTCTTTGCCTAGCCACATGCCTGAAGCTACAGCGAGAGACTGTAAATATGTAAGCAACGAGTAATTCAACAAGATAGTCAGTGTAGACTTACAAGACCAATAGACTTGATAATAAGTGTCCAGAGTCCAAGATATCGTCGAATGACAAAGCCTCCCAAGACAGTCTTGATCTCTGGGATACCACTGTGCTTTGCGTAGATAGCGTACTCCTGAACGAGAACAGCAGCGACATATGAAAAGAGCATCTTTCGCATATTGTTAGTGACAAGAACGGGAGACAGGTATAAGGTTTGCGCATACCGCGAGAGAAACAAAGAAGAAGTACTCGACAAACCACTTGCCGCCTTTCGAATGCACCCCCAGAGCGTCACCCCAAGATTTCCAGCCGTCGCATTTGGAGCCCTGGTCATAGCCATAACAGCAGAAGGCCTTATTCAGGTAGAAATGACCTCCTTCGGGGCCACTCGAACAGTATCCCTCTTTTAAGTCTCCTAGCCAATCAGTCGTAACATTGATGCCAGCAGCAACAGCGCCCACAAGCATTCCGGTCAACAGCAAGACGATCCAGACTTGGCTGGCATCAATGAGCCGTCGCACAGGACCTATAACACCAGATGCGCTCGAGTATAGCATCCGCAGTCGCTGGCGCTCTTTTGTATATTCGAAGATCCAATCGATGGCCGTGAGATCCTCGTATCCGACTCGACGGCCCGGACCCTCGACGTACCAGTCGTTGGGCGCTCCATCCTTTGTGGTCTCGTTAAAGACGACGGGTTCGGCGTGTGGGGGAGTATTGGAGCCTGAGAAAACAGCGGGCGACGCCCCTCTCGAGGAATGGGCCGATCGCGAGCCAGTGATGGCGGAGAGAAGTCGAGAGGGCGCAGACCAGAACGAGGGGCCTTGCCTGCGCTTGAAGGTCATGGGCGCACTAAGGTTGCTCTGAAGAGGATCGTCGCCTAGGACATGGTGTCGATCGCGAGACCTCCCGCGGCCACTGCTATCGCTGGCATTGTTGTCGTCACCGTCATCGTCGTGGATAAAGTCAAGCTCGTCGCGGTCGTCGGAATTGGGGGTTTGCGATGGGGATGAGACGGAAGCTGAAGCGGAAGCGGAAGCGGAAGCGGAAGTGGAAGCGTAGGGGTCGTTTCGAGGGGCTCGAGACGTGGACATGTTGCGGCTCATGACATTGTGCGATAGAGACGCTCACAACTGGAGTCGGCTGCGATAGAATAGATCAAGAAGAGGTTGTGCTTCAAGGTCAAATTTGGGAATAGAGTCGGTGGTGTTGATAGAGTAAGTTAAGTCTGCTACAGCCTCGGGGAGCTCAGTCCAGATTCAGTGACACTCAGTGGAGGACACTCAGTACCTAACGTTAGCTGGTTGGTGGTTGGTTGTTGTAAGCTTTTGATTGCCTAAAACATCGACTGGACCAACTGAAAACATCCTTTACCTGAGACAAGACAGAGGGGCCAGCTGGGAATATTAATGATTAATAGAAACCCCAGGCAGGCACTTGTAGTAATATTTTCAGAGATGTACTATAATGTACATGAGGATGATTGCCTGGCTCTCTAATCAAATTGCCCTTAATTACCGTGGCTGGCTAAAACATTGTCTTGCGATGGGACATTCCAGGTCGACTCGCTACATCACGAGACATTTAATCGCATTGATACTGAATTTATCATGCAAAATAACCCAATCCCTGCACTCTCTATTGTGGGAGGCTTCTAGAATGCACATATCGAGGCGGCATCGAAATAGTGGGCCTGCCAAAGCTATTGCAAGTCCATCAACATGGACTCTTTCTTAACAACTACACCCTTATTATGAGAGGACAAGACTATTTGACACATGATACATCAAAAAGAAAGCTATTCTACAGGCAAAGGCAATTTCTATTTTCATCACCTAAATAACTTCAAGATCAGAACATGGCGGAGAACACAAATACACCAAGTACTGCCTCACAGCCTGCAGACATCAACAAGATACAAGCACTTCTCAAGGCAAAAGATGATACTCAACGATTCGTGGGACTGGCCCTCCTAAAATCACTCCTCGACAGCTCGGAACAACTACGACAAGATGAGCAAACAGTCCAGAGTCTATGGTCCAGCCTCTCATCAAAGTTCCTTGACCGATTACTTCGAACCGGCTCAAAGCCTTCATCTAAAAACTCCAAGGAGATGTTGGATCTGGCCGTGTCTGTTCTGCATATCTTTTCCATTCTGCTCCCTGAGAAGGCACGGAGTGATACCAAGTTCATCAACAGAATCCCTCTACTCGTCAGCTCAGTTCTCTACAGGTATGGCATAATATCCACAGACGATCTCAGAGAGCAGGTTACTGACTAGACTATAAGTTCTGAGGATACCACAAAACTAATACTTCAGCTTCTTCATACTTTAGTCAGCTCTCAGAAAGGAGCACAAGAATTTGTTAAGCTGGAAGACTTTAGCTCTCTCACTGAGATCGCACCCAGCCATGCACAAGTTCTAGATATCCTGTGTTTCGCATGGCTCAACTCCATGACAAACGTTGAGGACCCTACTGTACTGTCAAAGCAGGTTGATGACACGATCAAAAACCTGGTCTCATCCTTTACTGGAACTGATGCTGTGACTCTCCTCGAGTTCCTTGGCTACTTTCTCCGGCATGCCAACTCTATCGTATGTTGTGTTCAACTATCGGCAAGAAAACCAACTGACCATTCTCAGATTCTTCCTCACCAGCCCCAATGGCTCAGGAACGTTGTTACCTATATCCAGAATCTAGTCACGAGTAGACCAACACCCGAAGCTCGCGCCGCCTACACCAATGCAACAGCTTCGATACTTCAGGCTTTCCCAACTGAGGGCCCTAAACTCATATTTACGCACGACAAAAAGGATGATAAAGCCTTCTCCTACCTTCTTATCAACCTGATTCTCATTGATATCCGCTCTTCAGCCCCCACTCTACTGGAGCAGCTGAATAAGCCTGAATACCCTAAAGTGTCGACTCGACTCACGTCCGCATTCAATGTGATGTCAATATTCATCGGATACCTCATACAATGTCTTGAAGACGAGTCCTTAGATACCTTCTTCATGACCCCTGAGAATCTTCTCAGTCTCCGTAAGGGCATCTCTGATACAATGTCCCTCACAGCTGAATACCTGCGTGATCGTTGGGACGCTTCCGTTGCTGGAGCTATGGGTCTACACCCAGATGCTCGCGCCAGCACAACAGAGACGTCGACAGGAACACACCACACGCTAACTTGGGACTCGTTGAAGGATAATGCCGATGACGATATGTTCATACTCTCTGCTGTACGAGCTCTATCTCTCTGGCTTCGAGAAGAGGAGAATGACATTCTCCGAAAAGAGGCGACAGGTCTGATGGACATGTTCATGGATCTCTACAAGTCAAGCTCACAGGACAAGCTCGACTTTAGATCTCCCGTGCTAGTCGCCCTTGAAGGTCTGACTGAATTGCCCAAAGGCCGCGAACTATTTCTCGCCAACGAAGGCTGGACAGTCCTCACTCATGATCTCAACTCGATTCTTCAGCATGGATCACGAACATGCGGGCAGCAAGACGCATCTCGGGCCACAGAGATCGTTCGTATCTTGCTTCCCATAGTCGAGCAAGAAAACAATGGTGTCCCTGAGGCATGGATGGATCTCGTCACTTCCGTAGCCGCATGGGACGTCTCAGACTCGGAATTGTCGCCTCCAGTACAGGAAGCATTGATTGCTGGTTTACAGCTCTGCTGCGCAGTGCTTGTTGAAACCAACCAGGGAATGCGGACGAGGTATAAGCACTCTATCGCTGCTATTCATGGTATTGCGGCTCAGCTTGACAAGCAAGTCAGGAAGGGAAATGACCAAAGGGAAATGTTGGACGACGTGCTCACTACGCTGGCTTCATTGACTCGAGAGATATAGTGATAATCATAGGGAGATCGTGAAGACATATGGTTTATTTAACTAAGAGGCATTTATATACTATCTCAACAACAAACCTTCGAGCAAGGATTAAGACGAGAACCCTGGTATAATAGCATAGGAACTAAACCCTCACTTTAGCCTTAGCCAAGTATTCTCATGGCACACCAGCAACTACTTATTATGTAGATTGAGGCGTGTCGGACAACACATGTAAGCAGCTTATTCATCTCTTACAACGCAATGCCCGCATTTCGTCAGCGCAATTGATGAAGCTGCCGTTGGCCAGAAAGGATACCACCTGCTTGTGAGGGGTAGAGCTGAAGAATGGCACTATCCAAAGTGTATTTAACCACCAGAAGTATAAACATAAGCACTACCCCTCTTGACGAAGTTGAAGAGGAGTACAAGTATAAGAAGGGGTTTGTTCAGCCTTCCTTTAAATCAAAGTGAATTCGGCTCTCAACCAACGACTATATATGAATCGCCTCGCTGGTCTACCTCCTCGTCTCGCTCGCACCAACCATATATTCAACCGCCAAACACTTCGCACAATGGCCACGCCCTACGATGTTATCGTCGTTGGATCCGGCCAAAGTGGCAATCCCGTCGCCAAAGCATTTGCCAAAGCCGGCCAAAAGACAGCTGTGATTGAACGCACAGCACTGGGCGGCACCTGTGTCAACGTCGGGTGCACGCCCACAAAGACGATGATCGCATCAGGGAGAGCAGCCTACATAGCCAAGCGAGGTAAAGACTACGGCGTGCATGTAGGAGACGGCAGTATCGAGATCGACATGGTTCGGGTGAGGCAGCGCAAGCGCGAGATTGTAGAGCAGTGGAACTCGGGGAGTGTGAAAGGCCTGGATGCAGCAGGTGTGGACGTTATTATGGGAGATGCCAGCTTTCTGAGCGACAAAAAACTCAAAGTTGTGTTGAATGGTGGAGGTGAGAAGGAGGTTACCGCAGATAAGATATTCGTCAATGTTGGTGAGAGGCCTTCGCGGCCAGAAATCCCAGGCCTAGACAATGTTGAGCCAGCACGAGTACTTAACTCGACGTCCATAATGGAACTCGACTTGGTCCCACAGCATCTCGTTGTGATGGGCGGCGGATACATTGGCCTTGAATTCGGGCAGCTTTTTCGTCGTTTGGGGTCTGATGTGACTGTCGTCCAGAGGGCAAAGCAGCTTGTTCCCCGGGAGGATCCTGACGTGGCGGATTGTCTTTTAGATATTCTGCAAGAAGATGGCATCACGGTTCATCTGTCGAGCACAGTGGACTCCGTCTTAACTTCTGAAGACATGAAGACACCTTTCACAGTGAAGGTGAAGACCGCTGATGGCCAGACTGAAGTTTCTGGGTCGCATATCTTGCTGGCAACAGGTCGAGTACCTAATACTGATGGGTTGAATCTTGCCGGAGTCGGGATCGAAACAACGCCCAGAGGACATATTGTGGTTGACGAAAAGCTCCAAACCACTGTTCCGAATATCTATGCTTTGGGAGACTGCCACGGTGGCGCTGCTTTTACGCACATGTCCTACGATGACTCTCGCATCATCCGCAGCAACCTTCTCCCACAAACCATGCCACCATCAACTCCGGTCATGCCCACGACACAGTCTTCAATCTCGCGAGTGCTGACTCCTTACGTTATGTACACCGACCCGCAGCTCGGCCACGTCGGACTTCACGCCAGAGATCTCGCCAACAGCAAGAGGGAGGTTAAGACTGCCAAGATGCCCATGAGCTATGTTGCGAGAGCACTGGAAACGGCAGAACCAAGAGGACTGATGAAGGCTTCTGTAGATGCAATAACGGGAGAGGTATTGGGTTTCACATGCTTGGGACTTGAAGGAGGTGAGATTATGTCGATTGTGCAGACTGCTATGATGGGGAACTTAAAGTGGTGGGATCTTGAAGCAGCTGTGTATGCTCATCCGACTCTGGCCGAGAGTCTGAATAACTTGTGGGCGCGTCTAGAATAACCGAGACCGGCAGTAATGGTGCCATTGGATTCAATAAAAGTTGGAAAAGCAATCAGGATGTCCCAAGAACTGTACTCTGTGGCTGATTGCTTGTAGAAGTTTGGCTGGTCTTCTTCTCAGTCGCTTCTGCTTTGGCACGACGCTTTCGAGCTCGTCGTACCTCGATTTCAACATTGAGCATCTCAGCGTTGACAGAGACGAGCTTAGGAACAATATCCCCAACTGCTTGCACAGATTGCGTTTGAGCTGTGCGAAGAGGCATGGGTGCAAACAAACCAAACCAATGCAGGGGGTTATTGTTCTTCTTTCGTTTCTTTTCCACAAGCTTCTCCTCATCTGTGCCTGACTTTGGGCTGTCGCCAGACTCTTCAGTAGGGTGGTCTTCGTTTTCCTCCTCTTTCTTTTCTTCTTCCTGCTCTTCCTGCGGGGAATCGACAACGGCAAAGACCGGGTCATGATCCTCGTTTTGCTGGATAGTAAGAATGCGAGTTGCTTGCATTCTTTCGTCGTAGTGATCCTGACCGTACCTCATGCCTCTTTCGCCAGAAAAGTTTGCGCGGGCGATATTCTGATAAATACCGGACTGGAGCTGAGATAGGCTCTGGCGCAGCTGCGTATATTCATCTAGCAGGCGGAGATAGCGCTGAAGAAGCTCGTCAATTTGTTGCTGCTCCATGATGGCGTTAGAGTACCGTGATTTGGAGGCTTGTGAGGCTCTGTTCTGGTATGGAATGCGAGACGATAAGAGTAAAGCACTCTAGGGAGGAACTGGCTGATGAGATGTTTTCCGCTTGGTATTGTCTTTGGGATTGAGTAACAGTAATAGTACCCCGTGAATAGTTGATAGACTGTAGGGTTGAAGATGAGAGGGGCTTACTGTGTAGGTACCTAGTAGAGCATCGTTGAAGCTGCCTGCATACAACGTGGCTAGCTATACCTTTTAGGTTTAGCTTCATATGCACCCATGCGCCATGTATAAGACGGGGACTTTTTTATGTAGACAACCCAATATTGCAATAATTGTATATTTCCTTATAATTATTGAACTACTACATTTGAGATTGTCAGGCTTGACTTGACTCCTTTCTTCTTCTACCTCGAAAGTTGACTTTCAAAGGCCCGCCCGTATACAGAATAGTTGGAATACCAGACACAAACACAACGATACCCAGGCTCCAGCCTACAGTTCCCCATCCCGAACTGTCCTTGACAAACCCGCCCATGATTGGTCCTACTAAAGACCCTCCCGAATATGCCATGTTGTACAAGCCATATGCCTGAGCGATCTGTCCCGCACCCTCGGTGCCGTCCTCGCCTTGGACAGACCAAGTGATCTCGGCCATCAGAGGACCGAAAATACAAGCCATTGTGATACCGACACCAACAAGCAGCCCGCATAGAAGGATCTTGTCCTGGATTGTGTTCTCGTCGACAAACATCAGGCACACAACAAAGGGCGTCGCGAAGAGGAAACCAAAGGAAGCGAGCCACTTAGGCCCGTACCGATCACCAATCATACCCACCAGGGGGCCAAGAAACGATGGCAGAATCAAGGGAAGAAAGATCAGTCCCGCTCCAATCGAGTCCCATCCAAAGATCTCGTGCGTGAGAAGAGGGAGTGTGCTCTCAAGCGCGGTGTTGATGAGTGCCTGGACAAATGTCCCCCAGAGAGCAGCCAGAAATCGTGGCTGCCTCAGAAGTTGGACTAGAGTCTTGAAGGGTGAACGTGACGGATCTGACGTATGCTTGGCTTGGTTTTTGGCTGTACCAGCAGTTATGCCTTCGTTCTTCTCCGTCTTGGATCGTTCAACAGCCACACCTTCTGTGTTTGCTAACGATGTGGGCTCTGCCCTGTCGAGCCAAACCTTGGCATCTTTGACCTCGATGATAACAAGACGCAGCACAATATCTACTGCAAGTAGGCCAAAGCACATGGCGAAGACAGAATAGTAGCCTCCCTTGCCGTATACAACACCCCCCAGTAGAGGTGCCACCAAGATGCCCAGGCTACAGGCTGTGCTGATCCAGCCCATAGCCTTGCCGATGTGTTCTTTGTCCACAGTATCGACAACAAGTGCAAGACCAACCGTCCAGGTCAGTGCTGCTGATATACCTTGCAGAGCACGACCAACCATGAAAAGAGCGAGTGTGCGACCTAGACATAAGAAGACTGTGGCTCCGCATAACACGATAAGACCTATAAGCATAGGAACCCGCCGATTGTGGATTCTATCAGCTAGATAGCCCCAAACAGCTATTGCGACCATGGTAAGTTATACATTCCTTACTTGAAAGGAGGATGCTGACTTACGTGAACCAGCAAGGAGTGCAGCACCGAACACAGCCAATGCTATAGAGACCCAGTACTGCACCTTGTCTGTATCGACACCGATCCGGTCTTCAAGTGAGAATGGTAGAATGGGGACGATGACACCATACAAGAAGATGTCCTGGGGAGGTTAGCTGAGCTGCTCTATAGTAGAAGAGTAAAAAATCACTTACAGTGAAGATGGCAAAAGAACAAGTGGTGACGATCAGACCAGCTGAGGACCGCACCTTTAGTAGAACCGGCGGGTTGTCCTTGTGAGGCCATCTCAGCAAAGCCATGGCTAACAATCGACTGGAAATTTCAGGTTGACAAACTCTCAAGTCCAAAATTTCATCTCAATGGCAACAAGGCAAAAGCCTGGGATGTCAGAGTTTTGACCGGCTCTTTGGAAACGTGCTGCAGTCCTTTCTCTTTGCGATTTGTACCCACACTCACTCTTCTCTCTTCCCCCGGGTTCGGGGAGCTCGCGCCCCGACGATGGACGGATGACAGTCCCGGACTCTCCATTTGGGGTTAGCGCTGTCACAAAAAGTGGTGATGACTTCAAAGGGTGTTTGCCGACGCGGCAGAGTATTGAAGAGCTATCGATTGCTAGGGCTAGCTTACAGGAAGGGGAGAGCTACCCCTGACGTTAGTAGTTTAGATACAGGAGGCAGAAGAAGAAGAAGAAGAAGAAGAAGAAGAAGAAGAAGAAGGAGAGGAGAGGAGAGGAGAGGAGAGGATAAAGGTTGAATCCTCATAAGGCCAAAATATGCTTCAACGGCTTCTTAGGCGCTAATCACTCTGGGCTAAGATTGAAGGTTAATCTAGGTTTGGCAAATCTTCAGGCACCCAAATAACTATTCAGAAGGGGGGATATGTAACATATCTGTGGCTTAAAATATGGTTGGTTGAGATACGCCGAAATAGTACTGTAACTTGTCAACGGTTCATGATCTGACATTTCTTTTTTGGGGTCGGTTGGTCTCTAGCTCAACTTAGTTGATAGATGTAATGCAGTCTTCCATGTCGATCTCTCAGCCAGAAACGTGGATCCATTAATAGCATCGTTTTCCCTCGAGTCTCGATTTCCATATCATTTTTATATCGTGGTTGTTGAGAGAGTTCTCACCGTCAATTAAAGACATGCCAGTAAACGTGGCGTTATAGTGTGACATGGATGTGCATTTCGTAGTCGTTCCTCAGTGCTGTTCGCCGAGACCTACGCCGATGATAGCTTGGCAGCTCTTAATCCACATAGGCGTATACCAATCTTGTAAGAATCAAAGAAGTGCGACAAGACTCCAAAACGAGATAGATGGGTTAACCAACGTCTTGATCGGCAAATATACGATTAACTAGACTCTAATAAGAAGGAACAGGAACAGGAACAAGCGGGACAGACCGCTTCAACTTACGAGACCTTGCAGATCGATGCAGAATGAAATGGGAGCATACGGAGTATGTCTCAGCTTATTATTAACCCAACCCACGTCTGATGAATAATATGCAGTTGCAGTCCCACGAGATGGCGTCTCGGGGCTCGGGTGAGACAAACAGATAAGCTGCATATTCCCGCTCATCCCTTGTTGACAGAACTTGCACTTGCTGCTGCATTGTATATCGATTTGTGACAAGTGTTCGAGACTGATCCCCCGCTGCATAAACTTGAGCAGGGAGCCCTTGGAGGGTCGTAATATCTCTGGGCTCAAGCTTGAGTGTGGGTTAGAGTGTTGATGTCGGTAAGTTCCTATAGTCTATACTACCTAACAAGCGGGTGCTGGGATAATTGATGCCGGAATTTGGGGCCCACGCGTATCTCCCTAGTCACCAGTTTTGTATTCTCTGCTGTGTCTGCTTATAAGGCTGTCCGTCAATTTAGAGGCTGATGATGATTTGCACTTTTCTGACTAACGCTGTTTCGACAAAGTCTGTTTTATTAGTTGAACAGGGACTCAAGGGAATCTGGAATTGTCAACAGACAAGTATTGATCTTTTTTCTTGTAATCATGGTCCATGAGGTTGTGTTCGATAATTACTCACTTTTCAATTTAAAGTGTCAACCCAATGTTCTCGGCTCGGTTATTCATGGAGAAACAAAATAAAATACAGAATGATCGACCACGCACGGAGGTCACGCGAGGTTGGCGATTTGCATCAAAGCACGCTGGATCGCCTCAGATCCCTTTGGTAAGCGAAAGCATTTGCATTTGCATTTACATTTACATTTACATTTACATCACATTTGATACCAAAGGGCATGGGCCAGAGAGAGCTACCTGCAGCAAGCCCCGTTTCTCTTCCGGATCACCAGATGAGATTCATCTCGAGGGCTGAACCTTGGCTGCTCATGCCATGCCATGCCATGCTATACCATACCATGCAATGCAAGGTGAGGCAATCAAGACAAGACAGGACGAGTCTAAGGAATGAATCTGACGAGTCCTATCGGGCAGAACGACAGCATGATACTGTAGCTGATACCTGATACACGCCAGGCGAAGAGGCTCAAAGGGACAAGCATCCCCTAACAACAAAGCAACGCACGGAGAACAATCGGGTCTGATAAACAGGAACTTGGTCCGGCCCGGGAAGATCGTCGTCCCATTCTTTGACCCCTATTACAGTTGTTCCTTTTTTTTTTTGTGCGTGTGAGAAGACGGCCTTTGTGCATGTACTTAATTTGAAGCATGCCTGGGGCTCCCTATTTAAGGTGGCTCAAACGTGGTGTCGTCATTAACTGTAGCATCTTGTCCTCTGATACTTAGCATCTGTACGGATAAGTCAAGTAATGGCCTTTGTCCTGAGTTCCAAATTAAAGTCAGAGCCAAAGTCTAGAGTTTCTTCCCCTGGAAGGCTGTTGCACGTTGCGCAGTCGAGGGTAAACGATGTTCAAAGTGTCAGATATCCGGTTGATAGAGAGATACTTGACCTTGATGGAGTGGAAGTTGTTAATTAACAGTATTTGGCTATTGGCAACTAACAGTGGATCATTACTGCGTGTAGGGTCGGCTCCTACCCGCAGTCCCGTCCATAGGTAAGTACCTACCTTAGGTAAGTTAGTACCTATCTTTGAGATTTTGGCGCTATGTAATTAATGGAAAAGCCCTGAAGAGTTGTATAGATACCGCCCGTGCACCTGCCATCCATGAAGTGAACCTTTCACTCATTCCATATTGCTTTGCTTATAATTAAGGTGTTGTTACTTGTATGGACTTCTGACATTGACTTTACTTTGTTGTCGTATCAGCAACTGTCGTTAGGAACTGCAATTTACGGATACTCATCAACTTGTTACAATAAATCAAGTCGAATCTCTTATTCTTATCTCGGATCCTGGAAGTCGGTCAACAAAGTACAGCTGGAGACTGGAGGCTGGAGCACAGAACAACACACAGCAGACTAGGTATAATAGTCACTAACAGGCTGGTCTGCGACTATTCCATTTCTCATCTTATCGGAGTCATGACCGTCTTTTCCTCGCACCACCAACTCCCAACTTCATTTTATCGATAGGTACTTACCGTTGTCTAACCCTACTCTCAAGCACATTACCACTCTGTCTCTCTCCTGAGTCTCCTCCAATCTACAACATCACGCTGTGTAATTAATTGTTACCCTTCCATCCCTAATAAACTACTTGTACCTTGTTCACGTCCGTCCTCCACTCAGACTGGCGGGCATATCCACTTCCCCAATCCACACTGGCCCTGCGCTTTACTTTAGAGCTTGCTTAGGTTGGTAGTCGGGGCGGGTTCGAGTAAAGACGGCAACGGTACCTTGCTGTACAGCTGTCTTTCGCAGTGTTCACGAGTGTACTTTGCTGTACGTAAAGTACTGACCTACCTCGAATTGGGTCCAGTGGATGGATGGATGCTTGCTTGTTTGTTTTTAGGCTAGCCTGGAATTGATTGAGGTGCTTTCGCTGTGCTGTGCTGTTCCAACCTCCTCTCTCACTCTACTCTCTCTCTCCCTCCCCGTCCAGTCCCTTTTCCACCCCTGCTCTTCAGTTCGTCTCCATGCCTGTCAATGCTGGCCTGTGCTGGTACTGCTGCTGACAGCGTTTGGGGGGCCATTCACTCACTGGGGAGCCTTCCATACCTAGGTTAGGTAGGTACCTTGCCTGCCTGGCCTCGCGCCTTATTAGTCTACCCTGTTACTCCCACGCCGTACTCCGTACGCATACTTTGCCTTGATTTCCTGCCTGGCTTGTTTTTTTTTAGTTGGTATCTGTGCTGTACTGCTCTACACTGTCTCTCTGCTCTACTTTGCTTCATCAAAGCAAGGCTCGGCCCACTGCGTGCCGTTCAGTTCTACCAGTACCAACGCTTGTGCCTCTTCTCCCTCTCGCCTCGTCTCTCTTGTACTTACACATCAATTAACTGTGCCTCCCACTCCCACTCCCGCTCACCTTTTGTTCCAGGTCTAAAACTCCCGTCAACCATAGCCTCCTCCTCCTCCTTCTCCGCCTCCCCTCATTCGTTGCATCAGCGCCAGAACCAGACCCAGGCCCAAAGACAAGCCAAAACCAAAGCCAAAGCCGAAGCCAAAGCAGCGCAACCTGGAACTCCATACCTCCGCTACCTACCAACTACAAGCCGCATCCACTGCAATCTTGAATTCGACCACCTCCGTCTGTCATCAAACAATACAACGCCAACACTTCCCTCGTGTGTCGGTTTGCCTTTCGCCTTTCGCCTCGCAACTCATCCTCTCGATACCGATACCGATACCGACACTGACCTAACTTTCTCCGCTCCGCCATCCCCCCGCTCTCTCACCGTACTCGTGCGCATCCGCCTGCCAATAGAGCTTTACCACTCTCGACCGCTTGCATTTCGCCTTAGCATAGTCGAGCTCCTGCCCAGGAGCCTTTGAGAGGAATAATGGCAGTTGTCGCAACTATCAAGTACGTTTTATCGCATAGCCAGACAATGCTATTCTTTGCTTGGTTTATTTCTTCACCGAAACTGCCTTGGGGAGCATAGCATAGTACCCCGGCCAAGCCCGCGCATCGGTTCTGCATGGCCTTGCTCGCCATTCTCGCCGTTCCCGCCATTTGCACCATCGTGCCTGGAGCTAATATGATTTCCTTCTATCTAGGTGTGTCGTCGTTGGTGACGGTGCTGTTGGAAAGACTTGTCTTCTCATCAGTTACACAACAAACAAGTTCCCTTCCGAATATGTCCCGACAGTCTTCGACAACTACGCCGTCACTGTTATGTGAGTTTACCTGCACGCCCATCAGATCGACACCGGCCCCCCACACCATACCCCCACCTGTAATGGACGTCGTGTGCTGTAAACTCCTCATCATCATCAGCTCCTGGCGGCAGTGGCCTACCGTGCCTGGTGATGATACAGAACACTTGCGCATAGTTCGATTGGGTGCCGCTTTCGGTCATAGAAGAGTTGCTGACTGGCCTGTAGGATCGGTGACGAGCCATACACTCTTGGACTGTTCGATACCGCCGGTCAAGAAGATTACGACCGACTGCGACCTCTTTCATATCCCCAGACTGATGTCTTCCTCGTTTGCTTTTCCGTCACCTCGCCTGCTTCATTCGAAAACGTGCGCGAGAAGTGGTTCCCCGAGGTCCGCCACCACTGCCCCGGTGTTCCCTGCTTGATTGTTGGTACCCAGGTGGATTTGCGGGACGACCCCAGTGTTCGCGAGAAGCTGTCGAAGCAGAAGATGCAGCCAGTGCGACGGGAGGATGGCGAACGAATGGCCAAGGACTTGGGCGCAGTGAAGTACGTCGAATGCAGTGCCCTAACTCAGTACAAGCTTAAGGACGTATTTGATGAGGTATGTTGTTATTGGTGAACGAACACTTCTCCCTCTTTCCGTACCGGGTCTCTTTGATATTTACTGACTGTACTAAACAGGCTATTGTTGCGGCACTCGAGCCCCCTGCCCCAAAGAAGAAGTCGCACAAGTGCCTCGTCCTATAAACGGTCAGAGGTAAGCCGCAGCCGAACCACGACAACAACTTCCACTGGGAACGGCTGTCAACTATGAGCATGCTCATCCGATATGCATGAATAGAATTGTTTGTTCAAGGTACGGCGAGACGACTTGAGGATGACAACGGGTGGAACGGAATGTAAGCGGTTTCACAGAGAATGGTCATCCTGTGCTTAGTGTGGACTGGATGATGGAACGAAATCGGGGAGCAATCGCCTTGTTCCGTGACGAAAAGACGAATGGTTAAAAGGGCGACGCAAACCAAGAGCTGCTGAGGGCCGCTGAGCGTAGCCCAGGCCAGCCGGAACCTCTCTTGACGACGAGCTGGCTCTGTCCCGTTGGCCTCCTTGCGATTATTTTTTTCATGGGCCGGACCTCCGAACCGCTCGTTCTCTAGTCCTCCCAGGGTAGCATGAAGGAGCAAGGGAAGGGATGGGACTCGTGAGCGGAAGGGAATGATGATTCGCATTTCCAAACGGGAATGCTTTGATAGGACAGTTTGGCGATTGGGGTGCAATTTACATCAATGTCTTGTCTTGATTCATGCGAAGTTATAGAAAATTCTGCGTTTTATCTTTGGTATCCGAACGTACTGAAACTGCTCATTTGGGTAGTTCAAGGTTAACATATGACAGTCCTTGGGTTAGCCATGGCAAGTGACGTGATGTTTGAGTCGTACAAATGGCAGACGTGAGCTCTTAAAGTCCTAAAAGGAAAAACCATTGTTTGGTGATCATTGCTCGTTGTGTAAGCCGGGATATCATTCTCTGGTATTTCACGTGGTGAAAGTCAACAACCACTATTGAGATGCATGTCGAGGATTGAAGAACAAAAGGCTCAAGGGCAATTACAAACTATCAATTGGTTATTTTATCTTATTGTTCATGGACAGTAAGCGTGCTCTTATGATGTGAGCGATAACTACCTAATAAATATCCAATCATCAGGTTACCTTGTCGCCTCAACTTTCCTATCTCAACCTAGCCCCAAAGTAACTGGACCCATTCTCTCAACGTCGAGGTGAAATCATAGGCGTTTATCTGCCATTCTATGCCCATATTCGGCAAATTCCCTACCCGACCCCAAGAGTCTGTCTCTATGGCGGGGAAGAAGAGTGAACTGCGGGGTGCTATTCTCCAGTGATAACTGCATCAATTGGCCAATCGGCAGCCGTTATGCCTCTCCTTTGAGGCTTTGTTCGGCTCGTTGAAAGGGCGTACGCTCTATTCGTGCAGCGATATCCATGGGTTTACGGATCTTGACTCGTGGGGGCTGGATGGCTGCCGCTGGAGGAGGTGGAGGGCCTGTTGTGAGAAATTGTAACTATATTAGAGCTCACTGTTTCCCTCTTTCTCCCCGTCTCTGTTTTCTTCTTTGTGATCTCAGTTCGAAATATTTATAAATTGCATTCGTTGCTGGTTATCATGAAGCTCTTGAACTTGCTGACGATGGCGGGGCTGGCCACAGCCTGCGCTCATGATCACGATGATAAGGAGTGGACAAAGGAGGAGCTTGACGAACTTGAGCAGAAATGGGGTTACGAGGTATGAAGTGACCTCTCACCGGAGAGCCCCTTGAGTATCTTGTCAGACGTATGTACTGACATCGTCACAGTGGCCATTCGCTGGCATCAACACCTTTGCCCACCTCAACCACGTCAAGTGCCTTACTGAGCCTACCGAGCCCTATGACATTGCCATCATCGGTTGTCCATTCGACACGGCCGTGAGCTACCGTCCAGGAGCCCGTTTCGGACCTCGAGCCATCCGCTCTGCATCTGCTCGCCAGACGTCGATGCGTGGCTTCAACCCCAGAGCTGGTATCAACCCGTACCAGAACTGGGCCAAGATTGTTGACTGTGGTGATATCTCGATCACTCCCATCGACAACAACATTGCTCGTGAGCAGATGACTCAGGCGTTCAAGCAGCTTGGCCGTCGCAAGACTGTGTCTGCTTTGGCCCCTAAGCCTCGACTTGTGACACTGGGTGGTGATCACTCACTGGCCCTCCCTGCTCTGAGGGCTTTGAAGGAGATCCATGGCAAGCCTATTCAGGTTCTGCATTTCGATGGTGAGTCAATCTCGGCCGAGGGCCTACGAGAGCCCTGGTCCCTATGCAAATTCACTTACAAGGAACCGTGTGACTAACCCGTTCACTCCAGCTCATCTCGATACCTGGAACCCAGCTGCCTACCCTTCATGGTGGGGAGCCACTCAATTCACCCACGGCTCTATGTTCTGGATGGCCAACCAAGAAGGCCTACTCTCCAACTCCTCCTCTGAACGCTCCGTCCACGCTGGTCTGCGCACTCGTCTCTCTGGCAACGACTTCGCCGACAACGAGGACGACACATCGCAGGGTTGGGTCCGCTTCACCGCCGACGACATCGACGACATCGGCACCAAGGGTATCATCGACGGCATCCTCAAAGTTCTCGGCACCGAGAACCCCGTGTATCTTTCCGTCGACATTGACGTCCTCGACCCGGCCTTCGCACCCGGCACCGGCACCCCCGAGCCCGGCGGTTGGTCCACACGCGAGTTCATCCGCATCCTCCGCGGTATCGAGGGCCTGAACCTCGTCGGCGCTGATGTTGTCGAGGTGTCGCCCGCCTACCAGAATGGCGGCGAGGAGACTGCCCTAGCTGCTGCCCAGGTTGTCTACGAGATTATCAGCTCCATGGTGAAGCGAGGCCTCCAGGATGGTGGGAAGGAGGGTAACGGCGGCAATGCCGCTGGTACCAAAGATGAGTTGTAAGAAAGTCTTCTGCGTAAGGATGATTTAGTGATATGTATTTACGAATGATGAGAAAGATTGCATAAGCTTGAGTTTAAAGTCTAGAATGTGTTTTATGAGACCTGGCCGATGATACTCGTGGAACTTTGTGATTGTACGAGTGAGGAAGTGTGTTTGTGCTACCCATAACGATTCGAAGAATAATTGAAAGACTTTACCGGGTCATATAGATTTTGATTCGTAAGTTGTCTCGAGTTGGTGAGAGTAACATATAGGGTTGCACGTGAGTCATTATACAGCCAGTCTCTCTTACACCAGGTGTCTATACACCTACCACAACATCCGCAGCGTATTACATAGTAGACCAGTAATTAGGTATTAGCAAGAGGTCTTGTGATTCACAATCGAGATAAAAACCCTAAGTTTAAGATTATGCGGTAATATCAGTAAATAATCACTCTTAAGAACATATTGTTCGTATAAACTAGGTGCCTAGGTATGCAGTCCAGTTGGATGGTAGTGTATATTACCTTTGTTCCTCAACTTGGCGATGGCGACGAGAACGGACGGTAATTGGTTGAATCGTTATACTCTTACGTTGAGTTTGTAGCAAACATTCGCTAAATGCTTTATCACGACTGTCGCTTAATCCACAGAACCAACGATCTGGCACGATATACGGACAGGTCCCTGAGGTGGTCACGTTCCTCCGGGAGTGCACACATGGGTATCACAGGCCATCAAAGGGCAAAGCAAAGGGGGTAGGGAACCTCAAAGCCCAGGGGGCAATAGGCGAGGCCCTGAGCTGGCCAAGGCGTACTCCGTACTCCGTAGTAGTATCAGTATCGCGGGATATGAATACAGACGTGAACGGGGACGTGGGATCAAAGATGGGACCACTAAGGTTTAGCAGTGCTAAGATGAATACGACTGTCAGACCGACTGTTTTCCCTCTTCTGCTTGCGGTTACTTAATATTATACACAACCGCAACCAACAGTAGTAGAAGACACGAATCATGCGCTGGCGGAACACAAGACAGCAGAGGGAGAAAAGGAGGGCGGGTGGCGCGTTTACGAAGCGCCTGAGACGCTTCCGAAAATAGCATCTAAACTTGAATTTCCATATGCATCTGGGTCTGAAGGCGATTGTGTTTGGGAGTGATATGCTTCAAGTCTAGGGCCCGCGTTGATGTTTCACAGAGACTGGGGGTGACTTTGTAGCAAGGGGAAGAATACGAATCGAATCGTCTTTTTCTTCCGCTTGTACGACCATGGCCGTGATTTATCCGTGCGAAATACGCAGTACTCCGTACAAAGGATGATCGAAGAAAGGGTGTAGCAGCCGCCATGGAGGGGTTATTGCTACGGGCCGGTTGGGGTTGTTGATGTTGTACAATAAACATGTCTTGCTTTTTTTCCTTCGCCTCTCTTCTTCTTCCTTTTTTTTTTTGCCTCTTGAGTGGCTGCAAGAAAGGCCAACGTCAGATCTCCGTTGGTACTTTCTTTTTGATATCCGTACAACAGTCAAACAGCTTCCACATCTGTCAATGAACAAGATCCATTGAGCATTGAAGGGGTTTCAGCGTTTCAAGTGACGCGGGCAAATTGACACTTTGAGCATTGAATGTGGATGGAGGCTTTTAGCGCGCAGGAAACGGGCGGACCGTCAGACCCACAAGTATAGGGGTCCAGATTGACATGATAATTGTGTTGATCCAGGGGCATGAATAATAGTTGAAGTAGATGTTATACAGTAGAAATAGAGCATGACCTCAGTAGTTATGAAGACAGCTTTATACACTCTGTCTTTCTTGAAGTATCGTTCAAGAACAGTAAAGTCTCGTGTATATCCCGTATACCAACTTAGGTTTACAGCTGTCCTTCATCTACAGATGTGAATCAAACCTAATAACGAGTACTCCGTAGCTCAAGCCTATTCTCACCACTACAACCCATCACCGAAACTATTTACACAGTAATTACGGATACATAGCAATGTCAATCATTGACTACCCCTATCCACCACCGCAGCCTGGACTTGGTGTCGCGTGGTTTTGGAATTTGGATCTTGAATTTAATATCGGTATTGTCACCGGCATCCGTAGATCCAAGCCCAAAAACTTATTGATAGACGGATGAAGATGATGTTTTTGGCAGGGGGTGAGGCTCGTGTATATGTCTATGTGACACCACCACATGTCCGCGCTCTAACAACGCCCCCTCAACATAAAACGACGAAAACATGTATCAAGTCTGCGAACGAACGACTGCTATTGATGGAGACTGTATTGTCCTACACACTTGCCCTATGCACCTCATCAGATACAGGAGTACACTACCTACACTGTCGTCCAACTCCATAGTTCACGCCAAATGTAACGCTTTTTACTCACCAGACCGACCTTTGATGACAGACAATTAATCGACGTGATCCCTGTCAGGGTCATTAAACTATCGGAGCAGCCAATTCCAACCTTGACCCCCTTTAGGCAATGGTTCCATCTCCTCTGCTCCCTCCACCCCCTGGACCGTCAGTGGTCACTGGTCAATGGCATCCTCCATCCAGTCCTACCTGCTCTCTCCCCCAGAGCCAGAGCCTCCCAAATCCCCCCCCCCCTAACGTTTTGCTCCGCAGCCCTGAGCCAACAGATTTAATGCGCTGTCCCTTTGAAGCCATGAGTTGGCTAGGCTGAAGTGGCCCGTCCCCAAAAGCCCCTCCTCCCCTGAAAGATGCACCAATCTTGGACCTTCGGTTCCTGACTGGCTCGCCGTTGTCCGTTGTGCGTTAGGTACAGTTAGGTAGGTAGCTTGTATCAGCCCTCTAAGCCTTTCCGGGCTCAAGCCTTGACTGTTCATTCATTTTATGCAAAGTGATTGTGCATGGATGTTCCGTTACCGAGAGTGTGTTTTACCTTGCATGTTGTTTTTCATTGATCGTGAATTAACACACCTCATGATTGCACCCTTTCCTTTCATGCAGTTTGGGTCAGATACAGTCGATTATTCAGTAGAGGCATTGGATTTATACATACCTAACTTATTATCACTGCACATTCATTCTCATTCCCTCTTTCCCGCTCAACTGTCATGATCAATTTTTGATCACTCTTTCCATCCTCACTTTTTCCACCTGGGTAGTCTTAGGTAGTCGTCCCTTCTTTCACCATTCTGTGCCTACCAATTGTATCATCTTTTCATCATCACCTAACTTCTTCTTCTTCTTTTCTCTCATTTCATTAAATTTTATCCCTTCAATCAACCCACTCCACACACCCACCGACCCTCCTCCACCTCATTCCCTACCTGGTCTTCTGGCCTCTTCGCTCATTTGAGCATTATTATTATTACCTTGCATTATTTCCTAGCTACTGAACTGGAACTGGACTGGACTGGATTCGACTGCACTAGGCCCGTCTCTGCCTCTGCCGCCTGCACCCTACAGCTAATCGACCTGTCTATCTGTCGGCCTGAGGCTCACCTCAAACACCCCCTGTGTTTCCTGGTCCCTGATCTTTGAAGGTCAACTTGGACGACTTCGAAATTCATCCCTCTCTCCCTCCTTTGATTCCTCGTTCCCTCCACATTTGTGCCGTCCTCTCATCGACGCCGACTTGTGTCTCTTCTTCTTCTCGTCTCTCACACTCACTCACTCTCCCAAGGCTCTTGTTGTCCCTTGGTAGATGTAGTGTCGTCTCTATTCCTTCTCTTGAGACGATCCCTTTCAGCTTCAACGACGCTCGCTTCGGCCATATTGCTTTATTAATATTTTGATCTGCTCACTTTCCCCTGGATATCATCCTAAGTTAAGCTAAGCTACGCTACGCCACGCATCCTCGTGCTTTACGTTTCTATTCGACCTTTCGATACATTCGCTCTTGCACTCGAATACCGTTGTTTTGCATCTCCAGCTTCGCCAAACCCCCCGGTTTCGATTCGGCCGAAGTTATTCACTTTCGATCACCATATATACTAAGCGGTCGCCTCCTGGAACGACCTTTTTGATTTCCAAAAGCTGTTTCGTCTTGCTCCCATTTGGATACGTTGACAAGCTTCATAATAGTTGGTTTCATCGACTTTGATCAGCATAACTAGTTATCTCAGCATTGTTTTCCGGCCTCTTTTGCCTTCGTGGTTTGTTCTCGAGTGCTTGGACAGCTTGCTTGACTTGAAAGACCAGCTCTGCTGTGCAGTCAGTAATTTTGGGATTCGGATCACCTGAAGTTTCTCAGCCGGACTATCTTTCAAACCTTGCAGCTCTCTCCGTGCCTCATACAGGCACGTCCAATTCTTCAAAACGGCTGTACTATCGCACGTCGGGCGGGACTCGCTTGTCCCCCCTCATCTGCTCGGTATGCAAGACCTTAACGGACCCGTTGGCCAGGGCGCCCCTAATGGCCCTGCCAACCGCTTCGGACACGCCTCCAAGCCTTCCAACAGCGATACTGGTTTCTCTCATGGTGCCTTCAACTCCAACATCTCAGGCTTCGCCGATCGACACCCTCGACGAGGAAACATTCCCTCCATCAATACTCAGCCTCAGCCTATGGCCCAGCAGGCGTCCAACCATGGAGTGGACATGGCTACTCCGGGTACTGCATTTGACATGCAATTCACCCCCCTTTTGCCTTCCCAGCTGCTGCTTGGCAGCCCCTTCCAGCCTGGTACACCAGCTGCCTTTGCCAGTCCTCAGTTCCAAAGCATGCCTGGATTTCAGCAGCAACAACATCAACAGCATCAGCAGGGCAACCACCAGCTCCAGAATGGCATGGCTAGCCCTGTGCAGCAAACTATCTCACCTCACTCGTACCAGGGAATAGTTTCTCCTTCTACCTATGGTGCTCCTCAGTTCTACCCTCCCCAGTCTCCTACTGGTGGCTATGGTATGCAGGCACCTCTTCCTCCTACTTCGCCTGTCTCAATGGGATCTGGTGTTGTTACAGGAACCAGTCGAACCGTCTACTTGGGTAACATTCCCCCTGACACTGTGGCTGAGGAGATTCTTGGACATGTTCGAAGTGGCCAGATTGAGTCAGTCCGCCTTCTGCCCGACAAGAACTGTGCTTTCATCTCCTTCCTCGACGCAAGCTCTGCCACCCATTTCCACTCCGATGCCATCTTGAAAAAGCTCTGCATCAAGGGCCAGGACATCAAGATTGGCTGGGGCAAACCTTCTCAGGTCCCTACCTCTGTCGCCTTGGCTGTCCAGCAATCAGGAGCGTCGCGAAATGTCTACCTGGGTAATCTGCCTGAGGAGGTCTCCGAGGAGGAACTGCGTGAGGACCTTGGTAAGTTTGGTGCCATCGACACGATCAAGATTGTTCGCGAAAAGAGCATTGCGTTTGTTCATTACCTCTCCATCGCGAATGCTATCAAGGCCGTCTCCCAACTTCCGCAAGAACCCAAGTGGCAGGCCCCTCGTCGTGTGTACTACGGCAAGGATCGCTGTGCCTACGTTTCCAAGACACAGCAGCAAAATGCTGCTCAGTATCTGGGTATCGCCCCTGGGTACGCCCACATGCTGACAGGTGCGGATCGTGACTTGATCTCGAATGCTTTGGCTCAGCAATCCGTTGCTGCCGCTGCTGTGGCCACAACTGCTGGGGGTATCAACAACCTTGGTAACCGAACTATCTACCTCGGCAACATCCACCCTGAGACAACGATTGAAGAGATCTGCAATGTGGTTCGCGGTGGTCTGCTTCATCATATCCGCTACATTCCCGATAAGCACATTTGCTTCGTTACCTTCATCGACCCCACCGCTGCTGCTTCGTTCTACGCCCTCAGCAACATCCAGGGTCTCATGATCCACAACCGACGACTGAAGATCGGTTGGGGCAAGCACTCTGGAGCTCTCCCTCCTGCCATTGCTCTGGCTGTGAGTGGAGGTGCTTCTCGAAACGTGTATATCGGTAACCTCGACGAGACCTGGACGGAAGAGCGCCTGCGACAGGACTTTTCTGAGTACGGCGAAATCGAGCTTGTCAACACTCTGCGCGAGAAGAGCTGTGCTTTCGTCAACTTCACCAACATCGCCAACGCTATCAAGGCGATTGAGGCCATTCGAGGCCGCGAGGATTACAGGAAGTTTAAGGTCAACTTTGGCAAAGATCGTTGCGGAAACCCACCCCGCCAGGTGCAGCAGTCCCAGTCTCCTCGCGGTGATGGTGTTTCTTCTCCCCCACCCAATGGATCCCAGAACAGCGGTTCTCCTACCAACGGCAACACTCCTCAGCAATCAGCTGCTCTCTTCAATGCCAACAGCAACCCCTTGACGATGTACCTCAACCAGGTCTCCCATCAAGCTCAGCAGCAACAACACCACCAGCAGCAGCAAATTGCTGCCCAACAAAACGCCCTGTTCGGTACAGCACAGCCATCCCCTAGTGACTTGGACCTTGCAATGTCTCAGCAAGTTCCTGTTTCGGGTCACGGCCAGTCAGCGAGCATTTCCAATGGATATCCTGCCAACAGCGCTGCACCCGGTGCCACAACTATCGGTGGTTTGCTAGCACCTGGTCGTGGCCAGCACAGCCGAGCGGTCAGTCTTCCTGTGCTTGCTCCTGGATTTGAGAATGGAGCCAATGGCTCTAACGGCATTCACGGCGGCGAGAACGAACGACGAGGTCACCACTATCAAGCTAGCTATGGTGGTATGGGTTCTGGGTTCGGTCTTGCCATTCAAGGTGGCTTGAACGGATGGGTTGAGGAGGAAGTTGCCAACTAATGACGCTTGTGCATCTTTATGCCTTCATTCTCATCACAAGCGAGACTGAACGAAAAACTTGCTTAAACGTTGTAATCGACGCCATTTGTTGCGTCTAGTCCTTTATGCTCGGACTTTACAAACCTTCATTCTTTGATTTTACTTTTTCTTGATAATTTACCTTTTCGGTGTATCTTTTTCGTTTTGAAAGTTGGTCTCGATCCCTGATGTTGTGCTCATGAGTGGAATACAGAGCGTTAGGATGGAACGGGATCTGTGATTAATACGCCCCTTTATAGACGAGGGGGCGCTCATGGTTGAGACGAGACGCTGTTTGGACGGGAGAGGATTCAGCATGGGATGGATGAGAGGATATATCACCTGCGTTTATGTCTATTATGGAGTCTTAGGTCAGGTTAGGCACTAAAGTATTGAATGCAGATCATATGATCTTGACGGTATTATCCTGTTAATGTGATGTTCGAGTTCTCTGGGTATGCCTTACTTATGTACTCTATGGTATCTGACTGGGTTGCTAAACTGTAAGCAAGATACAGCTGTGCTGTAGGTGTTTTATCAAGAAAGCCCACAAGCTCTAAACATGTGGATATCATTGGAAGTAGCCGGATCTCAAATCTTTCTTTGGTCCTGCAGTTTGTACTTATACTTAATATCCTGATGGTTCAGGCTTGCTCGGAAAGGCTGGCTCCTTGATATTGGTGCGACATTGTTGTTTCCAGTTCTTGGGTGTAAATTTGTCGACAATCTCCTTGAAGGCTTCCTGAAATAAAGAGTAAATAACAAAGAATCCACAGTCTCATAGTTGTCAACATGAAACCAGGAGTAGGTTCTACTTACCAGAGTACAAAAGGACTCATCGCCGTCAAGATGCTTGCCTGAAGGTTTGCAGCCAGGGACTATTACAGGGCGATCGTTGTAGCGAAGACGAACGTAATAACCTTTAAGTCGCTCTTTTTCATCCTCCGTCAAGTCTAGAGTCTTCTTGCGGCCAATACCTGGAGGCGGTGCTCCGGCAAGGAATGTTACTTTGTTGCCCAAGCCTAGGAAAGAGAGAATGCCGCTCGTTTTGGGAGCTTCAGGGTGAGGCTTGACGGCTGCGTTTGCATGATGGAACAGCTCTATCGCAATGTGACTGGTGAATGGTGGCCACGCTTCTTCGTTAAAGGCTCCAAGACTGGCAAGTGTGGCAGCGAGAGTGGTATCGTGGCATCCGCTCATTCCAAAGCGTACTGGCTGAGGTGCAGCAGTAGAGCTCTTTTTGTTCAGAGCAAGTTCATACTCACCATCCGCAGTAGAATGCTCAGCGCTGCCAACCATGCGAGAGACAACATCACCGAGCAGACCACCAATTCCTAGGGTGCGGTACTCTTCGCTCTCCTTGTACCCAGCATACCACTCCTCCACCCCAATCTTCTCAATGATTCGCTTGACTTCCGGGTCATAGAACTCTTTAGGAAGTCGAGTATCAGGGCCATGTGCCTTGGTGGCGTTGATGGTGTCCATAATGCCACTCAGACGCGGGCGGGAGTCCACAGCAACACGTGGGTTATCCTCTGGCATCCAGCGGCCGAGCCGCTTAGTCAAATACGCCATCTCATCAGAGTCGTTCCAGCGTTCGGCGCATCGCTGAGCAAAAGCTCGCGCGAGAGCAGCAAAGCGTCGGCAATTGCCATCGTTGGGGAAGAGGGTTTCGTCGGCGGGCGACCGTGTGAGAATTGTTGGAGGATGAAGGCCAGAAGCGCGAGCGGATGGTGGGTAGAGGCCGTAGAACGCTTGCTGTAGAGATTCGAGAGCGCGAGGTATAGGTGTCGCTCGGAGATAGATGGCGGCGGTGTCAGTGTCGGCAGCAAGGCTTTCGGGGAGGAAACCAAGTTGGTCGATGTATAGATGCCGCAGGCGCTGACCAAGATTATATGTCGTTTCTCGTCCGTGATCGGTCAACATGCCCATGTCGCAGATGGCATCAAGCTCGCCATTGCGGCCGGTAGCTATAATAGGTGCATCGTCGGTACCAAATGTCTCGATTCGGCGCTTCCACTCGAGCGCTGTAAGGCCTGGGTTGTCGGCAGGATCAGAATGGGATGTAGTGGCTGACGGATCGAGGATGGCGCTGGTTAAACGGCGAGCTGCTGAGCAGTATGGCCAGAAAGGCGCGAGACCGGCGGAAGTGAAACGAGCGGTAATGGGTGTGCGTTCACCATGGCGGAGGAGGATCTGGACGAGTTGAAGGCGTAGTTGGGGCGGGTAGAGATTCTTGATCTCAGCTTCTGAGTAGGGCGGCCGAGGCTCGAGAGTTGACATGGTGAAGCAATTGTTCGTCAGTTAGACCACGATGCCGAACTAGGAATGTCCCTGGTGTTGTGTTTACGCAAACCTATGATGAGCAGAAGCTTCCACTCCAGAAACAAGGTCATATACCTCAAAAGTCATGACATTGATGATTCGATGCCTAAACCCAATACAACATTAATGGCTCCGTTGAATCGGGGCCGTGTCGGCGCCGTTAACTGGGGCCGAGCGGGGGGCATCAGCGGATGACGTCGTTATGGATTGAGTTCGGGTGGCTGGTGAGTTTCGGGAGAGGCACGTGAGAGAATAGTGAGGATTGTTGGGGCTGAGGCTAGAGGCTCAAGGCTCGATTGGAATTGATACGCAGAGGATTCAGCTGATGAAGATCAAGCTGTAAAGACAGAGAACCATTGGCTACTGCGTGTGTAGATTGTGTTGATAGGCACATGTATCCGTATCCGTACATTTGTACGGTTGTGCTGGTGACGTGTCTACACACCTGGCAGCTAGCTGCAGGGAATCGTTGTGTTGTTCTGCGGATTGACAATAGATGATTGCATGCTATTGTGACCTGTTTTTTCTGCCTCTCATGCTATTTCTCATCGTCCGTTTTATCATCGTCTTTCACATGTAAATTCTCGTAACGGAATCAACATGCTTTTCCAAGGGGCCAGAAACTGAGGATCCATTATCACATGTGGCTGACTGTATAGTCCGTGGTTCCCGTACCTGCCTCATGCGTCCTGTATCTTAGTCTGGTCTTGGCTCCTTCCCGAATAAGAGATTCCCTACCAGGCTGGTTCCTTCCAGTCGGAAGTTGTAAGAGGTTAGGAATAACACCAAAAAGTCGGGTCAATAATATCACTGCCCTACCATCAACAGCATCAACCTCCTATCAATAATATGCCTGATACAACAGTGCACCATGGATCGCCATCATCATCAGACTGAGCCCTTTTGCTACACAGCCTGTTAATCCATTCCCCAGACATTTCTTTTGTCGGCTCGCAATTGGCCCCCTAATCCCCGTTTTATTTAATTCTTTTTACCATGACCTCATCAAGTCAACGGCAATCAAGGCTAAGCTCCTACTTGCAGGCATTGCTCAGGTGTACAGTAATTATTTATTTATTCTTCCTCTTGGCAAACGCTGACTTGTATTCCTAACAATAGTCATATACGAATATTACATGTATGCTTTATCAAGAAACGTTACCATCCTAGACCCGATCCGACTACACGAGAACGAGAAACGGCATATACCTAAACAAAACACCAACCATCAACCGTGGATCCATCCACACCCGGACCTCCCGGACCAGCACACACAGCCGCAGGCAGGACATATTGAGTCCTCTCTGGCTTAGCTCCACTATCCCCTTCTTCGTCTCCTCCGTAATCTGACTTGACTTGAATTGGACCGAGGATCTAACAAGAACCGCATAACGGTCATGTCTTACAGTCCTTCGCTTTATCTTCCTTGAACAGTTTCTTTTCCTTGTGTCTCTTTTTGTTTCGTCTCGCCTTTTCGACATCAACCGCCTAGATTGCTTGTTCTGTTCAACAAACACAAGAAACCTCGGTCCTTCTTCACAATCTACTGTTCAACCTCATTCCTGTCTTTATTGGCTCTGGATGTACCACGTTGAGATCTGGGTTAATGATTTGGCTCATCGACTGAGTACAATACAGTAAATTATGGCGGCAAATCCTTCAACAGAACCTTTACCTGACATTAATGTCCAAAATCTGGATATTCAAGACGATGGCGACTCTATCGTTTGCAACCAGGATGAGGCTGAGGCAATTCTCCAACCTGCTCTAAGTGACGCTGCCAGGCATTTGACTTCACAAAACACGCCTGCCATCGAGAAGGCCTTGGCGTTGGATAAGAGTCGAGGCGGTCTGTTCCATGTGCCCGCAGATAGAGCTGGTGACACAAGTCCAGACCTCTCATCTTCACCGGAGACAACACCTCGGGTATCACAGTTTACTCCTTCAGCAAGATCCACAGCAAACCTATCGTCCCACCAGTCGTCTCAACATGATTTGCCTTCGCCGTGGCAAGCCCAGCCGAAGTCCCCTGCGGCCAAAGGTTCCACCAGTAGGCCATCTGGGAGCTTTCTAGGAAATGCCTTTGCTCCAGCTCGAAATCGATCCAAATCAGCTGGCCAAGAAGCTTTGAGGATTTTGCAGAAAGCCATGCCCTCTCTGAGTCCGCCGATGCATCTACTCCCGTCCATGTCAAACTCATTCTTCTCAAGTTCTCATGATAAAGCTAGTCCGAGCACTTCAAGCGTCTCGAATCACTCATCCTCAGCAACACGTCAAGGGTCACCTCATATTCCGGCCAATGCGCTGGGCGTCTCTCAAGCGAGACCTTATCCATTGACACAACAGCCTCGAGTGCTCACTTCCGCTCCTCGGGATGCCAATACAACTAGTGCCCCTGTGCGACCAAAGGTGCTTAGGAGGGTCACTTCTGATGATAGTCGCTTATATCACAGTCTGTCTCGCACTTCTTCTCTTGGTGACGACGAACGGTTCCAGGATGTCCGTGAGATGGTCAACATTCGATTCATGGCCCTCAAGGACAGTCTCCCCGATGTGCCAAACTTCAAGATGCCTAGCCTACCCAAGCTTTACAGCCAGGCTCGAAAGTCGACCCATTCCCTCGGTGGATCTCACTCCCCAGTCCCGTCACCAACTCACAGCCATCTCCCCAAAGATTTCGATATCAATTCAAAAGATGGCTCTGCAGTGCTTGATCGGGTTCTGGATACTCTGACCGGTGACTTGGTCATTATGGGCGGTTACCGTGGTTCCGTATTACGGTCTGCTGAACCACCTCATCAACAGGTCTGGGCTCCTGTGAAACTTGGGCTCAACATGCGCAAAGTCAATCTCGAAGTGGGTTTGGAAGACGAGGACGAGGAGAGAATGGAGGAGACAATCAAACCTGACGGCATGCTAAAGCACATTGGTCCTGTTGATGTGTCCCGAAAGTTGATCAAGAAGCTTCGCTCCTGTGAAAACGCTAGGTCGGGAAAACTGCGAGTCTGGGATTATGGCTACGACTGGAGGCTGAGTCCCCATTTGCTGTCTCGTAAGCTGCAAGAATATCTTCAGAAATTACCCTCAAACCTGCCAGGAATACCAGCCGGGTCTCGCGGAGCTCTTGTCATATCTCACAGCCTGGGTGGTATCATCACACGCCATGCTGTCAACCAGAGGCCTGATCTCTTCTCAGGGGTCCTGTATTGCGGCACACCGCAACGCTGTGTCAACATCTTAAATCCCCTACGCCATGGTGATGTAGTTTTGTTGAATGAGAAGCTTCTCACCGCGGCCGTCAACTTCAGCATGCGGACGTCGTTCGTCTTTCTACCAGAGGACGGTTTCTGCTTTGTGGACAAGAACACAGGAGAGGAGTACCCCATCGACTTCTATGACCCTCAGGAATGGATCAAGTGGCATCTGAGCCCTTGTATGCAACCAGCTTTGCCGCCTCGCAACCGCCCGCAGTCGTCGTCTTTCTCATCATTCCTTCCAAACTCATTCCGAGCTCGTGCCGACAGCAAGAGTGACAAGACGCCACCTTCACCAACAACAGTCGCCAGAGATCACAATCCTTTGATCCCTCAGCTCAACGGAAGTGGCACCAACGTGGACGAGCCAAAGCCTTCAGACCTGCAGCGCAAACGTTACTTAGATTACCTTACCCGGACTCTTGCAGCAACTCGCAAGTTTCGGTCTGAACTGGCTCACTCGCCGCACCATCAGGAAGTCAATGTTTACCCTCCTCACGCCGTGCTCTACAGTAAAAGTATTCCCACGGTGTATGCAGCTCAAGTCACCAGCCGCGAAGGTATATGCTATAACGACGCCTACGATGACCTGCTTTTCCGGCCAGGTGACGGAGTCGTTTTAGCCAAGGAGGCTATGCTTCCGGATGGTTATTCCATAGCTCGCGGCGGCCGAATATGTACCGAACGCGGCCATATCACCATGCTCGGCGATCTGCCGGCCATGGGCAAGGCACTCGAGGCACTCGTCAGGGGTCGCCGGAAGGGCATCGGCATGGGGATTGGCGGTGACGAGGCGAAGTAGGTCACAAAGAGATAAGGAGACGGGTTCCAGCTGGGTTGAGGTAACACGGTGTGATACCATGCAGTTACTATGCAACACGATACGTCGCCGAAAGGAGTCGTCGCCGCCTCCGGATTTAGCGTGAGAGGTACCACCGGTGAGGCTGAAAGTCACCACTGGCCGTTAGCATGCGGAGTTGACACATGACATCTGCATTGAACGAATGAATGAACGAAAGAAATCATGAAGAGGAAGGATATGATAGATGTTGCAAATGCATTATTGGAATGGCGTCTGATAGCCTCATAGCTCCGTAGTATAGGTAGCTTTTATACAAATATGATACATAGTGTAAATCAAGAAGTAGATAGCCTGTGACGTTGGTTCTCCTTGTAAGAAGTCGGTTACAACAAGACCCCGAGTCTTTTCATGTACACCGCCGGTTCCTCTATTTATCACAAACCCGTCTGCGCCTTTGTAACCCGATACGCCTTTGGTAACTATGAGAAAGTCCTATTGTCTTCCAGAATGAAGAAAGTGAGGTGTTGCTAAGCGGTTCTGTTTATCCCGCTGAAGAGTGGCCTCGTCAGGTATGTATAAGAACAGGCTGATGGGTATAAGTATAAATACAGCCGCGTCCTTCACCTTTAAGCAGAACGAGATGCTAAGCCAGCTGGCCAGCACATGGAAAACTACTGTTTGACGACCCATTATGGCGTCTTTCATAGATAGTCTCACTCAGCACGGCGGTGGGTGGAAGCGGCGCTGGGGGGAGGGGCGTTGTGGAAGCTCGGCGTTGATACTTTCGTTGTGATTGTTGAGATAGAGCCTAAGCCGTGCGACGACGTTGCGCTCTTGCTGCTTCAAAGAGTCGTATGTACTCAGCTGCTCGAAGGCGTGTGCATGGTTGCTTATTCGAGAAGCATGTCTTCAAACGGCCCCAACACTCTGAAAAGCACTTAGAGGTAGAATCCTCCAGCAAGGTGGAGTCCAGCCCGGTGTTTGTTGGGATAGAGTGTTGATAGCAGTCTGGATTTGACGAGCCATGCGGACATAAACCATGGTGGGTTCGACATAATTGGCGGATTCTGGAGATTCTTCGGCGCGAGGAATAAAGATAAGTTCCTCAAGACCGGGCATGCGAGCCTTGATGCGCCTGAGAAGCTCCACAGTGAGGCTGGCAGCGGTCATGGAGCGGTAGCTTTCGTCAACCCAAAAAAGAGCATCATTTATCGCCAGACGGCGGACAACAGCCAGTTCTTCTGGATCGCACATGGACATGCATGTTTGGAATTGGGAGTCTGCAGCCATGTAGCCATCTCTGGGGCCGAAATAGAGGATATCGCGCTCGGGATCGAGAAAAACCTGGCCAGGCCCACGAGCGAAGCCAAAGCCAAGACCGTAGTGTTTTAGGGCTTCACTCCGTGACTCGGCACATGCGTGTAGGTTGGCGGGAATAGGTGCTGGTGAAGTGCATCCTGTCCATGAGAGTGACTTTGAAGAGCCGGAACCGCACTGGAGAGGGACGAGGCGGGTGGGAGAGAGGTTGTAGTTCCAGATCTTGAGACGTAGTTCGGTTGGGAGTTTGCAAAAGTTTTGCTGCAGTAAGAGCTGCTGTTAGTCTGGCTACATTTTGTATGAAGGGCAATTGAAGAGTAGGTTGTTGACTTACAAAGGCGCCAGTTGCCACTGATGGCGGGGCATACAATGACTGAGAAGACATGGCCAAGCCGAGTAGTTGTGGTGATGATGGATATGGATAATGATTGCAGTAGTTGTCGCAAAACCTAGCCGAATCTTATGATATTATTGTGCTGAGAAGTTGACAGTCGTGGGGCGGTTGATATGTTCTGGTGCAATGTAGTATATGGCGTTGGAGACGGGCTTTTTGTGGTAGAGTAAGTAAGTGGTGAAGTTGAGTTTCTCTTGCGGTTCAGTTCAGTGCAGCACAAGAATAGAATAGAACGCTTTGCTGGAAAAGTCAGATTGAGGTTCTCAAAAAGCCAAAGTAAACACCAAGGGGCAGACGAAGGATATTAATATAACCAAATGCAAACAATGAGAGAAAGAGAAGGAGGATGAATGACGATAGAGGGACTCAGAAGGGAGTGTTGTTCAATCTCTCACCCCCATACCCTTGCCCACATGTTCCATAACCCAATCCTCACTCACACTCCTCTCACCTGCTAAAAGGCAAAACCCATGCCTATGCCTCTGCCCATAGATCCATGTTCCCTGTCCATGCCATGGCCTACATACCCATGCATGACTTGACAGGCCCCATACTCTTTCTCTCTACCCTTGTCGTGTCCATCTCCCCGACCAGCACCAACAATGGCTCTCCAAGCAATAGACTCGGCATGAAAGCATCTTCACTTGCACTTTCATCCATTGTACTTTTCGGCAAAGGCTTGACTGACACCTGGAGGTGTCCCATCATGTGGGACCAATAGATCCATCCCCCGACAAAAAATTAATAGACCCCCAGCCCCCCAGCCACATAAACGAGAGAGCAAGACCACACCTAAGTCCGAGTCCGAAAAATCTAGGCCTGCGTGTGTAAGTTGCCGGGAAGGAAACCCAATTGCGTTGGAGGCTTGAACAAGATACTGGACTTTGACTCTCCAGCCAAAAGCATAAAGAGATCAAGTGCATTTGACCGTCCGGAAACTTCAGACAAGCACGCGTATTTCCGGATGCTCCAGAGTTAATCCTCCATCGGCTTAACCTCAGCCGGATCCCCAAGACAGAGAAATGTTAGTCCATGCCCTCTTACCAGACGAAAGCCTGATACTACCCAAGAACAGGCACATCACGGACAGAACCGAGTGCTCGGGTCCGGCGGGACGGGAGGTACAGGGCCACAGCACGCTCAGGACTCAGGTGTTGCTGTGCTGTTAGTCTGTAATCTGTACCCGATTAAACCGCTCTGAGTCTAGAGAACCACGGCCCTTAACTGAATCAGGCACTCGGTTTCTCCTCATGCAAGTCTGTCAGGATGCAAGCTTCGGTCTTTCCCACCTTTTGTGTGCGCCGCATTCAAGGCCGCCACAAAAGGTGTCGAATTGCTGCAAACTCCAATGTTATCCGCTTTATGTATGCATTGCCCTGTTCCCGTGTCTCGCATGAGCCGCACACAACGGATATAGACTCGGAGGGAAAGAGAAGAGAGAAGATAACTAAACTATACTCTCTTGAGCGACCAGTGCCAAAGACAGATTCGGCACGGAGGAGAATAACGATTGAAAATGAGATCGATTGCTTAAAACCCTTCCGCAAGCATTCATCCCCTTTCTTGAGATGATGTTTTTGTTGCTTCGCTCACAGATCATGAACATGGAAACATATGCATCTATTTCGTCCAATCACCGCGTCCAATTGCCTCCGGAAGTTTTCCTGGAAGGCCTTTTTCCCCAGGGACTGGACTTGTCATCTCTTCTAGGGGACATGGGTCATATCATGGGTCCCTGTCATGGTTCTGGAGGGCCCCTGCTTTGATGCGATTGGCCCCATCTGTTGAAAATGCTCTTTTTAACTTGCGGATGGCCGTTGATCCGAAGGCATGACAAGCCCAAGCTAGAAACCCAATCCCGAGGACTGACTGACAGACTGATGGACATTGGCGATACTCCCTTCAGTCCAAATGTGAGCATGATTGTCTCATGTCTCATGTTGTGATGCTGCTATTCCGATCTGAACGAAACATGTTTACTGTCTTGATCTGTTGTTTCCTCTTCTTATAACCAAGACAGCCAAACACCCCGGGGGTGTATCAAAGCGCGAATAGTGTCTCTTTGTCTGTTCTGGTTCCCATCGCTCTCTCCGGCGTGGAATATGTAGACTAAATGACGGTTGTGTGGTTTATATCCACATGCCGTTCATGGCTCCCGGCACAAGGGCCAAGCGGTAATGGGCTTGAGCAGGCTTTGTCAGTTCTTGGAAGCTCATAATCCCAGGTGACTGCAGTAGCGTAGTGTGGGTTGACATTACTCTGTGCCACCAGTCCAATCATGCCAGTGAAGAGTGCTAAAGACTCGCGATATCATCACCTGAGGAACTCTATTCATCCGTAGGTCATTGATAGGCTCTTGAACTTCAGCTCTCTCTTTCAAATGCATATGCAGTCAAAAAAGCTGTTCCAGCTGTGTCCCAAGAGTGAGATGCGCTAAGTATCTGCAGGACATAAAGATTGCATTAGGTTCTTGTACAGACTCGTCTCATCTGTCATATTATGCCACCCACAACAAGGAGGATTGACTCCCTAGACTCCTGGCAGATGATCTCCATAATAGTTGACGACGACCTTTTGTCTGGTTTTCAGCTGGCTTGGAGCCAACAGAAACGGTCTGCGGTGGGCAACAGCATGGGTCTTTAGAGACCTCAGCAGGATGCAGATCGAATGCAGCTCTTCATCGCCAAATGGTTGAAATCATCTCCAATGTCCAAAGGACAAGGATCAGCATTCTGCAGGTTGGTTGTTGTTCGTCCACCAATAGGGGGTGGTATCCGTATGTTGTTCGGTATCAATATGTTTGTCGCAGTCAATAAAAGTGCGCTGCCTTGTCTCCGTCCCAGAAACCAACATTTAGGTTTGCATGGAGTGCCATGGGTATGTAGCGTATGTATTTTCGATTACTGAACGTTAGGGATCATGTCAGACCCTTTCCCTACTCGCCCAGTCTAGTGGACTCGTCTAAATCATGGCTTGCCGGGGTTGTTGAAAGGATGCTTGTTATTTTGCCCTGGGCTTTTTACTGATCCTTGCGTTCTAACCGCAACCGGCGAATACGCTACTGTCGATCATCCGCGACGCCTCACAGCAGTTAGGAACGTCCTGTTGGTAGGAGAGCTCCCACAGAGGATTTTGCCTATCTTGGCGCATGCCAACGTCAACGTCAACACCACACTTCAAGGTCAAGCTCTAAGCTCTAAGCTCTGAGCTCTGTATCAGCATTACAGCGGGCGGGCCCGTTACTCGGGTTTTTTTGTTTTTTTGTTTTTTGGAGGGGGTGTAACCATCGTGAAACGGCAATCCTTAATGTTGGGGGGCATTGGAGGAGGGTGTTACTCGTGTTCGATTCTGCTTTGATTGCTTGATCCTTGTGCTGAGCTTCAAGACCTTGTGTGAAGATTGATATTTTTCTCAGGCCGTATCAATTTGCCCGACAGTTCAAGCATGCTATGGAATTGTGATGCATGTACTGTAAATGCAGGTACAGCGGGTATTAGAGCAGCGTCATGCATGTGTTTGTCTTGCTGCACCCTATCGTCAAATTGCGGAGGAGGGAGTATTGAAAAAAAGGAAATGGCAAAAGCAAAGCGATAAGCCTCATTTCGGGTGTGTCGCAGGACCGGATCAGCGCAAGTTAACGGTTTTTGATAGGATTGTGATGGTATCGGAGGGCGATCAGTAGCCTCATTGTAGGCTCCATAGGCTCTGTATGCTCTGTAGGCTCTGTAACGCTGTAACTCTCTGTAACTCTATTAGCCCTGTACTGTTGGTTGGAGCAAATGCGTAGCAGTACCCGCAGAGCTGAAAAGAACGCAAATAGGACGTTACATCGAAGACTTTGATTCATGTTGTCTTGTCTTGCTTGACTCTTTCGGAGCGATGCCAAGTCTAACCCCGAACATTTTCGGGGTCCACATCAAGGCGGGCAGGCGGGGTGCTGTCAGAAGTTAGGTACCTAGGTAGTTAGTGGCGTAGGCACTTGCCAAGTGTGGCTTGGTCAAAGTTTATCAGGTGACTAGCCATGTGACCAGCTAAGTACGTTCCATCTTCAAGCTACCTACATTTCTCCCTTCTCTCTTCTCTCTCTGGCGGCTTTTGATGGTAATATCAAACCAGTTGCCACTGGCTAGGCCGTTCCTGCGACCATTTCTTAACGTTCATACTACTAATTATCAACGTACATAACCGCTCACGCCAACGGTTTGACGTGACCCAAAATAGACCTTGGAGACAACCATCTCGGGAAGGAATGGTAGCTTCTAATTGGTCAATGCTTTTTTTAAGCGCTCAAGGCGACATGCTCGACTCCTGGTTCTTAAAGCCTCGGCCAATCAAGACACAGCATCGCCATGTCAATCTCTCACACTACAGGTTGCACAGTTGCACTCAAGCAAGCAGCGCGCCTATTGCTGCAATTCTTGCATAGGCGCTCCGACCTTATCACCATGATCATCTTCATGTAATTGGTCCTGTCTGCTGTTGTTGTGATGGTGTTCGTCGCTTAGTTTAATAGGATCTTGATCAACGGTAGCCAATCTGTCTCTATATCTATGTTCAACATCCCCACGATCTAACTCGCATTCAACTCCAGTCTCTTCGTATCTACGCTTGGTTTTCTCTTTCCTTTCCTTTCTTCTTCCCCTTTTTCGCATATACCATTCCTTAATCTCCAGCCGGTCTCGGGGTTTGCTTTCTATCTTGGCCTAGTTCTCTGTGATATCATCCTATCTACACCAGCCTCTATATCAGTCTATCTCTTCAGAATGGATCCTACCACCAGAAACATGTCTATCGGCACCAAGACGGAGATCTCAGCCTCCAACTTCGAAACAGACGTCGAATCGGTTCGAACTGAGCCCAACTTTCGTCTGTACCGCTTGATTGACAGCACCAGACTGGGCCTTACAATCCTCGGACTTGCAGCTGGCTTGACCATCCTTGGTGTTTCCGCAGATGCCATCGCTGTCTATAATGCTACATACGTCCCTCAAGATTGGTCCCTGCAACTATGGCCTGCCAACTTTGATATGCGTCCTACTCTGGCTTTGGTAGTCGGTAGCGCCCTCGTTGTTGTAGCCAATCTCATTTCGTTGATCGCCGGCAAGATTCCAGCCGTAAGTTTTATCTAATTATTTGCTTTTGCCGTTCTTGGTTCTAGGACTAACGGTCACGATTTGAACCAGGCCCGCGGTAACGCAGCAGTCAAAGCAGGTGTTGGATTCGCTCCCCCGGCCGTCGCTCTGATCGCCGCCATCATCGCCATGTCCTTCTTCTATGGAGTTAACGCATCAACAACCAACGACTCCCTCCAGAGCTGGACTTGCCGCTGGAAGGACGTGACAATGAACGTGCAGCCACACTTCGGCACACTCTGCAAGCAGAGCCGGGCCGGTGTAGGACTCTCTGTTATGCTAGTCCCCGTTGAGGCTATAATTCTGGGGTTGGCAGTGTACCAGCTCACCTTAGAGAGGCGCTTTAACCTGAATGCCCGGGGACCTGGACGCAAGACAGGAAGCCCAGCCCTGTCTTGAGCATTAGTCCGAGTTTGAGTTTGGGCCAACAACTTAGAGTACCAGAGACTCGGGCAGCAGCTGGGGTTCGGTGACTCGTCAAATGCGATGTGATCGTTTGAATAGAGTCTTGGAGGATCAGGATGAGTGCGGGTACGGGCGTGTGAGAATATCAAGCCAAAGGGAGACGAAACTATTGAACCACATTAATCATGTGTCTATTCCATTTCATCATGTAACTCAAATAATCCGGAGCTGAGCTGGGACTGGAGCTGGAGCTGGAGCTGGAGCTGGAGCTGGAGCGGGAACATGGGTCTAGCAGAGCTCTTTATGGTTTCTATATGATGTATCATTTTTGGAATATTAATCAACCATGGGCTGCTTGTTTTCGTGTTGTTTGCTTTTTCTTCGCCGAGACAGAAACAGGCCCAGTCACAGGAATTCAGTTCCTGCTCCGACAGCTCGGCCATGCCTAGCGTCCATTGCAGCAAGCCAAGTCCAGGTCAGTCGAGATTTGACCGATAATTTCTGGAGGCATTCCGACAGTCTGGTTGTGGTTCTGGATCGCCCCCCTGGTGCCGCGCATTATACTCCGATACACTAGTAATATCATCTATATATCTCCACGATGTCAATAATGACAGACGCTTCACAATGTATGTGAGTGAAATGATCTGCATTAAGACTGAGTGTGATATGTTTCCCAGACTGGTTATGGTCCATAAGCACAGCAAACAATATCGAGTCTCTGTTGCTCCCAACATCATGAGAGGATACGGAGTACAGCTAGATACATTCAGCCTTCATAGCGAATGCTACAGTACCATTCCGCAGGGACAGGGGCTTTGATCACCATTACCCGTAACTAGGTAGGCACACAAGCCGTTGGGTTATGGCGTACGTATCTTGTAGGTAGCATAGGGAGTATAGGGAGTATAGGGAGTAGGACGGGGTATTGCATCACACAAGAGATACCCTGGGTAGCCTGGTTAGGCGCTGGTTTGTAGCAGCGATACCCCAGCGCGTAAGGCCGCAACGCATCCATCGTCCGACTTCATCTTATCTTCGCTTCCTTCACCAGGCGAGATGAAATGCTCGTGACATTAGTTTAAAACAAAACTGGGTTTATCTATTCTCGATCGTGTTTTACCCGTGGATCGACAGAAGGGGTGCTTTATGATCTCCGATACCTCGTCTGCCAAGAGGCCAAGATATTGCTCCGTACGTCTTTCAACAAGATAAGCCAGAGTCCATAAATATGTATACGAAACAATGATTGCGTGACACAAGGGTCTCGCGTATACATATGAGATGTGAGAGAATATCGGTGACCTGCATTTAACGTAGTACCGGTTGAGAACAATAAGTTACCTCATTCTTATGTCTACAGCTTTGCTTCCTCCGTTTACTTACCCTAAGGTAGAGAGAGTATCTTCCTTATGTAACAAACATCTAATTCCTTTGAATACATATCTGCCCAGTGGCTTTCACTCACTCTTAAAGCTCCCCTCGCCATGCATCTATCACCAGTGATGAACATACCTTATATCCCTACTAACACTTCCACGAAGCCTGTCAACTCGAAGCCACGACAGAGACAGGGGGACCCTACTCCAGTTCCAGCTCCTAGACCAGTCACTGGAGAGCGAAGAGTCAAGCCGAGACTCAGCAAACCAAGTCTTGACCCGGTATTAGAGAGTGATCAGCGATTGTCAAGAGATGTCGAACAGATGGTGGTCGCTGCGGAAGTCACCAAAGTGACGAGAAAATATTCCCTACCGATACTGTCCAGAAGGCGAGACAGTTTATTTGAAGAAGGTTACGTATCGAGACAGGCGGATGAGCCGGGAGATCGAGTACGAAACGATTCCGTTATACTGGTCGAGATCAAGACGAATGTTATTGTATGTTGCTTCCCTAACACTGTGCAGAGTTGGAATGATGGTTTCTAAGTGCCGATACTAGTAGATTGACGATGAATTCACATTCATTACTGAACTCTCAGATTATACCTCGCTACGCTATAATCGCCCAGCGTCATGTGTTGTAACAACACTCCAACATGGTGTCTGTATGCAGTTTGGTGCGAGCAGCGAACCATCCTATACAATGAAGATCGAGGCTCTCGCCCGGGATGTACAGGCAGCGATGGACAAGCGCAATATCGCTCTCCTACAGACACACATGAAGCAAGCATTGGACATTCCTTCTTCCAGAGGGTACGTGAGATTTGTCCCCATTGCGGAGGAATGCACTGGGAGGAAGGGAAACACTGTCGCTGGGGAGGTTGCAGTGGCGATGCAACAGGCACAGCCAGTTACTGAGCGTCGAGGATCTATCAGAGCTCCCAGAAGAAGATCCAGCAAGGTAGGGTTTGGAGAAGGTTTCAAGTAAACCCGGTGGACTTTGTGCTGATATGGTTGAGTACAGGCATTTCAAGCAACAACGGAAACTGCATCCTCGACACACCATGATGCATCGACAGGAAGATCAGCTGATAACACGGGGGTTGAAAACCATTCTGTCAGAAACGAAATAGAAGCCGAGAAAGACAAACCAAATACTGTCAAACGAAGGAAGAGTTTCATACATTCTTTGTTTCCTAGATCTTCAAGTCGACAGGCGGACAGGGACACGGAGGTTGAGAAGCAATGAACATAGCTGGATGCCAAGAAGCGTTACTTCAGGTTGAAATATCTTTCTAAATCATCAGAGTCTTTCCAACAAAGGGACTTACTTGGTCTGAAATACATTTAAATACAGGTTCGAGGTTATTGGTCTAGGGTAGTCCCTATCAATGCTGGAGTCTCCTTTTAGAAGGGTTTAGTGGACTATGGGGAGTTTTAGCACTACCTAGGTATCCTGCAGCCTAAACACGGGCGGCATGTCACCCATTAGCTCCAGCCACCTCCAAATCTGATATCACAAATTCAACACCATACATATACATCCAACATCCGTGGCATAAAGGTAAAAACGCATATTCTGCTATTCCCCCCATAATTGGCCGTCTCTTCTCGTCGCTTTCTATACATACCCGCCATTTAAACACCAGAGCAATCAACCTCTTACATCGACACACGCTCGTTCATCTGATCGTGACCATTCAGCGCGCAGCAATTGACTTTGGGCACTTCAGCCTCAGCCTCGTTTCAACTTTCAACCCTGACCAGCCCAGCCTTGGAGTAGACAGCAAGCACAGCGAGCACAGCACAGCACAACACAGGACCTGGTCTCTATAAGTGAATATGGAGGTAAGACTCTGGCATTTCTTTTCATCGCGCATCAAAATTTCCTTCTTTTCTTCTTGTCAGCACGCTCAAGTGTGCGCTGCGTATACTGAGATTGACCCCCCGTGTGACCAAGCGCAACACAGCGCAACACAGCACAGCACAACACCACGATGCCGTCACATCATGTGTATCTCCAAAGGCCCTGACTCTCAACGTGCCAGCTTTCGACCAAAGGAAGGGGGAAAAAAAATCCCTATAAACGGTGCTCAGTAGTGGCGCTGGCCACAGAGATACAGGGTCAATGACCATGACAGCATATCCAAAAGCCCTGATTCGACAACAGCTCGCTTGGCTGGTCCGCTGTGTAGATGCCTCTGTGTTACCTCAAGTGAGAGGATACGCGTCTCCCAATACAGCGCGAGTCTCCTATACCCGCCACGCTGATCCAAGACGAAGAGACGAGTTAGGGTTCAATGTTGGCATATCACCTAGACACTCCGACACTCTATCACCTTTTAACCTGCCCGCCAGAACCTTCTGTTCCCCTCACCTGTTGACCCGGAATATGCAATGGATGAAGCTTCTCTGCGCCATTCCCCGTCGACTCAGGGTTGGTAAGGTGTCAGCGGTATAGGCATGGATGGCCACAGACGGGCAGGGGCATGACATACCCGCCAACTGGCAGCGCTTGGTGAAGCAGAACCGGAGACAGAGCAGGATAAAGGGCAGAGAGACACAAGTGTTTCTTTCAGTATCAAGTGAAATGAGCAGATGCAATATCGCCCGCCCCGTCAACAAACAAACACAAATCCCTATAACCTCCATCCTTCTCAACTCCAAGCCATCCACATCACCAATCCCATGTTATCCCCCCTACAAAATGTCTCTTAGCCCTCCTCTTCACAAGTTTGCGCGCTCCTTCGACGACGCCGATGACACACCTGCAAGCGGAACAAGTCCAGCCCAGCTAAATCTTCAACGTCTCTTTGAACAGTCACTCGATGGAGCTCCAGCGTCCAAAAAGGATGCGCAACAACCAGACACTCCCGGGCCGAACTCTGCTGGTGCGCCTCCAAAGGGGAAACCGCGTCTATTACTTATGGGACAACGAAGGTATTTTATAACTTCAAAGCCGTCGAGGGTACGTGTGTGCTAACATTATGCCACAGGAGTGGAAAGTCGTCCATCTCGAGTGTAGTATTCCACAAGCTACCCCCGAATGAGACCCTGTTTCTCGAGTCAACAGCTCGTATCCAGAAGGATTCCATGGCGTGAGTATCTCCGATATTAATTACATTATAACACGAGCTCAAATATGACTCTAGATCGTTCATGGATTTTCAAGTCTGGGACTTCCCGGGCCAGATCGACGTCTTTGAAAACCCAGGATTCGATATCGAGGCCATCTTCAGCGAGATTGGCGCCCTGATCTGGGTCATTGATGCCCAGGACGACTACCTCGAGGCTGTCATGCGTCTCAACACCACAATTCTCTTCCTCCAGAGAACCTACCCCAACATCAACATCGAGGTCTTTATCCACAAGGTCGATGGTCTTTCAGACGACTACAAGCTCGACATCCAGCGCGACATAACCATTCGCATCCAGGATGAGTTGTCAGACCACGGCTTTGAGAACGCACCTGTCACCTTCCATCTCACCTCCATCTACAATCACTCCATCTTCGAGGCCTTCAGCAAAGTTATTCAGAAGCTCATTCCCCGCCTCGGAACGCTCGAATCTATGCTCACCAACCTCTGTCGCACGTGCCGTTTTGAGAAGGCATACCTCTTTGACGTGCTTACAAAGATCTACATCGCTACGGACAGTGCTACTGCCGATATGGCCAGCTACGAGATCTGTAGTGACTACATCGACGTCATCATCGATATAACCGAGGTCTACGGCACGTGGCAGCGTAGCGATGAAGGACGTTGTCGTCTCGAGGGCGAGCCGTGGAGTGCGCCCATCGATCAGCAAATCGGCTGCAACACTGCAGAGAGCTGTCTTGTACTACACGACGGCAACAAGCCCATCATGTTGCGCGAGGTGGATCGTTACTTGGCTCTCGTTGCTATCATGAAGGAGGACTCGTACAATAGCATGCCGCTGGTCAATATGAATGTTGAGGCCGTTGTTGAGGGATTGACTGAATTCTTCAACATCACCAAGCCTCGCCAGTGAGCTGACTAGCATCACGACCAAAGAGGAAATCTCATGTTTCTATTCTATCTTGTACATTATTTACACTAGCGTACTTGTCAACACCAGTTATTTTGCGAGGCTATATGATGTCTGTATCATTGTCTAGTTCTACAGTGCCACGCCTTTGTCGAAATAGGTCTTGTATGAGTCTTTGTGGATCTATGGGCTATGTGAAAGTAAACGTCTTGATAATCGTGCGATTGCTCTCAAGCACGCTGATTCGAGGGGGCATCTCACCCCTGGCATCGTTCTTATCGTTCACCTCTAAATGCAATGGTTTCGATATTGAATTTTCGGGGAAAGAGTATACCGTAAAGTTCTGAATGGATAAACGAGATTTGATAGGCATTTTGGGACCGTAGGGGCTATATGAGAACCCTCGTGGCAGCAAGGGTACGCATACCACTTGTGGCACATTGTCTTTTATTCATCAGCTCAAGTTTCAAGGGTAGGTTTTGAGTCATTGTCATGAGCTTGCTTACCTTGGCTGTTACATAGCACGACAAGTATTTCATCGTTAAGGAACTTGAAGTCGATAAGGGTGCATGAAACGAGATCGATACAGCAGCTTGTTGGAGACCTGTTGGTGCTGATTCCATTGACAATATCAATCCTGACGGAGAAGATTTGAACTTGATCTAAATCAGCACGGTTGTTCCCCTATGATGTAGAGTTGGCGCAGACTTACTTTCGTTCTTAGTATCCTTGGATGCCAGAGCAGTTACAACAGTTGTTTCCTGGGAACAGTTAGTGCATAAAGATCAGATAAGAGAGCTAGCCATACTCCATTATTCGTCTTGCTCATCCTCATATCTGTACGTGAAATGACACGGCCGAGTGAAAACCTGATCGGCTTCCCAAGTCGAACGCTGCGCTTCCTTGCCTCTGCAATGCCCCCGAACGCATGTGTAGCCCATGCTGTTGCGTATGAAACAAGAAATTCGACACGCAGTAGTGCTTTCATACTGGACTGGCCGTTCTCCCACTTTGCCAATTCCTGATCTAGCAAATGGGGCAGGCTTGGTCCACTCTCTACGTGCGCACAGTCTGCTTCATAGTCTTCTCCTGACATCTCGTCAAAAAACAGCCTGAGAGGACTCTCGGTAAGATACTGCTCGATGTAGATAAGAACCATTCCGACGTCCATCGTTGCCTCCTTTTCTGTAAGTTCCTCGCTCGCAGATGCAGAAGAGGCAAGACGGTCGATTTGAAAGCGTAACCACGTAGAGAATGCGGTGAAGCTCTCAAGTTCATCCATGACGTTAATCAGAATCTTATGACCGACGAGTTGCAGGCACTGCACAACGTCCATTAAACGACTAATTTGCTGGACAGAGAAGCCGATATCATCTCTGGTGTCGTGATACTGGGCCAGGCCTCGCAGCCTGCTGAGGATAATTGCACAACGATCGAGAGCGGGGAGGAAGTTTTCATGTATCAGGTTTCGGAGACCTTCCAAACCGGAGACTACAGCTTTATCCCACCGTTTATGTCCCTGAGCAGTTAGCTAGCATTCTTAGAATTGGCATTTGGACCTACTCACCCGTTCTGCAAGGCTATCGACCAACCACTCGCGCACAGGCTCGTATGCGTGGCCTGTCACCGCTAAGTGGTAGAGCGCAGGAACAATACCTCGTGGCCCAGTCTCGAGATTCTTAAGATCGCCTTCAATGCTTCGTAAAAATCTTGTAGGAAGCTCCCGTGTGTTTCGCCATTCGACTTGCATATGAAGCTGCGCTTGTTTCAGGTATCTCAAAAGCTTCTGAAGTGCAGTCAACTTGGAGGCGAGAAGAGAAAGGTTAATCGGGGAGGATGATATGAATGGTAGATCAATAGGCACAAGATGTACGTCTGTTGGTTCTTCTGTCTTATCTCCCACAAGTAAAGCCTGGGTTGATACTTGTGGATGGGAGGCATGCAGTATAAGCTGCGAGTTTGACGGAGGGTCGGTCATGGGGCACTGGAAGCTACCGATAATAAAAGAGTCGTATATGCTGAGTTGAAGCTTGCCATCACTTGTCCCAATGATCATGACACTGACTTGATCGTACTCTTCTGGCTTTGGAGGTTGGAATAGGAATTCTATCCCAGTTCGCAACGTGAAGACCATAGCATCTTCCCTGGTGTAAAAAGTCAGCACATATGACTTATCGGTGAGATATGTAAACGTACCCTGAGCCAGCACTGCTGCTTGGAAGGGGACTGACTTTGGGCAAGGCTGTGTCGACCTCTAAGAAGGTCAGTTCGCGTGGTAGATCTAATGGAAGGCCCTCCCCGTTGAACAATTTGTCCTTGTCTGTGTTATTTCTCAAGGCTTGAGCCACGGCACTGGGACTCTTGTAGACAACCCTACTGCTTGACCAGCCAATGTGTGTGATCTCGTTTGCAGGTGATTCGCCAACTTTAATATGATGGGCTGCCTTATTGTTTTCGAGCCCCATCAGCCGCACAAAGCCATCACTCCAACCCACCGCAAGAAACTGGCCTATATATACGATGTAAGTAGTGTCCTTTGATTCACGAGTAGATCCGACTAACCATCAGACCTCCAAGTCACTGCCTGCGCGTCTGGTGCCTTTTCACCTGGTGCACCCACTTGGTGGATCTTGGAGACAACTTGGCCAGGCGGTCTGTACACGAGGATGTTTTTGTCTGTTTTGTCCCAGGTCACTGAGAGATCAAGCGTTGGGCAACTCACAGGGTAACCACCAGATACCCTGTCTTGATACTCTGTCGCGCTGAAAAGCACGAGCTGCTTGTGCTGCGCCATGCCTTTCGTCGTGATGCAGCAGTACCCTGACACTACCTTGTTGTAATTTCAGGCCAAGAGAATCATCACCGAGAAATTTAAACCGTCACAATCTCGTGTTTGTTTTGGTGGCACGGTGCTGTATGTGTAAGTTCTAGTTGAGAATCGGCTCCATAACCCAGAGGGAGGGTTTAGTGGTCGACCGTGCGTTCTTCAGCAGTATACACTGTGTAAGTATATCTTCACTAGGTAGGACAACTCAATGCAATAGCGAAGCATGCATGATAAATAGTATATGCGTATGGCTCTTACACACCAGTGAATTCAATGTGAAGATATAGCCAAGTTTACAATAATATCACCAAAACAAGCAAACATCAATTGTCGTTGCGCCATTAGGTTCTAAGCCGCTGGGACACTCCTGCTAATGCCTATCTCCAGCTCTACTCAAATACATATCCCTATCCTTTTATGGAACAAACTCATCCAGAAGCTGTTCCTACAACGAAAGACTTTTGGGATCCATCTATTCTACCAAGAAGTTGTCCGCATGAGACTTGATGTCCTTGGAGAACGTCACCTCCTCATCCTCCTCCAGAAGAGATGCTGAGTGAACCTTTACGAAAGTTAGCACAGAAACCATTTTGTTATGCACGGAAAGTACTTACGTCAACGTCGATGTAAGGTGCGCTCTTGTTAAAGCGAACAGTCATGGGGAAGAAATCGTTCTCGTCCCCTGACTCGGCCTCGAACTCAAATGAGCCGTTGGGGTTTTCCTCGTCCACGTTACCAATTGACCACTCGATAGCGTCACCAGACACGTCGTAAGTAGCATCAAAACTAGAAACGACGGGCTCGCTGCCAACGTAGGGGATGACGACACTGACATCGTTCAAAGCATCGGTGCCCGTCAACTCGTACTCGACAGTGATATTGTACTTGTCGGCATCCTTATTGATCCAGACAGTGAAAGTGATCGGGCACGCGCTAGGGTCGTCGACCTTGGGGGAGGCTCTCCACCGTAGGACGCCAACGGCATTGTTGACAGGGAATCCTCGAGCAGTGTTGCTCATCTGAATGATCTTGGAACTGTTGAACAGATTTCTGTCCACGTTAGGATGGGTACGGAACTGGACTCCGTGTGATGATACAGCCTGGAGGGCGAGCTTGATCTTGGTCAGACTAGGGTCTGAAATTCGAAGAACAAGGTCACCACTGATAGCCAGAGAGTTGACAGCACCTTCCCGAGACAGCTTGGCTGAAATAGTCTCTGAAATGGCGACGTGGATAGCGTCGCGATCAAGGGTGGAGGACATGCGAGGCTCCGATGCTTCAACTTGCTGTACAGGTGCGGGAGTAACAAGAGGTGAATCGTCAATCTCGCCACCCATATCGCCTCGCACTCGCTCAAACATGTCGGTGGTCTTAGACTTCTTACCGAGCTGCATACCCTTGGCCTTGGGAGCAAGAGGTCTTCAAAATGTCAGTCGATTGCAGTCATGAGGAGGCTCAGTAATACTTACTTGCCAAAGGACTTGTTCTTCTCAGCCTCGTATGAGTCGTAGGTATTGGTATTCGATTGCGCAGGAGGGTTGTATGTGGGATAAGAGGGGCTTCGGGGCATACCACCACCGCTGCCCATACCACTCATGCCACCCATACCACCAACACGACCACTGCGGGCGGCATCCTTGCGCTGCATCTCAAGCTGCTTCGCCTTTCGTTTTCGCTCCTCGGTAGCTTCCAATTCTTTGTTCTACGCATGCATGAGTACCTGGTTCTGGAACAGGGTATACCATCGTCCCAAGGGGGCCGACTTACCCTTGCAATAATTTCTTGGATTCGCTCCTCATGACTTTCCATATCAAGGAAGGTTTTGATTTGGCTGATGGTTAGGTTCTCCCGGTAGCCGAGGGTGACAAGCTCGTCAAAGGCACTGAGCAATTCGTAGGCATTCTTAAGAATTTCGCGTTCGTCCAGCGTCTTGCATGTGCTAGTAACTACTTGTGCGAACAGGTGTAGGGAGTCAATGTCCTGGAGGATGTTGGATTGGCGGTTGGTAATGAGGACCATGTAAAGCTCGTCAAGGGGCTGGTAAACGAATCGAACGTTGTCCTGCTCGACGATGGTGTGCTGTGTCCCGCTATCGGCGAGTTTGGGAAACGAGGCGAGGAGAGCTTCTATGCGCGATCGTGGCATCTCTCGGAACTGTCTAGAGAGGACAGCTTTCCCTCCACGGGTGCAAATCGAAGCCGCGAGGACGACCTAGGTAACATAAGTACATGATGTAAGCAGGGGCAGTAGTTGTAGAAGTTGCGCACCATCTTGGCGGACTAATTCGAACGGATTTTGGTGATTGCGATGTAAGTTGCAAGTTGTTGAATGCTCGTCCCCTGGGTGGTCCTAGGTAGAGCGGGCCAATATTCAAGTCGGTGGGAGGTGCAGGAGCCTGAGAAGCGGTACGTACCTCTCTGAAGGCCACCTGGAAGCCAGCCAGCCAGCCAGGAGAGCTGCTAAGGTGCACCAAGAGCCAGCTATCCCACGCTAGTCCGCTATAGGTAAGCGTCAGCCTCTTACCTCCCTGACGTGCACTTCAGCCTTTTTGGGGTCCAGCAATAGGCACTCTTTTGATTGTTTGTTTGCCTACAGGCCCACCAACTTCAATCTTCAACCTTCCACCATCACATCGACTTTACTCTTCTCTCTACGCCCCGACAAGAATTCTTACAGCGACGGATAGAGGAGTGGCACGCGCAAACGTTCTTTTCCCTTTAAACAGAATCTGAATCACCTGGATCAAATGTCGCATTCCAGCCCAAATTACATTTCGATTACCAAAGCTTGGTCTCTGTCTGTTTGATTCAGAATACCGCGTTTACAAATCACACACACGAACTGCAACCCTTAAAGTAGCTACTGATCGCTCGGGCTTACTTCCCCGCTGTTCTCCTCGAAATATTCTGTGCAACCTTAACTTCCAAACACACAAATCTCTCTTCCCGACCCGCACAAGTTGAAGCACTAGCTTTCCAGTGTCCGAACCCGACAGCAAAGATATGGCCGAGATTGAAATGGACGTCGACGTGGCCAAATCAGGCCTCGACGGTCTTGACGGCCTTGACGGCCATATGGAAGATGACATTATTGATTTCGATACCGATATGGTTGACTCCAACCAAGACTTACAAAAGCACGACGATGATCTCGAGGCCATGGACAGAGAAATGCAAGAAGATGAGGATATTATAAACAATAACGCGTATGAGATGAATGGAATGGCCGGCGAAGATGTGGAGTTTGATTTGCATGATGTCGAGGCTACGGTACAGAGCACAGAGCATGTGGATTACGAAGTGGTTGAGGCTGTTCCTGAGTCTCAAACAAAGGAACCCACTGAAATGATTCAGTTTCCCAACGGAGACACCCAAGATCACGAAAAGGTTGAACGCCTACATGAGGGAGATGACCGCGGCGATATGGTTCCAGATGATCGTGCATCTGCACATGAGATTGACTATGAATTTGAAGACAATGTGGAACCGAACGAGCCGCAAAAAGACGTGATTGAAGACGCGACACACCACTCAACAGGATCCGAGACAGAGGAAGCAGCCAGTACTGCTGTTGACCATGATGGTCTCGAAGCTGTGGATGATGTTACAGCCGCTGAACAAGATACGGTTGAGCCCGCCAGAGATGAGAGTGCAGTCTTGAATCAGGAAGCTCAGAACGAACCTCGAGGTCAACACGAGGCTTCATCTTTAGATGAAGAGGGAAATACTTCTGATGGAGCTGGAGCCCAAGACGTGAATTTGGTACAACATAACGAACCTGCGGATGCCTCCGACAACAACGAAGAAACCATCGACGAGGAGCACATTGCCAGTCACGGAGAGGCTACGCCTTTCACAAAAGAACCAGATAACGAGATGGTTGAAGCCACCGAGGATACTGAAGATCACGACTATGACAAGGTCGAATCTGGCCAAGACGAGTATGACCAAGATGTAACAGCTGATCCGGAGCATGCGGATCATTCAGACACTAACGAGGGTCTGACTGGTGAGGCAGATGATAACTTTCCTGCTGTCACGGTACAGTATAAGGGGGACGAATTTCCTCTATTCTCCGCCACTACCAACGGTTTCTTTGCCGACCTTTCGGTTCTCGACGAGCCTCTTGAGAAATTGTTGGCTGGTTTCCGGACCGAGCTGGAAAATGAGATTGCCGATGATGACGACCTGGTGTTCCAGGTAGACGAGCTTGGTCTCGAGCTTGCCGAGGTAAGGAAAAATTCAAACCTTGGCTAGACACTGGCTAACATTATGAAACAGACAACACAAGGCGAACTCATGACAAATGTTACATTTCGACAAATTCTTGAAATTTTTGATCTTCTCGTCAAGAACCAAGATCCTGATAGCACACGGACATTGTATACATATCTCTTTACTAAATCCAACACAGAAAAGCGCCTCGAATCTCTCATTGAGAGTGCCACCGCAGGTAAGGGGCTTGATGAGGTCATTCACCTCTTCGAGACTCCGACGACTGCTGGTACCAGTATGCTCGAAACGTCCGCAACAATTGACGGCGTCCACGAGGAGCTGGACGAGTTTGATAGCCCGGTTGACGAGGAGCACCCCGACGAGGCCGACGTCGCAGCCGATAACGAATATCCGGAAGACGAGCACCTGGAAGATGAACGACTAGAAGTCGAGCTGCCGGAAAACGATCAGCCTGAAGACGACCATCTTGAAGTTGAACAGCTGGAAGACGAACAACTGGAAGCCGACAACGTGGAAGATGAAGAGGTGGAAGACCAACAGCCAGAGGATCAACAGACGAGCCCTGACTTATCTGCTCTCAAGGACCAAGAAGTGGACGATCACGAAGTTGGCTATGAAGCGGATGGCCAAGAAGACCACGAAAATTCTACCGAAAATCTGGTCGAGATACCAGCTGATGCTTCCGCTGTCGAGGCAAATACAGAAGACGCTAGCGAAATTGATGCAGGCGTTGACGACGAAGATCCTGAGCAAAATGGTAAAACAACCTCCCTCTCTTCCAGTCTCCTTTGTTGCTACTCCCCCAAGTTTTGTCTCTGTGGGTCTTGCGTTGCCAAATATGTCGAAGATCACGAACGAGACGAAGCAGAATATCGACGCAGTCTCGAGGGGAATAACGATAATAAGCGCAATCTCCCGATCAAGAGACAATTCCTTAACTCATCTCCATACAAGCACACCCAGTCAAACTCCGATTTCAGCACAACCTTTTCGTTTAATAGAACTGACGAATTTTCTCCAGCACGTGCTGACAGTGAGATCGACCCCTTTGCCAACTTCGAGTTGGACGAAGACAATGAGGCGAACGACGACGTGAACGGCGATGTGGCTTTTGAGGAAAATGTTAAGACCAAAGAGGAGGTCGCTGTCGAGACTGAAGATGTCCGCGCACAGACTATCGACACGAGCACTACAACCACTCTCCAAGAAGAAGAGGAAGCAGCCTCTTTCCATGTCGACCTCGGTGCAGTTTCTACCGAAGTGGAAACGACTGAAAAAGCCAGCAACGGCGATAACGATCTGGACGAAATTGACTGGAGGGACGAGCCCGAGGCAGAAGACCAAGAACCAACCACGCCCTCTGCCGCTGGTAAACGATCCCGTGGGGATGATGACGACGTTGGTGCAGAAGATGAACAAGGTATGATGACTTGGCCGTGCCTGTGAACATGCTGTTGACTGACCCTGTGTAGATGCCAAGCGTCGTCGTCCATGAATTGTCTCACTGACAAACTAACCGCACTCATCTGCCAAAATCGACAACCACCCTCATCGTGACTAAGATAAACAGCAGCTGGTAACAAGGTGCACAATGGCATTGGAACGTTTGCAAAGATCTTCTGGACCTTGGCCGTCGTCCAGTGCCATAGTTGCAACGCTTTTCTGGTGGTAAGAATTCGTTTTCCACTCAACGACACACGACGCGCTTTTAAGTTCACTCGATCGGATTCAAGGTAGGTTAGAGACGAATCCATAACAACTAATACTATAGGATGATGTGATCTCATGCAGTTGATACGTTTCATTGGATCAAGCTCTCTCGGACCATTAACAACATGGTCCTTTATTTTCTCTTTATTACTCACCAACTGGTGACGCAAATGTCGATACCCCTTCCCCTTCATCTTCCCAAAAATTAATAGTTAAGGTACCGAATGCGCGATCTTGCTGTATGATATGGTTCATGGTATGGAATGAGGCGTTGGTGGCTGGATCGGGAAGGAAACTTAAAGCTGTGAACGGTGCTTGGGGTCGAAGTCCTAGCGAAGAGCCTGGGAGATGACCGAGATGGACAGCATTTCTGATGTGGATCTTTGCTGTAGCTGGGGACACTGCAAAGACACAATGCGGTGCTGGCACAACCCTATTGTAGTAACCAATCTGAACTGGTGTCCAAGGCGTTGGCGTAGGATCCTGAGGGAGGATCTTGTAGCTAGCTCGCTTTATCGAGATCATTTTAATATTCTTTGACAGATCCCATGTGACACAGGACAGTGTGGTTTATGATCTAATTGTATCCTTTAATTAGTGCTATGAGATGAAGTGCGCCTCGGCCGAACAATGAAGAGCTTTGATCAGCGTAAACCGGAAACAAGGCTTGAAACAACTCAATCGTGAGCTCTCACTGCTTGTGTTTTTTTTTTTTTTACTCACAGCGCCGAGACCTCTGTGGCATTAAAGGACGTCATGGATCCCTGTTTGGAACGTTAGGGGTTGATTAAGTTGAGCGCCAAGCGTGTCGATCAGGAACGAGATGAAGCAGTTTTGCTGCCCATTGTAAAATATCTGTCTCATTGTTATTTGGGTATTGCATGGCATGAAATTGCAACTATCTCGGGTCTACATAGTATGTTTCAATTGTTGTTTGTGTCTTTGTTGAGAAAAGGTGAGGCTTAGACATGAGGAGGCGTTGTTACGTTCCATGTTCTCGATCTTTTCCAAAGAGGTCTGCAGGTCTGGTCCTGCAGCAGACCATCGGAGCTGAGCTGAGCTAGGCACTACCGAATTGCGGATGCTAAAAAAAACCATCCCTAAAAATCGTGTTCATACGGGCTGTTTCGAGTGCTGACGTGGACACGAGGACAGGTTTAAGCGGGACGAACTGGGAACTTAATGGAGAGCAAGGGGGTTGATAAGCCCCTTGAATCAATTAATGGGAAGCGCTAGAAGGGAGTGTTGAGTCGGATTGGTAGGTAAGGCAAGGTAAGGTAACCAGCCTTATGAGTAACAAGGAACTAAGACGGAGGAGGCTTGTCATCCTTTCGCTACATGGAGTTGAGTTGGTAGAAACAAAAATTAATAAAAATAAAAAGAGTTTCTTGATCTGATTGTTATCTGTTGTTTCAGTGGAGGTGAGGTGATTGTGTGACATGGGGAAGTCTCCTGCAGCGAGCGTCTACATACCAGTATCGTGCTGTAACGGTGTCATTGTGTGCGTGTGCGTGTGTGTGTGCGTGCGTGTGTGTGTCGTGTGTCAACATTAGTTCAGGGGTGAAATGGCCACTCCTCATCGATCGTTGCTGTATGTGTCTGTCTTTCTTGCTGCGTCTAATAAGCCTCGGCCTTGGGAACCTACCTATCTATCATAAGGTTGACGGAACAGAACCTGAGACTATCCGTACCTCACTTCAAGTCACGCTGTGTACAAGTCAACGGAGGGTTTTGATGGCGAATACCAATTGATGGGTCTTTTGACGCTTGCATATGTGCCAGTTTTTGTAACATTGCCGTTTGTCGATGGGTTGTTTTATCTATATCTAGTCTGTCTTCCATTTAAATGCGATGGTGGAATGAAGTGTCGTCAGATGCAAAAGGATTCATGCTACCCGACAGGATGGGCTAGGGCCTACGGAGTACCTGGGGTCCAGAGCACCTACACAATGAAGGGTCCCACCTCTTTCACTTAGCTTCACTTTCAGGGCTTTTCCGACTCCGTCTTTAGAGTCTTCCCCCCTACAGTCTACTGTAACGCCAGGAACATGGACCTGACGCCAGGGGGGGTGATGACTCCATGTTCCCACTGTTGATGTTGGCGCCCTCTTTTGAAACCTCTTGAACTCTGCTGTGCCTGAGTTTAAGGAAGAAAGAAGCAGGAAAGATAAAGTACCTTCTGATACTGCGATAACCTCACTGTAACCAAAGTACCTTTGCTCTTTTAACTCTTTCAACTTCACTCTCTTTCTCCACTGCTGGTTTTGTCCAAGCCTCCCACTACCTGTAGGTTGGAGCTTACTTACTGAGCCCCCCCTGTCTGGTCTCGTCGAGTCTGATCTGGCCTCCCCCAAACTTTGTCTCTTCGCACCGGACACGAACCCGTCAACCTCCATACTAAGTTAGTTATTGCCGCCTACTGTATCTCATCCCAACCATTCGCACTGCAGTAGCCTCCTCCATTTTTGCAATCCAGCCAAGCTGTCCCTTTTCCCTGACCAGTCCCCCTGTCAATTTACGAATACCGTCGTTGCGCATCAAGAGCCCTTTTTGCTTGCTCTCTCAAGGCACACGACATTGTCCGTCTATACCTGACGCTCACGAATTCGATATTCACTCGACGACTCGATACGTGAAACCGATCTCCCTGGCGTCGCAAATCGCTAGCCCCCTCCATCCTCGAGTCTTTGCAATCGTCCACGAAACATCGCAACATTGACGACCCGTTCCTTGACAACGATTCAACAACGATTTAACAACGATCACTTGATGCATCAGCGGTGGACTTGAGCCTCAGTTTGCCAGCAACTCACTCGTTTCAACACTCGTTATAGCTACCTTCGGCATCTCTCGCCCGGTGCGAGCCAACGCCAGCTGTAGTCGGCCTTTGTTGTTCGATTCCAACTCCCTGTGGCGCATTCTGCCCAAACCCTTAGCTCGACTCAAATTCTCGCTTTCAGCGCATTGGAAATACCTATAGATAGCCAACTTGGTGCGCTTCGTCGCTGTCGTGCGCTCCCCGACACATCATGATTGAAGACAAGTACGTCGCGTTACACCTGTCCCTGGCCTTACTCCTGAATGGCCATCTCACCCGGATCTTCTTTTACAAGTCGACTCTCCTGAATCTTGAGCAGGATGCTGACATTGTCTCAAGGTATATCGGTCTGGCTCTTGCCATGACATCGGCCCTCGCCATTGGTAGGTTATTCTTGAAGCACGATCGTACGCGCCATAACTAATAGACTTTAGGAACAAGTTTCGTGATCACAAAAAAGGTTCGTTTAGCACGATGACTTCCCACCAGCTGGGGGCTTGCTATTTCTTGAGCGGCAGCGCATTCTCTGGCGACTCGCGGAGTACATAGAGCTGACCAGTTACCAGGGATTGATACAAGCAGAAGAACGACATGGCTTTGAAGGTGACGGTTTCGCATATCTCAGAAATCCCTTATGGTGGGCTGGTATCGCAACTCGTAAGTGTTAGGTTGTAATTCGTTGTCCTTAACAGCCATACTGATATCATGATAGTTGCTCTAGGAGAAATCTGCAACTTTGCCGCATACGCTTTCGCCCCTGCTATTCTCGTTACTCCCCTCGGAGCTCTCAGTGTCCTCATTGGCGCCGTTCTTGGTTCATACTTCCTCAAAGAAGAGCTTGGTACACTGGGCAAACTGGGCAGTGCCATATGCCTGATTGGTGCTGTTATCATTGTGCTTCATGCGCCTCCAGATGAGGAGATCGAAACTGTTGATGAGATCTTGCACTTGGCCATCCAGCCAGGTTCGTACACGAATGACATGGGTCATGAGAGAAGTGTTTTCTAACCCTAACTATAGGCTTCCTCCTCTATGCCTTCGCTGTTGTTGCTTTCGCCGTCTTCATGATTTATAGGATCGCTCCAGTCTACGGCAAGCGAAACCCGATCATCTACCTTTCTATCTGCTCTACCGTTGGATCCATCTCCGTCATGTCCGTCAAGGCTTTTGGTATCGCTCTCAAGCTTACCTTTGCCGGCCACAACCAATTCAGCCACCCTTCGACCTACGTTTTCATGATCTTGACAACGGTTTGCATTCTGACTCAGATGAACTACTTTAACAAGGCTCTTGCAAGCTTCCCCACCAACATGTAAGCAATCAACAGCATGCCGGTTGCCACGAATTCAGCTAACAGTTGTACCAGCGTCAACCCCTTATACTACGTGACGTTCACCACCGCGACGCTCTGTGCCTCCTTCATCCTCTTCAGCGGATTCAACACAAACGATCCTGTCAACACCCTTTCGCTGCTCTGCGGATTTTTGGTCACTTTTACTGGCGTCTACCTCCTCAACCTTTCCAGAGGTGACCCTCATGGTCAAAAGCTGAGCGTTGGAAGAGGAGGAAGCGACGCTACAGGTACTGACATGGTGTCTGGTATACAAACACGTCTGAGCATGCAGGCGAGGAGGAGCGGTGATCCTTCTCGACACAGTATCAGCAGCCAGCGAGGAGACCGCGAAGGTCTCATTCGCGCATATGACGAGGAGGAGGCAGCTGGATTTGCTCTGACCGACTTGGCCGATGATAGTGACGACGATCTACGACATACCAACGGCAATGGCAAGGCGACATACGGTAACAGCATTGAGCTTGATGACCGTCATAAATCAGGAGATCGATGATCCGTCTTGCAATGTACCACATAACGTAACAGCGGAGCAAAGAAGCCTCAGGTGACTCCTGAAAGCGAGTTCCGCAACAATATCTTGCATGTTTCATCATCTCAAACAGGCATTGTACATTTTCAAACCATTTGACCGGGCATTTCTCGGAGTATGGGCAGCATCCATAGGTGGTACATTACGCAACGACGTGCTCTAATGTTGGTGCCAACTGTGTTTTCTCACATCCACGGGGTCGGGACTCGGAACCAAACGAGATGTATTGTTTGCTATTACTGGAGTATTACGGGCACACGGTCTTGGGCGGCGTTGGCGGATTTTGTATTGGGGCCACAGGCGAATCCTTGTTGTACGATATCTGCAGGGCATGAACGACAGGAAACTTCCAGGTCAGGGCCGTTTATACAGGGTTTCGGATCAAGGGAGATGTTTATTCAGGGCGATGAAAAGGGAGCTCATGCGGTGTTTGTCGTCAAAGTTTCCCGACCATGAACGGTTCGGGTGTTGTAGATTTGTTGTCCAAGTCGCAGGGCTTTTTTCTGAGGTTGAGGAAGCCAAAGTTTGAATTTTACCAATCAAGAGATGGGCAAAAGCCAGAGGCTACCTATTATAGACAAAGACTTGTTACGACATGAAAGTACTACGGACAATAGAATGACGATGTATGTACACCAAATCCCAGGTATAATAAGCATTAAGTTGAAGTCTACGATACTTGGTGATTGCCTACGAGCATGACACTTAGGTCTGTCGACCCAGTTCACAGCATGGCTTGACGTTATTTCCTTAGGTAGTCATTAAGAAACAAGAACCAGCCAGCCGAGTCGATTTGCCAACAATGAACAATCACAGTCATAGTCACGAAGGTATTTATGAAGATAGGAAGACAGACTCGTGAGGCCTGCGAATCGAGGGATTGGTAGACATCAGACACGGCCATAAGACGTGTCGTCGTAATCTTGGGTCTCATTTTTTTCTCTTTTATGCATTGCCTACCATTACAAGCAAGAATGAAACCGTCCGTGCCCTTAGCAGATGCAAATGATCAATTGACGCCTGAGTAGACCTCCGTCCCTCATCCCACGGATCCATCTTTCCTTCATCAGGTTTTGGCGGCTTTTCCCAGCCCAGTGGTTTAGACACCCTATTGCTCAACAGCCTGGACCTCATCACCACCCTCCTCCTCAGCAACTCGTGCGTCCTGAGCAGCCTGGGCAGCTTGGGCGGCCTTAGCGCCGTAGTCCTGGCTAACGGGCTGGAGAACAGCCTGCTCCTCCTTGGGCTCGATGATGGTGACGGCGTCAGGGAGAGTCTTCTGGGGGCCGGCCTTGCCCTCGGGGTCGGAGCCACGCATGATCTTGACCTTGATACCCAGGACACCCTGGCGGAGGAGAACGTGACGGGTGGCGTGGTCAATGAAGTCCTTGGCGGGCTGACCAGAGTGGATCATGAAGCCGTCGGTGAACTTCATGGACTTGGCACGGGCAGCACGAAGCTTACCGGAGACAACAACCTCACAACCCTTGGCACCAGACTCCATGATGAAACGGAGGACACCATAGCAGGCACGTCGAACGGCGAGACCGTTGAGGAGCTTGTATCGGAGGGACTCGCACTGAGCGACGGCGGAGAGACCGCGGTTCTGGACCTTGGCGGCGTAGAGGGAGACGGAGTTCTCGGGGAACTTGAATCGCTTCTGGATGAGCGAGGTGAGCTCGCGAATGCGGCGGCCCTGCTCACCGAGAACCTCCTGGGTGTGGGTGGCTCGGATGATGATGTCGGTAACGGTGGGGGTGACGCGGACCTCGACGCCGGAGTAACCCTCCTCAGCGAGCTCGCGCTGGAAGAACTCGTTGAGCTCGGCGTAGAAGACACCGTCGGCGACGAACTTTCTCCTCTTGGAGCTATGAGAGGAAAACTGTCAGTGAATGTTCGATATATTTTGTGACCTCCACAGGCGACGATGTTGATATCTCTCTTTGGCGGGGAGAGTAAGGATGGTTTCGATTCGAATGGAAACAGGCAGAGACGGCGCAATTAAAACTCACATTTGAGATCCGGGGTGAGCCATCTTGGAAAAAAGGACTTGTGTTGTCGGGACTTGACTTGGTGTCTTGTCTTGAGTCTGTTGGCGGGCTGAAGAGGAAGAGTCGAGAGTCGAGATTCGAGATTCGCGATCCTGGGTGGATTTCGAGCCTCACTACACTCACAAATGTTTGCCTCGCTCAATTTTTTGGTGTGTGGTTGAGCCCTAAAATCAAGCGGGCAGCCTGCTGGAGCGCACATTCACTTTGGAAGTGGGGCACTGATTCTGTGGGGCGGTATGTAGCATGGGTATCGGTACGTATCAGTGAGAAGTCGGAGATCGGAAAAACTGATTCACCAAAACTGGAGTCCATCATCAGTCAACACAAAATGGGGTAAGCGCTTGGGCCATGCCTCTGACGTCGGGGTTCTTTCTGTGTTAAGCCCCTCCTGTCCTTGACTGTCTGTGGCTCATGGCTCGTGATGATGGATGAGCTTGTCTAAGCTTGTCTTGGTCTCTTAACCTAAACTTGAACCTTTTACGAAGCACAAGCCAAAGTTTGACTCGACGTAGACTCTGTTCTATTAATCCTCTATTGTTCTCATCTTTCCTTGTAGAAAACATGTCAGAGTCCGTCTCATAATATTTATTCTCTGGTCGCCTCAGTATAGCTGCTTCCTCGACTTCCGGCGGCCCCGCGATATCGAGCTACTTCAACATCCACTACCACATAGCATTCGAGAAAGCATTTACATCAATACACGAACGATTATACCCAAAGCATAGATCTGACGCGATATTTTGCCTAGCTTGCGACATTATCTGTCCTTTACAACTCGCAGACGGCGAATTTGCGGTGGGCATAACGAATTGCCAAAAATGGAGGCCCGAAAGGTACGCATGATCACCCAGTTAGTTCTGGTCCCTTTGCTTCCACGATACCACTTGGATACCACTTGCGCAGCCACCACTCTGCGCTGCACTTCAATATCCTGACATCGAATAGATCATCGAGGGCGTCCAGGGTATCTATGGCGGCCAAACTACTCATGGTACTTTGCGACTGACCGACTTTCACCTGGTGTTCTGCGCACCCATCGATCAGTCGGGCAAACCCCCAGAAGATCCTTCCCAGAAGCCCAAGGTGCGCGAAAGATGGATCCCGTTCCCCATGCTATCTTATTGCGCCATCCGGCCCGTTCCACCTGGATCTCGACAGGCGCCATCTATCCGTATGCGATGCCGTGACTTCACTTTTGTGACGTTCAACTTTACCGATAGCGAGATCGCGCGCGAAGCTTTCGAGTTCATCAAGTCTCGAACATGCAAATTAGGAACGGTGGAGAAGCTCTATGCCTTTAACCACAAACCCCTTAAGTTTGAGCGCGAGGTTGGCGGCTGGTCCTTCTACGATCCGAAAGCGGAATTCAGACGGCAGGGAATCAGCGAGAAGCTGCCCGACAAAGGCTGGAGGATCACTCACATCAATAAGGACTATACTTTCTGCGATACTTATCCCGCTTTCTTGGTTGTTCCATCCAAGATATCGGACAACGTTCTCAAATATGCAAAGGAGTTCCGCTCGAGAAATCGTGTGCCTGCACTGTCATACATCCATCCCATCAACAACTGCACCATCACTCGAAGCTCTCAGCCACTTTCGGGTATCACAAGAAAGACAAATGTCCAAGACGAAAAACTTGTAGCAGCATCGTTCAATGCGCTGATGCCATCGGGATCCGAAGACACAACACCCCTCTCAAGTCAAGCCGATGTGTCTCTAGGGAACTCGTCACTGGAACCGGAGCTTTCAGAGACGGAACGCTATGAAGATGAGCTTATTTCAAGATCTGCTGCTGTCTATGACGCCTCTGGAAAGCGACAAGTGTATGGAGCGCAGCAGAGTAATTTGATTGTAGATGCCCGTCCGACTATCAATGCAATGGTCAACCAAGTACAAGGAATGGGCTCAGAGAATATGGACAAGTATAAGTTCGCTCGGAAAATCTTCCTTAGTATTGAGAATATCCACGTCATGCGAAGCTCTCTCAATAAGGTCGTTGATGCTCTCAAGGATGCCGACATCTCCCCTTTACCACCAAACAGAGAGCTGCTCCAACAGAGTAATTGGTTACGGCACATCCACGATGTGCTGGATGGTTCAGCTATCATTACCCGACAAATTGGCATCAACCACTCACATGTCCTCATTCACTGCTCTGATGGCTGGGACCGCACAAGCCAACTCAGCGCTTTAGCTCAAATCATGCTGGACCCTTATTTTCGCACCATCGAGGGTTTCATCGTTCTTGTGGAGAAGGACTGGCTTTCGTTCGGTCACATGTTTCGATTGCGATCTGGTCACTTGAATCACGAGGACTGGTTCACGGTGCAAAAGGACGCTTTTGCAGGTGCGAAGGTGCAGCCTGGAGAGAATGACGGTAGAGGTGACGCATTCCAGAACGTGTTGAGTGGCGCGAAGCGATTCTTCAACCAGAACAAGGACGATCCAGACTTGGCTGCGGTCAGTGAAACGGCACCTGGTAAGGTTGTTGATGATGAAGCTACCAGCCCAAAGATGGTCAGTCCTGTCTTTCATCAGTTCCTCGACTGCACTTATCAGCTTCTACGCCAAAACAAGACTCGCTTCGAGTATAACGAACGATTTCTACGACGTCTTTTATACCATTTGTACTCCTGCCAATACGGCACATTCTTGTTCAATTCTGAGAAACAAAGAAAAGACGCCCGAGCCGCAGAGCGGACATCTTCGGTTTGGGACTACTTCCTCTGTCGACGAGCTGAGTTTACGAACCCAGACTATGACGCCAGTATCGACGATCACGTCAAGGGGCAGGAGAGAATTCTGCTACCGCGACTCAAGGAGATCAGGTGGTGGCATCAGTTGTTTGGAAGAACAGAGGATGAGATGAATGGTGGTCTTAACGCCGCAGCCGCTGCAGAAACAGATCGGCAAACCGCCATATCGAATCTCCAGTATCCCAGCGTCATTCAAGCAGATGCTTATCCTAGAGCATCAACTTCAAGCTCCAAATCAGAACCTCCCTCAGTCCTTTCTGGAGTCGAAACTGCACACGAGATATTGACTCCTGAGTCACGGCATACACCAATTGAACGAAGCGCATCTACCGAGCCCAGTGGCAACACCTTTACCGCTATTCGAGAGGGTATTGCAGGTCTCAACCTAGGCAAAGGAATGTTGGGGCAACTTGCAAATACTAGCGAGTCTACTTCATCCTCAACTTCAGCTCCCGCCCCTTCTCGCAGCGATCAGGAGCTGGGTGGGATGACATAGGAGGTCATGTTTACAGAGTCGGACCCTGACCCGTATTTGATCGTCGAGACTGGCGAAACTGTGCGACATTACTGCTCCTGGCCACACACTCCGGCAGCACCGCCACTCTTGACAACGAACTCAGACCATTATAGCTTTTGCAGTGTACCCGGCGATCTAGACAGCGGGTGGGTGTACATCCAACGGTGTGACTCTGAACTTTTGGACTCGCGCCGTTGTACCTTTATGGACCGCCTACCATCAAATAATACAGAATTAGAGATACCATGTCACCCTCCAGGTGTTGAACAATATGACCCCACAGCGCATCTCGAGACAGTGCTACTCCAATCACATAGTAGGCGTGCAGCGGTGAGGTCTGATTCATGAGTGCCTGCATGTGTTGGACTTCAGAATTTGGAGCTTTTGCGTTAGACTTATTATTAGCTTGCACAGATGTTGTTGTTGGTATGAGAGACAGCATCCTGGGCTTGTGACTCTGGCGTTCAACTTGGTTGGTGAGATCATTGCAAACTTGTGCGACCTTTGCGTACAAGCAATGAGGTTTTAGACAGCGATAGATTCTTTTAGGGCTCCCTTCGTCATATGACATAGCATACCAAATCTTCTGCTCAATCCAGGCGTCCAATAAATGGCTTATATGTTTTTCTTGTTTTTGTCTATCTCATAAGGTCATCCTAGCTATAGAAACGCCTTTGTTTGCACATTGAATCATATCCGTTTGATTTCACTGCACATCTTCTACAGGTTTTCCTTTGTATCGTCTCTTTCACTCGCGTTCTACTTTTCTCTTTAGATTTCTTGACCACGTTACAGGAAGACCTCGAGGTTGATCTCGAGAGTGCTAACAGGGTATCTGTCAAATGTTAGTTACCATCACTTCGTGCATGATTACTTTGGCCACTTACTTCAAATCAAACTTCTCCAACACAGTAGGATGCAAGATACCGAACTCGCCGATGCGCCTCTCCTTTCCGCCAAGACGGAGATACACGGAAGCAGCATGGCCCGCGAAGAATGTGGCATCGTCAAGCTCCTCGATCCAGTAGCCATCAGGCTTGCTGGGGTTCTCCTTCACTTCAAAGTCAACACTCTTGCCGGTCAGACCCTCGTCGTGGGTAACGAAAGCGGTGCGCAGCATGAGCAGAACGCGGTCGAGGAGGCCGTGAACAACCTCGAAACCGCTTGTTCGGCCGTACCATGCAGCAGCAAAGTGCCGTTCGTTGCGAGCCTTGCGCTCCAGAGACTCGTCCTTGAAGACGACGTCGGAAACCTCAAAGATCTTCATGGGCACACTGTGGCTCTTGTTCTCGCGGATTGTTTTGAGAAGACCGGGGAGAAGGCTTGACCGCACGACCTGATACTCGGCGGTCTTAGGGTTGGCAAGACGCACCACAGTGTTTCCGTCGTCCTTGCGGTTGAGCCATGCAAAGTTCTCGTCGTGACTGCACAGGATCAGTGGCATAACCTCACTCCAGCCAGCGACAGCAGTCTCAGTTCGGATGATATCGCTGAGCTTATTGATCAGTAAGGGAGCACCGACGGTAGCGCTTCGTGAGGGGGCGGTGCGAGGAAGGTTGTTGTAGCCATAGCATACGGCAAGATCCTCCATCACATCGCACTGGTGAAGGACATCAGCTCGGGTTGGGGGGATAGCAACCTCGAGGATGTTGGGGTCTTTTGACGAGGGAGTGGAGGTGTAGGCCATCTTGGAGAGGAGCTTGCACAGGCTCTCGGGAGATTCGGTGAGACCGGTGCAGCTGTTCAAATAATCGATCTCAACCTCGGCAACTCTAGGCTTTAGATTGGGTGTGACACGAGTCTGGTTGTTGTGATCAGAGTTAATCTGGACAGGCTCAACAGTGAAAGGCTCGGAGCAGTACATAGAGAACATAGTGACCATGATGTCGGTGACAATATCAAGCTTGGTCATGTCTGTGGCTGTGATCTCAATGAAGACATTGGTGGTGTCGAGTGTGATCTTGGAGTGGTCGCCGTTGATGATGGGAGGAAGAGAGCAGACAACGCGGTTAGAGTCGTAGATGGCAGGATAGACTGGCGAGTCACGAATGATGTGGAGGAAACGACCCAGGTGTTTGTCGTTCTCGTAGAAGCTCATCAACTCAGCAGAGTTCATCTCCTTCGTCTGGTTCAGGGGAGTGAACTTGATGTCCTTGGGAGGCAGAGCCTCGTAGGTGAAAGGACCCTTGATAGTGTCATAGTCGTGGGTACCAATGGAAACGAGTGTTCGGTTTCGGGCAAGGTTCTGGTGAAGCTTGTCTTGTAGCGAGATGAAGGACTCGTACCGGCTCTTATCGAACTTGATATTGCGGAGGATAGCACCGGAGACATATGGCCGGACCTGCTCGGCCTCAGGCTTAACGGTGATAGACTCTAACTTACCGCTTGAAGGCTCGACAAGTCGGTAGTTGGGAGGCTGCTCTTTACCACGGAAGACATTGAGGTTGTTGACGATACCCTCGAAGCAGAGCATGTCATATCGGTTGGCGGGGATCTCAATCTTGAGCTGAGGAGGCTCCTGCTCGCCATTGACAATAGGACGCTCATCGTTCTCGGTATCCTCGTCAAGCTCAATACCGAATTCGAAGCAGAGGTCCTCAAACTCCTCGGTCGTGAATCTGTTCCAGGCGCAAGAATTCCGTCAGTGACACATAAGTGGAAGTTGGGCGCGAAGTCGGAGAGCTCATGGTGGGGGTTAACAAGGAGGGGCATTCGCACTTTTGACCGAGGGCTTCGTAGAGCCTGTACTTGTCGACGGAGATGGTAGGCATGATGAACCGTAGCCTCGAGCCTGTTTTGTTGAATAATCCTTTTTCGAGGAATTAGAGGCAAAGGTGAGGCTTCCGTCAAGCGTTGGACGTGGATTGGGGCGTGGATTGCACTGAGTCACAGGAAATTTTGGGGATGTCGTTGCATGCGACTGGGGTGGGATGCGATACTAGGGTACTCTGCAAGATGCAATGCTGTGGTGCGCTGGAGCGGTACCCCGCTAGCTGACGGTTTTGGCGGGGTAAAGTTGCGGATCATCTATAATCCAGCGCCGAATGAGATATTGTCCATCATGATACATGCACTTTGATGTGTAGTTTTTTAAAGATTATAACACGTACAGTGCAAGATAGAAGGGGATTTCTTGTTACCAATCTATTGCAGTTGCAATTTCTACTATCTAGCTAAAGGCCTAAAGCTTACCTCGTCGACTCAGCTGCATTGAACGTGAGGGGTTTCAGAGATTAGATCACGATGGCCGTTAAATAACCTGATGTTTCTTGATCCTGCCTTGTCGGAAATCCTAGAGCGAGAAATGTATTGCCACACTAAATACAGAATTATGTCTCTGCTGCGCTGGGAATGGCGGGGCTTGGAGCTTTGAGAGTTCAGGGCTTGAGAAGCTATGGTAGTGACGTCGGATGTGATCCTACAAAGGCCCAAGCAATATTGACCTGATACGCAGTTGAGGTTCTTGAGTTTTATATGCCTGGCCGTTCAGAAGTTTGCTATGCCGGTATGTTGAGTAAAAACGACCAATTTGGACAACAACGATATTCACTACAACATTGGCAATATAATCCCAAACGCATGTCTTTATTCCATGTTCAAGCCACATTGTACCTGAAGTGTGCTGACCGAAGATGAACTTGTCCCTCAAAAATCCATTGCTTTGAAGGGAAATGAGGAGCCACTTTGACCCCACTCCAGCCACATTACAAGTACAGCTAGGTAGGTAGGTAGGTTAGGTTAGGCAGTACCTACTAGGTACAAATCCGTGCAGCGTACCTACCTACCTTACGGACCTAGCAATTACAGGCAGCCAACGTTAGGTAGCTGCTCGCCCGGGGTGCTGAGCGGCTGGGTGGTTGAGACGGTTGCCCCTCTCCTAAACAGCGTTCCTAACAGGGCACCCGTCACTGAACAACGCAGTACTACACCACTGCTGCACCAGCCTCACTTCACCAGCGGCCTGCCCAGCGTAGCCCCAGTCAGTTCATCGGGCGGGCAAATATCCAGCTCCCACTCCACATTCTCCTTCTCCCTCCCTCATCTATTGCTATTGATTCACATGCCCACATCTCAAACCTCGACGACCCTGCCCTGTTGATATAGGCCACGACCTTGACCTTTGTGACTCTGCATCGTTAAACTCCCGGTTTTTCCTCTGCGCTGAGCGTATCTCACATCTCTCCACTACTTACCCTGCGTGGCCTCGTCTTTGGCCCTCTTCTTTCAGCCAAAAATCGTGTGTTGGGACTCTCCGCGCAAATCATTGCATCACCCACCAGCACCAGCAGTGACCACTTACCAGTTACCACTACCACACGCGATCCACCCGCAATCGTCCACCTTCCTCCTCCCTCCCTCCTAACGATCATCTCGACTCTACTCCGACGCCGACGCTCATTTTCCTGATAAATCTGCGATATCACCGCCCCGCTCGCCATGGCTGACGCGCCCAACTCTGGCGATGAGCTGTATCCTATCGCCGTCCTTATTGATGAGCTAAAGGTATGCCAGGTTTGGCGGTGACGCCACGCTACAAACCCACCACTTCTCTTCTGCTCTCTCATCTTATCGCCAAGAACAGTGAGCTACTCGTTACTGACATTCGATTCTTCCCCAGCACGATGATGTTTTGCTTCGTCTCAACGCCATTCACCGTCTCTCGACCATTGCTCTCGCTCTCGGCGCTGAACGCACTCGTGAGGAGCTCATCCCCTTCCTCGATGGTCAGTCTTCGATTTAGCTCTCCCGCTTACCAGCATTCGATATAAACAATAGCACATCCTAACCGTGATACTATACAGAGTCTGTGGAAGATGAAGATGAGGTCCTTGTTGCCTTGAGCGAAGAGCTTGGCGGCTTTGTCGAGTACGTTGGCGGTTCCCAGTGGGGTCACGTCCTGCTGTCTCCCCTCGAGAACCTCGCAGCTATCGAGGAGCCCGTAGTTCGCGACAAGGTAAAATCGCACCCTTTCCCTCACTCCCCGTCCCCCGCGCTGATTGATAGTCCAGGCCGTCGAGTCCCTGAACAAGATTTGCTCTGAGCTTTCACCCCAACAAGTTGAGGAGTACTTCATTCCCCTCACAATCCGCCTCGCCAAGGCCGATTGGTTCACATCAAAGGTTTCGGGATGCGGTCTCTTCACAACTCCTTACAACAAGGTCTCCCCGCCTGTTCAAGAGCAACTGCGCCAGCAGTTTGGCCTGTTGGTTCACGATGAGACACCCATGGTCCGCCGACAGGCTGCCACCAACCTCGCCAAATTCACCAAGGAAATGCCCGCCACCATCGTCGTCGACGAAATGATACCCCTCTTCCAACACCTCGCACAAGACGATCAAGATAGCGTCCGATTACTCACGGTCGAGGTTCTTATCTCCATCGCCGAGGCAGTTCCCAAAGAGCAGCAAGCCAGCCACGGCGTCCTGCTAACAGCTCTGCGCAATTTGATAGAGGATAAGAGCTGGAGAGTTCGTTACATGATTGCGGATCGATTCGAAAAGGTTCGCATTGTCAAGCTGATATTTGACTGCGCCGTACTGACTTTTTGCAGATCGCCAAGGCAGTTGACGAGGAGGTTGTCTCGAGGGACCTCGTTCCCGCTTTCGTAAAGCTTCTCAAAGACAACGAGGCCGAGGTGCGAACCGCTATTGCTGGCCAAATCCCCGGCTTCTGCGCTCTCGTCGACCGTAACGTCCTCCTCAACGATATAATGGGCAGTATCGAGGATCTTGTCTCGGATACATCTCAGCATGTCCGTGCTGCGCTTGGAACCCAGATCAGTGGATTGGCTCCCATTCTTGGAAAGCAAGAGTAGGTCAAATGCTCCCCTTCACCCTTGAACTTGACTCTGATTTTCGTTGCAGAACTATCGACCACCTTCTCCCCATGTTTCTTCAGATGCTCAAGGACGAGTTCCCGGAGGTTAGGCTCCACATCATCTCGAAGCTTGAGCTCGTTAACCAAGGTAAGCAACAAATACTGGGGACTACAATATAGTAGGCTGACACATTGCAGTTATTGGTATCGACCTCCTCTCACAGTCGCTTCTTCCGGCAATCGTACAGCTCGCTGAGGATAAGCAATGGCGAGTACGACTTGCCATTATCGAGTACATTCCCCTTCTGGCTAGCCAGCTTGGTGTCCAGTTCTTCGATGAGAAGCTTAGCAACCTGTGCATGGGCTGGTTGGGAGACACCGTCTTCTCCATTCGTGAAGCGGCTACTCACAACCTGAAGAAGCTTACTGAGGTTTTCGGTGTTGAGTGGGCCAGCGAAGCTATCATCCCCAAGGTTATGGCTATGGGTAACCACCCCAACTACCTGTACAGGATGACAACCTGCTTCGCTATCTCGGTAATTGCTTCCCCTGTTTTGTGTGATAGATGACCCATGGCTAACTTTACCTTTAGACATTGGCTAGTGTGGTAAGCATGGACGTGATCGCCAAGTCGATTCTGCCCATGCTTGACAAGCTGGTCTCTGACGACATCCCTAACATCCGCTTCAACGTGGCTAAGACATACCGTGTTCTCATCAATGTGCTTAGACGCCTACCTGACGAGGGTACTCTGTATGACCTGGAGAAGCAGGGCAGCGAGATCACACCGTCGCCACGGGGCTCGGAACTGATCCAACAACGAGTTGTTCCTAACTTGGAAAAGCTGCAGAAGGACGACGATGTGGATGTGCGATACTTTGCAACGACAGCGGCAGCCGAAATTTCGGGACCTATTGCTGGCGGAGAGCCCATGAATACATCGCCATAGATGAGAGACGTAATGAAGCAATAATTGTTGTCAAGACAGGTTTTGTCTGCTATTTTTTGTTTCGTCTGTATCGCCACAGAAAGAGAGAAAGACAGACAAGAACCCATGAAGTCGTACGTTGCATATTAGAAGTCACTGTTTGGGGCTGGACATTGCTGGTTGAGAGGGTATATTCTGCAAGAGACACGATTAAAAATAAACTTGACGCAAATCCTCAACCGGAACAGGGGATAGGGTGCGGATGAAGCTTTAGGGCCAGAATGAAGAGGTGAGGGATAGTCCAAGCATCAACACAAGTCCAAATACCACTGTATGATACAACAGGAGCTTCCAGAAGTGAATGATATTGACTATTCGGAATCAAGTGCTGAAGCCAGCACAGAGTGATCAGGTTTAGGGGTATCATGTTTTATTGTTGTTGTTGTTGTTGTTGTTGTTGACCCTGCCACATCCATAAATCAGCTCTATTTATACTCTGCGGAAGCAGAGTGTGCTAATAGTTTGTCCCTTTTGACCGCCGAAGCTGAAAGATCGATATTCTACCCTGCTAATGGCTTCAAATCCTTGGCCGTCGGTCTTCTCGAACCAGCCTTTTAACTCAGTCTCAGTCCAGTTGCAGCTTGTCACCAGGAAAATACCACCCTTGCGAACCAGCGGCAGCACACGCTCACGGTAGCATTCGCATAATCGTCGTCCTTGAGCATCTTTCTCATCGCTTAGGGATATAGCATCGAATGTGCCCTTGTCGAGCACGACATCCCAGCCCTCGGCCTGCTCGCCCTTGAGTACGGGATCGTAGGATCCAGCTATAAGATCCCACTCTTCGAACTCGACTGGCTTTTCTAGACCGTCCTTGGTAGTTGTGATCTGTCTTGCCAGAGCGATACTCTGGGGGCTGTAGTCAACGCCGAGAGCACGGGCAGACCAATCTTCTTCACGGAGGGAGAAAAGCAGAGACCCATTTCCACAGCCAAGGTCGAGAAATGTTGTATTTTCGTGAGAGAGGACGGGAGAGTCTGGATCGGAGGGATCAAGCAGTCCTTCTAAGAATTCGAGTATTTTCGCTTCAGCATCTGAGTCGTCGAACCAAACGGTTCCGATGTCGGAGGGATCAGCCGTATGGTTTGTTATCTCGTTCGTGTAAAGATCATTCCAACTGGAGGGGCAGAATGTCAGTTATCCGGTCTGAGGTTATAATGAATGGAGTATCGTACTATTGCTTTGTGCCAAGCTTTGAGGGCTCCAGATGCTGAGGTTTCTCGTTGGAATCCATAGAGGAGGGATGCTGGAGGATATTTGATTGGTCGGGAAAGGCTTTGTCTGGACGTGAAGCTATTCAGGGTGATTCATAGTACCTAACCATGGGATATTTTGTGGTGGGGGAGTTGAAGCCATGTCTAGAAATGGTAGGCGGTGAGCGCGGGGTAACTTACAAGACTGTCTAACGAACTGACAAGAGTAACAAGCGTGAATCGAGATATCGTCAATAGAGGGTAGAATTTGGAGGAGCTAATAAGACAAAGCAATAGTTTTTAGTAAGTTCATATCTTGGGTGATAAAATATGTTAGTGACTTGGTTATTTGTCGGTTGATATCTTGATGGTCTTTATGTAACTAACTCATGGTAGGACGCTGAGCAGAAACCGTCGTGAACTGACCAAACCAAGCGAATCAACTCTATTCTTTAACTATGATATGAACATCGGTCACTAGCACGCCAAATTCTTCGCAAATTGGTTCGGTACGCATGTCGTAGAGTTTGTATCGCTGGGAACTGCCAAGTCATGAATGCTTTCTTAGGCACGAGAGTTACAATATAGTGGTCTTCTGAAGGGTTGATTCATTACTAGGCATGCATATCTAAAGATATTGGCCTATCTATGAGAGTACTATATAAGATAGTACAAAATACCTAGTATTTCTAGACTTCCACAACCCTTCGCCAGACTCACCTGAAGCCAGATGCTACAGTATGGGAGAGCCTTCAGGCAACGGGGAAGTGTCATCCGGCGTAACCCAGTTCCCAGGGCGGATCGGATGGATGTAATTGAGTAGAGCAGGGTTGTCCTATCCCCACTCTGACATTGCTCCTTTTCGTTCCGTGAGATAAGTGGCTGATAGCCGTTCCTTATGTGAACCATATCATTCGATCATCATGAATACCATGTTCCTGATATCAGACGGCAAAACCACGCAAGAATTCCAAACACCAGGCCCCGTTTAAGTTAAAAAATTCGTCAAGACGAATGAGTCGTCATATCAGTAGCCCAAAAGAGTATCAGAAAAGCCCCATAAGCAGTGTACATGTAGGAAACAAAACCGCGGATCAAGCTTAATAGAAAGACTCGACCATGGTGTCCTTCATGCTGGTGTTGATATTGCTGGGGCCCTGGCCCTCGCCGAGGCGGAACACACTCTCGATAACGCTGAGCTCAGTGGCGGTGGTGTCGAGACCAGTGACGGCGAGCCAATCGTTGACGACCATTCCAGCGCCAACGACGTTGGAACCACGGTTGACACTACCGGCGACAAGGGGAACCTGGAGCAAGCTGGACAGCTCGTCCTGGTCTTGGATGGGAGTCTTGGGGTGCACGAGACCACCCTGGTTAGAGAGGCTCATGTAGCTGCCTACTAGGACATTGTCGGCGACAGTCTGTCTGAACACTTCCACGCCGAGAACATCCGCAATAATTTCTTCTGTCTCGCGCTCCAGATCAGGATGGACAAGGGCGATGTGATCATTTGTGACAATAACGTTTCCAAGGGCTGACAAGCGCTCCTCAATGCGCTGGATGCGGACCGAGTCGGGCAGTGAATTGCGCAGATGCTGCAGCTCCTGGTCGGTTGTGGTTGTAGGGACAAGAAGACCCTTTCGGTTGCCGGCAGTCAAACGGCCGATGATGCGAGTACCAGCGATGGTGGTGCGAACAGTAGGAATGATATCTTGAAGTTCGGCCTCGAAGACACTGAGAGAGTCAGGTCAGTATGAAGCTCAAGGCGGAGAAGAGTATGGCTTTAGAGGACTTACCTATAGAAGTTCTCACTGGCACCAAGGGCAACAAGAGCGTAAGAGTTAGTCAAGGTGGAGAAGACTCCGACCCTATCAGTAATATGTTAGTGAATGGTTTTCTTTATACGCAACTTCGCACGCAAAAGTCATCATCCGCAGTGAGATGCGCCGCATCTGGAAAAGGCGAAAGAAAGGCGGGGGCGGGGTTCTCAAGGCATAGAGAGAGCTTCTCGAGCCGCCCAAAAAGAAAGACAAGGTAGGGTTTAACATACTCATTGGAGTTCTCGAATTGAGCACGGACAGCCATTATTTCGAATTTATTCTGAGTCGTGCAAGTCGTAGAGTTTAGAATAGTAAAGGTGAAGGGTGGTGAAGTTGTCGCGATGTAAGAAGCAAGAGTGGATGTTTTGGCGTTGGCAGGTTTTTTTTTTCTCTGGTCGATGTTCTCTGGGAGCTCTTTATGTAATGGGCCTGGAAAGCACCTCAGAGCCTGAATGGACAGTGGAGCTCAAGGTCTCCGCAGGGAGTCAGCACCTCAACTGTAAATTAGTTGATTTTCTGCTGTAAACTTTCTTCGGGCTACCTGAAAGCAGTAATCAGCACAATGACTCACCTACAGATTTGCCCACTTGGGCACAGGCACCTCACCAAAACATCGCCACTATGAGCTATGGGGAACAGACCTACGCAGGGTCCTTCAATGCCTGCATCTATTAACTATGACTCTTCCAATTAGAAAATGACTCCCTGGCCGTTGACTAAGCCACTGTAATTAGAATCTACAATATTCCCAAAATTGATTCAGCCCTAGGTACTAGGTAGGTAGCTAGCACTTTTCGACTCATCCTGTATCAAGTCCAAACAAGGCAAGTGATCTCACTATCCGTCACTAAACTCACCATACCATTATGTATTCACTGTTCCATTCCATATTTAAATACATACGTGTTTTCACACTTCTCATCCTCAATTTAAATGGATATGACTGAGAGTCATCTGGTGATTGACTCCGGAACTTGATTTGTATATGTAGGCAGATGACAATATAAAACACGTTTGGCATCTCTTACTGCTCATCTTATCTCATCGGCAAGCATATACACAGAACAAAATAAAGGTCCAGATCCTTCATCCTTCATCTTTATAACCCCCTGTCATGTCGTTCGTAATCTTCAAGCCAGTCCAGGTCGTGTTGCCATACCCAGTCTGGCTTTTCGGTCAGCCCATGGACTTGCACTGCTCTTACGGGATATTTACTATCTCCGAATACCCTCATATTCGTTACGCTGTCGAGATAGCCCATAGCACTATCTCCCATCGTCTAGGCTGTGCTTCATCGTCGTAAAGGTCTTTTGCCCAACAGTCTTTCCTTACAGAGTCCAGATAGGTGCCTTCATCAACACTTGTCTTCCTCGCACTTCCAATGCCATAAATCCTGCAAATCGCACCCTGTTGGAATCCTTCGGCAGGGCCGCTACAAAAGTGTCCTTGTCAGCATCCGTCCTTGTGCTCTTTAAAGCGTCGCTACCCTCCCCGCCCTCGGGCGGAGTTACTTTATTCAACGTACCAGTCTTAACTTTGCCGCTCTTTTCATCATCACCATCCTTGCTGTCACCGTCAACCTGTCCCTTCTGAGCTTCCAACTCGGGCAGCGCCGCCTTCTCGACTTCCATCACATGAGGCTGAACCACTTCTCCGGGTAGCGGGTAAGAAATCGCAACGTCACGACTCTCCAAGGGAAGATTGGCTGCAATGCCCACCGCAAGCTCCACGATCATTGATGTGCTACCCTCCACACCGGGTGGGGGAGGAGTGTTGAGGAACTGGTAGAGGCAGGCCGTCAGATTGGAAGTTGTCTTGGCAATGAATGTGTCACGGTTATCATTTGCTGCTGGTGAGTTGAGTTGGCGGTGCAGACCATCTAAGGATGTCATTCGCCAAGTCACGATCTTGCTCGTTAATGCGTCAAACTCTTCCTGGCTGGTCAAAGTGTACGAGTTGTTTCGGATACCAAGCTCAATCTCTTTGAGAGACTGGCTCAGCTGTGCATCCAGTCCAGGGTGAAAGCACTTGTTGAACACCTCCTCCATCAACCATCGCGAGATGACAGCTCGTCCAACGGCCGTCATCTCAGCCTTTCCGGTCTTGAGTGCTTCTGCGCTAACATACTTGTCAAGCCACTGAGGCACACACCGCCAGTCTTTTCGAATGTTGAAAGAAAGGTTGTTAATAGCACCATTAAGTCGGTTGAATCGCGTAGAGTATTCGCTATCATCTAGAGCAGTGCGCGACTGCGACATGCGCTGGTTGGCAACAGCGTTCTGGAGGTGCACGATTTGACCGTTGAGCACCTCGATCTGCCCCTTGCCGTCAAAATAGAGGCGCTTGACGTTCTTATACTTGGTCACTGCAAAAATATCAGTACACTCTCTCAGGAATTACGCGAACACAAAGATCCCTTGAAATCTCACTTACATAGATCCTTGAATGACTTGTCGTTCTCGCCAGAGTCGGCAGGAACTGCAGATGCCGGCTGGGGGCTGTCTCGTCCCTGCTCAGCCGCCTGACCCTCAAACGGAGGTGGGCGGTCACCTCGGTAGGTTTGTGGCTGGCCGGCCACCTGAGGCGGGACGGGAGGTAGCGGGTTCATGTTGTTCATAGAATTGGCGGGACGGTAAGTGGGGGGCGGGCCGCCGGGGACATCGGCCTGTCCACGCAGTTTGTCGGTGTCTGGACGGCGCGAGGCCGGAGGTCCTCCGGTAGGTGGTGCCATACCCGGTTGCTGTGGCTGTGAGATTACCTGTTGAGCAGGAGGTAGACTCAGTGTTGAGCCTTGAGTCTGTACGTAAAGGGAGTGGTTTACAGCAGGCGAGTTAGAGGCTGACTGCAAGTTGGCTGAACGCTGGTCCGAGTCGGCGATAGGCGATTCATGCGAGAACTGCGAGACTGTTTCAGGGTTCTGAAACTGTGCGCTGGGGCCAAGGTGCGCAGGAACTGATCTCAAATCCCCACCTTGGTTACCACCTTGGTGATAGTTGGTTTGCTGTTGAGTGTTTGGGAACTGATAAGGCTGCGACGATGAATGATGCGATGGGTTAAGAGGCGATTGCTGCTGGTCGTAGGCGTTTGTTTCGTAACCGGGTTGCGGCTGTTGATCCTCTGTGTGTAACTGAACGTGGGGTTGTGGCGGCTGTTGCTGTTGCTGTTGCTGTTGCTGTTGCTGCTGAAGCGGGGCCTGGTTCTGGTGATAGGCAGCGTCGTCGTAAGGTTGCTGCTGCTGCTGGTCTGCTTCACCGGAAACTTGGCGAATAGTGTTGTGGAGCGAAATACGTGAAGTCTGTAAGGTTGGTGGCTGGTTAGATTGATGTGCGATATAGTGTTCATTGATATCGTCGAGACCTGGGCGAGATGAAAGCTGGGGTAAAGGGGCGCGTGGGCTTTCGGGGAGTTGGACCTGCTGAAGGAGCTCAGCTTCAGCTGGCAATGGCAATGGCAATGGCAATGGCAATGGCAGGGGCGGAGAAGAAGGTTGGCACCAATGGTGGCCAGATTTAACGATTGAGGCTTGGGCTTTGGTTTGAGCTGAAGACAAAAAGGGGATTGGGTAAGGTTCTGGACCTGGCCAGACGGCTGTGGTTGTGGCTGCTTGGCCTTGGCTACGGTCGAGTGCTAAAGGTACAACGGGTGAGATGTGCAGAGAGGAGGAAAGGTAGGCAGGCGGAGTGAGATTGGGAGTAAGATTTGGGTGTTGGGCTGGGCTGAGAGAGAGGAGGGGAGGGGTCAAGACAGGATGAGAGAACGAACTAGATAGAAAGAAAAGACTGGGGGGTTCAAGTTCACAATAGACAACAAGAACAAGGAAAATAGAAAGGGAAAGGAACTGAAAAACAAGGTACGATTCAGAGAAAGAAAGGCGGTGGATTGCTCACCCGCTTCGAAGGCCGACGTGCAAGGCCGCCAGTGTTATCGTAGGATTGGTTGTTGCTGTGGCCGATGCTTATGCCGTGGTGGTGCTGGCCGTCAGACGCCCCACGGTTGGACCCAGAAAATATGCCCTTAATTAATTTTCGAGTCGAGCGCTTCTCAGCAGGAGCTGTTTGAGCTTGAGCTGGCACTGGTGCTTGTCCCTGCACCTGTTGTTGTTGCTGCTGCTGTTGCTGTTGTAGCTGCTGCGGTGGAATTTGACCGTAACGGTTCAGATCGTCAACGGACGAGTTCTGGGCGTTGTAAGGTGCGGGAGCGTTATAGCGGATACTTTGCGACCGGCCTAAACCAGGGTCGTGAAATTCGCTGTGAGGTTGATGAGGGTCAAATGCCTGGTTCGAAAGGTTCGAGCTCTGCTGCTGCTGTAAAGAAGGTGGATTGTTATTAACATGAGCACCGGTCGTGCTGCTGGCGGCTGAGGGCGAGTTGTAGAGATGAGGTGGGGGAGGGGCACCAGTGGAAGCGGAAGCGGAAGCGGAGGAGGGGGAGGGCAGCAGCGGCAGAGAACCTTGAGGTTGCTGCTGGGGGTGTTGGAGATGCAGCGGCGGTTGCTGCTTTTGCAAGAATTGGGCCGGAGGCGGAGGATGCTGCTGCTGTGAATCAAAGGACTCGCTCGAACTATATGCGGCGTTATGGGACGAGGACAAGGCTGAATGGGGGTTTATGCTAGAGGGAGTGTTGGCGCTGGCACTGGCACTGGCACCGGCACTATTGTGCGAGTGCGACTGGGACTGGGACTGGCCAAAGTGGGCGCCGTGGGAGGCTGAGTCTGCCTCGTCAAGGGGGTGCTGGTGCTGTTGAACTTGATAGTGTTGATCCTGCGGGAGCTGCTGATGCTGGTGCTGCTGCTGTTGTTGTTGTTGTTGTTGTTGTTGTTGTTGTTGTTGTTGTTGCTGCTGCTGCTGCTGCTGCTGAAGCTGGGATTGGGGTTGGGGTTGGTGGCTTGTTTGACGCTGGTGGCCTGTCGATTGAGGTGTCGCAGCACTGCCGCTCGTCGGAGTCGAATTGTTGTTCGTCGTTGTATTCGCGGGCGTTTTGGACGGTGTTCGCGGATCATTCAGCGCCTGCGATGACCGATTGCTGTGCTTGCCGAGGAAGTTCCTCATACTGCGATTGCGATTGTCGTTGCGGACGGCAGAACGTGGAGGAAGCTCGGGGGGAGGTATTCGCGCACAGCGAACGAGGAGTTGAGAGACGAAGGACGAAGTCGAGGAGTCGAGGAGTCGAGGTCGGAAATCCCGGGGTACGGAAGAGATGGATGAAGACGAGGGGAGAGATAGTCTACGAATCCAGTAGACGGGATGGGATGCTACCTGAGGCAGGTAGGTAGCTTTGTCAAGGTCGAGGGGGCTGCACACTAACGTTACCTCTGCTTCTGCTTCTACTTCTACTTACAGGGCCTAGAAGGAAACCTAGGAACCTAGCTGCTGCAACTACTAAGGTAACGTCCGATCGCACGGGACGGGACACGACGCAGGGCCGAAGTGGGTGCCCGCCCTGAGTGTTCACTGTTCAGGGCCCTGATCCGCTGCTGTTGGACCTCGTGGACACCGAAGATCCCTGGAGAGACTGACCTGTTCCAGGTGGAATTGGGTAACAGAGAACCGATGAGATGGATGAGTACAGTAACACTAGGTAACTAAAGTGCCTAGGGTGTGTTCTGTGTTATCAACGAAGCCAATCGCGCAGCTGATGCTATTTTATTCGCATCCACGGAGTTTCATTCTTTATTGAGAATAACTTATATTAATACATGCCTGCGAACCCTTCCTTGACTTACAGCATAGCCCTCAACACTATGTGGCGCTGGATCCGTTTGATGACAGGCTCCATGACCCAGCCCAGGTTTCGATGCCTGACTATGGGGTATGAGGTCTGTAGTAATATGATTCCAATTTCCTTGAACCTGGGTTAGCAGTAATTGCGATGGGTGTATCCGTACACAGTCTTATTTTCAGCCAAGACTCTTAACACATGCGGAGCTGCCAATCTCTTCTAATACTGCAGGTAACACAATTCTAGAACATTAACCTCCAGGGTACGTACGTATCTTCAAAGCTTACATGGTCAGCAACCTTGCGTCCTCTTGTTTCTTTTTCGTCTAATGACTACAATCTAAGGTTCGCGCGTGTCAGCAATATGCCGCTCGAGTCGTCCCATCAGAGCACCTAAGCTTCCTCGCATTTATCAGCCTTGTCGGTCAGTCCTTGGTTCTTGAGCGGGGTTTTAATGCTTCGGCCGGCTTGGTGTGAGTGTTATTAGAATGAGGCTGTGTCTGCGGGTTTGGGTCCAGTGTTTGATCCTACGGTTGAAAAAAGATGATAGATGTGGTCGGTGTGTCTCGCAGGAAGCTCATACCATACTCTTATCAGTACATAGGGTTTGAGTGGAATGTATTAACAATTCCTATATCAGGAACAACTCTTGTAGGGAATCGGTTGAAATCACCGATTGCCCAATAGTCTGGTCCCCGATCTGGTCATCTTAAAATTTGATTCTCTGTGCATGCCACGAGCCGTGCACACATACCCTGGCTTAGCTGTTACTAATAATAGCAAACTACAAGCTTCCTGTCAGACCGGGGTACACTGATAGATGCTCCATTGAGTGTGTGACCAGTAAAGTACTTCACCGTTGTGTGTATCTGTAGACTCGATCAGATTTTCAAAACCATGTCTTTTTTATGATGATATTTCAGCCGCATGTAACGGACATCTTCCTCCACACCGCTGCCATCTTCAGCCCGTGACGCTTTGAGTCTTTCATTTGATCTTACATCAAGTACGAAATTTAGGGACGGTGGATGATACACGTCATTGCTTTACACTCCAGCAAACACATCTACTTGACGTACGAGAAGCAGCAACCAAATCAACCTTTCACAATACATCAGGTCCGGTAAGCTTAGAAAGGTACGAGTACCCTTCCGTAGTATTGTGTGTTGCAAAAAAGGTTGGTGTCTTTAAAGTTAAGAAGTACTGTAGACGTCAGTATCTAGGGTAAGCTAGTTTCGGTGATCAATTAATTCGCGACCATAACTATGACTGTTTCTAAACTCCTTTAATGAACCCGAGTGCATATACGTACATTCAACTGCAAAGCCTCTATATAAACCGCGGTCTCCAGATCATTCACTTATGCTGGACATAGAAATCACATCTCAACTGATCATACTCACCGTCCGTCACCCAACCCTTCGACCATCATGTGCTTTGGTGCAACCTGCTCAACTTGCTGTGAGTTCCGACCATATCGTAATTCATCTGAGCCTCTAGATACTGATATGTGCTTATAATAAAGCAAAAAAATCGTGGCGCGGATGCGGTAATCACGTCCAACAGGTCTTCGACGGAGTACCACAGTCAGAGTGGTGCACATGTACTCCGAAAACAAAGATCGGGGGCAAGGAGTTTCCTCCAGCAGCTCCAATGCAGATTCCGGGCCTGAGTTGGATCACAGGCATGCTCGGAGGAGGTTCTCGCCAGGACGATGCTGGTGGGAAGAAGCCGGAACTTTGACGCAGTACTTCATATATCCGCCTGTTACGTTGTTTACCAGGTGCTTGGTCCAATTGATAGAATATGTCATGTACATGCAGGAATTAACGGCCGGGAGCGGAAGTCGGGGACAAATTCATAACATGGTATAGGGCGTCGAGTCATGCTGTACAACTACCGGGGGTCGTCCAAGTATGGGGAAAGTTGATTATCATTGATTATTGGTATGCCATTGTAGAAACTGGAATAAAGCAAACTTCTTTATCACTTCAAAATTCATTGTTAGTCATAATATGCTGATCCGGTATCGCTCAGCAGGTAGACCTGGTCCAAGGCGGAATAAAGAAGCGACGACAAGATAGCGATATGTAATGAGGGGACGATCAACGGCTGTAGCTTGTTTGTCAACTTTAGCTTCGGTTACATAGCAGTTCCCCCACCTGAAGCAATCCATACGGGCTTTGGACCGAGGAATTAGAGACTGGAGCCATATCGGAGCTATCCTAAGACGCCTCGTGATAAGAACCTCGACCTAGCCACCCGATTACTTGTCCTTGGCTGCTTCTCTCTATCTCCCTCTTCTAAGTTACACACACTCGACAGATTCTCTCTCTCTCCAAGATCAATTAACCAAAACTGGGTTGGTTGATCTGCTTTGCCGTCATGTTGATATTATCGCCATCCTTCGCCCTTGGAGCTGCCGTTCTACTCCTTATCGCTCATCTTATCATCCGTCTCAGTTCGGCTACGGCAAAGGTTCCTGGCCCATTCATATCCAACTTCACTTCGCTCGTGCTAAAATGGCATGAACTCAACGCCAACCGTACCGTGTACATTCATGAATTACACAAGAAGTACGGACCCGTTGTGCGTGCTGGACCCAATGAGATTTCCTTCACTTCGATTACCGCTCTAAAAGAGATATATGGCTCTGGCGGTAGTGGCTATGACAAGACGGAATTCTATGATCTATTTCAAGTTTATGGCAGACGGTAAGGGTTCATTCATACACAGGCGCTGTACAGGGTGCCAATTATGCTGACTTTGCTCGACATAGAACCATGTTCTCAACCCTGGTAAAAGGCGATGTAAGTTGATTGATGCAAAGGTCAAATCTCGCTGAGCTAACCTCTCTGCCCAGCATGCAAGACGGAGGAGGATGATTGGCGACAGATACGCCAACAGTAACGTAATGAAGTCTGCCCCTATGGCTGGAATACAAGAGCGATCCAAGAGGTTTCTGGAGCGATGCGTTGACTCGCCGGACAAAACGGCAGATGTCTTTGTAAGTTGGATCTCACGTTAGAAAGGAGTATAGCTGACATTCACAAACAGAGAGGTTGGTCTTCAACATGAGCTGGTATAGCTGCTGAGGAATCTGGCTGACCAAACAGCGTTGCATGCGTATGCCTGCGATTGTGTTACACACCAGCTGTTCCATCCATATGGAAGTAACTGTTTGCAGAACAAGGACGACGAAGAAATGATGCACCAGGTTGCTGCTGATGACAGCCTGCAGAGTGAGTTCCCATGGCTAGGTTATCAGCATGGAAACTGATTAAAAAACACAGACCGACTGGTTCAATACTACAGTCCAGTCCTTCATAGCCTCGGAGCAAAACTTCTTGCCAGCCTCGCCAAACCTCGATCAATTCCACTCGCCGACAACTTTGTGATTGAGAATGCCAGAGAGAATGGAGCGGCAGATTTTACCGTCTTGAACCGACTCAAGGAGAAGGGTAGTGTACTTGATACTATTGACATGGCTGCGGAATGTCTTGACCATATGGCCGCAGGTATTGATACGACAGGCGACGTTTTGTGCTTCTTGATGTGGGAACTCTCGCAGCCTCGATCGATCAAGTACCAACGTCTTCTACGAGAAGAGTTTCGAAACAAGGCGGATGCACCCTTCGACGAGCTGCCCATGCTGGATGCTGTGTTGAACGAGGGACTGAGGTGCTTCCCTGCCATTCCAATGTCGTTACCCCGATACGTTCCTCGTGGCGGCCGTATCATCGACGGAGTTTCTTTGCCAGAGAAGACAGTGGTTAGCTGCCAGGCCATGTCAGTTCACCGAATCAACGATCATGTCTTCCCGAACCCCGACAAGTTTTACCCTGAACGCTGGCTAGAGGCCGAGGGAGACGCCGACCGACGACGACATCAATGGGCCTTCTCCAGTGGAGGAAGGGGATGTATTGGAAAACAGTAAGGGCCCTTGGCCAGATATTGTGCAAAAGAGAAGAGAACGTAACGCTAACAAACTTTATAGTCTTGCCATGGCGGAAATGAAGACACTTCTGCGAGACCTGTATTCACGATACGAAACTGAGCCAGATATTTCCATGAAGATCGAGTCTATGAAGATGGATGACCAGTTGATATCGTCACGACCTCTTGGGAAGCAATGTCTACTCAAGTTTGTGCCAGTAAAAGACTGATTTGTATATTGGAAGGGTGGGTGGTCAACCAAGCGAGGCAGGACGATACCAGGAAGAACAAATAATCAGAAACTTGATTTATTCCACTAATTTGTTGCTTCATACACTCAGAACAGCCATATGCAGGTCTAGGTGGCTACCTCAACATAAGTGTCATATAAGGCGATCGATCACGAACGTTGGGCAATGGAGAGGTTGAAAACGGACCTCAGCTGGGAGAAAATCATGAAGCTATTCGAGAGAAACTAACAACTCAAAAAGATCAAACATGAAAAGGAGGTGATTTCCCACTTGTCGATTGGAGTTTGTGACCGTAAAGTCCGAACCCCCCCGCCGATGTACGAATTGTATTTGTCAGTTCGATTGCGATTTAGACATGCAACACAACAGTTTGCCAGAGAATGGTGCCTGGCTGCAGGTGTACAGTGTGAGGAAACAACAGCATATCTTGGCAATTGGAGGGCTCAGTGGTTCCTCAACCTGCGAAGCGAGCTGTGTAACAGTGGATCATGGCCTGGAATGTGGCCTGGAAAATGGCGCTACAGGCCGGGTGAGGCGCTGGGGCACAGTAAGTGTCTGTCCGTCACTGTTGCAGTTGGTTTACTTAGTGGTATATCCGCGCCTCGTTAAAGTTTCATTGTTAGTTAGGGCCCAAATTTCTGGAGTTTTAAACTTAATTTTTTTTTTGCTGACCTGTGAGAAATACGGGCTTGCAGATCAAGGCATTTCTTACTAGATTTTTAGGCATATTCGTTGCTCTACTATTTGACCTCCAGTTACGGATACTACAAACTACTAAGGTATTTGGTCTTTCTTGGTGTTTCTTGTGTCAGGTTTTGCCGCCTGCCCCATTTTTTAGCGTCCTTCCAAAAATCAAATCCCGGTCGGCCCTAACACTCATCGCCCCTCCCTCCTTCCTCCTCCTTCTTAACTAACGTCGTTACTCCTCTCGCATTTTTTCTTTTTCTCTTCCTCAACACCACACTCTGCATCTCACCGAGACAGCAAACTTGCCTTACTCAACGCCCTCAACATCTATCGCGCAAAGCGCACTCACTCTTATACTTGCCTGTTGACTTACCCGGTCGCAGCGCGCATCGTTTCGTTTACCTGACACTCCCCCGCTCTGCTCTGCTTCGTCGAACCTCGCAACCTCCATCCATAGACTAGTCTTGGCTTTGGAGCGTATTCTCTCGCCGGTCATCGCTTGCCTCCCGTAATCGATACCTCTCCGAACACATATTACCGCCGAACCACACTGCTGTTTATGTATCAGCACGACCAGCACTCCGTCTTCAGACACCTCTTCAAGCTGCAGTTATTTCGCATACCGCGAAAGCCTTGTAGCCCCGACATCAGTTCCGACGGCTGAAACCCAGATACCACTCTTGTCTATGCATTACCATCAGCATCCGATTATCAATCTGGTCTGCCACATGACAATCAATAACCACCAAGAGCACTGAATCCTTCGTTGCTCAGCTTATACCCAGTTACCTTCTGCCACCAAGTCTTACATGACATCCTCGTCTTCCCACGAATATATCAACTACTAGCCTCGTCTACTAGCTTCGCCCTGCCAACTCTATTTACCAGACAGCAATCACTCAATACCGTCACCATGGCTCTCGTCAACGTTCGCCGCGATGTCAGCGATGCTTTCTATCGTTACAAGATGGAGCGTCTGCAGACCAAGATCGAAGGTAAAGGAAACGGTATCAAGACCGTCGTCGTCAACCTGAGCAGTGTTGCTGCCTCTCTCGCCCGTCCTGGTGCATATGTCATCAAGTACTTCGGTTTCGAGCTTGGTGCTCAGACCAATATTGACCCCAAGGACGACCGTTGGATCATCAACGGTGCTCACGATGCTCCCAAGCTCCAGGACCATCTTGATGGCTTCATCAACAAGTTCGTTCTCTGCAAGAAGTGCAAGAACCCTGAGACCGATGTTGTCATCAAGGATGACCATATCCTACTCGATTGCAAGGCATGTGGTCAGCGCACCGATGTCGATCTCCGTTTGAAGCTCAGTGGCTTTATCCTCAAGAACCAGCCCAAGAAGGGCAAGAAGGATAAGGCTGAGCGCAGGGCCGCCAAGAAGGCTAAGCAGAATGGCAATGCTGCTAACGGCACCAATGGCCAGAACGGCACTGGTAGCGATGAAGCTTCCGAGAATGGCTCTAACGAGAACGGGGACGAGTACGTCAGTGATGATGAGTTCCAGAAGGTCCAGGCTGAGGCCGCTGAAGCCGCCCAGGAGAAAGAAGTCAAGGAGCACGAATGGGCTGTTGACATGAGCGAGGAAGCTGTCAAGGCCCGTCAGGCCTCCCTTCCTGGCGAGTTCAAGCAGAAGCTCAACATGGGTGACGACGATGATGAGGATGGTGAGGGTGGCCCTACTGTCTACGACGAGCTTGGTGACTGGATCCAGTCCCAGGCGGAGGAGAAGGGTAGCATCGACAAGGTTGAGTCGATCGACATCTATGTCAAGGCCAAGGAGCTTGGTATTGAAAACAAGCACCGCAGCGTCCTTGTCCTTGTCCAGACCATGTTTGACAAGAACATTGTTACCCAGATCCCCAAGCGTGCCAGCATGCTCAAGCAGGTATGTTGTTAATACTGACTGATTCTAATGTGAGCCATTACTGATACCGTCCAGATTGTCACTTCTGAGCGTCATGAGAAGGCACTTCTCGGAGGAACCGAGCGTCTCGTCGGCACTCTAGCGACCGAGTATCCCGAGATGTTCCAGTCTATTGTCAAGATCCTCCAGCTCTACTACCACCACGATCTCATCAGCGAAGACGTCGTGACCAAGTGGGGATCCAAGGCCAGCAAGAAGTACACCGACATCTCCACTTCTAAGAAGGTCCGCAAGGCTGCTGAGCCTTTCCTCACTTGGCTTGCCGAGGCCGATTCTGAGGAGTCTTCCGACGAGGAGTAAAATCTTGTCACATCAACCGACCGGCTCGTGTGTGAAACATCGTTGTTTGTTTCGTGTTTTCAGATTGGCTAAAAAGTCTGTACGGTGCAACATTTTCTATTCTTAGCAGACAGCTTAGTCTAGTATGGTGCTTCTTGCGATTCAGATAGTTTAATTATACTCACTAGTTTTGAAACAATAATGCGACGGCTGATCAGCTCACATTTAAACGTGAAACCTGTGCTATAGATGTAATCATTTGCCATGATATTTTCTCGCACACGCAAGAAATGGGGTATCATTTTGCCCATTACCAATGTTCCTAAAAGTAATCTAGAGGTACATTTTATCCACAAACCACAGCTCTTTAGGCTTTGCATCACCATTATGCGTCCGTCATCGTAGCCTCCCCCTTTGCCTCAACATCCTCGACGTCTTCAGTGGCCTCGTCGTCCTTCATAGCCGTATCGTCCCCTGAGTCCTGCTCACCAAGAGATTTATCTTGACTCTTCCCGTAGATGTAGTCCCCAAGATCCTTGACGGCTGCAACGTCATCGTCGTCGACTACAGTCGTGTTGAAGAGTTCGTTTACCTTTGCTGGCTCAAGCTCTGTGGGTGATTTCTTTAGAATCTCTTGAACGGCAGAGTCCTCCTTGCCCGAAGCCTTTAGCCGCTGCCCGAGTGTTTCAGGGGTGGAAGTGTTGATGAGCACATATCGTGCTTCGAAATCCATATCTTTGGCATACTGTGCCGCCTGAGGAAGTACATGTTAGCATATGTGAGGGGTAGAAGATGGTTGTTATTAGCTTACCTCAATATCGAGCTCAATTATAGGCACTTTACCCATCTCTGTGACGGCCTCGACAGCCTTGAAACTAGTTCCGTAATCAACGCCATCGCGGGTACCTGATTCTATCAAACGATCTCCGTCACGTAGTTGGTTAAATTCTTGTTGCTTGACGAAGTGGAAAGTCTTTCCATTGACTTCACCCTCAAGAGGTTCTCGTGTGGTGTGCCTAACGACAGTAGCGAACACGCCCTTTCGCTCCTCCGCCAGCATGTTGATGATGGTTGACTTCCCTACGCCTGTAAGGCCCGAAATGATGATCGGACCTCGTTCAGCTGGCATGTCTTCGTCGCTGGCTGTAGGCTCGGTAGCTTCTTCAGCATCGTCCGTTTCTATTAGCTCCTCGAACACGATATCAATCTTCTTAGGATCTTCGATCTTATCGAAAGCGGCGAGCTTTGTCCTTGCTGCGATTCGTAGTGCCCGCCAGCTCTTGCTAGCCTTGCCGGCGATGGCAGCGGCTTTTGTTTGATCATTGGTGGGCATCTCAATCTCAAAGTCGTCATCGGCAATCTTGCGCTTGAAAGTGTCGAGCTCTGGAAGCTCATGCCTTTCCTTGACCTTGAGTCGATCCATAGCTGTCTCCTCGTCCTCTTCTTTGAGAAAGTCTAGGGAGACAGAGCCCATAGGGACAGGTCTTAGTCGCTTGTTGGTGGTCATACGTTGGACATTGCTCTTTGCCTCAAGGAATGTTACCGGAGAAACGGCATCTCGTTTGATGGGCTGACAACCTTCGATCTTCCAGCGAACCCAGTTCTTGTCCCTAGCCAGCACGGTTTCTACCATTCGATAAAAGTATGGTCCGTCAGCGCCTTGACGGAGATAATCTGCGATGGTCTTCTTCATATCACTGGCCCATTTTGCCTATCAAGGATTAGTTTCACGGGTTCTCCATGTACAAGGAGTTTTTCAGTATACTCACATCGTCTTCACTCAAGACTTGGTCACTGTACATAACAGATTTGTTAATGTTGGCAGTGGCTGGTAGGGCTTCTATAAGTCTCTCCCGAGCTTGAGCAGACAGGGAAATAAGAAAGTCCATAACAATGAGAGCTTGTACAAGGACATGCCGTCGGAATGAGAGATCACTGATCTAAACGCATTGTTAGCTTCCCACCGGGGCAATGAATGTAAGCGCGAGTATACCTCTAGGTCGAACAAATCTTTACTGGTGAGATATTTGGGGTTGAATGCATTGGAACTCTCATCATCCTCGTCAGTCTCTCGCTTCCGCTTGAGGCTTCGTCTGGCATCGTTGTGGACTGTTTGGAAAACGCCCATGGTGGCAGCCAGACTCTCTTTAAAAGAAGACAGGTTCGCTGTTTCGAAGAGCCTCTTGGGCTGGCTGAAATACTCCTGCAGGGACCAAAACAACGGGTATAAGTCGTCAGTCGACAAGGGTTTGTCTTTGTCCCCCTTTTTGACATCGGCTGACTTGGGTGTAGTGTTCAACTCTGGCTGCTCTTTCGAAGGTTCTTCCGGTTCATCAACAGCCATTTTCGAGTCGTCATCAGCCGGCGCTGTTTCGTATGTCGTGACATTTTCGACATGGAATTCGCCTCGGAGGTTCACAGAGCTCTTGTCCCCCAGCGGAAAGCTCTGGAACATGAAAATAAAGACCCGACCACAGAAAGCGGTATCCTCCGCACGGGATAGTCGTCGTAGCAACTCGTTGCATGTTCGAAGAATGATTAATTGTTTTTGCTTGAAATGGTTCGCTGTGATCCGTTCTCGTCTCGATTCTAGGAAGTCGAAGATCTTACGACACCCAGCGATGGTCTGGCTGTCCAAGAGCTCCTCAGCTAGCCAGAACAAAAGCGCAGGATCGCATTCTCCATCATCTGAAAGAAGAGAAAGAATATCGAGGAGATTCCACACTTTCACGTAGTCGGGAGAATCGATAGTGGTTGTCGCCTAATTTTGGTCAGCGCAAGGCGCAGATCGCAAGGGAGAGTCGAGCCTCACAATGAGATGACTGAAGATGTTACGAGCCGCAGTTTCTATTATAGCAAACTGGCGTGCCTTGTCGCTTGCTGACTTGGCCTCTCCGTCTGCCTGGCCGGAAAGATCGGCTGCGGTTCTGAATACTCGTCCTGAAAGGTCGTCGAAATCGGACTTGCATAAAGCTGGATCAACTGTTGATGATAATTTTGCCGTTTCCGCTTGTGAAAGAAAGTCTTCGAGTAGCGTCGTGAAAGCTGCGATTGCCGGGGCAGCTGGGTTGTCTGTATTTTGCACCGCCATGATGCGCGACTACGGCAGTCGTTGTAGACGGTAGCTCGTCTATGTTGTCATGCGGTGGTGGATAGCTCAAGATGTGTATCTGGGCTTTTTGGTAGAGGGACTGAGTCTTTGCGCCAGGTCGGTCTGAGAACCTTCGTGGGAAATAAAAAGCGACCTCTTGTTGTGTGTTGAAGCACGTTGCGATTTCTTTGACTTGATTGATTGATGTGATAGGCACACCGTTGAGCTTGGGATGTTGAAAGTGAGAAGGCTGCGACTCGCGCGAGCAGCAATAAAGTCTCCCGTAGGAATCGAAACCTTAAGTTTCACGCAAAGCTAGGCCTATAGCGAAGTACTTGACCCTTGGCACTACATGCGCTGTGGCTGGACCCAGTCAGCGCGTCGCGTGGGTCTGCGAGGCTGAAATTTTGGAGCCCAGACTGTTTGTTTGACAAAGGCGTCACTTTAGTTAGAGGAAGATTCAACTTACAAGCTTCGAATCCAACTCCAACACTTTGCTACCATCGGCCACGCGAAATCCTGGCACTGTCGTCCCCTCTTATGAGTGATCTTTCACGAGTAGTTAATAGGCCTATGACGATACGATAATCTGACAATGCCAACCGTGAAGCGACTCAAGGGCAGCGGCGCTGCTAAGGCTAAGAAACCGAGCGAGCCACAGCCAAAGTCTCCCGATGGACGACCGACCCCAGCCGAAGTGGAAGAAGAGGAGCACCAGTTCGTACAACTTGCGCGAAAGCATTGGCTGAAGTCCGGCAAGAAGCCGGCCAAACCCAAGGTTAAGAACGATGTCCTCAAGCAGAGCATTTGGGATGTGCTTGAACGGGAGGGCTTCCAGTACAAGTCTCTTCTGCTTCTCGAGAGCCTGCAGACATTAGAGAGGTATGGTCATCGTGGTATAGGTAATTGCGACCCAAATGCTAACCAGCTGGTTGTCTAGTTATCTGTGGCCTGGATACACCGAGGAAGCTTCCAATTTCCACGTTTTGCTGATTGCGCTCATCGCAAATGTGAAGCGTCGAGAGCATCTCGCGACATGGAGTAAGTGGCTCTTTTAGCTATTCCAAACGTATAACTGACCACCTTTAGCGCTCTTCGAGGATCGACCTGCCGACTTTTCTTCACTCTTTCGTCGTCTTTTGTCCATGATGCTCGACCGAACACTTTCCGTTACCATTCGAACACAACTGCTCTGCTTCCTCATCTATGCGTTTCAGAGCCTCGACTGCACTCTTGTGCGCAAAGAATGTGCCTCGCTCGTATCGATTGGTATCTGGCACAACTTGTCAACCGACTCAGCGCGTGAAGCCACTTTCGAGCAAACACCACATCTACGAAAGACTTGGAAGGCCGCGCATAAACGATATGACGCTGCTGATGAGCCGAACCAGGCGCGATTGCGGTTTGAGCGAGCATGGCTTTACACACTCCTATTGGACTTCTTGGGCCAGCTCTACACAGAAAACAGCAAAGCTGGTGGGTTCATTCCTTGACTTTCGTTCGACGGTCTGCGACAGCAACTGACAGCACTATAGACCAAGTTCTGTATTGTGAAAGATTCACTGAATTTCTTATTGATCTTCAAAGTCAGCTTCCAACAAGACGTTATGTCAATACCTTAATCCAGGATCTTCACATAGTATCTGCTATGCGACTGTCACCAATGTTTAATGATGAGGAGAACACTCTCCTCCGCGACCTCCATGCCCTGCTTTCTCATTTTACTTTCTTCGATATCAATGATCAGACAGGTACTCAGTATAGCATAACGGAGGCATACGATAAGCATTGCGCATCACTTGGAAAGCTGCAGCGTATTGCTTTGAAACACTTCAGGGAAAAGTTGACCGTATTGGCTCTGTCTAACTACGGTGCTGTCGACCAAAGGCAAGAGTTGGAGGCCCTGCTTGATCCACTGACAGACGAAGAGCTTTTGAACCTGGTTTCGTTGCTTGGTTTCCGGACCTCCTATCCCGAAAGCTTGAGTCTTGTCGTCGACCGCAAGTTGGCGCTTGAAGTACTCCTATCCAAATATGAGCGCAGAAAAACATTTCAGGAGGCGGCTCGGGATATGAGTCTGACGCCAACGGAAGATACTCTCTTCGATAACAGTTTTCAGCAGGCAGAGACATACGATGGATCACATCCAATGGCTTTGCCCAAGTTAAACCTCCAATATCTTTCTGTAGGCGACTTTCTGTGGCGGGCGCTTGTCCTGTATCGATGCGAGTCTTTCTACGGGGTTCGTAAAGACATCGAGACCGCCTTACGACGGCTACGTCCAGAGTCAAAGCGAACAGAAGAGACCAACTTTGGCGGTTTCTCGAAGATGGCGATGCCAATCTCGAAGCCGGCTATTCTTGAAGTCGTGCCGCCACTAGTTGGAGACGACAAGCCGTCAATGGTGCGTGCTGAAGTATCGTTTGATGTTCGACGACTCGGTGAGGGTGTTCGCAGAGAGTGGGATTCTCTTCGACAAGATGACGTCGTTTTCCTCCTTGCAGTTGAGCCACCGCCTACCAACTCGGCCAGTAACGGAGGAGAAGCCACGTCTGAGTCTGAACGACTAGGTGTGGTCACTGTGCGGACTGCTCAGGTTCATCAGATCACAGACGACAAGGGTCGTCACGTTCGAGATGGTACTGGCAATTTTGACCAAAAGCGTCGCATCCAACTCAAGCTGGACCCTCTTGCTTATAGCAAGGATGCTGAGCGGACAGCGGCTGGCAAGGTTGATGTTTATGGCAAGGTCAATCTGTTGCTCAGAAGAGGCAGACGGGAGAACAACTTTAAACCTGTGCTGGAATCTATTCGAAGCCTGGTGTTGTCTGATGTTCCGTTGCCGAAGTGGCTCCACGAGGTGTTCCTCGGCTATGGAGATCCTGCGGGAGCTATCTACAAGAACCTACCAAATCGTGAACGCAAGGTGGACTTCCGGGACACTTTTCTTGACTGGCAACATCTTACAGAGAGTCTGCCTGGCAAGATTATCGATCCAGGCGACGAGGTGTCTGGTAGCTTTGGACCCCCTTACGTTCTGGAGTCCGTCGAGAAGCAAGAGGAACCCCAGGGCGCCAAACCCTCCAAGAAGCGACGTAGAGATGCCAACCCTGCGCTCATATCTGATATCGAGACCTTGAAGGTGTCAAGTTACAAGCCACCCAACACCGGGCCCTACCCAATCGACAACCCCAGGCTCAATTCAGTCCGTTTTACCCCGGCTCAGATCGAAGCTATCACATCAGGTACTCAACCTGGACTCACGGTCATCGTTGGACCACCCGGCACAGGCAAAACGGATGTTGCTACACAGGTCATTAACAATATCTACCACAATTATCCCGAGCAGAAGACACTGCTGCTTGCGCATAGTAACCAAGCCCTTAACCAACTATTTGCCAAAATTGTTGCTCTTGATATTGACGAACGCCATTTGTTGCGTCTTGGACACGGCGAAGAGGAGCTCGACACGGAAGGAAACTTCAGCAAGCATGGCCGCGTCGATTCCTTTCTCGAAAACCGAGATCGTTATCTTCTCGAAGTGAGAAAACTGGCCACCAGCCTTGGCGCCCCTGGTGCACACGAGAATTCGGCTGAGACAGCTGGTTACTTCAACACTGTTTATGTTATTCCTGCATGGAATAAGTTCCAGCACGTCATTAATGCCGATGCTTCAACTGCCACCGATGTTGTGGAAGCCTTCCCTTTTCATGCTTACTTCTCTGATGCCCCCCAACCCCTTTTCCCGCCTGAGGGAAGCAAGGATCAAGTCGTAGATGTTGCAGAGGGCTGCTACCGCCATATATGCAAGATATTCTTGGAACTTGCTGATGCGCTTCCGTTTGAGATTCTCCGACGAGACCGTGATAAGGCAAACTACTTGCTCACCAGCGAGGCACGCATTGTCGCTATGACAACGACGCACGCGGCCATCAGAAGAGGCGAGATTGCATCGCTCGGCTTTCACTATGATAATGTGGTGATGGAGGAGGCTGCTCAAGTGACGGAGATTGAGACATTCTTACCATTGGCGATGCAGAAGCCTCGCAACGGTCAAATGCCACTACAAAGAGTTGTCATGTGCGGTGACCACTTCCAAAACTCACCTGTTATCCAGAGCCTGGCATTCCGTCACTACGCCAATCTGGAGCAGTCACTGTTCGCCAGACTAGTCAGACTTGGCGTTCCTACGATCACTCTTGATCAGCAAGGACGTGCTCGTGGTTCAATCGCGAGTCTCTACCAGTGGCGTTACCCGAATCTGCATAATCTTCCTGATGTTCAAAAGAGTCCCGAGTTCGTCAAGGCCAATGCCGGATTTAAGTACGATTACCAGTTCATCAACGTCCCCGACTACAAAGGCCAGGGAGAGGCTGAGCCAACACCACACTTTATCCAGAACTTAGGCGAGGCCGAGTATGCAGTGGCTATCTTCCAGTACATGCGCCTTCTGGGCTACCCCGCTGAGAAGATTACCATCCTCACGACTTATGCTGGCCAACGGGCTCTTGTGAAGGACGCACTGTCCCATAGATGCGCCCGGAATCCAGTCTTTGGTCTACCAAAGGCTGTTGCTACAGTGGACAAATACCAAGGCGAGCAAAATGACTGTAAGTGAAATACTTTATCTGTTGTAGCCTTTTCCTAAACTAACACTTGTCTTAGATATCATTTTGTCACTTACCCGAACCTCTCGAGTGGGTTATCTGCGTGATGTCCGACGTATGACGGTAGCCCTGTCTCGAGCTCGACTCGGCCTGTACATTCTTGGCCGCCGTGAGGTTTTCGAAGCGTGCCCTGAGCTCCGACCCGCCTTTGACATATTATTGCAAAGACCAGACAAGCTCATGCTGGTAACAGGAGAGCTTTGGCCTACGCAGCGGGAGGTGACCGAGAATCTTACAGCCGTAGAGGGTGAGGTGCCAATGGAAGGTGTCGAGCATCTGGGTCAATATGTCTTTGAGATGACCAACACGAAGATCGAGCAGCTTCAAGCAGAGCAACGAGAAATCCCTGAGACCATAATGGAGGAGGTTGAAGAAGGGGGTTATGGCGACGAGGATGAGGATGAGGATGAGGACGAGGATGAAGACAAAGACCAAGACGTCGAAGCCGACATCTTGGAGGTGCGAGAAGGGGAGTAGAAAGAGATAGCGGCTAAAAGCTATATATCATTTATTGTACTTTTGTACGGCGCAGGGCTACGGGCTGGAAATTGTGTCACATGCGAATCAAAGGCTAGAATCGAAGCACCCAATCTATGTCGAACGCTGAGCCCTCTCCTGAATTAATTACACCATACCATCCGCCCTTCTTTGCCACGATGCATATTGATGTGTTCCTGAAGTGGCCCAACAGGCCTATGGCCATGAAAACGCCGTTGGTCGTTGGGCGCGTAAACTCTGACGTCTCGAACAGAAACAGGAACAGGGATAGGGAGCGAGTGATGTACAATTTTATTGGAACCCACCTGTGCTCATTTTTTCTTCTATGAATTTCAATCATCACTCGTGCGATCAATGTACATCATCTTGCATCATGTGTCAACCTAAGGTTTCCTCAACTTACCTCTCGTCATAGTCAGGTGACCAGGACATGAGGGCTTTGATGAGTGAAGGGTTTGCGATCTGAAGTATATCAGTTTGCGTACTCCTACTTGCAATTTTGAGCACAAGCTTTAACTGAGTCCTGGGATATGACAACAATGACCGTGTGACTGACTGCCTGAGCTGCTCATGGAATAGGTAATGGCCGATAAGAATTGGTCGGGTGGTGTTTGTGATATTGTTCAGTATGACTCCCCTTTTAAAAAATTCTTTTTTCTTTTAATAGCAGATTCTTTTACGATGATGTCTGATAGTTCCATATCGGGTCTCATACTATAGTGATACTCGGTTGAGTAAAGACACTGAAAGTTGTTTGAATATTATGGCGTCTTTATCTTTCACTTCCATGGAATCTTTTTGGAAAAAAAAATAAAAATAGATTACGCTTGCATTATGGAAAATACAGTGCAGCGGATGGGTCTATAGGGCTGATGTTCGGTAAACACGCCTGAAGCCCGGTAAATGCAGTGCCTATTGTATTGGCCATTTCGGCTTACCTTTCTCGGCCTATTTCTTTCTGTTACTAAAAACAACCAAAGAAGAGATATACGCAGTTTCTTCAGTGAAGCTGCAGCCTGCAAGATGACGCCTAGACCAGACCTTGCGGGTTTAATGCTTGTAGAATGCTTATTTTGGCAATACCCAGCCAGGCTTGGTATCTGGCTGCGTGGGGAATCATTGGACAGATTGACTGGGCCGCAAACCAACAGTGAGTGAGTCAGTCTATTTGTTTCTGGAACGAATCAAACGACAGTTGAAGTCAGATAATGACTGCTGGATATTGGTATGAACAGCTGTTTGGGAAGTACACAGACTCCAGATTGCAGACTGCCTCTCACCGGTTTTGTTCAGAAAAGGAGATACAAGGGGGTTGGCAGATTGGGCATCTGTGACAATGACGACTAGTTTCACTCCCTTTCGTTGTTGTTGTTACAGCCCCCTGCTGTGCTTGGAACAAACCCAAAAGTCATCATCTCCAATCCCTCATCATGTCATGCCCTTTTCTATCCGTATCTCAACAGCAAACGCCCACCTCTGGTCAATGCGCGCTTCTATCAGTGTCAGTGTCACTCCACTCCTTTATGTGTGATATACATTAAGTACCTAGGTATTGTTGTCGCCTTGACGTTTGGCTTGAGTCGTGCGTATGCTAGGTATAGCATGTTCAACTACCACCATTTCGGACGCCCCGTCAGATGCTTGCTATCCAGGGAGCACTGCTGCCTTGCCCTTTTTATATCATAGCCGGCTATACTACAGAGACTGAAGTGAGTCAGTGAGAACCGAGTAGACGCAGCACAGACAAACCGGCACCGCGGGTCGAGTATCCGAGCATCTTTGTCCTTGCTAGCTTGACTGAAAAATGGAAGGGTATCGTTGATATTAGATATGAGTTCTCCGAACTCCTTACTCAAAATACGCACTCAAGAAGCTACTCATCAGGTTGCAAGCGTCTTTGGTTTCTGTTAAGAGATAGCAATCCCTGTGTGGAATTATTGACTCACAAACGTTTGCGCTGGATGCTGGAATTACATAGGGAGTGCCTCGCATCAGAGCTACTAACAAATGCAATGCGTAAGGTATGCAGCATCGCATGTGATTAATCAAAGGTATACACAATGAGTGTGGCACCAAAATCAGGAGGCAAGCGACAGCAATCAAGTGCTTTGAATACGAGTGTATTGTGCACTGATATGCCCCTGATTATGTGTGATCCTCTTCTAGGTACGTGTAAAAGAGCACCTATGCTAGGTATGCTATTAATGATTTGCCTCAACTCAACTGTATTCGCATGTTCTGTCATGTCTCAAACTATCGAGATTTATTAGACCCAGACCCAGATCAAGCAAGACTGGGACCTCAGTAACAGTTTATCGCCTTAGCGTGCCCTCGCCCGCGGGGGATTGACGTAGTGGTCTTTGTGGGCGCATGAGCGAATGAATGGAGAAATTAGCTAAATTAGACGGCGGTGGCCAGGTTAACCAACCAACGAGAGACTCGATGTTTGGCCTTGTGTGCTCTGTGCTTTTAGGTTGGACTTTTAGCCTCTCTGCCTAAGAGACCGAGGGGGCAGAAAAAAAAGAAAAAAAAGAGCGTGCAAGACAGTGTTTAGCGAGCTCTTGACACTCACTGACACTGTATACGCAGCCTGAAAGCTCTCTACTGACAATAGACTCAGTGGCGCTGTTGACAGTGATTACAGGCACTTCGGCCTGATTTTGTAAGCCCTCAAACCCCCGGCGCGTGGCTTCAAAAATCACAGTGTGTAGAACTCAAATCTTGGTCTCGGAGAAAGCCCTGCTCCTCGCCCCTTCCCGTCCGTCCTTATCATAGCCTTCTGCCCAAATTTTTTTGCCGGCTTCTTCTAAAATCCTCACCAATTCAACCTCCCTGGTCCGGTGGAAAATATTCTAACCCGACCCTGTTCCATTTGCATCAGCATTGGATCCCGTCCTGTGTTAATATCATCACAGAGACTATCTCCCCTCTATTCTTTCTTCAGTCGCTGCCACGCAGGATCGTAGCTTGTCTCAGACTACCTACGGTCGACTTCATTGTTGGTACGACTTCACTCCTTGTTCGTCTGTGATCCTTTCGATTCGGCATATCTCGACCTCTCTTCGAGCCGCCATTCGAACTTACCGTCGCTTCTTTTCAACTTCGAGACCTTGGTGCTTATTTTTTTTTTCCATTAAAGGGAATCGACTTGTGCGTCTTGTTCGTCGCCGAGTTCTGTTGCCCCGCTGCAGCTTCGAATTATTTGATAAGTCCCGGCCCCCGGCGCCATCTATTCCGCTTTCTCCCTCGACGCCCACAAAAAAAAATATATCCAAACACCACCACACTCTCGCATCGCGAACCGGTAACGAATTCTCCTTATGACGTCGCCTGCCAACCAGCAGAACCCCATCCCGGCGAACGACACTCCCGCGACTACGGCTTCTTCGTATGCCTCTGCTGCAAGTGCGCCCAAGAAGTCAGCCCAGGACCCTATAGTCGCAACCGGATCCCACCCTCCCGCGGTGGTTGGAGCTTCGTCTTCGTCGCAGAATGCGAAAGACGCCTCATCGTCTCCTGTGAACGGCAAACCCGCCGTCACCCCCGCTGTCCCTGCTGTCTCTCGCAGCAGCGCTAATATCAACGGTTCCGACCACTCTCGCAAGAGCTCCGTCACCATGGCTGCCAACGGCCCCAATAGCTTCGTCACCAACGGTGGCCCTGTCAGCGGCCCCAAGTCGAACATTCAGTTTGGCTTCGACTCTCCCGCAATGGGCAACAGCACACCTCAGTCCACCAATGCTGCGCCCATCCCTATCCCCGGTGGTGGAAATCCCCGAGTTTCTTCACCTGCTCATTCACCTTCGCCCATTCCCCAGCCCTCTGCGAGCGGCGGCCGACCTCCTTCCGGCCTTCAGCAGGCAGGCGGAACAATGACTTTCGGTAGTCTTGGAAGCGATGGCGAGGTAGGTTCAAACATCCCACCCTGGTATTTATTCTTCGTCCTTTGAATGCTTTGTTGACTCTTGTGTTCTACAGCGCCATATGAGACAGGGCTCAGTCCCTACAAACCCCAACGCACAGCCCGGTGCTCACTTCCGTCGTGAGTCTGGTCACTCAGCGCAAGGCGAAGGTGCTGGCCGAGGAAACTTTCAGCCCCAGGGCGGACGTGGCCGCGGCTACACTCCCCACGGCAACAACTACAACCAGCAAATGGGCTACCCCCCTAACAACCAGTTCCGCAACGGTCCTGGCCAAGGCCGTGGCATGCCACCACCTTTCCAACCCCAGGGACGTGGCATGGGTTACCCGAACTCCCCTCAGCCAGCCCGAAGCCCCGCTCTTGTCCACTCTATCCCTGGTACTCCTAACATGCAGACTGCCAACATGCAGCCCAACATGGCGATGCAAACACCTCCACAGTACCATTACCCGCCTCCCATGGCGCAGCAACATCAACAAGTACAGTACCCCTTTTCTCAAGTCGATACGCACCCTTCAAAAAGCAGCAAGAAGAACAAGCAAAAACGCGGCGACCTGGAAAAGTCGGTCCAGGTCGGTCGCCGGCAGAAGTCGTCACGAGATCTGCAAGAAGACGAGCTCAACCAGCGTCAACGTTTCAGTAAACGTCCAGATCGACCCTCGCGAGAGCAAGATACTAGTAGCGCGCGTGTGTCGTCCTCCGACGATTCCCAAAGACCCCCTCAAGCCCTTTCCTTCCATGATTTGCCCACTCTCGACATGTCGCCTGGAAATGGCATCTTTGAATACGTGCTGACTTGTAAAAACCAGAACTATGGCTACCCACCTGGACCTCAGCAGGTTGATGCCTATGGACGTCCGATGTCGATGCCATATGGCTACAACAACATGCCTTACATGGCTCCCCCTCAGGCTAACTCCCCAGGCTATAACCAGAACTTTGTTACCCCCTACCACCAGCAGAGCCACAGCATGTCTCGGACTCCTTCTCAGCCCGAGAGACCACCCAGCGCCAGCCAGCAAAACACACCTTTGATTGTATCCTCCACCCCTCAGCCTCAACACTCTTCGTTGAAGCCCACCGCAAACAGCTTTGTTAAGGTGCCTAAGAAGAGCGCCGCCATCCAGATCAAGAACGCTGCTGGTGAGATTATTGACACATCTACCTTCAAAGCTCCTTCTTCCCCTGCCCCAAGCATTCAGCAGTCCAAGACGCCTCCTGTGGTTGCTTCATCGGCTACCCCTCCTCCTAAGCCCGCTACGCCTTCCCATAGCCGCACTGATAGCCATGCTGCTCCCAAGACTGCCAAGCAAATTCAGGATGAACTTAAGGAGAAGATCAAGCAAGCTACTCAGGCACCTCCCAAGGAGGACAAGCCTAAGGAGGATGACAAGGCCAAGGCTGCTGAGCAGCCCCAGACAAAGACTGAAGATAAGCCAGTGGATCAGACTGAGGCTAAGGCTGCCGAAACCAAGGATGAGCCCAGCCCCGTTGCCAAGGTCGAATCTGAAACCAAGCCCGAGCCCGAGGTGAAGGCCCCCGAGCCCGCTGCCAAGGTCGAGGAGCCCAAGAAAGAAGAGCCCAAGAAGGAGGAGCCCGAGAAGACTGCTGAACCTGCAAAGGACGACGGCCCTGATGAGGAAGAGATCGAGCGCATGATCCGTGAGATGGAAGAGGAAGATGCTCGCCGTGAGAAGGCCGAAGAAGAGCACCGCAAGAAGCGTGAGGCTGAGAAGGCTGCTGCCAAGGCCCAGGCTGATAAGGATGCGGTTAAGAATGCTGCTGAAGCCGACCAAAAGCTCCGAGAACAGGAGCGAGAGATGGAGCGTCTCGAGGAAGAGAAGGAGAAGCGACGGCAACAGGCTGAGGCATCTGGCGCCCCTGCCCCTTCGATCGCCGAGCTCCTTTCCAAGGCACGAGCCGGCGAGGCTCCTGAGTCTTCCAAGGTCGAGTCTGTCACAGACAAGCTTGCTAGCATGAACATCGGTGACAAGACTGCTGAATCTGCCGGACCTAAGCTCGAGAAGCGCACGACAAAGCCTGCCGCTCTCAACCTAGCACATCTCAGCACCAAGCCTGTAGAGCCTGCCCAGCCCAGCGCTGCTCTTCAGTCGCTCAAGTCGGCTCGTTTCCTCAAGGTCATTGAGCAGGACATTTATCCTGAAGGCATCAAGTCACCCAACCCTGCTCTCAACGCGGCGGTCCAAAAGAAGGGCAAGACCTTCAAGTACGATGCCAACTTCTTGTTGCAGTTTCAGAAGGTCTTCACCGAACAGCCTTCTCTCGAATTTCATAACCAAGTCAAGTCTCTCATCGGCGATGAGCGTTCCAGGACCAACACTCCTGGTGGCTCTGGTCGAAATCCCTCTGGCCGCAACACTGGAGGAGGTATGGCTGGCGGTCCTGGCTTCGGTATGGGCGTTTTCCAGGCCCCTACTTCTCGTGCACCCGTTGGCCCTGGCACTAGCTCCGATGAGCGCTTCAAGCTCTCTACCAACCCTCGAGGTGGAATCTCCATGCCCCGCACCGGCAGTGGCTTCCCTACTGGAGGCTCACGAAACAATGCTTCGTTCAACTCTCCGAGCCGTGGTTCTAACCGCAACACTCGCGGTTCTCGTCGTGGAGGTGATCAAGCCAAGGATGCTCAGGCTGCTAAGATCATGCCTCTGACTGCTGGCCAAGAGCTCAAGCCCATTGCCATAACTTCAAATGGATGGAAGCCTACGAGTATCGGCAAGGGCCCCTCGGCACCTAGTGCTGCTACTGCCTCTGGTCTCCTCGAGCCTGAAATGGTTCAACGAAAGGTCAAGGCTGCGCTCAACAAGATGACGCCCGAAAAGTTCGACAAGATCGCAGACCAGATCTTGCTCATTGCCTCGCAATCCAAGGAGGAAACCGATGGTCGCACTCTTCGACAAGTCATTCAACTTACATTCGAGAAGGCCACCGATGAGGCTCACTGGGCTTCTATGTATGCCAAGTTCTGCAAACGCATGCTCGAGACCATGAGCCCTGAGGTCCGCGATGATCGTATCAAGGATAGAAATGGCCAGATCGTCAGCGGCGGCAACTTGTTCCGCAAGTATCTTCTTAACAGATGTCAAGAAGAGTTCGAGCGTGGCTGGGCTGTCAACCTACCCGACAAGCCCGACGAGAAGGACGACGGCAAGAAGACTGGCGAGGCTGCGCTCTTATCAGATGAGTATTACGCTGCTGCCGCTGCCAAGCGACGCGGTCTTGGTCTCGTTCAGTTCATCGGTGAACTGTACAAGCTCGGCATGCTTACTGAGCGTATCATGCACGAGTGTGTGCAGAAACTCGTCGACTATAAGGGAGTTCCCGATGAGGCTGAAATTGAGTCGCTCAGCAAGCTGCTCCGGACCATCGGTGCCAACCTCGATAGTACCGAGAAGGGTCGCCCCATGATGGACGCCTACTTCCACCGTATTCAGACCATGATGGATCTCCCCGAACTTCCTAGCCGACTCCAGTTCATGCTGCTGGATGTTATTGATCTTCGCCGGGCCAACTGGGTTTCCAAGGAAACCAACAAGGGACCCAAGACTCTCGACGAGGTTCGAGCTGAAGCCGAGGCTGCTCAGGCTGCCAAGGCTCAGGAATCTGCTCGCAGCAACCAGCGAGGTGGCGGTCGCCCTCCTGCTGGACGCGGTGATGCTCGCAACTTCTCTGGAGGTTACGTCCAGCAGAACAGCAACCAGGTTGGTATGGACGATCTGCGCCGTCTGAAGGGTTCTGCGAACCGAACCTCAAGCGGTAACATCTCTCTGGGCCCCGCTTCCATGCTGTCTTCTCGCAGCAACAGCGGAAGACGTGGGCCTATGCCTGGCGGCTTCCTGGGTCCTCGTGAGGATTCTACTGCTTCTTCACGAAGTGGCACGCCTACTACCCGAGAGAACACTTCTCACTCTAACGCATTCAGGTAAGTTTCATTCTTCTTGTCTCTACCAAAGTCCTGTCAGCTAACGTTCCATTTCTAGCCTCCTTGCCAACATGGATAGCGATCACCCGGCTTCCCCCCCGTCTACTTCTGCCTCCCCTGCGATGTCGAAGGCTGTCACCGCTGACAATGACAAGAAAGAGAGCGAGTAAAAGTATTCTTCTTCCTTCGGTGTCTTGCATTTCGGCAGAATAGACTAGGCGGGGTTGTGTTTTCTTGCATTTACAGGCTTTTTCACCAGTCGTGTCACAAAAGTTGATCACTGTTTTTTATTTCCAGAACTCATGATACCTTGCCCATAGACAGACGGATATGGCACCTCCCACCGTGTGAGGCCAGCCTTGTTTCAGATTGGGGGAACTCTTTCATCCTTTCGCTCATTACCACCTACCCCAGGCCCTTTCTGAGCATGCTTCGAGTGTGTTTCAGTTCTTTAATGTTGTGGAGGATTTCGGTTCAAGGGCTCAAGATGATCTTAACGTCGTCGCTTGCCAGCATGTCGCTGGCTGCTATATCTTCATGAGTGGCTTGCGAAAAAAAGGGGAGGTATTGATGGTAAGGAGCGTCACGGTGGTTATCCCGTAACTATCTTATACATACGTTACGGAGACAGGTGGCGGAGGTGGTGTTAAGGAATATGCGGTTGAATTTTATGCGGAATCAATGAGCCAGAACGAAACGAAAGGATGGAGTGGAATGGAAAGGAAAGGATTCATTCAGTGTATTCTGCCCCGTTTCAGCCTGGTCGTTCAGGTGGACAGCTTATGGCGATGCTTACGCCCTATCGCTGGCCGTAGATGGCACTATTTGATGATACAGGTCATGATGAGACAGGAAAGGATTCACAAAACAAGACCATGATTGATGATGACGACAGGGCTCTCTTTTACTTCGCCCCGTGGGCATATGCATTTGTGTGCCAAGAAGGAGGGCAGGGTCAATAGTGGCTCTGTCACTTGGTGTCATGTATAGGGGCGTTCGGCCTGGTCGAGCTTCGATGAAGGGGTCTTAACGATGGTCGTGCTGTATATCATCTAATTTTGAAGGAGCATGGACTAGTGGCAGGAAAACTTTTACATATATGTTCAAAGCTCGTTGTGCCTAACATGTGAAACCTTATTGGTGGATGAATGCTCAAGGAGACTTATCGCTGTGATGTATGTCGAAACTTTTGCTTCCACTGATGATTATTACTATCTGCTTTATGCTGTTGAACTATGAAGGAATATGATCGTACCCTGCTTTCCAGAGAACGCCCAGAACGCCGTTGAGACTCGCTCTTCCGCTTGTCTAAGCCCTTCCTTCATTATAGACTGATTTGAGAACTGCCAATCCCCATGCTCTTCTCACACGAAACTCACTCTCATACAAACATTACACGCTCAAGACGCCACTATCCCTGATACCTGATATCTGTTGTCCATTTCCAACTTCTCAATGCACTCATACACATGCTTTCGAGCCTCAACATCATTCTATGTCATAGGCTTGAAGCCCAACTTGGTGAATAGAGTATCCATGGCTACCCATTGTCGTCCGCACTTATCGAGATACTTGTCAACAACGCCCTTGACATTCCCGAAGCGCACGCGATTGTGTTCAGCCAGTGCCAGTATGTTTTCCCGGTCTTGCCTGGAAATTTCGGTGGCTGTAGCCTTGGTCTTTGCCTTGTCTACATCCCAGAGGCTGGCGAAATAGAGAAGCTGGGTATATATTGCCTTTTCGGTATATTCGTAGCGCATTCGACCAAGGCAGTCTCGTGCAAGTCCCTTAGGTCCAAGGCAACGAGAGCCGTAGACACTCATTTGACGTGTACGGTTACCGCATTGACTATCGTCGCAGACCAGCCAGCCCTCGTAGTATCGGCTTGTCTGAGTACGTATAGCGTGCTCCATCTGGGCCACGATCGAGAGCGTAGATATAGAAGTGCCACAAGAGCTGCAGTTGACACCCGATTGAGACACTTGATCGAGGGAGGCAGCAAGCCCTTCAAATGCGAATGACGTCTTGCACTTTCGACAACGCAGAGATAGGCGAGCACAATCACCGAAGCGGACGTCGTCGGGAATCTGAGAGTCTAAGGGATGTATCTCAAGGTCATTGCTGGAGCTGTTCTGCTGCGTCTGGAACGAACTGTAACGTTTGATGTCAAGACCAAGGTGCTCCGCCAGCTGTGCGGTCGATGTACCAACAATGTTTGCACAGAGACGCTCAACAGGTGGGAAAATTTGCTTGCCGATGTACCACTCTACGTCAGGGAGTAGAGTAGAGTCTGCCTTGAGGTCGCCGGGAGTATAGGCTCGCTTGGGAGCAGGCTCGGAGCTCTTACTGTCACCCGTGATCACGTACGCAATAACATCACCCTTGCGAACTGTCTTGCCCTTTGCCATCTCACGGAGAGCGACCTGAACCTGGGGCATAGAGTTGGAGTCGGGGTAATCCTTGGGCGCTTTTCCAAGTTGTGTATGGATGATGTATTTCTGGACAGGAATACTCTGCTCTCGCATTTTGCCGGCAATCTCGCTCAGGTATTCGTGAATTCTGGCGATGGAGACCTCGGTGTCATCACCAGAAAGAATCTCGTTCAGAAGGTGCTGGGAGATCTCCTTGGACAGGGCACAATATTCTCGACGCTTCATATCGAGACCCTTAACTTCCATCTTCTCAACAAACTTCCCGTCGTTCTCTACGAGGTTGATGGCAGCGTACTTCTTTTTGGCCTGGAGCAATATGCGACGGAAGACGTTGTCGATATCAATCTCGAGTAGATTGTATTGCTTGTTGACGGCTTCCTTGAAAGTGTGGCCGACCTTGAATGCGTCGGCAACATTGTCCACGTTGGCATTGATCATGACCGAGTCAGTATCTCCGTAAATAACCTGCAGAGAATTGCTCTCGGCAAGCTCCTTGGTGCTGCGAAGAATCTCACGACCCTTAAAAGTTGTCAAGACGGCCAAAGGTCGAGCGTAGAATCGCGACTTGGTGTAACCCAAGCATCCATACATAGAGTTGGCAGTGAGCTTCAGGGCAAGCTGCTTGATGTCCCATGTGGCCAGTTCTTCCGGTGTCGCCTTCTTGTCCTTCATGAGATTCTTGACTTGTTTACGGCGACTGACAAGAGTGGCAATGAGCATGGGAAGGATACCCTGATCTTGTTGCGTAGGCACCTCAGGGACTTCATCCTCATCATCCTTCTGTAAGCGTGGTTAGTCTGGGACCTGACCCTAATATGTTTAGGAAACTTACCACAGCTGGCCTGTCCACCGTCGTGAAACATATGTTAAACTCTTGGATAATAGACGGGTAAAGAGAGTTGAAGTCCATGACAAGCACGAACTTGTCGTATAGACCTTTCTCTGGCTCAAAGACCAGACCGCCCTTGTACTTATCCTTCTTCTTTCCTTCAACTCCGTCCTCCTCGCGTTGTGCTTCTTCAGCGCGTTGGCGGCTGCGGAACGTCTGCTTGTCGGGGCAGATGTACTTTTTGCGGTAGAACTCATGGAGTAGAATGTATTCGTTACGTTCTGCACGAGTTCCGGTTAAAGTTCGAGCCCATGAGTTTCCTGCTAAGTTGGTGAGAACCTTGGTTAGGGGCAGCATCTGCACACCTAGCGCCAGGGCTGCAATGTAGTGCGTATCTGCCTCCATATGAGTGATGTAGTCTAGAAGGCCTTGTTTCTCCTTGGCCCATGTCTTCAGAGCAACTTCATTGTCAAATTCACGGCGTCGATTATCTCCTGAAAGGTACAGGCTACACATCTCTGTCAGACTCCACGACTGACACTTGAGCATGACCGACTTTCCAGCATCATTGGCAAGATCACACATGAGACGCCCCGAAAGAATCTGGCGCTCAGCAAAAACATTGCCGCCTGTCTTTCCAATCGAGGATGGCCACTGTGTACGGCGGAGCCTGCCTAGTCTAGACCATCCAGGAATCTTCTTCTCATGAAGACGGTTGAGAAGCACGCTGTAGTCCACGCCCTCCAACTGATGCCCAAGAATCACATCTGGGTCTGCAACATCAACCTGAGCCAAGAAGAAAGCGAGAATGTCGGCTTCTTGCTTCTTTAAAACAATCAAGCCACGGTTCCTCTTCTTTGCAACTTGGTCAAAGCCCATAGGGAATGCTTGACCACATGGGCGGATAACAGTGAAAGTTCGGCACGGTAGTTTCTCTGCAGGTGTGGTGTCGCTGAGGGATACCTTCTCGTATATTCTTGCACTGATGGCCAGAATCTCTTGCTTGTTGTCCTTTTCATTGAAAGTAGTCCGTAGTGAGACGCTCATAAGAGTCAGGGGAGGTGCATCAAGGTTGTCAGATTCGCTCAGCACAGATACCATGTTGGGGTGGTCGGCCAGGACCTCGAGTTTGCAGTGGGAGGCGTTCTTGAGCTTGTCGAAGTCGGCATCCTCAATTTTGAGCCAACAGGGGCCCATGATGTTCTTCCAGAGAACAAATTGCTCAAAGAGAGCAGTGTTGCTGCCAAAGACGTGAGAATAGGTCTCGCCGTGTCTGTCGGGGTTGACTTCTGGTTCTAAAATGGATGTTAGCTAACTCAAGGTGACTTCTAGCAAAAGTTGAGGCTCACTAGTATATGGGTATAGCAGCTTCATGTATTGGGCTTCTTTAGGAACATCGCGAAGTTCGAAGGCATATTTTCTCGTACAAGCCTTGATCTTGTACATGCCCACGTTCATCTTGGTCATCAATGTATCGATTTCGTCATAAACGTGCATCATCTCAACCTCTTCACCTGTCTCCTCACCATCTTGTAGGCGATGCTCGCGAGGCAAGAAGTAAAGTTTCCTCAGGATATTATCGACTTTGACGAAGCAGCTCACGTACGACCTTGTCTTCTTGTTAAGAACTTTGCCGAATAGACAGAGGTTGCCGTTGACCTCAGTGTAATCTGTCCAGAAGAAGTTCAAGCTACCGTCTTCCTCAATGGCATCCTTGTAGTCAATCTTGCCAATAGTCTTTGCTTCTGACGGGGAGCTTGAGACAACATTCAATCTCTCGGTAAGAGCATTCCATGAGGTGGAGTCGACTTGAGCACCATTAGCCTTGACAGGAGAGGAGCTTGCGAGTGCAGGATAAGATTCTGCTTTTAGTATCTTCTTGATCGGCCGTGAACTCGCCAGATTGACACTGGCCGTAGCGATTGCGCCGGCGTGGGCAACCTCCATCATGTCTTCGTCATCATCCTCGTTTGGCTCCTGCTTCACCTGGGCCTTTCTCTGTGCGACCTTTGCAGCGGGTGAAGAGGGCGCCGGGTCGCTCATGGGTACATCGGCAGTTTCCAAGAGATCGTCATCGCCGGGAGGGAAGAAGCCATCATCGTCGTTTACAGCGGGTGCCGGAGGGGATGACATCCGGGTATCAAAAGTCTTCTTCTTCTTGGGAATGGGCTCAGGGGCAGGCGAAAGTGCCCTTGCTTTGCGACGGCCGCCAGATCTTTCGACTCTGGAAATATGAGGAGCAGGTGCTGGAATGTTGCTGTCGACCTCGCCGAGTAGATTTGAAAGAAAGTCGTCATCCGCTTTTGTCTTGACAACCTGTGATCGCAATTAGACCATTACTCTAAGACCGCGTGAGCAAAACTATGTACCTTGGGCTTTGACTGTTTCCTGCTGACATCCTTAAAGAATTCGCTGATATCTTGATCATTGGCATCTCGTTTGGCTTGCTCCTCCTGGCGGTTCTTCTTGGCTATATTGCTGGTAAGTATGCGAGAGATCATGTAGGATACAGGTAGTTGGACTGACCAGTCTTGCTGGGCCGCCCACGAACGGTGGCCTCTTCTTCGCTCTGGGAATCATAGGCTTGTACTTGATCCCAGTCTTCACGGCCGTCATCTGCGTAACCTTCGCCATTGTCGTCGACCACAAAGTCGTCCTGGTTTAATCTTTCTCTAACAACCTTCTTGTATCCATCTTCGTCAACTTCGTCGTATAGGTTGTCGACGTCGGCGACTTTGTAGGTATCGAAGGCTTTCTTGCCGGACTCGCGAAGGGCCTTGAGCTCAGCGAGCCGAGCCCTGTGAGACATGACGAGAGTGGTGTTTAAGCCGATGGCATATCAAGGAAATAATTGAACGAGGTTCGAGGTTTTAATCTGCTGTTTGACGTTTATCTTGCTCTTGAGATGGGGCGTAGTGTATGTAGATGTCAATATCGAGATTGGAGTTGGTGGAGGGGACTGTACTCGGTCCCCTGGTAACCAGCGCTGCTCATTTAGAAAAGTGGTCAGGGCAGACGCGTTAAGGGCGCGTTGTCTGTCGTGTTTCCCCGTGTCAACGGCGGGGCCACACCTAAAGTGCCTTTGTCGCGAAAGCAGCCAATGGGTGCTACGAGATAGGCGTTGGAAGACGCTGAAGTACCCTCGCGCTGTAGGTACTTTGCAATGCATAAAGGGCTCTTGCATAAAGTTATCTATGCCAAAATGGGTTAGTGTCTTCTCTACCAAGACGCGACCTTTCACTTTACGCGACTTGATTAATGTTAGTACCATGCTTGAGAGTCACTTACAACATCCACTTCTCTGTGCTGGGTTGCACAGTCAGATAGATACCAACCCGAGCTTAGTCTCCTCATCCGCTCAGTTTCTCTTAGACATCGAGTGTTAATGTATGTTAGTCTATTTTTAGCAACGGTATCATACATATTCCTTTGGCGCCCAACTACTCCTACTTGTGGTTCTCTTCACACCGGCCGGAAAGTGCTGACCATCGTGGCAGTTAATCATGAAATCCGGAGTCAAAACGCTCCTTCTGCTGCCAGAGCCACAAGAGCTTCAACCTTTTCTGTTCATCCTATAGTGTCTACACCTTCGTTCGACTCACATCAAACACCCAATTGATGATAGTCGACTCTTTCTCCCCACATTATCCATAACCCGCTGCCGTAGCCATACTTACAACATGCCCAGTAGCATCTTCGATGCCTGGCGGGCGAAACTGAAGAGAAGATTCGACGTTCTGCCTGTTTCACCTACGTCGCCTGCGTCTCCTGGGTCATCTGAGTCTGGGTCCCATATCAAATCTAGCAGCTAGAGACTGCCACTCAGTCACCGCAGAGCTCGTGTCGACAAATCTAAGGAACTTGGCGGCAATGATAACAGGAAAGGTAATGACGTATCTTCAAACGCCAACCGCGGGAGGTCGCCGTCTCAGAATTCATCGTCTTCCCATATTGCGCGATGGTTGATGCCGAAACGGCGGAAGACTACCTCAACTTCTACAAGATTGAAGTCCTTGGCCGTTTGTAGCATTGCGGGGGTTCCAAACCTTCTTAAAACAGGTCAGCAGATTCACCGTTCCCCTCTCTAACTGCGTTAATGATCTCTTACGCTGTTCCAGCTGTAGACTGTTCTCATCCCAATGATGACCTCAGCGATGCATATTACTATGCCAAAGAAAGGTGGACTTGTCAGGGAAGCTCTTCGTCAAGTAACTATACGACATTGCCATACGGATCTCGCGTCGCCGATACTGAGTCATCCCGAACAACAGCGCATAACTCAGAACCAGAGGTGCCTATGCCCTTGATTGAGAAAAATCCACCTCAGCTTGGTCCTCTTCCTGACCTGTCCCACTGCAATCTGGAAAGATCGTCGACTTTACGAGCCTGTATAGAGAAGCCATCGGATGATTTTGATGTTAAACACACATCCTTATGCCATTTCGCAAAGACTGACACATGCCAGCGTGAGCCTATTCAACCAAGAATACTGGCACAGTCATATACTTCTCGGTCCAAACCCTCGTCGGCTGCTATTCCAAACTTACTTGAACGCAGGAAAAGGAAGAAAAGTAGGTCGTCGGCATATCATGACATGATCTCTCGCCTTACGAATAACGAACCTCTTCGCTGTGGGTGCGAGCCCAGAGATGGCCCTCTTTGTGCTTCAAATCACCATGCTTCTGCTCCCGACAAGTCTTCGAGTGTCGAAGACGTTAAGCAAAGCATAGAACAGGAGTCACTGTCGCGGTCTACCTCTATCACAACTATCCAGTTGCCCCCAAATGTGCTCGAAAAGTCGGCTCTGTCTGAAGAAGAATGCCTCATCTTGACCATGGCACAACCCATAGCAAAACCAGCTACTCGAATGCAGCTTTCAGACCGATACTCTAGCCTGGACAGCACTTTAATACATTCAGTAGCGGCTGAATGAGTAATGGGCCGTGCCGCCGTGGGATTTATTGAGTCGTGTTGCGGCGTTCACGAGGCCAGTTCGCTGCATCGATAGGGCCTCCCAAATAAGTTGATTACGGGTGTTAGTATTGGAGGGAAAGATCTTTTACTTACAGCAGAGGTTACGGTTTTATCCTCAGTCGAGACTAGAGTAACTAGAAAATCGATGCAGTACTAAGAATGCAGAGCTTCCATCCTTCCATTTTGTAATTTACTGAATCATGGGCCCATAGGACCAAGAGCCTACTTGATGCTACAATCACCAGTCAAAGGTCTGACATTGTGCAACAAAGATTCATATAAAGTATCTTGTAATTAAAGATTGCCTTTAAAGTATTGTACAAAGTCTTTCACTTGTTAGATAAGAGTAAAAGACTGTTGTGAGACTAACGATCTTATATCCACGTATGTTACGATGATAGTTTTTGATATATCAGAGTCCTGGTCTGAAACTTTACCATTTGATGCGAAGTAACTAGGAATACAGAGATTTTGAATTCAAGGAGCTGCCGTCGCCCACAGAAACGCCATTTTATACACCGTGCTATCCGTCCATCATTTGCATCCAAATATCGTACATACATTATTTTTGTTTTACACCAGCAGTACATGTCAAACCATCATTTGACCAATTTAACCGCTCGACCGAACAATCATATCGGGGGTTGTTGGCAACCGCAGTACCACCATTTCCTCAGGAATATCTCCTATCTTGATTCCTGTCTTCACGCCTGGGGGCCCGTTCGGGTTTGATAGCCTCCCAAGGTACACTGGCGCGCCTATCGGCTCGATATCTGGGAATGCCAGACTCATTAGACTCGGCGCGACGCCTATCGGCTCTGTCCTTGTCATCGCGGCCATAACTGTTGCGTCGGCCATCGTTGCGCCATGGCCTGTTGTCACTTCTGCGATCGTCGTCACGAACTAGGGTCCGACCATCGGCCCGCGATCCATAGTCTTCGTTGTATCTCGGCGGCTTTCCTGCCTGAGTAGTATCCCAGAAGGATCCCATCCCCTCGTTGTATTCCATCATATCCTCATCAGCCCTGCCACGGCCTAAAGTCTTGCGAAGGTTGGGCTCCGTATCCTCGCGGTTGGCGAAGAAGGCCTGGATCTCGCGGTTGATGCGACCACCGATTGGCCGGATCCTCTCAAGATCTTCCTCCGGGAGCATCTCCTGCTGGAGAACCTTGTTGAAGGACCCATACATGATACGCGCGAGGGCGATGGCCTCGCGTTGCTCGTTGTAAAGCTTCGCCTTTCCGTCCCCTGCCTTGGCCTTGACATCTTTGAAGAGGTGATCGTGCAGTCTGCGGTAGGGAACCCACAAACGATCGAGCGCATTGGTGATCTGGATGCCGTAGTCGCGCTTGGCGCCAGCCACATCGCCCTCGTTCGCACGGGCGCGAAGGTGATAATGATGGTTCTGGGCGACGTTAAGGTAGAGCCGCATGGTAAGAGCGTCAGGGACTTCAAGGCGCTCCACCATGCTGTCGAGGGCGCGATCAGCATGCTTGAGAACGTTCTGGTTGATGTTGTCGCGATCACAGGTCTCCATGGCCATATGGTAGATGCGTGGGTTGATGATTTCTGTCGGAACTATACTGAGAATCTCAGTGGCATGAGCACTTGCTTTAGCTAACTTGAGTAAACCAAAGAGGCGCAACCAACAGCCCATATCAGGCTCGAGACCGTATTCGCGGACAAGAAAGTTCCAGTACTTGATGCCAAGGCTGCTCATTCTCGTCTGGAATACAACGTTCAGCAGTAAGGAGAGGGTGTTGTTGGCAGGAGTGACAAAGAGGCCATGCCCATCCTTTTTGGCCACTTCACCTGTGCGAGGGTTCTTCTTGCGAACCTCCTCGGCTGAGGCTTCCTGGACCTTGGCCAAATTTGGTACGTTCATGGTCTGTTCAACAAGATCGAGAATTTCCTTTTTTTCCTCTCGGCTTGGGGACAAGAGCAACATGCGACCCATGCAGCAAACAAGGTCTTCGTCAATAACCAACCGGCCTTTCCGCCATTTGCTGATGACCTCTTCCCAGATGGCTCTTCCACGCTTGATAGTGCTATTAAAATTGAACTCCTTCTGCTCCTGCGTCAAGTCCTTAATGTCGCCAAGGGTGTTATGTCGCAAAGCGTCAAGAATAGTCGTATAAGTGTAGCAAGTAGGAGCGCGCGTCGACTCATTGACAGTGTCGAGAAGAGCAAACATGGAATCTAGATCGTTTGCTCGGTTGCACACATTGAGCACTGCATTTAGGTGTGTGATGTTTGCCTCGATACGGGGGTCCTTCAGAAGGGTATGGTAGTGCTTCACTGCCTCGGCGACTGCAAGTTTAGGGTGTTCCGACTTGGCGAGACCACGGAACAAGATTGTATATGTCGCGGCGTTGGGAAACTGCGCACGCTTTTTCATCTGTGATCATATTAGCGTCTATGTTAAGCCAGAATATCGGCTACCGTGCTTACTTCATTAAATATTTTGATCGCTCTGGTCGGTTGCTGGTTATTGAGCAGGTGATTCAACAAGTAATTCCATGGCACCACCAACTGCATCTCCTTGCTGCCTTTTTGCACGAGAAGATAGGCCTCTTCGAATTTTCCTTTTTCTAATGCCCCCTTGACGTATTCAGAGACTTTCCAGGGATCGTCACTCAGGTATTTCAACTCCTTCTTGACTGCTCGTTCCATCCTGAGGGTTTCCTTCTTTGCCGCGACAGACTGGTCGACCGATTCAGATACAACATCGAGACTTTGAGGGGCGTCCTGGTTTGCCGAAGGTTTAGTTTTTAAGGGGCCAGAGGTGGAAGGCTCAGACATCGTCGGTGCAGCCGGAGTCGTCGTCTCCCTAATTGGCGTAGCTGTGGTCGTCGAGTTGAATACCAGATGCGATTGTTGAAAAGGTCGAGCTTGGGTAACAAAAGCAGGCCTGATTAATAGTCTCTGCCGTGGCACAAGCTGCAAAGCTCTCCGTAGGCATACGCCACCGTATAACAACTTATCAGCCATTGTGAAAAATGCCGTTTAGGTCGCAAACAAATAAAAAATAAAATAAAGCTGTCGATCAAAAACCATGGCGAAGTTTCGAACTTCTAGTTAGGCCCTCCACATCTAAAAATGTTCCTATCTTATCAGCGAGGGGCCGTCCCCAAGCGCTTAATTTTGCCGCGCCAAATAGTGGGTTCCTCCCTGCGGAGTGGACTCTTAGAGCCACGCCCCTTCCCCTGCATTCCGCTAAAGAACTCTCAACTCCAATTGGAGACGCGCTTCGCGGTGGCAGTCCAGTCCTGTCAACCTTTCTTTTCTTTAGCCTTTTTAGGGACAAGACAAAACAACCTGGAGAGCCAAATATTCTTCTCTCTAGTCACCATACTTTATTCATTCTTAGCTCCCAGGAACATTATTTAATTCTCACTTTATTCATCAAAGACTGAACCCACACCGGAGCGACATCTTCGATCATGGCCAAGGTCGCTACAGATTTCGAAAAGATTATTCAAGAGGGTAAGCAGCGTCTACCCAGAATCTTCTCCGTCTACAATTCTCCTAACATTCTCCCCTCTTCAAGGTCGTGAGCGAAAGAAGAACGAAGCGCTTGCCGATCGCATCTTCTCCAAGAACCGTCGCCAGAGCGCTCCCTCCAAGCTCAAGGCCACGCCTGGCCCTTCGCTCGCAAGCCGCGTCGGCGTCAAGAAGGTAGATACACCAAAGGACACAAAGAGAATCGTTAAAGCCAACACATACAGCAACGCAACTCCAACGTCGGCCTCCGGTCCAATCAACCGGCTCCCGGAAATGTCAACGGCGAATGGACTCACGATTTACACCACTCTATCTCAGGCGACCTGAGTGCCCGCATCTCAACTCCCAATGCTGCTAACAAGAGAGCCAACAACCGTCGCGCTGCCCGTCTTTCCGCTGCCGTCGATCGCATGGACACCTCGATCGATGCGCCTCAGCAAGTCAATATTGTCAAGCCAAAGGGGAAAGCTTCCAATAACAATTCCTTGGGTATGACTATTCGAGGTCTTGCGGGACCATTTACTATTATGGCACAGAACTTCGCCCCTGGCACTACACCCGCTGATATCGAGAGCGCCATGACTCCCATTGGCGGTGAGATTGTTAGCTGTCGCATCGTTAAGTCAAAGCCTATTCTTATCTTTGAGATGGCTTTCGCTTCGCGTGAGGGTGGCGAACGAGTCATTGAGACATTTAATGATAAGACTGTCAGTGTACTGATATCAATGGGATCCTACGATCGTTGCTAACAGTCTTTCAGGCCGATGGCAGAATTATCAAAGTCTATCCCAAGCTCGGAGCGCCTTCAACCAGCACCCCTTCCAATAACGCTCCCAACAATGCTCCCAACAACGCCCCAAGTGGTCCCCGAAGCACCCGTGTGAACAGGTACAACACTAATAGCAATGTTGTCGATGGTTCCATGGGTTTCCCTGATCTAATGGACACATCTGCCACGAACGGATCATCGAGGAGCAACCAACTGTATAGCGACAAGCTTGTTGGCGGCAACCGAAGAGGCCGAGGTGGCCAAAAGGGTCGTGGTGGGCGATGATTTATCGTGAATTATCTTGGCTTTTCGCCTTTTCTTCAACTCGATTTATGGTATCCCTAATTGTCTTGTTATTGTTTTTGAGAGAGCGCGCTTTAAAGTTTGGGTGGTGAGGTGTTCAACACAGAAAAGGTCGGGTTACCTACCTTTTGGGAAGCAGCGAGAAAGCTGTCGCAAGTCTTATCATTTTGGGTCGGGCGTTTGGGAGTCAAGCTTTTTGTGTCTACCAAGCACCGTCAAGATGGATTTTCGCAACTGATGGCATGGAATGGGTGCTACTGACAGACATCCCGCAACACTTCACTGTCACGGTCAATGTCTACAAAGTAGAACCAACACTTCGGGACAAAAATGAATAGAATGTTCCGCATAAGGGGTAATCAACGAAATTTTATACCTCGATTCATCCCCCCAGATTGAATCCCTGTGAAAACCCCCCCAAGAACAAGTGACACCAATACAACTACACGATGGGAATCGCAACCCAAAAGCTTTACCCCCATGATATGCCAAGTGAGGTTCATCCTCATACACCAAAACTCGTGGCCGGGATAGCAATATATACAGTCAGGCTGTATGATACCCAGGCAGGTACCATGTTCTGCCAGGGTCTGACAACTCTTTACTGCGTTGAATTCCTGGCCAACGATTCCGTCCCACCTAGTACTATACTGACAAGAGTAACAAAAAAAGAAAAATCGAGCCACCGCTCATGACCAAACCCAGTGATCCAGCGGCCGTTTCTGAGGCGTACCTCCATCGTATCAAATCAAAGAAATCATGAAAAAGAATACCATTGGTCTCATCATGTATTCGCACGATAAGACCCAGTCTGCCCCGTACCGAATACTGGAAGCTCGCTATGAGGTACATCGGACCCGTTGTTTTGAGTCCCGTAAGTGCGTTCTTGACGCTGGTGTTTTTATTCAGGCTGTCAGCAAGCCCCCTGTCGTAGCACCGGTTCGATCAAACCACCTCAAGTAAGGAGATCAAGCCGGGGTAACAGTTAATTTTTCGGAGGGAGGAACGGGCTCCTAGCTTATTAGAACCACAACGGAGCTTTGCTGTTTTACCAACCATGAGCAAAGGCTATCGTACTGCTCTTGTGAAGAACCGACGGCGGCGGGTCTTCGTTCATCGAGTGAAGGCGCTCGTATCAGAGGTTGGCACGGACATCTGGTCCCTCGTTAGGCTAGGCGACTTCAATGCCAGGTATTCTGGTTTCCCATAAAACCTTCTTCCAAAGTACGCTCCTCCAAGTTGCGGATGAAATCCCTGTTACCCCGGCCACCTTGCTGCACGCGGCTACCTCTTCGGCCTGCTGCTGTTCGGTTGTCAATGCTTCCAGATGCCATGCTCTCTCCGGTTGGCGGGTAGTACGCCGGACTAGGTTGCAGACGAATTGGCTGGCTAGGGTCGAGATGACTAGCCACTCGTTGAATGGCAGCAGGGATACCACTCTGCTGCTGCTCCATGGTCGACGCACGTTGACGTACCGGCCTCATGCCTCCTTGTTGATGTTGATACATGTTGGGCTGGGGCATTTGAGCATATTGGCCCTGAGGCATCTGCTGAGGCGGCTGGGACATGACCATCTGTCCATACTGCCCATGTTGTTGACCGTAGCCGGCGGGCATGTTGGTGTGGCTACCACCAGGAGAATACATCGCGTTGTTGCCATACATCTGCGGTTGCGCGGCCCCTTGCTGAGCGTATTGGTTGGCGTTCGCAGGGTAAGGACCTGGAGCGGCCGAAGCAGCCTGCTGTTGTGCTGCTTGCGCCCGCTGCTTACTGAGTGCTTCAGCCTGTTGTTGCTGCTGGGTGCCAGGCGCTGGCGACCTGTTCAACGAGCTCGACTTGAGGTTCATTGGCGGTATGAAGGGGCCAGTAAACTTCTGCTGAGTGATGAACGGATGAAGCTTAGCTTGCTGTGGAGACCATCTCTCCAGAGGGTTGATCGTGAGAAGACCGCGAACAAAATCAATGAAGGCGATGCGGTTGTTCATTTCTATTACCGTTAGCTTTAGCGAACTACAACCTCTTCACAGGATCAATACATACCTCTGTCGATCTCACTCTGCTTCATGTTTTTCCGCGGCATGGGATAGGACTTGATGATCTCTGGAAGGGTATTCGCCTGGAAGTACTTCTTGCTAGGCTGCTCCTTCGTGCCGCGTTCTCGAGCGTATTGCTCCATCGGTTTCAGTTGATAGGTCCGCCGTCCAAACTCATCTTGTCGCTTCTCAAAAAAGTCACCCGCCTGCTTGCCCATCTCAATCATCCAGTTAGGAGGGTTGCCCAGCATTTCGACGATTCGTGAAACCTGGTTATACTCGGAGGATCCTGGAAACAAGGGAAGTCCTAGGAAGAGCTCCACCACGATACAGCCCAAAGACCACATATCGATAGCGGACGAGTAAGGAAGACCAAGAAGAACTTCTGGCGAACGGTAAAATCGCGACTGGATATAGGTGTAGACAGTTTGTCGCTCATCGCAGGCCGACCCGAAATCGATGATCTTGATGATTGGGCTCTCGAGATTCTTCAGAAGGATGTTCTCAGGCTTCAAATCACAATGAATGAGGCGAGCCTTGTTAAGTAGTGCGAGACCGTTGAGCAACTGCTGGGCAAAGACGCGAACCAGTGTGGTGCTAAGTCCCCGGAACTGATTCTGCTTGATAAGCTCATAAAGGTTGACGCTGAGAAGCTCAAAAACCAGGCAAAGATGCTGACGGTGGATGAAAGTATCCTTGAGGCGTAGCAGGTGGTGGTCGTCGTTCTTGTCGAGCTTTGTGTTGAGCTAGCAGCCGTTAGCGCTTGTAAATGGAGACATGGTTGACAATCGCGTACCAAATCGAGGACTGAAACCTCCATCATACTCTGGTTGAAATAGGCAGTGCGGTTCTTGATGACCTTGACAGCGACTACCTCCTGTGTTTTGAGGTTCTGACATTTCACAACCTGACCGAAAGTACCTTGACCTAGAACGTCCAAAATAAGGTACCGGTTTCTACATTAAAGGTTAGTAATACAACTTTACAGTTGAGTCTCATATGACATACTTGTGGCCAGCTTCCTCAGATCCGAGAATGTCGTTCACGTAAAGAATATAGTCGCTGTCTTCGTTATCGTATCCGTCATTCTTAGTGCCCTTGCTGGGTTTTGTAAGAACTCTGCGAGGGTTGCGCGACGACTCATATTTGAAGCTTGGGTTGCAAATACGATAAGTAGCAGGCAATTGGACAGTGAGAGCTTGAAGGGGCTGTAGATATTGTGAGCAAAGCCGTTCACGATGGATTGGCAAGAATTAGGAGACCTACGCTGATGAAGCCACCCTCTGGGTTGGCGCGACGGAATGCCGGCTGCGAATTGACCTTGGGTTGCAGCTCTGCAGTAGACGTCAACTGCTTGAATTCCGGGACTGGGCCCCTGGTCACTTGCTGGGGCACGGGCCGACGAGGAGACTTCGGGTCAAGGTTAAAAGCGGCATCCAGGTTGCCAACAGTTGTGGAAGGATAGTTATCTTGGTGACCACCGGACGCGTAAGGATTGATGGGAGGTAGATGTTGACCTGGCTGATGTTGACGGGCACCGGGGAAGTAGGGAGACTGAGAATAATCGGGTTGACGTGAAGGCGACTGGCGCTGAGAGGTTGGGCTGGTGAATTGGCTGTTGGAAGCCGACTTGGGCGCGTAAGGCGAGGTGGGGGACATTGTCTCCATAGGCGAGTATCGCTGAGCGGCAGAAGACTCTTGGGGAGAGTGGAGGTTAACAGAGCGGCTGCCCGACATATGAGATTGGTGATGGGGCCTCATAGGATACTTTATACCAGCATGGGCATCATGAGCATCGTGCATAGCGACATCGCCGTTACCGTCGCGCATCTGCGAAGGTGAGATTGGAGAGGTGGCCGAGTTGGGGTTACCAACAGGAGCAGAAGCGGGCGGAGCAGCAGCAGCAGAATGGACAGGAGCGCCGCCGTGGAACTGGTCGTATTTGTATCCGCCTTGGGGCGGGGGCTGGTTGGTGTAGTCTCGAGGGGCCTGGGTATTACTGTTCTGTCGTCTCGAGGAACCCGGCGAGTTTGCGGCGGGATATTGCTGCCACTGAGGATCCATGGCGCCGACTGCTACGGAAGCTGTGTAAAGCAGCTTGGAGCGACAACGTCGGGGTGGTGGCCGTGGGAAGATCGAAGCGGCCGGTAGTCAACAGCGGTATCGTTGTTGTTGTTGTTGTTCTAGTGGCAGTCGTGGTCGTCGCGGGAGGAGGTGCGTAATGCGTAATGCGTGGTTATCGGGCGTAGACCAAGACGATGATGTCGATGGTCGATTATATCCCAGCAACGGGGGAAGGATGAAGGACGGGGAGTAAGAAAAAAAAGAGCAAGAGGAGAAAAGGGCTCTGCTCTGGACTGCTTGTGCAATGTAGCGTCGAGTAGCTAGTTGCTAACGTTAGCTACAATCCAATACAGAGAGAGCAAACGGATGGTTGGCTGGTTGGCTGGCTGCTGGTTGGGCCGGGTGCTGTGCAGTCGCCCAAGTTGGAGATGGATGGAGTTGGGTCTTGTCGCGTACAGTAACTTGGTCTAATGCTGTCCCTAAGGAAATGCGGGCTAACCCAGGCCGTCCAAGTAAGGTAGCGTACAGTTTCAGTAACGCAGTGCTGTAAGTAGAAGCAGCAACTTGCGCGCCAAAATTGTCAGAATTGGTGAAGACGGCAACGTACCGTCCCGTAAAGAGAGATGAGGGGGCGGGAGGAGGATTGGGCAGTCAGTGGAGGCCCAAAACCAAGGCCTGGGGGTGGTGGGTAATGGGTATGGACAGGCCAGGACCGTCAGGTGTGGTTTTGTTTTGGTAAGGAAGGGGACGGAAACGTTGGGTGAGAATGGAGGAGAAGAGAGTGGTACTAAGTAGAAAAGTATGAACTACATTCTAAGTAGTCAGAGGAAAAGAATTGATGTGTGAATCCATTATTGGCAATGAAAGTTTGGTGTTGGAGTAGGGTCAATTCTCGCTGAAGTACGGATAGGTAAGAATGTCTATGGGCAAAGTAGAGGAAGGAAGGTCCAGTATTAGTCGAAGCAATCCAGTTTAGGTACGTCTTTTTGAGATCAGCCTCAAGGGCCATTTAGAATCGGATTTTTTTTTTAATACAATCAAGATTAATTGAATATCCTCTCAGTGATAATTGATGCTTTGGGATTATTCGCTTAGTGCGCATGCGGCTTCATTAAACATTGCAGCTGTCAACTCGTGTCTTTGCTGCAGATAATCACAGCCCGAGCTAATAATAAATGTTGTTGTTGTTTTCGGCCAATAGTGCCGACATACGAGCTGCGTTCAAACTTTCAAATATCTTTCAACTACGGATAACTTAGTACCTGACTACCTTGTGTATAAATGCCCGTAGACATCTTCATCATAGAATACTCCAGAATTTCTTGATGAGTAAATAACACACATAATCTCCCGTCACACTTCAAGATGTCGACTCAGAGCCTTTTCTTCCTCTGCTGACTCGGCTCGGTTCAGCCAAGCCCCAGAAGCCAAAAGCCAAAAGCCAAAAAACGCGCCCGGGGAAAACGTGCGAGCAAGATTTGCGGCACTGCTCCCACAAGCGTGCCTGGCCTGGCCTGCCTGCTACAAGGGGGTACGCCGCAGCCCTCAGTGGGCAAGTAACGATGATGATCCCCCTCCATCAATCGTCAAATCAACCCCATTTCAATATCACGTACTCGACGGAGCACAACGATCTACGATGCACATGTCTTTCTAATTGCCTTTTTGCCTTTTATCACGCAGTCACTCTTGAACTTGCCTCCAATATCAGCGTGGCAAACCATACTTGTCTCTGATTAGCGCCTTAAGTCGGTGGGCAGTTATCGTCTGTTTCAATTGTTAATTATACAGAATCCAGCTTCTGACTCTTCCTCTGACACACAAACTAACTCCCTTACCCAGGAAATTGCCATCAAGTCCAATCCTCAAGTCAGCTTATGACAGGACCTAACACTCCTAGACTTCAATGTTGCCCAATCTGCCTGCGCTGATATCATCAAGCACGGCTTCTTCCCAGCCACCTCACCCCAATCCCTATCCCAAATCTAATCCACAACCCTAGTTGATGATGGAACCCAGCCAATTAATCCACTATGTCCAAAAATGACGTCTATCCTTCAGGGTCTTGGGGAATTACGACGGAAGAAAAATCAAGTTTCACATTCCAAACGGCTTCCGGCCCTTTTCACCGTATCTGGTAGTACATGTCTTCAGGCCTACAGACCTACAGACCTACAGGCTCAAACGATCTGTCTCCATCCATTTTGCCTGGTGTTTCATGAAGCTTGCCATGCCAGCTAGACAATCGTACGTGGCTCTTCATCCACTGTCTACCTATATTGGCATCTTTACCGGGGTCCACTGGTGCCAAATAATCAACCCCTACTCTGTACGTACGTACTCCGAAAGTGCTGTTGCTATGCCAGTTTCGATGGAGCAACCGACCTTATCGCAAGATCAAATCTGTCAGTCAATCAATTCACATCAGAGCAAGTAGATTGTGGTCTCACATTACGCCATCAGTTGATTTATAGTAAGGCCGACATGCACGTAACACCTGCGTAATGAAATCCGGTTTATTTCATTTCATTGTGTTTTGTCCATAGAAACTATTGCTGTCTCCCAAGAAACCTCCATGAAAACAGCATTATGCCCCTTGAGTAGCCTTTCTTACAGTTCAAGCTTTCGTTCCTTGAGCCTCCTGGTTTCCTCACCTTTTGTCATCAATCTTACATAGTCATCAAGTCGTCGTTCCATCATGTCGTAAGCAAGAATTATTAATGAAAAAAGAGAAAGAGAGAAAAGTCCCGTTAAAGAAAAAAGTCGTCGCTAAATACATAGATAAAAATCCATGGGATAGGACTGCCACCCCCTCGCCAGCCACTGAAATATCAGATGCTGCATGGCACACAATAATAGACGAAACGAAACGCTCATGACTTTGTCACATAGGGAAAACTGAAATGCCAGACTGGTCCCTGACCCAGTGCAACAAGCCAAGGTGAAACGTGGGTGGTATCCTGGAATCAGCGCTCATACAGAGATTTTGAGAGATTTTAGGAGATTTTGAGAAACACAGCGCTCCCTGACTTTTACCAACGAAACAAGAAGAGAAGAAATGATTGCGTACACCGAAGAGTGTAAGCAAAAGAAGAGGGGGAATGCCCTTTTCCCCAGAACACAGAAAAGGGGTATCACAGGCCTGTACTGCAATGATGCTTGGAGATACTGAGAAAAGAGTAATGGAAGCAACAGAAGCAAGCGCAAGAGAAGAATCCACAGAAGCGTGAGAAAGAAGAAAAGGGAATTATGAAAAGCGGACAAAGAGAAATCCAGCCTGGGACATGCTCATCGGGAGATAAACACCTCAGCACATGCCACCGATTTGTCCAGCTTCTGTCCAGCTCTCTGGCTTGTCTTGCTCTGGTTTGGTCATTGCCCCCTAGGCCTGATAACCGCCAAATCCATTGTTGAAGTTCTGCCCGGGGCGATGCTGGGCCCATTCGGCATTCGGAGGCTGCTGGCCTCTGCCATACCCACCCGCGCTCTGAGGAGCAGCATATCCCATCGGCGATCCAGCATAGCCGGCAGGTGAGCCTGTCTGCGGGCCGCCATAGTTGCCAGGTTGACCGCCGTACTGGGCTATATCATGACCGTCAGCTACTATCCAACCCAACTCCCACTTATGTTGCACTTACCACCGTACTGGGGATAATAGGTAGGCGTGCCTGGGAAGCCAGGGGCCTGAGCACTCTGTGGGCTGTAAGACTGGACAGGGTCGAAACCGCCTTGACCAGTAGGTGTCTTGTCCTTGCCCCACTGCGAACAATTGTTAGCTGTCGTCTCTTGTCACTATTCAGGGTTCACTTCATGGGCAAACATACACTGCACTTGAGAGGTCGGCCGTTGACGTTGTATCCGTTCATCTGGCAAATGGCCATGGCTGCGTTCTCGTGGGTGTCCATTTTGATGAAAGCAAATCCTCGGTCGGCTTGAAAACGCGATTCGACGACAAAGCCAAAGTTTTGGAACAGGGGCACCACATCGTTGGGGGTTGTGTAGGGGGTAAGGTTTCCAACATAGACAGTTGTCTGCCAGCTGGGGGTCTGAGTCAGGATAACCTCGTAACTAGCGACACCATTCGATGGGAATTGGTGGTGTCCGTAGGGAGTGGTGGGGGTCATGCCCATTGCCGACATGGCCTGCTGCTGGGCCATAGAAGGTTGGCCCTTCTGGTTTGCCCAGTTGCATCGGATAGCTCGTGAACCGAGCCACTCGCCGTCCATTGAGCTCAGGGCCTTTTCGGCCTCAGGTCTGTCACGGAAAGCAACAAAACCATAGCCTCGAGATCGACCAGTCTTCATATCCCACATGACACGAGCCTCAGAAACGGAGCCGAAAGCGGAGAAGGCCTGAGTAAGGACTTCATCGTTGACCTCGTTAGACAAATCGCCAACAAAAATATGGAAGTGGTTCGAGGTATCCTCCTTGTTCGTCGTGTTGGACTGGTAGGCCCAGTTGACTCGGATTTCCTATGCTAGTGTTAGCATTTATGATTCGCTATGTGATTGGGTTCGTGATGCAGAAAGCGTACCGATTGATGAACTCGTCGTCCGTTAAGGGTCTGCATCGCACGCTCGGCGGCACCTGGGTCGTCATACTCAACAAAGCCGTAGTTATAGCCGCGCGCCTACAAATATGTCATTAGCCCATCAGATGCTCGAAATTTCGGCGTCCTACGAAAACTCACATTCTTGTCGGGAATGATCTTGACATTCTGAACATGACCCGTAGTCTCGAAAATCTGACGCAGAACTTCCTCAGTGACACGCTGGTCCAAACCGCCGATGTAAAGGGCACGCTTGTTGGGCTCAGGGGCGGCACGGCGGAAACCACCTGCGCTGGTAGGCGACATAATGCCTCCCTGGTCGGCGGATCTGGGAGAAGTGATTGCAGTCGGGATCGGGTTGTTATTCTGCGGGATATGCAGAGGCGGAGGGGCCATAGGCTGACCATTTTGGCCAGCTTCAAAGCCAGGGGCTCCAGCCTGAGGGAGCTGCTGGCCCTGGTTGGAGGGAGCACCAGCGTCGGCCATGTTGGATGATGTCGTGTCTTAGATGATAACTTGAACGAGGAGTGAGGAACGGACGAAGATGGGCGACAGAACAGAGGTAGGTAGGACAAGAATTGAAGGCTACCTATGAGCTGTGTTGTACTGTAGTCGGTCGGTCGAGGTGGAGAGTCGGCGGTCGGTGACAATATGTACCTGTACCTCGTAGCCTTTGACAGGACAGGACAGGGGTCCAACTGGACGAGTCGACAACCCGGAGCTAACTGACACGGTGGGCACAGGGAGAGAGAGGGGTCTGCACGGTCTGGTCTGACAACGGGGGTCCAGACGAAAGCCGAGAAGCACAGAGACTGGGGTCGGACGGTTATAGTGGGAACTCCAACGTTTTGGTCAAGCTCTAGAAATACTGAAGAGGTATGCTTTAACTTGTGGTATGCGTACAGCTTGGTTATGCAACACTTTGTAGAGAAGTATATGAGCTTTAACTGCGATCGTGGTAGGCTATAGTCAGTCAGAGACGTGAGGTGGGCAGGTTAATTTGATGCAAATGGGGGCTGCTCAACGGTGAGGATGAAGACAGCGCAATCTCGTAGTCGGTATTTCCGCAAAGACTCAAAGCCCAGTAAATATAGAAGAAGGCAGAGAACGACTCAAACTCTGGATGCGACGAGTAATAAGAGATCCGCAGTAGGAAATAGTTCAATAGATAAGAGGCGCGAGAGAGGAGAATGCGGGAAGAAGAAAAGGAAATTGAAGAGAGGATCCAAAAGGAACCGTAAAAGCCCAAAGGAAACCCTTGTTGCAAGAACCACTCCAACGATTGTGTGAATACTTGAGAGGATAAAGAAAAAAAAGAAGAAGACGAAGCTGATGAGAAGGGGACAATAGAGGGGCTTTGACGCTTTGCACAGTCTATTGTACAGTGAGATAGCGCGCTTCAGCCATTATGCCGTCCATCCATTCATGTCGCTTTCCTTCCTACCTACCTACCGTACTTTTCTCTTTACCGACTGTCCACAAGTTACAACTCAACAGGCCCTGCAGTTGGACTGATCAGCGATTGGCTGTTTTGCAGTTCTAGACGCCTGATTTGACCACACTGTCAAGGGTAAGAACGTAGGGAGGAGAGAGAATGGGATGGGAAATACGGATACAGAGTAGGTGAAGCAGTATCAGGCCTAGGAAGAGCCGGCAGAAGCTCTAAATAATATGAACTGGGCTAAGACACGAGACGGTTCTACGCAGATCAAATTGAGAAATGATTAGAGGGCGTTACAGTGGTCTGCAAAGAGGTACTACATAGCAGTAGTATCCGTACTCAAGTCGTTAGGTACGAAGTAGAGTGTAAGTGATAAAAATTGGGTCTCTCAATCATGGAATTCCGAGACTTCCCATGCCCTCTCGAGATCTAGTAACCGCTCAGCGAACTGGAAGACCAATAGATACGTTAGGGGGTTCAGTTTTATAAAGAGCTTTAATTATCACCGATTAGAAGCAATATCACGTAAAGTTCAGTCCTCGTTTTCAACTGGTCAGTACTTCACTGTTGAAACCTACCTAGGTACCTACGGTCAGTGAGTCTGAACCTGGGGGTGGTTGCACGTGATGTCGTTCCAACGGACAAACGCGCTTTACTACCTAGGGGGGCGCCAGGGGTGAGCGTCCATCTCTCGACCTTTGTTCAACATCGGCGACATCTCTCCGTTCATCGAGGCCTATTTTGGTAATAACGCCCCTCCAAATCGCTGAGACATACCATTCATATTCCTTAGAGACGGGCTCGAATTGCTTTGGCTTCTGACATAAGCCTCAGTCATGGCATCTCAATCAACCCAGGACCCGCTGGACGTCCTACAGACCATGGTCAACGATGTCGTAAGGACCCTCTCCCTCTCCTCTATAATTTCAGAAATCTCACTTACACTTCAATTATAGCTGGTTCATACAGGCAAGGCTCTCAGAGCTTCCCGCAAAGATACCCAAGGCAACACACAGGCAACACAGGCGACGCTTAAGTCCAAGTTACCTGAGTCCATTGATGGTTTCCGTGAAGCTCTGCATAAGTTAGAATCGGATATTGTAAGTCACTGGCTCTGCGGCGCCTTCAAGTTTCGTCAAATCTCACAATCTATCAGATTGATGCCAAGTCTGTCCTCATGCGTGATATCAAGCGGCTTCAGGAGCAGAAGCAACAGAGCCAGCAAAGCCAGCAGATTCAACGGCAGCCGGCTCCAGCGCTTCCTCAGCCTCCTCAATCTCAAAATCAAAGCCAATCTCAGCCTCAGTCTCAACCTCAACCTCAATCTCAGCCTCAGCCGGTTGAGTCTCAGTCCAAATCTCCTATGGTCATTGACCTTGAATCATCACCGCCCCCACCGCCTCCCCAAGACCAGCCCATGACAGAGATCAAGGCAAATAAGCCTGTCGCCCCTTTTCCTGATATGGGCATGGGACTTCCCGATGTCGACCAACCTAGCGACGTAGTGAAAAATGAGGCCAGCTTATCTACTGTTTCAAATACAGTTCCCGAACAACAATCCAGGATGAAGACCAGCACATCTCCAGTACCACCGCCGACTGTTGCTACCGCACCCATGGCGCCAATGCCGATCATGGAACAAAAGCCGGCGGATAATCACAACAATGACGTGATGGATCTAACTAATGATGCACCTCATTCAGAGCTCAACTTCACAAATATGCAGTTCACTCTGGCCCCAGGGAACAATGACCCACAGAACCCATCTGCCACTCAAGAAACATCATTTGATCTCGCAACGTTTGCTCCTCCTGAGGGTAACGACGACATCTTGGGACTTGACGACCTACTTCCCAATAACAACACTTCACAGGCAAACAACATGCCTCAAATGTCTGCCGGTTCTGCTGAGAGTGTGCCCAGGCCAGAGCCTTTAATGAGCACAGAGAATCAGGGAATGCCACAGGAAATGTCGACAAACAACATCGATTCTGTATTTGACGACGAGATCTTCGATGGTCTCGACACAGGAGGAGGTCTTGCCGATGGAACGGGTGATCCTACTTTCGACGATCTCATGAATGACCGCGATGATGATGACTTCAATTACCTGGGGGGCGACAATTTCGAAGAATCCTTCTTTCTCCAAGACGCTATGTGATGATTCTTTTTAAGCATCTTAACTCGGCGAGACACGCTCGACACCAACTCTGATATTTCATCAAGAGGAACTAGCAACCCGGCGCTACCCTCACAGTTCACGACTATACATCATTATTTGCAGCGACCTCCATTCCGAGATGTGCCACCACGGTCTTGTTCTGGGCATCACGAAAGCGAAACAGGCAAAGCCAGAAACTGCCAAGCAATGAGATAAGGCTGTGTTTCATATGTCAGAGCGTGGGCTTGCAGTCAACTCAGCCGCAATGCAGCTTGGCTCTGGTATCAGGTTTTGGAGCTAGATATTGACGCTCAACGGCAAGGTTATTGCACGTTAGATTAGATTTGCGGAGTCTTGACACTTATGTGTTTTTGTTTTGGAGTTATTTATGGTTGAGAATGTATAAAAGGATGAAAAGGCGTTCGGCAATTGAGTTGGTTTCACGTCGGAATGCAAGTACAGTGTTGGGATTGAAATAGTTTGCAAGGATGGTGCCAAGTACCACGGATATCATGTTTTATGTACAGAATTCAAACAGCTCGCCCCATATGGACAAGCGCTGAGCAAAATATACAGCTCATCAAGAGCTCTTCCTCCTCTTTCTTCTATAAAGGGAACATGGTCGTTATGAATGGAAGACAAGGAAAAATCAGCAAGGCCGCTGGCGCATGAACAACAAAATAGACAAAGCAAAATGGTAAAGGAGAACGTTGGTAATCGTGATTCGTTTTTGGTGATGTGACACCATCAGGCTCCCATAGGACAGGTGCCAAGAGACCTAGTTTCGTGCCAGGGTCATGTGGTCGTGGCAGCAGCTCGAGCCTCAAGTTCACGGCGTTTGGCGAGTAAACTCTTGAAAGCCCCAATGCAGCGGACGAGGGCTTCCTCATCGTGAGCACAGAAGCGATAACTCTTCTCCTCGGTGATGACCTGCAGACAATGCTTCTTGTTCTTGCTGAGAGGATCAAGGTCGACCACGTTGACAACGGCGGAAAGTGGTAGAATCCATCGAGCGGTATATTCAGATTCGTCCTTATAGAGAATGAGATTGCGTGGTCGAAGCACGGCCCACATGTCCTTCCACTGTCGCATACCACGTCTGTGACGCAACAGGTAGAGTCGACCTTGCCATATGACGCGGTCAGGGTCCTGCTCAACATTCGACACGCTTGTTTGGCTCAGCGACCGGATGCCTTGACCTGCAGGGCGTGCCGCATCCGGAGCTACATTGCTGGGCGATTTAACAGCCAGGCTGTCGTAGGAAGAATCCTGGGGACGGAAAGCTTCGTTGTCGGAAAGATCGGAGTGGGATGCGAACTCGGCACCCGACATTCCCGAAGACTCTAGCATCGACGATCTTCTCCTGCCACCTGCCGAAGTAACGTATCTGGGAGCAGATGACATTGGTTCCGGGGAGCTAGAAAGGAAGCGCTCGTGTTCGTTTGGCGCATTGTCGTTAATGGAAACGGGCTTGATGCCACTGTTGGGCTGCTGGCCGGCCCGGGGGCTAGCTAGAAACATCTCGTCCTCCTCTTCGTCAATGCGCGCATCTCTCCGTATAAAGTCCATCCATTCCCGAGCATCCTGGGCGGAGCTAGCTTGGAAATGGTAGTTGCGAGAGGGAGAGAATATGCCGAAAACATTCTCACGCTTGTGCTTGGGATCCTTCAGCTCGGCAACAGCTGTGATCTCAGAGAGGTAAAGTTGGTGTCGCAGTCGGTCTTCGGTTTCGTTTTTATACAGAGATAGGGTATTTGGTCGCAGTACAAGGTAAACAGGCTTCCATTTCTGCAAAAGGGAGTCAGTATTGAGACGTCTAATGGCCATGAGACCTGCCCCATGATAGGAAAAGAGCATAAACAGGAGGAATAAACCAACCTTTGTCTTTTGTGTCCGCTTCTGTACGTAACCGCTTTTCAGCACGCGATCAAAATCAAAACAACCGTCGTTGTTGACGGGGGAGAAGGCAGCTTCCAGGTTAGACTGGCTGCGAGGTCGAGCGGAATTATCGATTTTGGTGGCAAGGGAGGTATAAGTCTGAGGGACAATCCTCTCAACAAGTGTTCCGGCCATTGTCAATTATATTTCGGTGGATGGTGTCGATTTTGAGAATAGGAACGACGAAGATGTCACGAACATTGACGGTGCGTGTGAGAGAGAAGATGGCGTTCGATTTGAAGGATTGCGCCGCAATGCACCGATTCGAGTGGTCGGTCGGGGTAAGAGTTCAGGTATCAAGAGATGGCAAGTAAAAGCCTCGTTGTAGAACGTGAATGAGAATAAGTGGCCGCTCGTGCGTTGAAATGATGGTGTCACGAACAGGGATGCGAAATCAGGTCGTAGCGGTTGAAAGGAAGTGACAGAGTAAAATGTCGTGGAAGTCGCTATGATGGTTTTGTTGTGGGTGGGACGTGATACCGGTACGGAGTGTATTCTGGTGAGACTTGAGGAGATGAGCCTGGAACAGGCGGTGGTGGTAGTGTTTGTCGCGGTATCCGTAGGTTGATTGTTGTTGTTGTTGTGATTATATGATCGTCGAGTTGTGTACGTCTGTATGTGGTGACAGGGGAAAATAGTAGAGGACGGCGATGGACAAAGAAGACGAATAGATGGGAAATATTATGAAGGAGAGATAATGACGAAATGGAAGGATTTTGAATGACGATTGAATGGTATTGCGGCTTTTGTGCTAAAGATGTGCGAGGGAATGGAAAGGAGAGGAGAGGAAAGGGAAAAAGGTGTTTTGATCGGCAACGGAACGTTCAGGTTGTCGCAGGCCAAAACCAAAACCAAAACCAAGGACCAAGAGGGGAACTGCAAGATGATTGGATGGATGATGAATGACGGGGATGGGCCACCTAAAGAGGCTCAGAGCTAAGCAATAGGCCAAGACCAAGTCGCAGATCTGCAGGGCCGGTACTTTTTCGGTACAAGGAGTGACGAAGGCCAACAAGGGAAGCTGCCGCTAATTTACAGTGACAGTCCAGGTATTTCTAGTTCGATGCCAAGTATCAGGGTGTCATGCATTGGCATTGGGGGGTCTAATGTTAGGTTTGGTCGTCCACTGCGGTGCTAGGGGCCGGGCGTTTCAGGCGTTGTGAGAAGCGACAGTGTCCTATCGAATCACGGACCCTGTGATTTACCAACACGGGAGCGGTTGTGAAGGGATGGAATGGAAGAAAAAGGATTGATGTTTCTTTGTTGCGCGCGGACAAAAACAAAGATAACACGCGGCGTCAAGGCTATTTGAGCATCAAAGGACTTGAGGACACAGTTTTAGGTGCCTGGTCAATAGCGGTCAAGGCAACAATCAAAAGGTCAGGTCTTGTTTGATCTCGGCCAAGTTGAATTGAGCTTGGACATACTGGACAGACATTCATGGATACCTCAGACTCCCCAGTGCGCATGTACATGTTTGAAAACGGAACAAACAATCAATCAATCCCTTTTCGCATGCGGAAGTGACCTACAAACCAAGGAATGGATGAGGGCACATCCTTTGGTTAAGGTTCTCTCTCACCTGACGATCTTTGTCGTCCAAAGCGGAATTACATCAGGTGGCGGAGATGATGGTTGAGACCCTTCAATAACCTACTATAGTAATCTACACAAGCAAGACAAGCTACGGGGATCATCATCGGTCTTACGTATCGCCTGACGTCCTCCCCCTCCATCAGCGTTCAACAGACAACAGCTAACGTTGGAAACTAAGATGATGACAGTGGTTACCTCGAGCTTTTTCCAGTTAAAACAGGCTGTGCAAATAAAGCGGCTGAGTTACAATCGCCCGCATAATCCGCAGCCGAAAACGAGCACGAAAGAGAACGTGTTGTGTGAGTGAATCTGATGGTTTGAGGTCATTTACAGTTTTCTGTTGGGGGAGAGTTTATTATCACAGCCATTTTCATGTCATGCGTCTGTCTGGCTGCATATGCCGCTTTTCTGCCAAGGACGGCTCATCTAACGTTTGGTCAGTATTCGTAGATGGCAGAATAAATAAGTCAACTAACGAACATCGTCAACCTGACAGCAGTTGCTAATAATAATATCCATTTACGGATACTAATGATTAATAAATGTTATGTTTCCACAAGGTCCAGTCCGATCAGACCAGTCGGTCAATCGCCTACGTCGCTTAATCTGATACAAAGCGCTTCGACACAAGTCCACTTGCTTGTAGGCTTCATGGGCCAGGCCCTGGGCATTAACAAAGAGTCGGTACCCAGCGGCTAAAATATCGAGATCTCAAAAGTTTCATGCTAAGCATCAGGTTCCTCTTTTTCAAAACCCCCCCTGCTTCGTTCCGAGCCGAAACAGACACTTGCTGGTGGAGAATTAAGAGACTTGGCGAGGTCTCATCTAGACGAAACACTCGTTGAATGGGCCGCTATAATTCATGCTGCCAAGTTAATGGCATGGTTAGTAATAATCATCGTCAATACGGACACTTCTCGCGAGATCTAATCTGTATTGGTGTTACGCTTCAGTTCAATGACTGTTTTTTTACCTTGAGTCATCGGCCAATGCAAGATCCAATACGGAGTACCTTAGGTTAGTACTAAGTTAGCTACAAGACGTTGTTGTGTACTCAATTTAGCAACCACTACTGTGTAGGAATGTGATATTCAACTAGGTAGGTATTTAATCAAGAAATCAAAGCCATATCTCGTCTTCGCGGGATTGACATAAGTAGCTAAGAATTCCAACTGAATTTGTGCCACAACCTTTTTTTCAAGTGATTAGGACCAATCAACATATCACCACCAACACCTTACACTAACGGCCTAAATACTTCTACCTAATATGTCTTCACACAACACAGAACGAGAGATACAGTCCAAGGTAGAACAAGTCCTCAAAGACACGCCATTTGCCGCATTAACTCTACGCAAACTCACAGGCGGTACCGCCAACTTTGTGTATCATGGTACTCTCGAGAAGCCCTCAACAGAAGAAAAATATCGAAACGGGGTCGTGATCAAACAGGGCGAGGGCTATGTCGCACTACACCCTTCGTTCAAAATTGCAGCTTCTCGCTGTGTGAGTGCAGTTTTCCCATAAACACGTCGTTCACAGACTAACGTTGTTACAGGTCGTTGAGTACGAATCTCTGGTTCACCTCACCACATTGCCTCCGGTGGAGACATCATTCTGCAAGATATCAACCCCGGAGCCATATTACTTCAACCGTGACACCAACACTCAAGTTCAAGAATATCTCCCGGACGCTCTCAGTCTTAAGGAATACGCCCTCAAGCACTACGCTGCTCCCACATCCCCATCTCTCAAGCCACAATGTGACGAACTCGGCCACGGATTGGGAGCTTGGCTTCGTGCGTTCCACAGCTGGAGCCAAGAACCTAAGCAGGCTGCGCTACGGGAGACGTTTGCGGGGAACAGAGAGATGCAGGGTCTCAAAAACACGGTCAACTATCAACAGTTGCTGCAGAGGGCCGATCAGCATCCGGAGATTCTTGGCGATGCAAGGGATGTCTTGCAGGGTGTCAGTGACTTGGCGGCTGGAGAGCTTGTAGATGAATCAGCTCTTTACCCTATCCAAGGTGATTTCTGGACTGAAAAGTAACTTGCCATGGCGTTGATCGGTTCTAACATTTGGTTATCGGCAGCTAACATCGTATAGTATCCTATTACCTAACACTCCTATGAGAGAGGGTACTCAAATTCCCATGCGTGTTATAGACTGGGAAATGGTTCAGCTTGGTGTTCGACCACTTGATCTCGGTCAAATCATCGCCGAACTTTGGCAGCTGAAGCTGTACAAGGACATCGATGCCGGCGAGTGGCTTATCCGAGCTTTCGCTGCCGGCTACGGTGCAGTGGACGACAACTTCGCCTACCGGGTAATCATTCATGTTGCTGTCCACCTGATCTGCTTTGGATCCCAGACACCGGGATGGGGTAATGCTGAGCAGCAGAAAGACATCGTCAGGGTAGGCAAAGAAGTAATGGGTAAAGCATGGGGAAGGGACCGAGATTATTTCGAAGAGCATGTTCTTGGTAGTTTGTTTATATCTTAGAAGCCGAGGTCGTAATCTGACAAAATTAACGACTAAGGCATGTCTTTCATACATTGGCGATATCGTGGCAGAGAGTTTAGGTGTAAGTGAAGGTGGCCCGATCGTCAGCTAGGACTGAGGCAGAAGGTGATCAAATACGGCAAAATACTTGAAAGGTTAGTCATCAATTGTTCTGGCGCGTTCCAACAATCTGTAGCATAGTTATAATAAGAAGTTTGTACCTGGTTTTTCGTAGGCACGATACAAAACTTTGTCGTTGACTCATGGTTATTTTGTGATCTTAAATGGTCATTAGGAGGGGCAAAATTTTCAACTTTTCACAAATTTGACTCCAACACATGTTCGCTGCCCAACGCACTTATCCACATACACCAAAATATTGCACAGTATCGACAACTAAGTTTTTATCCCCCGGTAAACTTGACAACCCTTGAATAATCACAACCGGCTGGTCGTCTTACCATTTGAACCCCGCGTGCGGCATCTACCCTGTATCAGCCACCCGGGACCCCGTCTCCGACTCCGTAGCCCATCTCCGCATCCCGATGCCTGCCTCGGACACCAGCCGGCCTTGTAAGCGATGCAAGGCCGAATATGCCCCTTATCGCCTACGCACTGACCCGACCTGTCGGTAAGTTGCTGCTAATACTCATGAAATCTTATGATTCTGGTACCTTATACTGACACATGAGTCAGTGATTGCTACGTTCAATTTGTTGCCTACAAGCTGAACAGACGTCTCGGTGCTCTCCACAGAGACACTCGCTCCTCAAAGAAGCTCACTACACGACGTCTTCTGGCTGGTCTGTCCTTTGGACCTTCATCAAGTGTCCTTACACAACTGCTCAGTGAGCAGGCTTTGCATCACTCAGAGAACAAGGCGTCTTCGCCCTTTGAACCTGTCGTTGTCCATATTGACACGGAGCTATCAAACACCGAAGGAGACTCTCCAGCTCAAAAGTTACTGGCAGAGTACCGCCGTGTGTTTCCTCATGCTACATTCGAGTGTGTTCCTCTTAAGGATGTCCTCTCTGTCAAAAGCATCGACTGGTCTACTCTACCTCTTGATGCCACCAAACCAGACGAGGATCCACCAGCTCGCCTTCAGAGGCTCTTCGATACTTTACCAACACTGACCTCACGCACTGATGTTCTTCGTCAACTTGTTCGCCATCTCCTCCTCCAGAAAGCTCAAGACCACGCATGTTCAGCACTCCTCCTAGGCCACAGCACTACAGCACTCGCCGCCTTGACCCTATCCGAGGTTGCAAACGGAAGAGGTTATGCGGTTCCAGTGCAGGTTGCTGACGGTATGACCACAGTATGCACGTATGAGGCTGTCGAAGGTGGCGCCGCACAGGAGGCCAGCCGACTTGAGTTTCCAGTTTACTACCCCCTACGAGAGATCTTTCGCAACGAACTTGTCCAGTATATCGACCTGGTACCGTCTCTCAAGGAAGTTGTCCCTGTTGACCAAGCAGGTGCCAGATCCGGAGCCAATGTCGTCTCATACAAAGACTTGAGCATTGAAGAGGTGATGGCACGGTACTTTGATAGCGTTGAGGAAGGATACGCAGGTATCGTTGCCAACGTGGTGCGCACGGCTGGAAAGCTCGAGAGAGTTCCTTACAAGAGCTTCTGCGGTAGCTGTGGCATGTCACTTGATGCCGAGGGCGATTCGCGATGGGCGGGAGAGATAGGCGACGATGCCGGTGACGCGCCGGGGGCAGCCGGCGCAGGCCGGTTATGCTATGGCTGTAAGCGGTCGATCCACGGATAACCTATTTAAGATCAATTGGACAATAAAACCAAGTAAACACTTATGTTGATATGTCCTGGTATAACACATTGTCTATCCTGACTGTGACTATAACTGTAAACTTCCCAAATACGCCGCCGCCTTTTGATTGCCAAAACCCATGACCTAGGCGGTGCCAAATGCTCCCATCGTCTTGCCTAGATGACTATACATATGTGGACTAGTATAACTTCCTTCTCCCCATCAAATACAAGATCTGTTTTGCTCCTAGATTGATGCTTGCTAATCGCTGTACCGCCCATTTGTCTATCACTCACCCCAGCTCATACTCTGAACACCTCAGCCGTCTTTTTAAGCCGCCATCTCCAGTCTGCCAGGCAAAACACGATCCTCGATCTTGCGCACCAGCTTATTGGTCTGCTCGGCTAAGCTCAGAGTGAGGATGGTGTGGGGTAGGATTCGCGCAAGGTGAGGGAAGAATCCCTTGTATAGAGCGAAGAGACCCTCGGAACGGATGGTTTTGGCGAGACAATCGCTGACGCTGCTGTAAAGGTTACCGTTCTGGTTGTACATACGGGACATGATTGTGTCTGTAGTAGAGAAGTTAGCCACTTAATTTAGTAATATTTGGGCAGTAGTGAGCCTTACCAGGAGGATGCATCACGCAACAGACAACGAAGCCACTTATAGCACTGGAAGCCAGATGCAGACCGGGACCCTCCTCCATATCGAGATGACGAACCAGACGCCGTTTTGCAAAGAAGTAAGTGGGAAGCTGAACCGAGCTGCCAAATGCAGTTCGGATCATAGCAGCTTGCACGCCACGGTACAAACCACCGACTCCCTCGGCTCCGTAAATAGATTTGAAGCCGTGCCATGCGCCTCGGTAGTGGTGTTGGGTACCAACCGGCCTGAAGGCCGAGAAGCTCTGCAGACGGGTCTTGACCAGGAAAAATGGGCTGCCAGCCGCGGCGCCGATTACGCCCGAAGCAGCACCGCAGAGCATGTTAATTCCCAGATTTTGGGCCTGTCCGTCCTTGAGGAAGAAGCTTGCGAGCGCATTGCGCATGGGGTCGTAAAAGCCGAGACGGCAGCCATTGAGGAGGACCTGGTAGATGTAGGCGGCGCCGATACCGCGGTAGATATTGCGGAAACCTTCGTTGCGTACAATGACGCTCACGCCGTGGATCGGTCCTCTGTAATGGTGAGGTTGGTGGCCCTTGTTTTGAAGCTCGCCTTGCAACTGCATACTGCGAGACGAACAACTGGTAAGTTTCGAGCTGATAGCGAATAGGCAGATGCCACAATGCTCAGAACATACCGAATCTTGACTGTCTCAAACGGATGTGTCGCAGTAACAGCGCCGCAGGCGGCGATGCCGCCAGCAATGAAGGCGCTATTGAGGCAAGGTCAGCGCAAGAACATCGTCGCAAATCTTATCTCTGGCGAACTCGGAGGATCGAAGGATAGGCACAAGTAACCAGAAAGCTTACCCAACCGTAGTCGACATGACCCCGAGCTCTCCAAATACGAGGAGGGCGGCCAGCAGTTGCGAGAAGTACGGTATGAAAACGAAGGAAGTCAAGGGTCCGAGAGCTCGGGCAAAGGAGCCTTTCTCGACAATCGGTAGCTCGAGAAAATCAACTGGCGCAGAACGGAGAAAGTTGTTTGAGTTAGATTCGAGAGGAAGATACGGGAGCGTGAAAAAGAAGGGTTTCACATCCGTCACCAGCGGCTTCGGACCCTATGGCAGCGCGAGAAATTGTCAGCGCAGATGTACCACTTCTTGCGCAATTATACTAGAAAAGTACAAGCTTCCTACGTAATGAATTAGAACCATGGAGCCTTCATATGGGGCTGACGATATACGAATTATTGGGTACTGCTATCTATCTTACTTGGGAAGTAATATTCAACATGTCCTCGGTCAGCGGCTGACAAGATGATATAAGCCGAGGACAAGCTGGAACGGCTTCTGAATTGATGATGTCGTAATCAGGGTATCTATAGTCCTGCAGTATCCGCATAGTACCACATACAGCACAGTATAGCACAGCACATCCATGTCTCGTTGCCATTTAATCTAACTTGAGCTTACTGGGGGACATTTCTACTTTTTTGCACCGAGTGCATTTGATATGCCGACGTCGGCGGTCATTTTTCGCGGGGAGGGCTGCGGGTCCTTGCATCAGTACTCCGTAGGTGTAGGGTCCCGCTAGGCCGCTGTGCGCCCCTGAGGATGGAGGATAACGGGGAGCGCTGATTCGTCGAGCTGGTGATTTACAGCCATGGCGCTAGGGTCAATGGGACAACGCCTGTTGGGCTGGCGTTTCCTTGCTCTGAGCGGCTTTACGGCTTGCTACGGCTTGGGCGTTTGCATGCCGTCCCCGTCCTGAGATATACCGAACCCACCAGTATCACCAGTATTGGATTCATCGGACGTGAAGATGGCTCCGTAGCCTATGGATGTTCTCTAGAGACTCGATGTATGCATGAAATAAAAACGACAATTTGTCCTTGAAGACATGATCTATTACATGCAAGAGGGAATAGGGATGGAAACTTCCATAATGCCCGAAGTGCAACCTCTTTGGGTACGTACCCTGTGGCTCATGCCCGAGGTGCTGCACCCCGCAAAAGTCACACCCCTCCAGCTCAGAGCTGCATCGCAAAAGATTCCCATCGCAAAACACGAGACTACCATTAAACCAACATCACATTCTTTCAATGTGAACCTACCGATATAATCACTGATCAAAACCATTGATTGAGACTCACTCAACGTAGCCAATTGTAATTGCGACACCTTGCGACCTGCGCGATCGACAATCTCTTTCATTCAACGCGACTTGCGAGCTTCGTCCGAGAGCTGCCAGCATAACACTTGCAACGTTGCTCTCTAGATCAGTGCTGCACTGTTCTGCCCATCATGGCCTCGACACCAATGGATATCGACCGCTCTAATACACCCAACGGCGCTTCGCTCAACATCCATCGCACCATTGGCACCACCGCCTCTGTCTCCAATTTGTCCGATGTCATAGGCAACTTCCGTCCAACCAAGGTGCGACGAACACGCCTGATATCTCATATTTCTCAAAGAATTTGCATCAATTAACTTATTTGATTGTTACAAATAGCTATTCCGCCGCGATGACATTAAGGACAACCGCCCACAGCCTCATGTGTTGTCCCTCGACTATGACGACGAAGGTCAGCTCGTCATGGCATCGGCCAGTGACGAGACGATACAGATCTACCATGTCAAAGAAGGTCGGCATGACAAGAGTTTGATCAGTAAGAAGTACGGCGTCAAGCTGGCCAAGTTCACGCATACGAACTCAAGTATTATTTATGCCAGCACAAAACAAAACGGTAGCCTCCCTCATTTATGTCATGAGAACAAGCAGACGTGACGCTGACTCTTATTGTCCTAGATGCCATTCGATATCTTGCTACGCACGACAACTCTTTCATTCGATACTTTGACGGCCACGAGGGACCTGTGACCTCGCTAGCTGTACATCCTGGTAGTGACAACTTCATATCATGCTCACAGGATAATACCGTGCGTCTTTGGGACACGCAAACCAAGAACTACCAAGGCCAACTCTTCCTTCGATCGCCTTACCTCGCTGCATACGACCCATCTGGAACTGTATTTGCTGTGGCTTGCACAAGCAGCAGTACAGTCTTGCTGTACGATGCGCGCAACTACGACAAGGCTCCTTTCGCGACAGTCGATATTGTGGAACAGTGTAGGAAGGTAGATTCGCAGTGCCTCAACAAGGGCTGGACAAAACTTGAATTTTCCAACGATGGCAAGTCGCTCCTTGTTGGAACTCGGGGTAACGGCCATTTCCTACTCGACGCATTTGAGGGTACGCTGAAAGCTTATCTCCACAAGCCAAACGGCGGAACTCGGCGACTGGCCGTTGGAGAGGCAGCACCAACCAGTAAAGTATCGTCTGATGCATCTAATATCGAGAGCAGCGGCGACTGTTGTTTTGCACCTGACGGTCGTTACGTCCTGAGCGGCTCCAAGAAGGACGTCCTCGTATGGGACACCATGGCAGCCCCGGACGACAACAAAGTTCTGGAACCAAGCTGGACACTGCCTGATAAGAGAGAGGCTGCTGTCCTAGCATTCAACCCCCGGTATAACTTTTTCGCTACGGCTGATCAAGAATTGTTGTTTTGGCTACCCGATCCTCATACGTGAGTAAAAAGGGAAACGATGGTTGTTATCAAGACAAAGGGAGCAAATATAGAACGTAAACAATGACCTGGACGATTTAGAATGGCCGGAGGAAGCAATAGATACCCTTGCATTATAACATACATAACTTAACACGGTGATACTGTCAATTTAAAGGTTGAGTAGAGTATGTTGCTAGCTGTCAGCCATGATATTATTCTAAACACAAAAGTATATATATGGTAAGCCCAGATGTTACAACCACTACCTACTGTACTAGTAAGACTATCTTCACATCAATACAGAGTTATAGCAGATTTTAAAAAGCAGGCGTCTAACTCATGAAACCCTGGCTCAACCAAGAAGTGTTGGACGAAACAGCTGCAGGCAGATGCGCAGGCAGAAGAAGATAGGCACTGGCCATCCAGTCATACTTCCCTCCTACCTTCTGTACATACCTGCCTGGCTCAAGCGAATGTAATTCCAACTTCAAGTTCCGACCTTGAAAAGATAGGCACCTTCGACACAACACATAAATACGTGTTTCCCTCTATTGTTCAGTATTTCTCGTCGCATCCCGTCAGCCCCCTGGCTTTTCTTCCGAATCAATAAAGCTGACCTTAATTACAGTCGAGATGTCGGGCAAGAGTGATGGCCCTCCGCACTTGAGAGGTAAGTTACTCACAATGTACCTAAGTGGCTAAACCACCTTATCTTGAATTTCTAACTAATATAGGGTTGCCCGCCGAAACCAAAAGTCAAATACTGGATGAAGTTTGGTCGTCGGATGCCTCCAATGGTTACAAAGAGCTGTTAAATGTGGCATTGTCATGCCGGGACCTATGCAAACACGCGCTGTCCAAGCTTTATTTTAAAGACGCCAAAGAGTCACTCAACGCTGATTTCAACTGGGGCATGCCTTTGGCTATCCAATGGGCTTGCTGGTATGGTGTTTTGGAAACGGCAAAACTGTCTCTGCTAGCTCTTAGAAAGACCGGCCTGATCGTCGAGGAAAAGATAAGCACTCCTTTCAACAACAAGCATCTCTACGAGTTGCGTTATCAGTCGGCCAAAAGGAACGGAAGACCAAATGAATTAGCTCATGGCTACGTGCACTGGGGGGCCAGGAGCGGCCTATTACACCTGGCATGTGTTCGTGGGAACACGGCAGTCGCCGAGTTGTTGATACACGAAGGAGCTCTTCTTGATACTGTTGACGGAAATTGGACCACTCCTTTGGCACACGCCCTAAATGAAGACGTTGTAAGTTGTACCAGGAGCTGAAACTAATATATCCGAGCTAACACGACGACAAGGCCAAGCTGCTCGTTGAAAAAGGAGCTGACTTCAATGTCACAAACTATAACGAAGTGACACCATTATCCAACCTCATAACCCTGGCCTCAATGGGTAACCAGGATTGGGCAAAGGAGCCCAACATGCTTCAAGGCGAAGGTGCTCTCAAAACATCAGACACTCATCACGATTTCCTCGGTACTATCCGATATCTCATTAATGACGTCAATGCCGACATCTCTGCGCAAGAGATCAAAAACAACAGCCCTCTTTTGAAAGCTGTACAAACGCGATGCGGCGAAGCTGTTAAACTTCTTTTGGAAGCAGGTGCTTCGCCAAACCCCACCGACACCAAAACCGGGCAAAGGAAACTCTTACTTGTCGATGCCATGAAGCGAAGCGAAAACCACCGCGTTGTCAAGATGCTATTGGAGGCTGGGGCTGAAGTCGAACCCTCCCAAATGCCAGAGAGAGACCTTACAGAGGATGAGGGTGACGAGCTTCCCATCATGCATCTCACAAACCCTAATAGTAACCCGTGGCATGCGAGGTATGAATATGACATTGCCCAGCGCATCTGTAAGAGGATAAAAAATGTTGACCAAGTCATTGATGGTCATACAGCGATGTGGCACTACATCAGGAAAGGGCGGCAAGATATTGGTATACTCTTGATGCAGGAAGGGGCAAGTCCAAAGTTGGCAAATGTACATGTTTACCCTGATACTCTGGGTTTTGTAGCAGCACTTGAAGCACTTAATTAGAAATGACAAGAGTCCGTATTGAGCATGAAGCATATTCACGAGTGCCAAGTCAAAGTGAGGTTTTTCGCGAGCGGGTGAATGCCATTTGAAAAGTATCTTGTGGTGTTGTGGCGCTCAGCCTCCCCTCACGCCCCACCACAAGAAGCCCACCTTCCAACCTCATCCAACTCTCCATACCAGGACAAGACAGCCAACAACATTAGATCGATAGGCGTCAGGTCCCACCATCTCAGCATCGATTTAGATTACATACACGAGCAGGTATACAAAACTCATAGTACTTGAAGACGCGATTGAACACAGCGACGCAGTCTGTCCTCTCCGAGCCTCAATAGGCCAGCACACGACATCAACTTCAATACTCCGACAGACTATACCTCGACATCTACGACATGGTATATCTCAAGACAAGCCAAGAATGGCTCGATCAATCTATGGCACTTCTTGAAGCCCGACCCTCTACAGTACGTACACGCGCACACCACGCAACCGCCTAGACACGCAGAACGACTAACCCACCACAGACACTCATCACCACGACATACAAGCTCAGGCCCGGCCCCTCACGACCCGACGCCGACGGCGACACAGCCGTGACCAAGCCCCCGCGCGGCGCCCTGGTCCTCAAGGCCTTCGACCCCATCAGCGGCGCAACCATCAAGTATCGCACCTCAAAGGCCGCAGAGGTATCACGCCTGGTGCACGCCTCGCTCGGTCGTCTGGGGAGGAGCATGGCCGCTGTGCCGGATGTGCCTGAGGTGACGATGGCAGAGGGAGAGGGTGCGACGCCAGCGGAGGAGTCACAGGCTGCTGCACCGACACCGCAGGCGTCGCAAGGGGGTGGTGGAAAGAAGAAGAAGAAGGGCAAGAAATAAAGGAGAGGCAAGAAGATGAGGAAGGGATTGAAATGGTAGTTTTGCGAGGATATCAGTATTACTGATTTAAAAAAGAGGTTTGTAGCAAACATCACGATAGAGCACAAAGCATTTTACATTGACCTAGTCCAATCTTTGTGGCTACTCGTAGTTTCGGAGTCTTCCCTCAAAGCAGCACAAATGATGATGCTGTATGGCTGGTATAAATGCGACAGGTTTTGAATGTCAATGATTTACGGAGCGATCATTTAGAATGCGTTGCGAAGGAAACATGCTTCAGGAGTCACTGAGAAAAAGGTATACTAATCTAGTCAATTCATTTCTATCTACTCCAGAGGAGAGTACTATAATATTATCGTCATCCATGAGCACGATTAAACTGTCAATGCTATTTTCATCCACCCAGAGTTGAAATCCCGAAACGCCGTGTAGGTCCGTGCAAATCCAGCTTCCGGACACCAAGTATGATCGCGGCCTTGCCAACCGCAGAAGTAACCAAGCATCGCTGCCCCCAGACCCATCTCAAATATACAAACAAGAAGTAAAACAGGGTATATGTTCATATGTGCGCATGCCCATGAGCAGCTGCCCACGTCAAAGGAAAGAGAAACAATGGCGAGACATCTAGAAGTCATCGTCGAAGGTGAAGTCACCACCGTTCTCACCCTTCGTGGGCTCCTCCTCGTCGGCCTTCTTGTTGGCGCTGTGGAGGACACCAGCCTTCTGGTAGTCAGCAACACGCTTCTCGAAGAAGTTGGTCTTGCCACCAAGAGAGATGTTCTCCATGAAGTCGAAGGGGTTGGTGGCCTTGTAGACCTTCTCGTTACCGAGAGCGACGAGCAGACGGTCAGCGACAAATTCGATGTACTGCTTCATAAGGTTGGAGTTCATGCCAAGCAGGGCACAGGGGAGAGCCTCAGTGAGGAACTCCTGCTCAATGGTGACGGCATCACAAATGATGTCCTGGATCATCTGCTTACTAGCACGGCCCTTGAGATGGGAGTGAAGAAGGCAGGCAAAGTCGGTGTGAAGACCCTCATCACGAGAGATGAGCTCGTTGGAAAAGGTCAGACCGGGCATGAGGCCACGCTTCTTGAGCCAGAAGATGGAGGCAAAGGCACCACTAAAGAAGATACCCTCAACGGCAGCGAAGGCGACCAGACGCTGGGCAAAGGTAGAGTCCTTGTCCTGGATCCATTTGATGGCCCAGTCAGCCTTCTTTCGGATGCAGGGAATAGTGTCAACAGCGTTGAAGAGGTAGGTTCGCTGGGCAGGCTCCTTGATGTAGGTATCAATGAGCAGGGAGTAGGTCTCGGAGTGAATGTTCTCCATCATGATTTGGAATCCGTAGAAGCATCGAGCCTCAGGGATCTGGACCTCGCCGCTGAATCGCTCAACGAGGTTCTCGTTGACAATGCCATCGGAAGCAGCGAAGAAGGCAAGGATGTGAGAGATGAAAAACTGCTCGTCGGTAGTCAGACGGTTGTTCCAGTCGTGGAGATCCTTGGAAAGATCAATCTCCTCGGCAGTCCAGAAGGAAGCCTCGGCCTTCTTGTACATTTGCCAGATCTGTGATGTTATGTTAGTGTGATGTCCTTGTGTGTGGGGGGGAGGGGGGCACTTTACGCGTCAAAACGCGTAAAGGGACGTCACATACCTCATGGTACTTAATGGGGAAGAGAACGAAACGCTGAGGATTCTCTTGAAGGAGGGGCTCATCGAGCTCCTCAGTCTTGGCAGTGACAACAGTCTTTGTCTCCTCCTTGGTCTCCTCGACAATCTTGGTCTTGAGTTGTGTGTTATCGATATTCTTGTGGGGCTCGTTCTCCTTGTTGGCGACTCCGAAGTCGAGCTTCTTGACGGGAGATTCCATGTTAAGGTTTTGAATAGCAGAAGCAGCCTGTTCAGTCAACTTGTTAGCGATCAATTAAGTTCAAATGTTGGATGCCCGAGGTCACATACCTGCTTCGAAGGAGTGATTTGCGCAGCCATTGTGTAGTATATGTATATGTGTGAGTGAAAGAGAAGTAGTCTCAAGGTAACTAGAGTAATACAGAAGCAAGGCAAAGGCTTTGTATGTACGTTGAACTCTTGTAGTTGAGAGGTTGTGGTAGCGGAGGTGATGGTCTGTTCCAAAGTAAAGAATGGGATGAAGGCGATGGGCTTTTGTATTATAAGTTCTTGATGCGTCCCGCCGTCACGTGGAGCTAGAGCGCGTCGCGCTGGGCAATACGCGGTGGATATAGTGACAGTGGGCCACTTTACAGTGCCTTGGTGTCACTGCGCGTCACTGGGTGAACCAGGGGCTTTCCGGCGGGCTTCGGCCTGCAACTGGCAGCGTCCAAGACGCTAGTGACTGAGCTGGTGCCATCAGAATCTCCAGCCACCAGGATCTTCTAAGCAAGTGAGACGCGTAAAGGCGCGTTTTGGGCGGATTCACGTTCGTCTTGGGAATGGTTCAAGTGCTATGCTTTGTGATATTTTCTCAATTGCTCCACTGTCTTCGTACTGTACCTGCTTTATTGCAGGGAGTGATGATTCAGACATTGTCAGGAGTAACGTCATGAACAGCGTTTATCAATCAGCACGATTTCTCCTTAGACTTGAAGATCCATACCCATGCGCGTCGTTGGGCCAATGCTCGTGAAATGAGCTGTAGTGAGTGTAGAGCATGATCATGGTGCGGTGTCTGGCGGGACTGGGCTCATTGATCACGTTGGATCATGTCTGATGATTTGAGTTGAGTAGTCATGGTGAGCTTCCCTCCACTGTATAATCGAGCTTCCATTGATCGATCAGTCCAAACATCTCACTCGAACAGTCCAATTATTCCGTCATAGTCGGCTATTGACTTTCCGTTAACTTATTCTTCGCCTCAAGGGTGAGGAACGCGTTTCTGGGGTTACACCGCGTTCAGGCTTGGGCCCTGAATCTGACGTTGCCAGCCTGGGCCTGGCTGAGGTTGACACGCCCCCTACTCCGCATCTAGACTTGTGCTAAATTGGGAGTCAAGCTTCAATCAGTTTGAATCAGGCTAAAAGTGATTTCATGCAAACCGAAACTTCTCAGATTCCTAGATCGGAGGCTTGGAAGATTGTTCATCTCTTTCTTGACTCCACTGTGGCCAGTTGCTAGGTCGATGAAAACGCCAAGTAAAGTTATCAGATCTTATTCTTTAATTTCATTCGTGGAATGGGTCCCACGCGTCTGCATCCACTCTACCTAATCAATCAGAAAGGTCAAGGCGCCGCTTGAAAAATCTCGTACTGTACATAATTCGTAGACAACATGATAAAATAACGCGTGTCCATATTCCCATCATGCAAGGATCCATTACTAACAATCCAACAATCCCATCATCACCCCATCGTGAATTCTCCTGACTCACAAGGGCCAGCCCTCTCGTCAGCTTGGTCCCTTTCCCCTTTGCTTTGCATATTAGTCCGATTTGCCGGCTTTAGCGTCGGTCTCTTCGCTGCGATCTCTCGCCTCGTAATGCGCGTACGGGTTCAGCTGCCTCGATATCATTTGGTCTGGCCTTGCTACGGCCAAAGTATCCACGGCTCTCGCGAACCCGCGCTGGTGCAGGCTCAACGGGGCGATCATCACGACGACGATCTCCGCTTCGGCTTCGGCTGCGGCTGTGTTGACGGCGGTTCGACATGGATGCGTTCCTCGATGGTGGGTGCGAAACATACTCAGGCGGCTCCATTGCTTGAAGTCGATCAAACTCATCGGGATCACTAGGATCGACGGCTGGTACTGGCAGTCCGCTTTTCTTTAGGTTCTTGAGTCCAACTTCCCTCAAATGTGCTTCGAGGAGCGCGGCATTGCGAGTATTCGCCTTGAAAGCTGCATCAGCTATGTCTCCAGCAAACGGGATGATTCCAATGACGAAATCGATCATGATATTGAACATCATTCTGGACTTGACAGAGGATGGGAGTCCTCCATCGACCTTCATGCAGGTTTTCATGACCAGAATGCATAGCAGCATATCCAAGACATCTCCAACACTAAAGCATACATGTTAGTTTTCGACCAAATAGTCAAACTAAAGTGATGCAATCAAACTTACGCAGGAATAAATCCCAAAACGCTACCCCAGCCAAAGCGTATGCCACAGCAACTGAAGAGAGCCAGATCAAGGCGATACGCTCGGCGCTTGACCTTGTTCAAGACTTTGGCGTCATTGTCGGAGATGCCTGGCGGAAGAGCCTTCTTCCGCTTCTTCACCTTACCAGTAGGCGTTCCATCTAGACGAGTAGCTGGAATATGCTCAAAATAAGGGTCCTATCGATGATGGGTCAGCGCAATCCTTCAAACGACAAAGTCAGTGATCGCTTGCATACCTCAGTTCCGAATTTGTTCTGGACCGTTTCTCCCAAGATCTTTTTGGTAACAAGCTTAGCGATGAGCGACGCCATGGTTTGCTGCTAGAGAACCCAATTGACTTGCGACAGCGCTGTTGTTGAACAAACCCCAGTTGAGCAGCAGGTCTTTATAGTAAGTCCCTAGTGCTGAAAGTCGAGCTTGGCAGAGGCGGGAAGTGAGAGGTATGATCAACGACCACCAGAAAGTATGTCACTGCTTGTAATTCAGAGACAATGAGTGGGCAAGCCAAGACAAGAAAAGGACGGCTTTCTTTATATGGAGGGAGGACAAGAAAATCCCCGGAAGATGTCACAAGCGGTTGCGCTTGTGGTTTGATGTGCGACTGGTCAATTACCGGTTTTCAAGTATTTATGATGACCATGGGTGAGGGAGCCAATATGGCGTTGGAGCGATGATGTAATTACCAGCGACCACCCGAGTTTCTGGAACTTATACTGTAAAAGTGAACTATTGCGGTCTGGAAGCATTAATGCAAAGACTATTTTGCTCAACAAAACCGGCTAAAACGCTGCAGCAATGCCGATCATTATCATGTGCGCAGGTGCGCTGGCATTTCTCCCAGTGGCAATCCCACCTGCATTTGAAACATGCAACTGTGACGGGAGGGAACCTGTTGGAGCTCTGAGCTATTTACCTTACCTAGGTACTAGGTACTGAACTCAACTTGGAGATCATGAGCGGCACTGCACCGCCTCACCATGTCATGAACTGTGGCGAGTGCTGTCAGCTGTGGCGCAGCACATCTAGCTCTTCACTCTCTGTGAATTGGGTTGTTGGGGGACTCACGACACCTGAAAGCGGGCACCTAAGCTAAGGCGCAAATGGGTCTGTGATCTGGCTGGTCTGATTGCGATCCAGTGCTATGCTGTCAATCCAAACCTGACAACAACACCAACAAATCACCTGAAAAATCCATCATCTCGGCTTTTGCACTGCCGTATCGACGCCGCGTGGTTCAAAGAGAAACACTGCGTGGCATTTCACTCTGATTCACCGCTGTGTAGCAGCATCTCTTTGACTCTGTCAAGTGACTTGCCACTAAGCTACTCAGGTATCTCGACGACCACTCGCGTCTTTTCGCTTGTCACAGTCGTACTTTTGCGTCATCTTGGGGCTGTCGCAACTCAACCATGGTCAGCTTGCCTTCACAGCTACGTTCGCATCATCGTCTCGCAAAGTCTTGAAGAGTAATAAGCAAAACCCAAAGGAAAAAAACAACAACCGAAATTTGTAATACCTTCCACCATAGCATGAGCCGAAGGATTCCATCATCATGTCTGGAACACAAATGCAGTTAGAGGATTGTATGTGTTGGTGGGTGCTGCGCGTTTGCGAGCAAGGACTAACACGACCGACCTAGGGCTGGACGACCTCTGCGTCCGCTTCATCATCAACCTTCCCCAGGAGGATCTCTCCTCCGTCGCTCGAATATGTTTTCAGGTCGAGGAAGCTCAGTGGTTCTACGAAGATTTCATTCGTCCATTAGACCCGGCTCTGCCGTCCATGACGCTGCGTACCTTTTGTCTTCGAATCTTTCAGCACTGCCCCTTACTAGCCAGCTTTTCCGTCGAAAATCATACCAAAGCGTTTGAGGAGTTTCTGGAGTACAAGACTCGTGTTCCCGTACGGGGTGCTATTATGTTGAACAAAGCTATGGACTCTACGGTCTTGGTAAAAGGATGGAAAAAGGGCGCCAACTGGAGTTTCCCGCGAGGAAAGATCAACAAGGACGAGGACGATCTGGATTGCGCCGTTCGCGAAGTCTACGAAGAGACTGGCCTGGACCTTCGAGCAGCTGGCCTCGTACCAACCGAACAAAAACCCAAGTATATTGAGATCGCGATGCGCGAACAGCATATGAGGCTCTACGTCTTTCGCGATGTTCCAATGGACACGGCATTCGAACCGAAAACCCGAAAGGAAATTAGCAAAATTCAGTGGTACAAGCTATCCGACCTGCCAGCTTTCCGCCGCAAGAACGGTTCAAATAACGATGCGATTGCTACACCTAATGCCAACAAGTTCTACATGGTTGCACCTTTCTTGGTGCCCCTGAAGAAGTGGGTTGTGTCGCAGAAAAAGATTGAAGCACGCAAAGCAGCCACCGGCCCTTATGGTTATGGACCTATTAGCGAGGCGCAATATGAGGATGAAGGATGGAACGACACCGGGGCTGAAACGACAGATCAAGGCCCAGCAATAGAGACGCTCGCAGGTGCCACACACGAATTGCAGCGTTTGTTGAAAGTCCAACCCCCGACTCAAGGGCTGCAAGGTGCTCCCGCTCCCGTTCCCGCACCGGTTCAACAGGACAAGGGCAGTGCTTTGCTCTCTATCCTCCAGGCAAAGGATGGCCCTTCAGGTGCCGCGCCTCAACCTGGTGTTCACTATCCTCATACTCCTCTGGACTTGACGATTGGCAATGCTCCTCAGCCTCAAACACCGCATCACCACAATCAGATGCCATCTATAAGTACTCAGCAACCACCACCATCATTCGCGTTCCCGCCCAACCAAGCTGCTCGCTGGAATATGGAACCTGGCCAGCAGGGAGGGAACCCTCAGGCATACAACCCCCAATATCCTGTTCAGGAAGGGCAGTACAAGAGCAACCAAGCCCCTCTGGTGCATCCTCAGCCATTACCGCCACAGGTGGAGAGAGCTGTATTCAACCGAAGTGTGTTTCAGGACGTCAACCAACCCAACTTCAACAACGCGCCCGGTCAATTCGTTAACCAACAGCAAGCTCAATATGGCCACCCTGGCCAGATGCCTCCCCAAGCTCCTATCCAAAGTGGACAGCCAAGACAGCAACTATTAAATGGACAGTCCATGGCTCTTCTGAATGCCTTCAAAGGCGGAAATGCGGCACCACAGCCTCAACAGAAGCCTCAGCAGGTTTCCTTCCCCCCTAATTTCCCCATTCAGAACCAAGGCCCTGGATACAACAACTTTGGCGGACCTCAACCACCTCAGCAGATGATCCCACAAGTTCCTGCACATGCAGCTGGTGTTGTAGAAGGTGAAGCTCGCCCTGGGCCCAGCCCTAAAGAGCTGGCAGGCTCGAGGGTCGGGTCTGGGCCCCCTGCCAACAACCATCGCTCTGCCTTGTTGGGCATGTTTCGCAAGGATGACCAAGACCAGAACCAGCCTTCTGCTCAGGCACCTCTCACTCAAGGCCCCAAACAACCTGCTCCTGGCAGTATGATGAGTGAGCTTTTACGTTCGGTTGGCGGAGACAACGCCAGGGCCCAGGTTCCGCCGCAAGCTGGCATGGAAGCCGGCCCGCCTGTATCATTGGAAGGGCTATCTCTGCAACCGCGGCCGGCCCAGACTGGCACACCTGGGTCTCAAGGACGAGGTGACTATGCGCAGCAATATGATTCTTATGCTCAGGCACATGCACCACTTGCCCCGCAACCCACTCAGCCTATTCGAATTCTTCAACGAGGACAGAACGAACAATTCCTTGGCGTTGGGGGAGCATCTGCATCTTCGCAAACATCATTTGTTTCGCCAAGTGGGTTATCTGGCCACTTGCAAACCGCAGTTCCTGGTGTTAGTCCCAGCATTAGCCAAGCACTCCCTTCTTTGGGTCGGCGACGTGAGTCTGGCCCTGCCCAGAAGCGAGAATTGCTTTCACTTTTTGGCAAGCAGCCATCCCCTGCTAGCCTGGAGGCGGCCAAGGGTAAGGAAGCTATCGGTGGAACGCCCAGGTCTCGTCTTGCTTCTTTGGCCTCTGGCGCGGAGGAGCCTGCTGGTCCTCCTTCTCGTCGCGGTAGCCAGACGCCTATCTCACCGGCCGAGCGCACCTTTTTGCTGGATTACTTGCAGTCTGTCACCAAAAATGCCAACCACTAAGGGTATTTGGAGAAGTGATTTGTTTGTACGATTTGGTATCATTAGGATCGGGGGAGCATTGCAACGGAGCCTTGTCTGGGATACTATCTATGATTTTGCTGGGTGGTTAGCTAGGTAGTGGATGTAATTGATACGCGATGATTGTCGCAGGTTAGGTTTTTGGAGAACTATAGTCTAACTGTTTCCATGTCGTGATGGTGTTTGATCGTTGGTGCTAGTGAATCCCTTTGGTGCGTGTAAGTGGTGACCTTGAACAACTGCATCGTACCTTGCCGGCAACTAAGAGGAGCGTATAGCCTGTTGGTATGTATCTTACTCATGCTTTGTATGCGACTGGAATTTGAATTGATCAAGCCGTTCACTTGGTCATGTGTTTGAATCATTGTTCGTTGAGTTTAGGATAGTCCTGGCGGCGAGGTTGAAGATAATAGGGGTACTGTAGGTAGCAACCACACCCCAAAGAAAAGAAGTCACTGTCTTTTGTCCCACATCAAAGTACCTAGTACTTAGGTACCTACTGATATATAGGTAGGTACCTACGCAGAGGGTTAAGCGCGGTCTCTTTACCAGCAACCTCCCCATGCCCCTTCAGCTTTCAACGCCTCGACAGCTGTCAACAGCTGCCATCACTCGCAACTCCCACTCACCTACGCATAGCTATATAAATCATAAACGCGCATCCATTCATCAACAGGGTGGTCGAGCGGTTTAACTGCTTGATCACTTCCCAATGACTCACGCTCGTAGATATCTGTGTTGTCTCTGCAGCAATGCATCGAGCCTCATTGTTCTCGCCTGACGAGGGTTTCTTTTTTGCATATTTCTGAGATATATCAAGAGTTGGACTTTTGCTACTTACTCCGGTTATTTTGGTGATTTTACCTGCTCAGGGAGGCGTGCTCTCGTTGTTTGATTCTTTTTGGCTCTTGGTGTTTTCTTTTTCGAACTCGCGGACTCTTCGTGCACCTCCAGGCCGGCGAATCCATCCGCCCCCTTTCCGGCAGAAGATCTGATGGCCGAGCAAGCACGTCTTCCCGACAGCGGAATGAGGTAACTTGCTCTTCTAATTGTCTTTCTTGGAAGTTTTACAACCACAGATACCCATGTCCATGAGCATGATATCTTGATATGGTGCTTATGTACTTATCTATCCCTCTATATTTTTGTAATGACCGTCCTGGTCTCATTTGTTTCGAATTAATACTAGATGTATATTCGGTCATCCCGTGTATAGATGAGCCGTCTGAACTGTAAGGAAATATCAGGTAATTGTATTAGAGGCAGAATGCTAGATGATATATGATATTCAGGGAGGGGTGTTTCCATCATGCTGCCTCCCTCTTCATCGCCAGCCCCCTACAACGCATATCCTCAATACCTTTTTTCTTTGACTTGAATGTGGAATAGATTTAGGCATGAACTATATTCGTCCCTGGCCATTTCAATCATCTTGTTGCGGAGAATGCGGGAGTGGCTCAAGGGTAGTTATGTGAGAGCAACATCATAACGTGACCGTCACAGAGTGTTAGTTAAACGATGAGATCTATCCCGCAAGACAATAGCTGGAATCTTAAAATATTCGAGGTTTCAAAATACTGACGTAAAAGTGTGGTCTTGAAGACTGATGTTGCGGTTGGCCTGAGTCGAGCTATAAAACACCGCGACCTGGTAGCTTAGGGGGTAAAGCGATTCTCTGAATAGATATCAATAATTGATTCCGTGTATTCAATAAAACTTCTAAACTCACAAAGCAAGTCCAATTCGCTACTCTAACCCTCGAACAACCCGTGTATATGTTGTTAGGTAGCTCTCGAGTGCCAGTGATGGACTGTCAGTGCCTCATCAGTGCCATCCTCCTGGCAAATACTTCGATCCTCGTCACCCCCCACGCCCCCTCCCAGAACGTGGCATAGCTCTATGAATCAAATGAGTAATGTAGCCTGCTAAAACAACAGGAATCAAAGGATGTGGTCAAGTGGTCAAATGGTCCAAACATGCCGACAGAACTGAGGATTAACATGTTCTGACCGAACACCCCTGAGATGAACGTTGCAGCGCGCATTTTTTCGCTGTTTGGTTTTTCTAATTTATACGGATCATAATGGTATGCTTTTCGAACCCCTTCGTCCTACATTTTGTCAACGTTTCATCCAGACTGTCTGTAGACCCCTTTTCCTGGTCTCTGCTGTCGAACATACTTGGCAGCCTGACAGATCCATTCAAGGGTCAGCTCAAAAGGATTCACTATCGAACTTACATGGCAGAAAGTACCTCAAACCTATCGAGCCGCGAATACAACTCTGCTTAAATGGATGTTATGGACTGCTAAGTCGTGGCAGGCTGGCAACTGGCATTGAAGGTTTACCACTGACAACTACAAGGTCAACACTCCAAAGCCTCAGACGTCCACTACTATATGGATTCATCCTTCACACAATGTAAATACCGTCAAGTCGATATTTCACCATCTGGTATTATACAATATTATGAAGTGCTTATGGCTCACAAATAAAACAACATTTATACTACCGCCGGGGCACCATGTTCCAAGATTCAAACATACACTACCATATCGAGAAACCCTCAAAACATGGCCTTTGTGTCATGAATACATCGCTACACAGGCGAGTGCATTCAACTCTTTCCCCATCGGATGGCTGTTTGAGTAGCAAGTATCGAGTCGTGGTGATCAGGGGATGGATGTGTCAAACTGAGTATGTCTTGAGGACTTGCGAGATCCAATGTTGATTACAACAGCGGCGATCGAGCCGCGTAGAAGTATTGAACCGTGTTAACCACAACATTCCAATTTGTTCCAATGGAAATCACTCATTAACATAACTACTATGCGATATAATGACACAGCGTCCTGTAAACCCTTCTGGTATGGCCATAAGCTAGAATATGTACTACAATCGACGAATTGATAACAGAAGAAATCCCTTTATTCGCACTGTCTTCCTCCCTGCAAATACCTTCAGATAGAACTCAGACCAACACAAAGATCAGGAGTATGGCAGCACAAAAGGAGCATCCAGCGGTATCGGATCAAAGGATCGATGCCAACTGCAATATGCTTAGAGTGTATCGTCTGAAGAATCATCACCGTTACTTCCGTCTGTGTCAGAAAGATCAAGCACGCGAAACCGATTGCCAATAAGATTCTTGCGTGACGGTAGCGTCTCTGACTTTGTCTCAAGGGTTGGAATCGAGGCTGGAGCCAAAGCTGGCGCTGTAGTCTGATATGATAAACTTCCCAGCGGTTGAGCACATTCGTCGGCGACCCATTCAATGCGGGAATTCTTGTACTCCCTAGGAGATACGGCGTTAGTACTGCATGGGTGACTTGGACTCTAACATTCAAGCTTGGGCAAACACAACTTACAGCCGGCTCTGTAGACAGTTTCGAGCAAAAATGGCAGCGTGAATCGCACTTGTGCTGACAAAACAGTTGTCTTTGTCCATTTCAATACCAATCACGTGGAGGTTGTGAATATGCTCGAGATCATCACGAATGCCCTGTGTAGTGAGATTGGGATCCCGCTTGCGGATGACAAAATTTCGAGAAGCGCCTCTGGTGACGTGATAGACAACTTGGCCCTTCACGACGTACTGATGGTCGGACCATCTGGTGTGGATCTGCGAGAAGGTTTAAGAAGAATACTCGGTCCTGCTTTGACCTGACTTACTTTACGGTCCTTGATGTATACACCATACGTCCGAGAGTGTTCGAGAAAGGCCACGGCGTCAGCTTCTTGCACGAAGGAGACTGTCGCAGAATTCTCCTTTGGTCGAAGGAAGATCTCCAAAAGAGGGCCGCCTCGAACAACTGCAGATACATCTCCATATGTAACTCCAGGAGTCAAGTTCAGGAGTTGGACAGACCTCTGGGCGGAACAATCCAGCCATCGGTTGGGCTCTCTCTGTCTGCTGTTTTTCTGAAGATCACCAAATGGTGGCTGATGGTTCGTCGAGATACTTAGAGCACCTAATTTGGTGGAAGGTCGATCCGAGATATTAGAATGGCGGTTCTCATTCTTGTGTAGCTCTTGCTTCTCATTGCGGAGTTCCATGGTTGCGCCCGAACGCTTCTGATAGGAAGATGCATTGGCATTGAGCACGAAAGAAGTCGATGTCGATGGGCCAGGCTGGTCATGAGTACAAGCCGGCGAACTTTCAGCTGGTGGTACACACAGAGACTATGGCTGCATTAGTAGTCTGCAACTGATGGGAGGCTGCAACATACATTCAGAGTGGCATCATCAACCCCTCGGTCAGTGAGGCTTTGGCGCAGACAAACTAGGTAGGCAAGTATTAGGGATCCTCATCACAGTACTCTTAGACTAGATTATTGCGTCGTCTCAAAGCTTACCATATTGATGGGCAATTGTGAGCAGACTGTCGTATTCCTCCTGGCGAATGTACACACAATGGGCTTCATTGACTGCAGACTCGGAGCCCTTGAGTAGAGATTAGTCTGATCCAATTTGCATGACGCTCCGACATAAGGGTTTCTGGGCAAGAGTTCTGGTGGCTCACAAAGTGAACTGTCATGCACGACAAGGGGTGAGAGAAGGAACATACGGCTTGGTTCCTGCGATTGTCAGAATTTGGCGTATTAGCCAAACATCTTTTCCTGATGGTGTTGCAGGATTCTGTGCTTACTGTGTAATATTCATCCTGATAGATCAGCTGGTGAGGTTTAGTATGGAACTCCTCTGAAGATGATGGAGGAAGAGAATTCTCGAACAGGGAAGTATCTGAGGAGAGCGATTACTTCACAATTCTCAGATCCAAAGGGAAGGAGCATGCAGCGATAATTCATCACGATTGCGATATCGCCTTAGGCAGGCGCCCATTGCCATAAGGCGAACCAACCGGCTGATTCACGAGCCACTGCTGGCAGCTGTGAGCCTCCGGTCGTGATTTGCCATGCGACAGGAACCTTCATTCTTCAGCTACTGGCGAATAAAAACCTATGGTAAGTGCTACTATAACGACAGTACAGATGAGCTGATTCGTTTGTTCATCTGCACTTTGATGCGATAAGTGACGAGAAGCACTATAGGTTTATCAGGATATAACATGGCCAATTGTGCCAGGTCGTGCTGCAGCTGAAAGAACATTTTGAATGATGATAAAGAACTGCAAGACTCACAAACACACTTCAATCGTAACCACACTTAACATAAGATAGTGTGAAAGGCCATGATCGGAAGAATGCTTAGAATGCAAGCATCACAGATGTCACTCGATGACCTTTGATGACCTTTGATCAGGCTCTGAGTTTACGCCATATCAGAACTAGAAACTTTCAGCAGTATTACAGCTGATCTTGGAGCATATATGCGTACACGGCGATCAATCTGATAGATAGATAGTATTTAGTAAGTTGCAGAGAGCCGTTATTTCAAAGATGCTACTATGGTGGGTTAGTACACACCCTATCAGCTAACATCGGCAGACAGTACGGGTATACACATAATGCGGGAGCTGGATCTTATCTGATTGGATGCCAACGCGGCAAACACAGGCGAAAGTAATAAATTAACAAGGGCCGGTACTTTAATTTGAGACACTATCATCAAGCCTGACAACCTCAGTTGTGGAACTAGAAGAAAAAGGGCGAGATGGTAGTTCCTGCATAAGATAAAGACGCTTCTCTATTCGTTTTCTTGAAGTGGCCCGCTACTTCAGAAGTGCAACATCAGGAACCCGAGATCAGCAAATGATACGAGAAGGTCACAGAAGAATGTCATCCAATGTTGCATCGGGACCAGTTGACACAACCAGGCATCTACTGATGGAGCCCTGTACCACCTTTAGTGCATGATTGCCGAGAATAGCGGGTACGCTTAGGGGGCTCCGACAAGGACGTGGGAATCAGCAGGGGTAGCGTTGTTATTTTTAGGTGAAGAATGGTGATAAACACGAGATCATGTGATGGTGTCTCCCTCATTTGATCTTTGGCTTTTCGCTTTGCCTATTGCGAGCCATCCATCCTGAGTTAATCACCCTTAGCGACGACGTTAACCTTTGGGTTAAATGGCCGCGTGTGCAGATGTAATGTTTGTTTTTATTGAAACGGCATGCTTCCATTCGGTTTAGAGAAGCAGGCCAGCATTGCATTGAGTTATTGTCATAAATAAGGTAAATAGACACTTGCCACAAGGATCTGGGTTCTCCAACACGAGATCACTTCCATGTCTGACTATGGGAATTAACCCAATAATTCGGGCTTCGGGCGGGAGCTGACGCAGGCTGTGTAAACACACCTGCACGCCACCTGGAGACCAGGAGCCTCTCAGCTCTTTATTAAGCACCCGCTAACAAAAATCTAACGGTTCCAGCTCATGCCTCCACCAAAAACAAAAACAAAAAAGGAGTTGCATGTGCTGTTTTGGCTTTAAAGTCAATCGGGAGCGAGGTACGTACTCATTTTGGGCGTGAGGCATGTGTCAATGGCCAGCCCCCCTGCTCCTTCTGCTGGGCCAACCCAACATAACGCCAACGCTTTTCCCTCTTGACCCTTGCTTCTCTTTTTGCTCCTGTTGATTTCTTGTCCTCCTCTCGCTTTTGCTCTTCCCCTCGTTATTTTCTTTGAGATCGATCTATTCCAGTCTTGTCAAGAATAGCGAAATATCGTCGTTGCTATCGTTTCATCAACTCCTATCGACTATCGCTTTTAGTATTGCTCAACATTCGCTATCCACTTTATCTCACCCTTCACTCGCTCTCATCGAATTGGACACGCTTGGCATCTTGTAGCATCAATATCCGTTATCGAACACGACACACGACGTACTTTCGAACATAGCCAACTAAATATCCATACCAGCATCATCACCACCGAGACTCATTTGTCCCTTTTCGATCCCGCACTGACCACAATCTCTGCGGTCATTGTCTGAATACTTATCGACCCCTTTCCACACCCAGACTCGACAACTACCATCAACAAATTCACGATGCGTCCCACGTCAAACGTCCTTCAGTTGGCAGTCTGCCTCTCGTCCCTCACTCCTCTAGCTACAGCATGGCCTGGCTGGTTTCCTCAAGCTGACTCTGTTGTAGTCCGACGAGTTGCCCACCAAGATCGTATGCTGGCTCCCTTCCATAGCCAACAAGCCCCCTTTTTGCTGACTTCGTGATAGTTCCTCAGGAAACTGCTGTGATCAAGCCTCGTCAGGATGATAAGACCGATGAGGAGGAGGAGACCTCGACCACCCGAAAGAACAGCCCCAAGCAGACCAACTTAAACACAGCCAAGGTCGAAACAGGAACTGCAACCGGAGATGAAGATTCGAAGACCGGAACAGAGACTGGCAAGAAGAAGTCTGGTACCAAGACTGGAACTTCTGCACCTAAGCGCACAACTTTCTCCGCTGACGTGCAACCCGGTGGTGTGAGCATGCAACAGCCCGATACCATGTACGTCCCTACACCACTCTTCAAGATTGGTGACTATGCCACGTTTGGTTGGAACTACACGTCGCTTGAGGGCACCCCTACTGCCATCGACGTGCTAGTCAGTCAGTCCTCTGCTGGAGAGACATACACCCTCACAGCCAACATGACTTTTGCGTCAAACCCAACTTATGTCTGGGATACCAGCAAGCAGGCTGAAGACCCCGACGCTCCTCTTAATGTCGGCATGTATACTCTTATCATCAAGGATTCCGACTCCGAAGTCACCGACATTCCATCACCAGGCTACTTGGCTGTACAGAAAACCTTCCAGTTCGGCATGTACACACCCGCGGCCTACACGCCTTATCCTCAATGGAACTGCGACATCTGCGACAACTAGGTTATCACTACTACCCTTGGTATCAATTTTGCCCATCATGTTTTGTGATTTTGGAGTTTATTATCGGAGGTGTTCACGGCCTGGGGAGCATGAAATGGAGAAAAATTGCTCATTGTTTTTTGTGTCTTTGATATGTCACTTTAGTGAAGGCATTGGCAACTGGTGTCTTTGCGCAGTCAAGTCAGTTCACGGGAAAGCGGAAACCCCTCAGTTTGGGTGCTCATGATGTGGTGGACAAGATCTAGTTAAAATCGTTTAATGGTTCTATATTATATATATCTTAATCACGTCGGTATTTGGTAACCGACTGTAGCGAGTTTTATTCAGATAATCACAACCCTGCCTTGCGCCCTTTATTTTGGTCATCTGCACGGTCTCGCCTACCAACAACTTACTGTACTGGTTTGCTATGAAGGCACTATTGTGTATCTTAGGTTTATTCGTTTCGGTGAAGTACTGGCTCGAATAGCTATATCCGCAACAACGCTCACGTTAAAACAGCCAGCATAACGTTCAAGAATTGGGCTTTACTTAAACCATACGCAGTTGAAACCCTGCTCCCCTCTCTTCCTTTTCTCGCCCCTGAAATATGCCACTAAAGTCAGCATCGCCCAGAGACGCAGCCTGTCCACCGCGCACAGGCGCATGAGGCTCTGCGCGTCGGCGCCGCTCCTGGTTCGCCTTACTAGGGAACGTTGGGAACATGCTTTCCGGTTTTGGCTTGGGATCCTGGCGGAAGTACTCGTGCTGAAGCATCTCACTCGCCGACGGTCTTCGTTCAGGATCGAGAAAGAGTAGATCACCCAGCAAACCGGCGCCTGCGCTGGTGAGACTGGGAAAGCGAGCACGGATGACAGACCCGGTAGCAACTTGGGTCTTGGGGAGACGCAATGAGCGGGCGTTTGGGAGGCGTCGGAAACCAGGCCATGTTTCTTCTGTAGGAACGCCACAGAGCTCAAAGATGCGCGAGACTTGGTCGACCTCATTCTTGCCCTGAAAAAGAGGTTCGCGGGTAAGAAGCTCGCCAAATATGCAGCCCACACTCCACATGTCGATAGCAGCGCCGTACATCTTTGCGCCAAGGAGCAGCTCTGGAGCGCGGTACCAGAGAGTGACGACAAGTTGTGTGAGCTTAGGTGGAGGGTCGCCGACATAGCGAGACATGCCGAAATCAGCGATCTTGAGTTGGCCACGGTTGTTAAGAAGGAGGTTAGAAGTCTTGAGATCCCGATGGAGGATCCAGTTGTCGTGCAGGTAAGCGATACCTGATGTAAGCTGGAGGAGAAGCCGCTTGACTTCGGATGAGAGAAAGGGTTCGGGCATGTCTTCGAGAATGGATTTAAGATCGTGTTCGACGAATTCGAGGACAAGGAATAGAGAGCTAGAAGGATGGCTTGTCAGTTAACAAGAATGGACATGAACGAATGTGCACTTACTTGTCTGGCCGCGATATATCGTCCCCGACAACGATCTCTTCCATGGTAACGATGTTCCGGTGTTTACAATCCTTTAATATCTGAATTTCTCGTAAACCTGTGACTGGCAGACCGTTTCGGTCTTGAGGTTCCAGCTTTAACCTCTTAAGCGCAACAATCTTGCCTGTAGCTCTATTCGTGGCCCGCGCAACCCATCCATAAGTTCCCTCCTCGATATCGTTCAACTTGTTATAGTTCTCGACGCTTCTGCACTTGCCCCAGCCCCCAGCCGGAAAGCGCAGCAGTTTCGCTGGAGGCGCCTGATCGTCTGGCTTTGCGCCTGGTTCGGGTGTCGTCCTCCGTCGTTTCGAGGGCCGGTCATCGTCGACTTGTAGGGAGTCTTGCTTCGCGGCAGCCTGCGCTTTTTGCTCCTCCTCGAGTTTTCGTGCCTTCTCTGCCTTTTTTCGTCTCTTCTCTTCCTTGAGTTTGGCGTCGAGACGGGCGTCTTCTTCGGTGGTAGCCCACCGCGATTTGCTGGACATGGTGGGCGCGTTACTTAGGTAGGGGAGTGGTTTGTGACGTTGACACAAACAATAGAGTTTGCAGAGTTTGATTGTGAAGAGGGAAGCTTCGCGATGGGTTTTTATATATATGAAAGGACGTTTCGGTGGCGGGGAGGAATGTCTAAGTTGGAATCTGTAGTAGTTAAGGATGGGGAATTTCTTATCTTATCAGCAGGCAGCTTCGTCTTAGGAAAAGCATCGTCACTGACACAAACTCACATGTGGGATTGTACTGCAACGGGTGAACATCCCGACATATATTGAGTTCATAATCAATTGGACTCACTAGGTTCTCACAAGCCCAGCATGTTTAGATCGGTAGGGATAAGGCCCTTTACAAGGCTAAGCAGTAGTCGCTGTGCATCACGAACAAGCTTGTTCAACCCTTGCGTGGCTAGGAGCTTCTCATCCACCATTCGTCGATACCAGAATGAGACTGATATTGAAACCGAGGTCGAGAGCGAGAGAAAATGGTCTACACCTTTAGCTAAGCAACTGTCGGCCGCTATCTCAGTAGGTCAATATATATTGAATCAATCTCTTCATGCTAACCATCAACCATAGACAACTGGACCTGTTCCGTTGGCGAGCTACATGCGCATGTGCTTGACTGGTGATGTTGGAGGATACTACACAGGAGCCATCGGTGAAGGTCGAGATCAGTTTGGTACAAAGGGAGACTTTGTCACGTCACCAGAAATCTCTCAAATCTTTGGCGAGCTCATGGGCATCTGGTTTATCGCTGAATGGATCAGCCAGGGTCGCCCAAAGCAGGGTGCTCAGCTCATCGAGGTTGGACCTGGTCGTGGCACTCTGATGGATGATATGCTTCGAGTATGTCAAATTTTATGTGGTGTTTGAGACACATACGCTGACCCAGAGCTGTAGACTATCCAAAGGTTCCCTGCTATGGCCAACAGTATCGACTCTGTCTACATGGTTGAGGCTAGTCGAGAGCTTCGGGATGCTCAGAAACAACTCCTTTGCGGATCTGATGCATCATCCACAGAGTCGGAGTCTGGTTTCAGCTGTCCCAGCAAGTATAACAGCAAACAGATCGTCTGGACTGACTCAATCAAATCCATCCCAATCGGTCGGTAACTCCAGCAGTATTGACACAACACTTCAGCTAACCTATAATACAGAATCTGACAAAATGCCCTTTATAATCGCTCATGAGTTCTTTGATGCTCTCCCTATTCATAGCTTTCAGTCCGCACCCGTTCCTCCTCCTCAACCAAAGGCTTCCTCACCCACTTCACCTCCTCAACCACCACCCGAAAACAACAAGCCCACTATGGAATGGCGAGAGATGATGGTCTCGCCAACACCGCCAGGTGTCACTCACGCTCAACTCGGCACGCCGAGATCACAGCAGCATGAGCCACCTCCTGAGTTCCAACTCATCCTCTCTTCTACTCCCACCCGTCACTCTCGCTTCCTCCCAGAGACGTCAACCCGGTACCGCAAGCTCAAGAGCATGCCCGACTCAGTTATCGAAGTCTGCCCAGATGCTTCCATCTTCGCCACAGACTTTGCAACCCGCATCGGCGGCTCGGAAGAGCATCCTAAGGCCAGGCCTAGCGGTGCTGCCCTGATCCTCGATTACGGAACGTCAGACACTGTCCCCATCAACTCTCTCCGTGGTATCCGCCACCACAAGCGCGTAAGCCCCTTTTCTGCGCCTGGTCTAGTTGACCTGAGTGCCGACGTCGACTTCACCGCCATCGCCGACGTGGCCATGTCGGCTAGCGAAGGCGTTGAGGTCCACGGCCCGGTAAACCAGGGGGACTTTTTAGAGGCCATGGGTATTCGCGAGCGCGCTGAGCAGTTGACCAAGACTCCTGGCGTAGCCAAGGAAACTGTCGACAAGATCGAAGGAGCTTGGAAACGTCTAGTTGATAAGGGTCCTGATGGCATGGGAAAGCTATATAAGGTGCTGGCCATTCTGCCCGAGAACGATGGTCGAAGACGTCCAGTTGGGTTCGGAGGTGATGTCTCAGGTTAGATACAGGAAGTCCACTAGAACGGGATTGCGCTCTGGCGGGGAGCTCCAAGATAAAGAAAGTATTGTAACAGTATGTAAATTGATTAAGCCATTGTGTCCATGCTCATCGACTCTGATCTGTTGAAAGTCCTATCCTATACTGTGCATTCACTATCAAGGAAAACTAACATTGGATAATCAAAAACTCAATTCATTCATCAGTAAGATTTGATTCCTTTCACAACCCTACAAATACACAAAAAGGTTACGCCGAGTATCGGTCATACGCAGATTCAGCCCGAGTCAACGCCGTTGTCTTTCTTACTTTGTTTTCACAAGCTTCGCATCCTCCTCGTCGCTCCCGTCATCCGAGAACTTATCACCATCTTCACCAATAGCAAAGATAGTCTCGTTCTCCAGTGACTCGCGTGGGGCGTTACGATTGTTTCTTTGCTGTTGAGCAGCACTCTGCGATGTGCTCGAGAATGACAATCCGTTGGCATTATTCGAGTCGTTGCGAGGCTTGCCCACTTCAGCCTCCTCATCGTCCGAGTCTTCTCCTGGGACACCGATATCGCCAAGGTCAAAGTTGCCATCATCATCTTGTGCAATCTCGTCACTCATGGCGAAGCGGCGGTTGTTGGAAGTGGGACGCCAAAGGTAGGCGATCCATGCGACATCGGCGAAATAAACCACATTTAACCAGCCATCCAGAATGAACCATCGAGTCTTCCAGTGGAAGGGGACAAAGTCGGGATCGCTAGCCGAAGCGAATGTGAAGCTGTTGAAGAAGAAGAAGCCGAAGATAACCATAACGCTGATAAGGATAGCCCACCAAAGCTTCCTGTACATGGCTTCCTTGGCGTGTTGCTTTCGCTCGCGAAGATCCTTGAGAGTCCAGTTAAGCGAGTTGAGGGTCCACACATAGAAGGCAGTCAATGTACCTGCCAAAGGAAGTACAATCAAGAGCACGAATGGGCCTATATCGAGTCAGCTAGGGTAAAGTAAACGAGCAGAGAAATGTTCTTACCAGCCGTTTCAGGAGTAATAGAGAGGAAGGTGAGTGAGTAGACAAGTCCGAACAGGAAGTGAGCTGCAGCAAGCCAGCGCACCCTGATCATGGTCTTGCCAAGGGTGTGCTTCACCACACCATAGCCCATGCATACGATGAGTAGTAGAAAAAAGGAGAACGAATTCCGACCGGCGTTGAGAACTCCAACAATGGTAAGGAAAACTTTGGAGCCGATGTTCGAGCCGTGACGGTTCTGGTATTCTAGATCCGAGTTAGAGTGAGTAAACGACACAAGACCAGACAGAATACGAACCATAGAAGCCCCAAGTAATGAGCATCTCGACTACCAAGAAAACGAGGATGGCCGTAATGTAGTTTTGAACAGCCACTAAATAGAGTCAGTATGGAAGTGGTCCAAAGACCTTTGCCGGGTGTACTTACAGATATCGTGTCTGTGTTGGTAGTACAAGAATCCCCAGTAAGCAGCAAGAAGAGCATACAAAATACTCATACCACCATAAAAGGGCAACTTGGGAATTTGGGTGGCCTCGAGTTCGCCATAGGCGTTGCGGTACTCGACTACGAGGTCGTAGTTCTTGGTATTCACCACATCTGTGAGGACGCAGTAGTATCCGGTCTTCTTGATAGCATAGTTGATCGGAGCAGCGCTGTTGAGATGGACAGCCTTGGTGAGGACCAAACTGCTGGATTTCTTATCGACATCGGGATGCAAGATGAACTTGCCAACATCGGTCTTGTTGCAGTAGCCCTGCTTGACGAAATCATCACCGCAGACGCCGAGTCGCTATAGAATTTACTTTGTCAGAAGAGGACGGGGTTTTGAACGATTGCGCAAGCACTCACGTTGCCGGGAGTATCGGGATCAGGGATTCCAACGAGGTTTCTGTCCTTCCACTCAAATATCACAAGACTCGCAGTTGGATCTTTGACACCAGCGTCGCTTGCGTTAAGAAACTTGACGAGGATGAATGGGTCGACGGGTCCGCCCCATGAGGACTTGCTGTACATGCCTGTGACCAGTCAGAAGGGAAATTCGCATTACAATCCAGAGATATAGCCTACCGGTACAGTATTCTTGATAGCCCTCCTTGTTGCTCTAGATAAAAGTAACGTTAGCACAATTGCGACTTGTGCGCTTCGTATAGCTGGAGGCCGCCCGTACCAGTCCGATCTCATAAGCTTGGGTTGTCCAAAGGGACATGCCCAGCACGAGCAGTCCCGTGAGGAACCTCATGATTGCTGTATCGTGTGCGTGTCGTGGCGGAAGCTTCGGGGTGTTGCGGGGAGATAAGAGGGAATGATGTTGGAATAAGAACAGGTCGAGGTTTCACGTCGAGACGGGAGCAAAGGGAGCTTGGGGACGTTTAAGTGGTGGCGTAGGAGGTTCTCAATTATGGAGCATGTCGAGCCTGTCGATGTCCTTCTTGCGCAACAAAGTACTTCTTGGTCGGTGAAATAGTTCTGAATTCTTTCAAATCGAAGAATTAGATGATAAGTGAACAAAGTCGAGGTTAATGGAGGAAGATGCCTTGAGTTACTGTTTCAAGGGAGTCGCCAACGTGTATACGTAATTGGTCGTCCGTGATGCCAGGTCAGCACCACCAGCAGGAGAAGCCAAGGGCCCCTAGCTGTTGATTGGTCAAAGTGTACCCGATAGCGATAAGCCCCAGGTCGTCTCAGGCACCATGTTAGCGTCCAAGGTACCTCTGAGTCTAGCGCGGCGCATCATAAGTTCAGTCGGGTCCAAATTCCATCATCATAGCTTCTTTTTTTTTTTAGTTTCGGTTCATGTTTGATCAGCACAACAATGGGTAAGGGAACAGACAAGCTCTATGTGAGTCAACTTCATCGATTCTACTCTGACTCACTAATCTAACCCAATTGCTTTCAGATTACACACTCGGAGTGGTCATCGGCCGACGCCTTCTCCCCCAGTATCGGCGCAGGCGCGTCTGCTCGCAACCATCATGCTGGCGCTTCATTTCGTCGTCTACCCTTCAACTTTTGCGCCGCCAGTCTCCAGCCTTTCAAAAACCCCGTCTGCACACCAGATGGCACGATTTTCGACGTCGAGGTCATTAGCGCCTGGCTTGAGAAGCATCCCAACCAGAACCCCGTCTCCGGCGAGCCTCTACAGAAAAAAGATTTAATCCGTCTCAACTTTGCTCGGAACTCGGAATCAGACTCTCTTGGTGCTGGCTTGAGCGACGGGAAGGGCGACCTGATCGACCCGGTCACATACAAGGTCTTCACGGATAACACACACATTGTCGCCATTCGACATGGCACTTACGCCAACGTCTTTGCCTGGGATACGGTCGACCGCATGAATATCAAGCCTAAATCATGGCGCGACTTGGTCGACGACGAAGAGTTTTCTCGCGCCGATATCATTACACTTCAAGACCCCCAGAACGCTGCCAGTCGCAATCTAGATCAATTCAAGTACCTGAAAGAAGGACACGAAGCGCAATTGACCAAGGAGCAGGAGGATGAGCGCAATGCTGGCAATATCAACTCTAGTGCTTTGGGAAGCATGGGCGACAAAGTCTCGCGCGCAAAAGCAGCGGTGGAGAAGGCGCGCAAAGCTCGTGAGCAGGGCGGCGATGTCAACCGTAGCTCAACTGCTCTGACCAAGCCCGGGGCTGCTGGCAATGTGGTCCGCCAGTCCATGATCAAGGATAAAAAGCTGGCTGTTAACTCAGCTGCATACACCACAGGCAAGGCCGCAGCTAGTTTCACCAGTACGGGATTGACCCCTGAGACAAGCGGCGAAAGAGCTCTACTGTCAGACGAGGAGTATATGCTCAAGCCTAAGCGCGTCAAAACAACCGGCTATGCTAGAATAGAAACAAACTTGGGCGACTTAACGATCGAGCTGTATCCAGAGTTTGCGCCAAAGGCGGTATGGAACTTCATCAGATTGGCACAGACTGGTTACTATAAAGGCGTGGCATTTCACCGAAACATTCCCAACTTCATGATTCAGGGCGGCGATCCATCAGGCAGTGGTCGAGGTGGCCAGAGTATTTGGGGCAAGTATTTTGACGATGAGTTTGACGGTCCCATGTCACACAATGCCAGAGGAACGAGTAAGTAGTGCCTTGTCCGTTTATTGTTGTTGTTTTTACTAACCTCACATCGCAGTTTCTATGGCCAATAAGGGCAAGAACACAAACTCAAGTCAGTTCTTCATTGCATATAAGCCAACACCTCACCTCGACCGCAAGCATACGGTTTTTGGGAAAGTTGTCTCGAATCTCAACGTGCTCTCCAAGATGGAAGATGTGCCCACTGATGGATCTAATCGACCTCTGAACAAGATTGTCATCAAAGACATTGTCATATTTCACGACCCTTTCGCCGAGTTTCAAAAACAAAAACAAGAAAATGAGCGTCAGACAAAGGAGCAGGAAAAGATTCGGCTACAAGGTGGCACAGATGATGACAAAACGACATGGACCGGCAAACGGATACGTAACGACGGCAGTATCGAGACCACAGGTGCTGGGGAGAGTGTCGGAAAGTATCTCAAGGCCGCTACTAAACAGAGCGCACCAGCAACTGCCGAGGCGAATATTGAGGATGTTGACACCTGGGAGGAGCCAGCACGCAAGAAGATGAAGGGAGGTGGTTTCGGGAATTTCGATGGGTGGTAGACTAAGCATTGACACACAGACTGGTTATGTTATACTGCAGCATATCGTGGTGCAATGGTGCTGGGTATGTGCACTTCTAAATTACGTCTCATCTAACGGAGAATTATGCTAAGCAATGGGAAGCTTTTCGGTATTACAACCATGACAAACGACGTGCTGTCATACGTCTCAACCTGATACCCAACCAAACATTGAATAGAATAAGGGCAGGGTGCTGCGGAATTGCCCCCGTGCCAAACCCATATCCAACTGTGCTAGGCGTATTAGACCACCAGAGGCAGGGCTTTCAAGTCTACCGGTGGAAGCTCGCCAAGAAGTGACAGCCTGACAGTAGAAGAGTCATTCATCTCTCGCAGGTTCTCCTGCAGCAGCTCCGCAACAACACGTGCTTGTTCCAACCCAGCCTCTCTATGCATAGCTTGCAATCCCTCGATAGCATACTGCTTCGTCTCTGAAGAACAGGCCGTCGACATGCCGAGCATGAAAAGCGGCCAAATGATGGTATTGTTTGCCGAAGCAAGGCTCATGAACCGGGTAGCATCAGCGGTTTGAGGCGCCGACTGTGTTGGATCAAGTAGTAATGGACTACCGCCGCTACTTGATGTCTCTTCCCCGGTCTTTGAGTCTTGTACGAGTGGTGAAGATAGGACACGACAGGCTTGCATCTTCGCAGCAATTGATACTGTGTGCACTTGATCTTTCCGGTTATCGTGGATGTCCCGAATGCTAACAACCCCGAGATGCTGAGGAACACTTGCCGCAATCGCCCGTCCTAGCATATCCAGCAGTTTAATAGATTGTGCCAGTAACTTGAGATGGCTCTCTGATATTGCAGAGCTACCTTGCGGCTTACAAGATTTACACAGCCGCTCAACAAGTGTTTCCAACAAGAGCATCCGTATTCCGCGCACCATATTCCAAGTGGTGGATTGGAGTAGCCCTGTATAAACATGACAGGTTTGGCCTAGAACTCGAGAGTCCGGCTGCGTTAGCTGTACACGATGATACTTCCAGGATGTTGGTAGTCCGAGTAGTATCGAAGAGAACTCCTCCTCGACATTGGATATGGCGGTAACTATGTCATCGAGGTTGTCAAGTTTCCCTGATTTAATGTCATGCCGTACCTGTAGTGCTTTGTATATTGGATATGCCACATGAAAGTCAGGTCCTTCTAGTTCTTCGGAAAGTTGGATCTCCCGTCGAAGATCTATTAGTGTTTGTGGCATAGGGAGGCCACTCTGAATGCAGCTGATGAGAACGGTATGGCAGAGCATAAGAAACATTCGAGTGCCAGCTTTGCTCCGGAACTGGGCGGCTCCTCTAATACTCGCCAGGGCAGCAGCTCCGTTGACGTGATCCTGCCAGGCACGCATTGTATGAGAACTGAACCCTGAAACGAATTCAAATGTGCCAAGTATAAGAACGGCAAGCATAGTTGTGTCCTTTACCACTTCAATCGGGTCGCGAAGAGCACGGTGCGTTAATCCGAGAGCAATGCCATAGCTCTCCTGTGCCCGCGTCATAACTTCAGGGTCTCGAAAAACTTGAGAGCATCCCGCAAGTCCAACAGCTGTCATGCTAACAGTAACTGGGTCAACTTGGGCTTGAGCCGTGTCCGGTGGCTTCCATACATCGTATATGAAAGCATAGTTTTGATGAGAGCCTCTATCCGCCGCCACGTAGCGGGAAAAGAAGAAAGCAGTACCCTTATCCTGGAGTTCAGGAGAAAGTGCGTCGCCCAAGGGAACATGCTGTTCAGTTGATCCGTTACCGTCATTAGCATCACTTGGACTTTCCTGCGAAGTTTCTGACGGGGACCGGCTCCAGTCATTAATCAAAGCCGAGAGTACGGGCGCTCGGCAACGAGTGTGAACTTTTCGTGTACGTCTAGCGGATTTTCTCTTGGGGTTTTCTGTCTTGAGTGCAGGTGCGGAGGCTGCACTAGACCTCGAGTCAATGGCGAACGGAGGTGATGGATTGGTAACAGATCCGGTGGATGGCGATGTAGATGCAGAGCCAAGTTCCTGACCGGCAGGACTCTTGTGGGTTTGTTGAACGTTAGATCTAGCCCGTGTCTTGACGGCTTTCTTGATAACATGGGAACTCTCATCCCGAAACATAAGATCAACAAGGTTGCGATAGCCGGGACATGGCTGGTTCTTCTTCTCGCATTGTGTGCATGCCGGCTCCTTTTGGTCACACTTGATCATGAGGTTCACAGTCAGCAAGAATAACTAGTTTTGAGCCGAGTTGACTACATCCTTGACAAAGCAAGCTGTCATGAACGTTGTCGGGAAGGATTCGGGTAATAGTGATGGGCCAACTTACGCGGATCTTGCGGCGACGGCAGTTGGAGCAACCCCCTGAGGGCTTCCCGCAATAAACCATAGCGGCTTAGATAGAAGAGGCGAGACTTAGCAGTTGAGTGCTCAGATTAACCAAGTCGAAAGCCAGGGACAGAGAGTTCGAGTGAAACTGATTGCGCTTTGGCAGGTCATGACATGATGGGCGCCTATTGGCTATTGGAGTATTCCGACAACGTCAGAGATTATGCTGTTAGGAAAGCTCTTGGCTAACGACACAAACTCCACTAAGATATAAGGGATGAATGGAGCGGTTGAGAATCTGGAAATTGCAGAGTGTTGCGTGGTGTTGTATCGCCGGGATATGAGTATCATAAATCGTCGTCAGTCATCAATCATTAAAGCTGGAAGTCGATACCAGGAAGAAAGGCGAGAGCGCTCAATAATATCGGGAGGAAACAACCAAAAGGAAGGAGATTGAAGAGCAGGGATACCAAGATTAATTTAGATGCAAGAGGGGGGAAACCAGAGCCGAGTGACGCATGTGCCGTGTCGGGTGGTAGGAAGAAAAGGGTTTGTATGCGGAACGATTGGATTGGATGTGATGCAACTTGTTAGCCGCAGATTGGGTGGACAGGCGCGGGCATGGCTGTGCTCCTTCTCTCGGTCCACCAGTTCAAGATTACCTATTTCCTGGTGTCTTGGTTTTAGAGGAAGGTACTCCGTAGAGTAGGTATGATGGATGCAATACCTACCTTGAATCCAGGGTAGGGTACCAAGGTATTATCACCCTACCTAGGTAGGTACCTCTACACAACGAGTTCAACAAATCGACAAGTAGTCATTCTACTACCTGATAACGGCTGACGAACCAGATAATGATCAGTTAGAGCATGCGCCAGGCGAAGCCAGAGTCAGGAACCTTTAAACGTCTCGTCTCAATTCAAGATTAATAATATGCAACCCTTTCGTTCCTTGATTGCGGCTGTGGCAGATGCTATTAACAGCCACAACCGCATGTCTTACATACAACAGTGCCCTGTTATTTTAGATAGTGGTTGCAATTGGATATTGTTAGAGCTTGCCCAACAGTTCAAATCGGTGAGCCTCCTTGTATGTTGTATTATCCGCCTCATACTTGCTACTCTTGCCCTCCAACGTGAACAGTCAAGACTTTTGGTCTTCCATCGTTCAAAAACCCACTCTGATCTACTCCCCCAGCTGCACCAACATCATCGTAAGGAAACGCATACCCCTTGCCCTCGATCGTCACCTCGTGACAGATTCTCGAGTAATGGTTCGTGTTCACGTCTCCCTTGCCATAATACGCATCCACACTCTCGCCCTCGGGTTGCCGGGGATTGCTCGATAGCGTCGTCCGGTTAAGCGCCGCCGCAATCCGGGCCCCGATGTTGAGCTGCGCCGGTGTCACGTCCGGCCCGCCCGCAAACGGCCCCGTGCTGCACGACACGATATCCCGGGTCGACGGCTTCTCGAAGTGGAATTTCAGTTTGTCCTTTCCCACGTCTTTGAAGACGAGCTTGCCGTGGTGCACGCGACCCTTGACGTCGCCCCATTCTGCTTGCGTATTGATCTCGATATCCTCCTTCTCGTACCGCTTCCACGCCGCGTCAATCTCGGCTGCAAAGTGTTTCTCCAGCAAGCCTGGGTGCAACTCTGCGCCGCCGTTGACGCTGAGTGCTCGGAGGTTAGAGCCGGACTTGGACTTGACCACGAGCTTCTCCCAGCCCGCACCGTCCTTCTCACCCTGACGCTTCAGCCCGTCGCAGACCTGGTCAAGACCGTTCTTGGGCATACCCGGCACGCGGGTCACTTTGCCGGCCTCATTCTCGAGCTCCAGACCAATTGGCAGACTTACAAAGTCAACGTACGACACGTTGACGTACAGCTGATCGTTGTTGTAGGTGAATTCACAGAACCCCCAGTCGGCGTCAAAGTTAGGGTCGGTTGGGTTTGTCACAGATGGCTCTACCACAGCTGGTCCCGGGTTGAGTAGAAATGTGAGTGGCTTCCCTTTGCAGAACCAGATCCGCCCTCCGAATATATGCGGTATCCGCACCTTTTTCTGCGTTCCAGGTCCTCCGATAGGAATGGCGATATCTACTCCGACTGGCTGTAAGATCTCCGAGGGCGACTGGGGCCGGTGGATTGTCTCTCCATCTGCGAGGAGGATCACTACGCCTTGTTCATCCCGGCCTGTGACGTGCGCAAAGAGCGACTCGGAATTCGTATGATTGATGAGAATGATATCTAGAAATGGCTCTGTAGGCATGATGATGGACTGTTATTCACACAAATAACGTAGTATCAAAAGGACAGCGTAGCTACTATGACAATAACCAGAGACGAGATGTACATAGCTCGAGGGGAGATATAATTATATACCTACTTAATGGATGCATATCCTAACCCCTCGGCCCTGTTTTAGGCCCAGTTTTGTTAGTTTCTTGGCCTGGAAGAAGCAAAAACTGAAACCTAGATTCGAATACGTCAGCACTCTCTGGTTCCAGGTTTCTGCAGCACACGATGCCTACATTACAACACGATGGTGGGTATACAAGCCAAGGTCTTGCTTGACAGTCGAGTAAGTGGCTTATCTTGGATGTTTTTATTCCCTGTATTACTGAGCTAACACTCTCTCTTAATTCTGACTTTGCATCCCATCATCCTCGTGTTCATATTGAAACATCTCGTACAACTAACTCCAAGCCTCCAGGTCGATTTATGGATATTCCGTTGCTCAGTTACAATACTAGCACACCAAGGCCCAAGTCTGCAAATGATATTGCCACGATAACGTTCAAACTCCAAGACAGACTTTTCTGCTCAGCTCTCAATCCACTGACTGCACCATTGCTTTCATCATCTTGGTCGTGTGGCGGAAGGTTGCTGCCGTTGGACGACTTCCCAGGCAATGTCGGGTTTGTTACGTCTCTAATCAGACATATTGAGGCCTCAGAATACTCATGACATTTCTGGCTCAAAAAAGACTGACGTTGAATGTCTGATGAGTTGAAGTAGGCTTTCACATAGCTAACAGTGACTACTGCATCCTCCGTTGGTGGACCGCCTGACCATAACGGATTGCCATTGCTCCAGTGCTGAAGGATCAGGTGCCCTCCCGCAGAAGGCATATCATCCCCCTCCATCTAGGCAAGGAGTTTGCTATCGGCGTAGAATAGAACCTGGCCTGGAAGATAGTCGAACCGATACTCGTGAAAGGTATCTGTTGGATCAAAGTCCAAATGAACTCGTTTATAAGTTCCAGTCTTACTAGCATCGTATCCAGCCTCCAGAGACTGCTTGGATTGAACGACAAGGTTCACGGGGTATATGCCCTTATCGTAATCGAACTCCCGCGAAAGAAACTCGATATCGATCTCTTGAGTGTCGTTGAAATACTGTTACACTATCAGCTTCTTCCATCAAGCTCAGAGCTCATTCACCTACCCAGAAGAAGGCTGCACACGTGCCCTTTGTCTCTGTCAACTTCATCCCAGCTCGAAAAGATCCCCAGTGAAGGTCGAGTCTTGCTGTATCGACTTCGCTTGCTGGTACTTTTTTGTCTTTGCCAATATCGCTACTCACACGTAACTGAAGGCCATCTTCATGTTCAGATTGATCTTGTGACTTCCCTCCAGGGATATAGACATTTGCGGGCGTAAACGCTTTGCTGTAGTTACCTCGGCCATCCTTTGCTGACACGGTGAATTGTTGAGCTACCCAGTCATGGCTTTGAGAGAGGTAATGGAGTTGGCTGAAGTCGGTCTCGAGTCGATCCATGAATAACGAAAAGCCGTCTCCTTCATTATTTCCAATCGCATAGCCACATTCGCACACCGCGGAAACCAGGTGGGCAATAGTAAGAAGAGGTACCAAGAAGAGAAGCATGATGGAAAATAATTCGTCTGCGTAAGTTCCTTGCGTCGTGGCTACAGTATTTTTCTCTCGACCGTGAATCACCAGCTTCAACTCAGAATTAGAGGTAAACATGAAGACACGCTTGCCGGGCAATCTCCTGGAAAGCATGACCTTGGTGTCTGCTTGAGGCTCATCCGGTAGGTACCTACTTAATGGTAGAACCTTCCATCTGTGATACTCTTCAGACAAAGCCAATAAGCAATTCAAATGGGTAGGACCAAAGGATAGCGACAGATTGAACAGAAAGATTAATTATAGATATCAAACAAAGATAACAGTTCCCTCAAGACCCGTCACATCGACTGCACTTACATATACGCCTTCTCGATCATACCTCCATACTTATACGAGTGAGGTACCTATCACCAACACTGCCTACTAGGTCCCTAGGTATCACAACTGTTTACTACCCCAGGCAGTGGTGGGTAGCGAATCACGATTATTTAGAAACATCATACTATTGAGATTTGACAGGTGCTGATTATTCAAGCGAACTATTCATCTATACACGAGTATGGGCCAGCCTCCTCTTGACGGTATGCGACGCTGTGCCATGGGCCAAAGGGGCATCCAAGACTTTCCAGGCCGTGTCATTACCGTCTGTGGCCGCAAAACAAACAATCTGTATATCGAACAAGGTATCTGAAAACCAAAGTAAACAAGCCGAAGAATAAATGGTAAGTAGATATGACCAGAAGCGAAATTGAAGCAAAAGAAGTAACGCAAACCAAGACCGAGCATTCATAATAGCAAAGTCTGCAGTAAACACACAAATATTAGGGGAAAACAACATAGGTGTCATGGCATATAGAACAGAGGAATTAGAAGGCAACACTAGCCCTCTTGGACCAGCCAACTGTCCTGCCCTCGCAGTTGTTAGCCTGCGCTGTCACTGCGCAAATGACCCAGTTCCCTCTGTCCGGGGTGCAAGCCCAATGCGAAAACCGTTTCCCGATTCCCTTCCTTGACCCCAATTAATACCGATTGACCCTTGACGAACATGCAAAAAGGAAAGATGTAGAGAAACGAGATAAAAGGCACCCAATGTGCCAAGGAACAAACTCGCAATGAAAAAAACGCAGTGGACTGGATATGGACATTGCGACCACCCGCCCTGTCTCGGGTATCGCCAAGGAGATAATGAAATAGCAACCATAAGAGATAGAAATGCAAAGAGGTAATACGAGTCCAACTCCCTCCCGAGCCTTTCGCGCCGGAGCCGACAAAGTCAGGTAGAAACGGATCAACCCACAACCAAGCAAAACAGAGCCAAGCAAAAGAGGTATATGCCTAAGAGTTAAGGAAAAGCCCAAACCTGCCAGAGGGCAAACAAAAAGGAAAGTCGTTTCAGTCATCGCCAATTAATTTTAGTACACGCTATCCTCATCAACTCCTTGAGAGATCATCGAAGGAGTGGAGACATTAGAGGAAGCTTCAGGATCGTCGACATAGCCGACGAGAGCCTGAGAATGCAGCTTGAAGGAGTCGCCCATAAGTCGTGTCATGCTGTGTCGGATGTTAGCCAGACAATTCTAAGAGATGTTTGAACATTTGATACATACCCCCAAACAACGACTTCATCGAGAATCGAACCCCAGAGTCGCGCAACAACCGCGCTGAGCTGAGACATATAGCTGTCGTCAATTTCCTTGACAAGAAGTTGTCGGACTTTGTTGTACATGGCGAGTTCTTCCTGAGTCGCCGGCTCCTCGTCGTGTTCCAGACGGTAGAGCCACAGCGATAGAATGATCATGAGATCCATTCCGCAGAGCGCATGCTCCACACTCCAGTTGGTAGGCGATACACGTGCAATCCATCGGACGCCTTGAGAGACGACAGTCTCTAAGCAGTTGTAGCACTCCTCAATGACCTTGATCATCTCGCTTGAGCGCTTCACGCGATCTCGGGCGTTGGTCATCGCGGCGGCGACCTCATAAGAATCATGGTAGCGAAGTGCCTCCTGGACCGCCTTGAGATCAACCTCAAGACGGGCACGAGCATTACGGTACATGGCTTTGGCATTGAAGATTAAGGGGTGACCCTTATGAGGGGCGCTGATCGGCACAGGAAAAGCTTCGACCTCGCACATGTCAACAGACTTCTCCCACGTCTCGAGCGCCAATCGTAATTTGTACTCGGTCACCACATCTTGCAGTGCCTCGGGACTGCGCTTGTGATACCAGACCTCAAGAAACAAGGCATTGATCATAACACGGGTGCCGAATGTGCTGTATCGGAGGGTCTCGCCTTGAAAAAGGTTGTCGTGTGCCTCCATGAAGCTAACAGTGGTGGAGGCTGCAAGGTGCTCTTGCCATGCCGCTTCATCAGCGACTTGCAAGTTCCATAGTGTCTCGGTAGAAGGAAGCTGTAGGTCTTCAAATTCGCTGAAGCTAATGGCAGGCGTGTGGTTATAAGTAAGAGTCAGCAAGCCGAAGAAGATGTAGACTGCGTAGTAGGTACGACGGCAGCCCTCGTCTTCGACCCATTCGGCACGAGTTGGCTTAGCCTCTGTGCGAGCTTCCTGACGAAGCTTCAGCTCGTACCTGTTACCTGCAACCATGTTGGCGAGCAGGCTCTTGATTGAACATGTCCACTCAAGGCCTTTGGGGTCACCACTCCAGCTGGCAAAGATCATATTGAGGAGGTTGCTCTGCATAGTCCATAGGGGGCACTTGCGGGAACTGAAGTTCTCCTTGCCTTGTAGGAACTGATTAACCAGAACCTTTGAGCCGATGTGGAGCATGTAGGCTTGTTCTTGGTCAAAAGCATAGAGGGCGCCAATACTAAGGACTGCCAGCAGAAGCTGGGGAGAGACTTTGGTCGGGTGAAATGAGGCAGGATGCAAAAATGGTAGGTGGTGATGGAATAAACCGAAATACGTCGACAAATATCGGTTCAACGAGCCCAGGCCGGGGAGACGGAACCCCTCAGGGATGGCATGTTCGCTGTCTGATGTGCGGATGTTGTCCAAGATAGCGTTGCGCTCATCATCTCCCATCACTTCAGGGGCCTTGTATCCAGACTTGGATGACTCCGAAACCCATGGAGAGGTTGGCGCTGCGGCGGAATTGGGCAAGGAGTTGATCATTGACTGCAGAGCTGGGACGAGACCATTGCAATTCTGGCTGCCGATAGGAGGAAGCTGGTTGGAATGAGGCTGGAGAGTGGCTCCGCTGGCAAAGGAAGGTTGAGACTCGAAGGAACCGGATGCGCTGGATGTAATTGAATGTGCCTTGGGCTCGGCAACCGGCTGAGACATGAAACCGTCCCACTGGACTTGAGGTAGCGCGATAGCGCCAGATGGGTAAGTAACTGTGGATTCCATCGCGGAAGAGTTGTGAGTCGAGTATGCCATCGAGGGGCTGTCCTCGTAAGAGTGGTCTTCGCGCATCGCGGCTGTGGCTTTGTTGTGTAGATCGGCCACTAGCATGGCAGCAGCTTCAACATCGAAAATGCTGTCGGCACCAGATTCCATCTGCTCCAGAGTCGAGGTATCAATCGCGATAGGGGGTTTTGAAGGTGCGCCAACAGCGCGAGTCTTGGGACCGGCCCTGCGTTTACCATCGCTGTGAAGGGGAACACCGCCATCCTTGGCGTGGACGGTGCGGTCGTGTCTGAGAAGAAGGTCGCGACGGACAAAGGTACTCCTACATTTCATGCACTTGAAAGGACGCTCCTTGGTATCTATAAAACGTGTTAGCTACTGACATGGCGGGCTGAGGGGTCATGGTTGAGATATAGATCAAGGGGCAAGGGGATGCTGCGCACGTACGTGATCGTTCATGGCGACTTCTGTGTTCGCTCCTGCTAAAAGCCCTATTACAGAACTGGCACTTGTATTTGCGTTCGGGTGCCAGCGAGGCCTTTCGCGAAGACGCTGTCGAGGCCGCAGGGGGCGGGAGGACTGCTACGTTTGCACCGGGCATTTTGACGTAGTCAGGTCGCGTTTCCTGGATGTGAATAGCGACGAAGGACGACGGCAAGTTTGCGATCGGATATCGGACAATTAGGCTGGGCCCGACAGCACGATGGTTGAATATCGTCTGGTTCGTAGGATGTTGTTACTCTCGCTCTCGCTCTCGACTGCTAGCTCTTCGCTTGCGCGCGCGCTCCCGTGGGGTTTAAAGGGTGAAAGCGGTGGTCTTGAGTGTGAAGATGGTCATTGGATATGATTGATCGATGGTCATGGAAATGCTGAGTTGTGTGTGTTGGATGGGGACGAAGGCTCTGGATGACCTTTTCGAAAATATAAACCGGTCGGATGAGACGGGCGAGGAAAGGTGGGATGTTTGCTAAAGAGTCGAGCTGGTGATGGAGGGGAATGGAGGAGGAAGGGAATAAAAGCGAGAGGAGCAGGTGTAGAAGACTTAGAGGGGCGGACGGGAGAGAGGGGGAGAAATCCGGAGGGGAGAGTGACCCGGGACTTGGGGGGGCACTTATTTTCTGGGTGGGGAGGGAAGGAGGGGAACATCCATGGACTGAGAAAACCAAGAAGAGGGAACGGTCTAACAGCCAGACCAGACGAGGGACGAGGGAGAGAGATGGAAGGAGCGAGGGAGGGAGAGGAGGGGTGGCTGAGGAGTCACCCACTGGCTGAGGCTGGGCTACTGGTACGCACTCGTGCCAGCACAGCGGAGCGCAGCGCAGCACGGCATAGCACAGCACAAAAGCATGGACCTGGGCAGCTGGGACACCGCAACGCAACCCAGAGAGGGAGACCAAGGTAGGGAGAGAGACAGAGAGGTCTATGGCTGCATAATGTGGCATGGGACGTTGGACCTTCCTTGGCGGGTAGTCGTGGGCGTGGGCACGTCGTTAGTGGGAGCAGGCAACGAATGCAGCGCTATGCACAAGCAACTTTCAGCGCGCGGCCAGCAATGCTAGGCTCGTTAGCCCCCATCTCACCCCTGGGAGTCCAGGCTTGTGCCCTCTGAGCAGCCCTTACCGAGCATGACCGAAGAACGGGCAGGTGAGTGCCTACCTACCAACCATACCAAGCCCCACTGGTGCAATAGCGGGGCCCGTTTTGGTGGAGGGGCGACGAGGGGCATCTCAGCCATTGATTGCGGCTCTAGCCTGTTTGGGGAAGAGTACGGATACCTAATGGAAGAAGCAAGCACCTCAGCTTTTGAGCGAGGCGAGGCGAGCGAGCACTGACAAGCCTAAATGTGAAAATTCTGTCAGGAGAACCCAGAAGCCAACGCCATCCGTCAATTAAAAGCAGTACTGACATCCTAGATAAGGTACTTGACCTAATTGTACTCATGGGTCGAAATAGTACAGCAGGCACGCAAACTTTACGACGATTAGCACGGAGCAGACTACCGAGCAAGCTAAGGTATGAGAGCATAAGATCGCCAAGGTATATCAGCACGTTGACATAGGCGAAAGGATACATACTTGCATAAATCTTTCTTCTGGTGTTCTGCTCTCTCATTAACTAATACGTGGGTTCCTGCAGCGGTGCAAGCCTTGGCTTCGCCATACTTTTTGGCTTTCTCGAATTATGTCAGCCTCGAGTGGACTCCCGTCCAATATTGAGATGATAACGGATGGCCGATGGAGACATCCACAACGGGGAAGTACCTTTGTTTTTCTCTTGCATAATTACCCTAACGCAGAACCAAGGGCGCGATTCCGTTTGCGAAACCGTCGGTCAAGAACGATATATCGTATCTTTGACGGTAATAGAGTCGGTGACGGACACCAAAAGTCGGAGTCAAAGTCGGTGTCGAGAGACCTTGCTCGACAGACAGGGAATGGCTATCCACTCGCTCCGTAATCCGTCGTGTCCGCCTCGAAGACTGGCGGTCCGAGGGCAGTGGCCCACCAGCCCATCAACCATGGGGACGAGGAGGCCCAGGGGGCATGTCAAGAACGCAGAGGTGACAGGGGAAGACACCTGAAAATGGAAGCCAATAAGGACAGGGGTGCAAGTATCTGATCAAGGAGCCCAGCGTAATCGATGAGATACAAGGAACGAAGGACGAGGCACGAGACATGCATTATATCGTTGGCCACTAACGGTGACACAGCAATAGACGAGCGAGTCTGATGACAGCAAAGCTGGCTGCCGGTTTCTAGGCGCTGCGCATCGGCTAAGGAGCCAAAAACAGTCGGATCGTGGAAACGTGCTGGCAGAACCATGGAATCATCCGGACCAGGCTGAAGCGATCAGGCGGGGAAATTCAGGGAAGCTCCATCATCACCATAACTTGACCAGTAACCTCTGGCTTCTTACTTCCCCTGGACAGTCTTCCTCAGCAGCTTGCCCTCCGTTATGTGTCTGAGGTACTCCGTATACCTATGCTTTCGTCTGAGCAATGTACCAGGGAGTATGTCTTCAACTCATCATTACCAGCGCGATTCAGGCGTAGCGTCATAGCACGGCGGCCTGTCAAAGAGAGATCCCGCTCCCAGCGCACCGGCGCAGGTTCTGGGATTACACTTGTCGCGGACGCGATTTACATTCCGCGCCCCACTTGATGCGAAGCTCCCCAGTCAAGCGTGTTTAATCCTAGTGGCAGACGGACTACACGGGGAAGCTGATGAGACTTCCAGTCGACTTCGCGTCAATTACCCCTGTATCAGGACACCTGGGTTGGCCCAATATGCACTGTACGCGTCTGCGCGTCTGGACGAGCCTTGCACATAGTGTTGAAACAGACGTCGGCACGGCTTGCCGCTTCAATACGATTTCTGGAACAGTCTAATCTCTTCACTAGGGGCGTTTAATTTCGTCGACCTTTTTATATCATCGACTAGTTATCACTTTCTGACGGCCACCGCGGTTTCGATCTATCAGTTCAGTCCGTGGCATCCATGTTTTGCTTTGGAACATTGCTTCGTCCACCTATTGACTCTGCCTATTAAAATAGAGCGTTCCTGGCGCTGCAGTCACCAGTCATGTACTCAGACAGACCGCATCATTTCTTTCGCCAAGCTCGAGGGGAACTTTGATAGATTATCATCGGCAGCTCCGTAATTCACTTCGATGCGAGGGGCTCGCCATTATTATGTGCAACAAGTCAAGTATGGGATAACGAGTTGCATATTGTATCAAATACCAAGCTGCATGCAAGGAGCCATGATAAATTAGAGATTTGCCAGCGTTCCACAAAAGAGGCAAAATGGTATGTTTAACTTCGTCATTCAGCCTCTCATGAAATGAACATTGAATCTGGCCCGCGAGATCGACAGGAGCATGAGCGATCATTGAAGGGTCGCAGGCGTCACATTTAACTAATCGACAAGCTCCGTCAATTATGGCGGGAACGGAGGGTATCCGGTTCGTGTTTCTCATCCTCTCCTTTTAAAAGAGCGAGAGCATTAAATGATTCATCTTCGTATCCACACTTGCACAGAGGCCAGGGGTCAAGCCACATTGCAAACTTGTTGCCAGAGGAATGAACAAGGCCGTCAAGTCATCTTAGGGAGAAGAGTGGGAGGAGATTCGCGAGCTAGAAGGGTTCATCTCGCAATGGAAAGAATGGAAACTTGGGCGACGCACTACTGAGCCCCTCTCAGCGACCGTTCCGGTCCCCTCGGATCTGCAACCTATTTGTCTTCTCATGCTCTTGTACCCCGCAGCGGTCGGATGGTACTGACGCCCGAATGGATCCCTCAGTTAATATTAGTCCACCACATGCTTAAGAGGATGGAGGGGGAGTTCATCGTGGTGAGCCTGAGGTGAGGGGCTCTCGGGGCTGTCGTCTGTTTACACTTTACAGCACTTACTTGTATTAATTAGAGGCGTTGGAACCGTTTGACAGGATGCAACTAATTAGACTTTTTTCTTCCATCTGTTCATACGGGCCAAATCAGCTCAACTCAGCTCGGCTCAGGCGGGACGGCTCGGGACGCTACACACTGCACACTGCACTCCCAACGGCATTCACAACTAGACAAGTTAACTTACTTACGGATACTCAAATGTGTAGTAAAACGCCTGGAACTCTAAAAGACGGTGCATAATTTCTCCTCTGACCCTTGCATTTGCGTTTCCAGAGCAAAAGTTACGAAATCCACGCCAATAGCGCGTGGGTCCGCGGCAGCCTCCCGGTGTAGGGAGGCATGATTTGGGTCATGCTCCACGTGGTGTCAAGGCAATGGATGGTGGAGTACATTTGTTCTCTGATTTTAATCTTTGTGAGATTGCTCGTTGGTGGTCTTCAAAACTCTCCATCAAACTCAAAGATCAACGGAATGCAACCCAAATACCAAATCCAGATCCCAGATAACGCAAAATCAGCCGCAGCTACACTGAAGCTTTGAGGCTGTCAACTGCATACACCCTGATACCCAAGTCGTCTACTGCACAGCATCTGGATCAGCTAAACAGATGGTGGGAGGAGGGGTCGATGGACGTGCACAGTTGTTGTACTGGGACACTGCTGGAGCAACTGGTCGGTCAGAACCAGAGGGCTGGGAAATGAGGATAATATTGGAAGACAGGGGTGTCTGCCTCGCTACTTATCTCGAGCTTAGCATAAGACGCGCTGTCCGACACCGTTATCACGTTAGTGTCTTGTTATGGTACTGAAACGGGGATGCTCCGATCCTTCAGTGGACTGGCCTGATTACAGAGTACCTAAGTACCTAGTACCTTAGTACCTTAGTAGGTACTCCGTAATTATCTACGTACCTTATTGTTTGAAGAACCTCGTTAACACAACAGAAGGAGCTTTGCAAGCACAACATCTGCTCTTAGCACAAACCGAGCAACGTTGTCACTTGCAAACATTGGCCAGATGATAGCTGTTAACTTGTTGTTCACGCACTCATTACTTGCAGCCTGCATGACATGACTTCCCGTACTGTCAATTCGTCGACACTTCGGTTCATTGGAAGCACGAAGCGACTAGCCTCCCGACGCTCTCCCCTCCTTTATCGCACATACCCTGTATGGACGAAGCCTCGGGTGTGAGGGATATGAAGTTTGCTGTGGCTATGTTACTGTCTATCACCTTTCCAATTGGATGTTCTGTCACCGTATCCTGGCAGAACCTGACAAAGAAACATCAAGCGATTCCGAATTGAAGCAGTTTGTGATTCAACATGTAGGTAGAGAAACTCTATTGTGAAGCAAGTCTAGCGGCGAGGACCAACAGCCTCACCTCTTATAGGGGACTTTGAATGCCAATGCTAGCAACCAACCCAGTCACAGAGAGGGATGTTCCTCATCCTTCAGCATGGTGATATCTGATTGTCACAACCTGAGGATGATTAACATCTGGCAAAATCGGTTACTGTACGTTCATGTTGTATCGGCCCCGTTTCTACTTTTGCATGTAGCAGAATCTAGAATCTGATACCCAGCCAGTTACCTAAAAGAGCAGTTGGAAGGGACCTGAAGGGTTTCATTGCGACGTGGGTTTTCCAGTGGAGAAATTTATCAGTCGAGGAATCAATGATTTTTTTTTCTCCCGTCGCGTTGCTTAATGCTGCTGCTAATGTTGTCGATGCTACGTATTGAGGTAATGTTAATATTGATGTTAGTGCATGTTATGTTAGCCAGGTACGGAACAGTAATAATAATGGGTTAAGGGTTGGAGGAAAGGCACAATAGGACCCCTCCTGAGAGTCATGTCTATCGCTCCCTCATCAACATCAATTCTCAATCGCCAAAAAGGCTTTGACTGCTTCTCTTTGGTGTTCTGAGCAGTTGACAGCGAGCGACCTGAAGCTGACCACGGCGAATTTCTAACATTAAGAGGCCATCGATGCGCCACTCCTGAGTTCTATCTACGCCCGTAGACAAGTCGTCGCCTGTTTACTGTAACCTTCTGGTTCTGACCGTCTTCTATACCGTCTTTTCACCAACGGAGCATCCTTTCGACAATACTGGGACTGGCCACCGTTCTCTCTCTGTCTATTCCAGTATCGTTTCGATCAAATCGCCTGCCGCCGTTCTCTCCTTTGGGGTTTCCCTGGCCTTTCTCCTGCTCCTGTCAGCCCCTCGCCGTCCCCTCGCATCACAACCTGGTCCCAGCGCGGCCACCCCTCTAAGCAGCCGCCCCCTGGATTCTTGGCCCTCTACTCCGTGCTCTGCTTTCCATAGCAAGGCCTGCAACCTCCCGCGTCTCCTGCGACTCCTTGTAATTCTCGTGGTATGCTGCCGTGTCGTCTCTTCTGTGTCACAAACTCCATTATCCAGAACCGGCGTCCTCTTGATCAGCAATAGGGCCTGCCGCTTTTTACCATGCGCTGAGCTGAGCTGTGCAGCCGCAACATGCTCAAGATACAGACCGCCGCCGTGCCGCCAAGTATCCACTCTTCGCGCATCTACGACCCCTCCGGCGACTCACCGTCCGCTTCCGTGCGCATCAAGTCTGCCTCCGTTCAAACATCCGATCAACAATTCTCAACTACTCGGGCTGATCCCGCTCGGGGCCTCATGAACGGCATTGTCGGTACCGCCCCTATGGGCGCAATGTACGTCCGCGCCCTTTACGACTACGAGGCCGACGACCGCACTAGTCTCAGTTTCCACGAGGGCGATGTGATTCAGGTCATCACCCAGCTCGAGAGCGGCTGGTGGGATGGTGTTATAAACGGCGTTCGAGGCTGGTTTCCTAGCAACTACTGTCAAATCATCACGAGTCCCGACGATATACCCGACAATGCCCACAATACGGCTTTCGACGCTGTGGAGGACGATGTAGAAGACCCTGAGATTTACGACGACCAGTATGAAGACGACGACTCTGAGCAAGATGGACCTATTGCGCTGCCCCTCGAGGGGGCCGATGGAGGAGACAGCTCATTTTGGATCCCTCAAGCTACCCCCGACGGGCGCTTGTTTTACTATAACATGATGACAGGAGACCGTAGTATGGAATTGCCTCTGGAGTCCCCCGTATCTACCAACGAAACTGGACCGCGAGATCGAATGAATGTCAATATCCCCGATAAAACGAGACCACCTCCTGAGATGATGGCTCGCGGTCTGACTCAAGATGAAGATGAAGAATCGTTAACCTCTGCGTCCGAAGCCGAAGGCGACTCTTCAAGACTGGCATCACGTCGTCTAAAGGTACGCCATAAGATGAAAGGCATGTTCAAAGTATACAGTCACTAACACTCTCCAGAGCCGCAACCGTGCTTCATTCGGCGCACTATCACCATCAACCTCCATGGATTCTATCAATGGCGCATCGCCGATTGGCCGTATGCGAAATGGTGCCTCATCGAATGGTCTCCTTACCGTGGGACAGGTCCCCAACATAGCATCTGCAACCTCATTTACAAGCACTACTTACAACCTTCCCACCACAGCTACTGTTCCTCGATCGTTCTTTGATGATGGCTCTACACCTTCACTCAGCTGGACACTACTTGTCTCTAATATGCGACGTGCTATAGACCGTTATCGCGAAGCCATCATGAACAACAATCGCTCAGAATACGTCGCAAAGGCGGAAGACATATCCGATCATCTACGCCTACTCCTTGCTGCCGGGTCAGGGACTACTGATAACCACTCTGGCCAGCCATCTATTATTTCGACAAACAAAGCCCTTTATCCCCACTTTCGGGACATGATGTCTAAATTCTCCAAGCTCGTCATTTCTTCTCATATAGCAGCTGCAGACTGGCCCAACGCCGAATCTATTCAAAAATGCTTACAGGAAGCCGATGGAGTTCTCATGGGTGTATACAGCTACGTGGAAGTGGCTCGACAACAGCGTGGCGAGGAGATTCCTCGACTCTTCCCAGGATTCGTGATTGGAAGCACCACGGGTGGCAGTTGGCAAAATAACGGCCTGGGCCCTCGAGACGAAATCACAGCCAATTTCCTCGAAGACGAAGAGGGTGTTGTGGAGCCAACTGCAATCCTAGACAACAAGATGCTGGAGCGACTAGATGAGCAGAAGCGCATTCTTGTATCCAGTATCCGGGAGCTCGACAAGAGTCTGGTCGTATTGGAAAAGGTCATCACTCCTTACAGACATGAAGTTATCGGCAACAATGTTTGTTTTGCTGGTGGTCGGGTGCTTGACACGTTCAGGCCATGGATTGCCATGATTGAGTCAATTGACCTATCTTCTCTAGGGAACAGCTTTCAGACACCTCAGCTGTCCGACCTTGGCACTCACAAGCAGAGTCTGTACGACAACATCTCTGATCTTATTCTAGGATGCCAGGCTGTTGCTGGGCCCTTGGCTGATGAATGGTCTGAAATCCGTGGCGAAGCATTGGAAAATCGTATGGAATATGTTAGACAATGTGCCCGGGCGTTGGAAACAAACTCGTCGCATATTGGATTCTCGCTTCAATTATTGTCTGAACAAGTTCAAATTAATATGCAACAACACCACTTGGATCAGCGACCTCGGGAGAACTCCTTTGTCCGAAGTACACTGCAAAGAGGCGAGACCATGCCTTACGACCGACCACACCAACGTACAGAATCAAGGACCGCTCCTCAACGGCCACCTTTGATTACGTCGCAGTCTTTCACTGAAGGCGAACCTGCACCCGGCAACATGCGCAGGGGTGACTACTCCAAGGTCAAGAAGATATTTGGTGAAGACCCTTCACCTCAGGTTCAAGTAACGGAGGATACCCCTGAATTCCTACTTCTTGATTACGAGCATGAAGTGGCATGGGATAGCAAGACAACAACCCCTACAGTCAGGGGAGGATCCTTACTTGCCCTCGTGGAGCAGCTAACTCGTCACGACAAACTCGATTCAAACTTCAACAACACCTTCCTCCTTACCTACCGATCTTTCACCTCGGCTCGAGAACTTTTTGAATTGCTTATCAAGCGATTTAACATCCAACCACCAGAGGGTCTAAGCCAGGTTGACTTTGAGATTTGGAGAGATCGAAAACAGAAGCTCATTCGTTTCCGTGTGGTTAACATTCTGAAGAATTGGTTTGACAACTTCTGGATGGAGGACTACAACGACGAGTCGAAACAGCTTGTTCGCGATGTCTACAGTTTTGCCAAGGATACGGTCAAATCGACAGAGACCCCAGGCTCAGCACCCTTGATGGCTGTCCTTGATCAGAGGTTGAGCGGGAAAGAGGCTGGTGCTCGAAGGATGATTCAAACGGTGAACCAGAACACGCCTGCCCCGATCATGCCCAAGAACATGAAGAAGCTCAAGTTCCTCGATATCGATGTGGTTGAGTTTGCCCGTCAGCTAACGATTGTTGAATCCCGATTGTACGGCAAGGTCAAGGCGACAGAGTGTCTTAACAAGACGTGGCAAAAGAAGGTCCCTGAAGGTGAACCTGACTTGGCTCCCAATGTCAAGGCACTTATCCTCCACTCGAATCAAATGACCAATTGGGTCGCCGAAATGATCCTGGCGCAAATGGAAGTCAAGAAGCGAGTGGTTGTTATCAAGCATTTCGTTTCCGTGGCTGATGTGAGCAACCTAAATTTTGCATTTTTATTCTATTGATTAATACTAACTACATCCTAGCGTTGTCGTTCCCTGAATAACTTCTCAACGCTAACTTCCATCATTTCCGCATTGGGCACCGCGCCTATCGCTCGTCTCAAGCGAACATGGGACCAGGTACCCCAACGTACACATGCCACCCTGGAATCGATGCGGAGGGTCATGGCAAGCACCAAGAACTTCGGCGAGTACCGAGAGGCCCTCCATGCAGCCAACCCCCCTTGTATTCCTTTCTTTGGTACGGAACCCCCATTCCTGAGAAGCTGGTGGTAGACTGCAATGCTCACAACTAGTAAAGGTGTCTACTTGACCGACTTGACGTTTATCGAGGATGGCATTCCGTCCATTATTAAGAAGACTAACCTCATCAACTTTGCTAAACGTGCCAAGACTGCTGAGGTCATTCGAGATATTCAGCAGTATCAGAATGTGGGGTACTCGCTGCAACCTGTGCCTGAGCTGCAAGACTACATCTTGAACAACATGCAGGCTGCTGGAGATGTACATGAGATGTATGACAAGAGCTTGCAAGTTGAGCCTCGTGAGCGAGAGGATGAGAAGATTGTGAGGTACGTTGCTTTGCGGAACACGCCCGCATCGTATGGAGCGGTGTCTTCTTTCTTCTAGGTTGCTGGTTAAGTTGGCGCAACGAGGGAGACCACTTCGCATTAGCGCGTTGAACATTTTTCTTTCTTGGTTAAGATGAAGAGACATATGCTTACTTGAAGTTTCTTAATTACAGGGTTTTGGCTGAGTCCGGGTTTCTATAAGCAATGAACCCTTGCAACTGTTCGAAACACATATGCAACTGCAAGCATCAAGGCCAGATGAGCAAATCGAAACCAAGCCAGGATGGGTGATATTACACTCCCCTGGGCGGTTTCGACAACTCGCGATGGTCCCGAGTGGCCGTAACTTGCGGCGCATGCCACGCAAGCAACGTCGCCCGCGATTGATAGTGGCAGGAAGCGGCACAACGCAGCCACGCGCGGTCGGGAAGCGGCCCGGAAGAGCTGTTGGTGTGGTAGGTTTTGGTAACAGGGGTTTCGAAAGTGCGGAGATACTCAGCAAGGACATTACTCATGCCGGGGCGTCTGATGTTTACAGGGTATTCTGGCAAAGGCTCCATACGGAGGCCAGAAGTAACCTTCAAGGAAAATAGGGTTTATTTTGATGATGTTTTTTTGGCGTACCAGCATCGTAAGGGAGGAGCTTGCATGGGAAGGGTTCAAAATCTTGACGGACATGAATGGTGACTTTTGCAAGTGTACGCTGATCGCACAAGGATTGAATATACCTGGAAGACATGGAAGTAGGGCGCATGATATGAATGAGGGCATCTAGGAGAGCGAAAGGTCAATTTTAAACATTGTTGTGTGTTGGTGTATATGAAGTATATATATATATATATATATATACCTTGAGCAGCGAGTGGGCGATACTGCGACACGGCACCCGAGGGTTGTTTATATTGCATTGGTATCCTTCCTATCTATTTAAGCATTTCTGCAGCAGCAGCTTGGGTAGATTGCATGCAAGGAATACTAATTACAATCAAACGAATTTGTGACAACCCTTCTTGAGTGTCGGCGATTTACTCCAGTATCTACTTTGGGTAACATGCAGACATCTTTGAACAAGGAGCCATACCTGATCCCACTTGTTAGTGAAACGAAGCGAAATGTAGAAACAACCAATCAGTGTTCATACAGGCAGTGGTGCCGACTTGTATCTTTCATCTCGGCTATCATGCGCGAGAGGTTACATTGATGACATTAACCAGATAATATTATAATACAAGAACACGACCTAAGCCAACTTAACACAATTCCAGGATGACATGTGTAAAAGGCCGTGCAGGATATCATTCCCCATCATTAACTTTGCATCTTCTGAGTGTGTTGAAATATCAAGACTGCCATTTAGTGCTTGTGAAGCTTGGCCTTGATACGCTCTCCCAGGCTGGGCTTATCCTTCTTGTCGGCCTTGTCATCATGAGAGCCGTGATGCTTGCTGCTGGAGTGTGATTCAGTGTGGGAGGGCTCTGGGCTGCCCTTCTCCCCGAGATGAATACCCTTCTGCTCCATCAGACCTGAGATTTATTAGTCATTATCCATCGCTATGAAGTATAAAGTAAAGTGTTTCAACTTACGGTCTGCCTCTTGTCCCGCTCCAGGCTTAGAGGCGTCGAAGTCGCCGCCATCAGCAACAAAACCTGAGGCAGTGACATACTCGTCCTCCTTAGGGTCGTGGGGCGCATTCTTTTTCTTGGATGAATCGGCAGCTTCCTCGGAGCCGGCCTCTGTACCAGGGGCATGGGAGGTTCCCTCCACGGGAGCGTTTCCTGCATCACCTCCAAACTCCTTGGCGAGCTTCTCGATAGGACGGGGGCCAGGGCCTTCGCCAAGTTTGACATCGGTTCCCTCAGAGGTGTCATCTACATCGTGGAGATCCTTGTTACCCTTGTCCGCCTGGTCTGGGGTGCGGGTGTCGTTCTGGCCGGCAGAGGTGTCCTTGGCATGGTTGGGAGCGGGAGCAGGAGCGGAAACCGGTGCTGTGGCTGAACCGGCAGTTGTGGTTTCGGTTGGCTTTGAAATGGGGTCTTCTCGTCCAAGGTCGTTTGTGCGCTCTTCACCGTGTCTTCCGTAGTCATGTGCCGCCTTCTCTTGTAGAGGTGTTTCTAGAGTATGATGTGTCAGCAATATCGATCGGGCGCAAACATCTGCATAGTGCAGAGATTGAAGTCGTACCCAGGTTACCAGCGTCGTAGGGCTCGCCGCGGGCGGTATCACCCTTGACTCCAGAGACAGGCTCCTTGTTGCCGGTTTCGTTGTCTCCCCAGACGGCCTTGGTGGCAGCGGCAGTGAGGTTGTTGATGGTCTCCATTGTGATTTATGTGTGTGTGAGTGACTTGAGTGTGGTCTAAGCTTGAATGTGGTGTGTTGGTAGTATCTGGCTTGAGGTTAATCTGACGTGGTATCTTGCGTGCGTGTGAAATGGGTATAATAAAGAGCTGAAATGATTCAAGTAAGGCAGAAATGCCATGGGGATAAGTGAAGTTTAAATAATAACCAGCTCAGCTTCTGAACGACAGGAATCGAAGGAGGGGAAATGATTTGGCGAGCTCTGACGTCGTTGCTTGTTTGACGGACGAGGGACAGATGTGTGTCCTTACTCCGTACATCATAGTCATACTCAGCTCCATGGGCCTCGAATCATCATGAGTGCTATGTTTAGAAGGTACACGCCGAGTCTAGCCATCCATTACTATTGTGCTCACTGCGCACTGCACTGCGACTGCGTACCTGTTTTGCTCTACGTATGACCAAAAGTACCCAACCGCGTCAAGGCAGATGGCAGAAGAGTGACCACCATCCCATATGTGGCGCGCTCAAGACTCAGGTTATGACGCCGCGGTCGATCAATGGAGCTGGCAAGGTCCTGCGGCAAGTTTGGGGCTCTATCCCCGAGGGCCGGCTCAATTTCAGCATGTTTCTAATTGCTTTCCAGGCTTGGATAGCTAGGATAGGTTGGGTGGATGATGTAAAGGATTGGAAGGGCTGGAAAGAGTGTAGACTATGACGTTATGCCGCCCTCCACAGTCCGCAGGAAGAAGTACAAGGGTAGCATGGCTGTGGGCTTGTGGCTCACTAGTACCTAAGGTATGGCTGAAGCCTGAAAGAAACCTGCCAAAGAACGGGAACCAACAAACATTATTATGTTACCAAAGCACTGAATATGTGCCAGTCTCCTGGGAGGCAGACCTACCATCTGGGCTAGGTAGGAAAGGTCGAGATCTAGTTGTTTGTATCCACTACGTCATCGTTCACTTGCTGAGACGGGATCATCTCAATGCTGAAGTCTGTAGGACGGGAAGCAGACACACGAGGAAGATGAATCTTTTATAGAAAAAAGAAAGCAATAAACATTAAAAAGAGCGAGACAGGTTCGCCATATCGCCAAGATTCATGATAGCGTTTCATTAGGTCCGGCTTGGCATTAAACGTTCCTGAAGGTATTGATCGCAGGGGACCGTGCTATGTATTGTGAATATATGGATAGTGGTAATGAAAACGAATCATTGGTAGTAATCACGCCATGGACTGAAATCTTGGCATAATGAGCAACAAACATATTACCCCTGAGCTGTTCCGATGCAACACCGTAGTTGGTATCAATCAATTGACGCTGCCATGCATCAATGCCAATGTGGCTCTTGTTGATATTGTCCGTACATACACGCGTCACCAAACTTCTAGCGCGATGGATCTGTCGCTCTCAGGCCTTTACAAATTAGGCAGCTCGTTGAAATACGACGGGCGTAGAGGCAGGCCAGCCTTAATTGTAGCAGAAAGCTGCAGCCCTGTAGCATCGACTCGGCCGAGTGCCGGCCGGCTTTTGCCCGGGTTTGCAATGAGCCTCCGCAATAAAGGTAATTGATTGATTGATGGAGCGATCGTAAATTCAACGGGTGACATATGCTTGTTTGGTTTATCTAAACTCCTCTGCTTCTCTCCTCGGAAGCCCTTTTTCTCCCCAGTCATGTGTCGAAGGAAAAATCCACAGCCTTGCACCAAGTAAATGTGTGCACGTGTTATCTGCCGTACCTTAAGGTACAGAGTACCGGTCGGTACGTTGTCGAAAAGCCATGCTGATGTATTGGGAGACGGGTTGTTGTGTCGAGTAAGAGCTAATGTTAGCTAGAGCCCGGATCCTAGATGTCTCAGATATCAAAGCTCTGTTGAGCGAAAATGAGCCATCAATGCACATCCTGTAACTTACGGAGTACAGCATAAACATACCTCCTGGTACGGAGTTGACACAGTAAGCAATCGCCGTTGGCATCTGCCGATATTCATCTGATCTGAGACTGTACCTACCTGTCCTGCAGCATTACCCACTCTCATCGTAACAGTAAAGAGGGAAGGGAAATGACTTTGATGTTGTAATCACTAATCAAGATTCAACGCTGGACAGGCATCCATGGATCTTAGTATGAGGCCCCTGTCCACTCAGCATTGATGCTCTGAGTTTAAACCTTCTCCGCCTAGTCCGCCTACAGAGTACCACGAATTCCTTCTTGTTCCAATTCCACTTTGGGCGGATAAAGTTTTCCATAAGGTCAGGTACCTACTAACCTACCTCTACGTAGTGATACATCTTCCAGATCAGGCTGTAAAGCTTGCCCCTGAGCATGAGGAGATATATGAGAAGTGAGAGCCTGGGTGCCACTTTAGGAATCCGATAATTGTCTTGTCTGCAGACTTGTCTGTATCACCCCTTTATCATCAGGGTCTCCAGTTCTTCAATCACTTAATATCAGTCACCACTTCCTATCACCCCTCTCTTGGCAGTTTTCCTGTGGTTCGTGACAAGGTGGTCCCTGTCAAGCGTCAACTAGAAGTCCGGGACCACTCAGAATGACACCTTTCGCACCTCACGCAGTCCCCATACAGTGACTTTCAAGGACCTGCCTGGTGTCCGTATACTGAGAGTCAACAACCATCCTAGACTCTAGACTTTGCTTGTGCCTTCTTACTGCTTCGGCATCGATATGGACCCGAGCGGATTTACCGTTCGGGTGCCGCCACGCGTGGACAATGCTGGTCGAAGATCTCCCAAATCAGACGAGATCGATGGTAGCCGCCTCCTTGGTTCTTCAACTATATCGTATCCGTACCCACACATCAATCAACGCTGACAAGAGAGAAATCCCAGCATCCAATTGCGTTATCGTGGACTACGCCGGAGCGGAGGTCAGGTACTGTATCCGCCCGTATACAAGCCAGGTCCAGGCATAGGATAGCACTGTACCAGGTCAGGTAAGGTAAGGTACGGTACCTAGTCTACATTAGTCCAAGACGCCAGGTCCACTACTTGGGCTGTCCTGTCCGAGCACCTTTACAGGCACGACTCACGACCTCTCGACTCTAGGCTCTAGGCTCTTGACTAGGTCTCGACTTCCGTTTCTGTCTTTTACTTAGACCCTCACCCTTGCTCACTCTTTAATCTGTGAACATCTCTCTCACCTTCCGTCCATAATTACTTGAAAAAGCCCGACGGAGTATATGTTGTGCCGATTTGGGATGGCTATCGTCTCTATTTCGTCTTAGTTTTATTTCCAAACACGATTTGCCTCCCCTTCTCCACACTGCCAACCCAGCATTCCTCGCAACTACAGTTACAGCCCGTGCAGTACAGAACAAGTTCAGGACAGTTCAGAGTCCTCCGTCGTTTCCTTGCTTGGTCTTGGTCTTGATCTTGGTCGTCGCCGCAATCACAGGAGCAATTCACATGTGCCGAATGAACATACCTACCTAATTCAACCACAATAGGTACCCCGCGCATTTCACATTAAACATCCATCCATACAATCCTTCCCCCCTTCCTATTCTCTCTGTTCCCTAGGTAGGCTCCGGGTCACCCCCCCTACATCTACTACGCATCGGAAACACAACGGGCTTGCCTGACGTTTGTCGACCCATTAGGATCACCCGGGATATCGAACATCGGCCGCACCCCCAATACGATTATACTTACTCATCCAACAACGGCGACGTTTTCCCTTCCTTCCTTTTCCTCGTCTATCGGTTTGAAACCATACGCCACGGCGGGTACGCCAGAGCTGAGAGCGAGCCTCTGGACCTCTTGCTGGACGAGTGGCTGAGGCGGCTGGCGCAAACAGCACAGAGCCAAACTAAACGCGCTTCATCGCGTGGTCTGCTCGTGATGAGATTTGTTTCTTGAGGCAGCAATTCCTTCCACATTGGTCTATTGTTACTATTTATCCGCTGTGTATACCAGCCAGTCTCTGACGTGGGCAGTGCTTCACTAAGCTAACCGCCCCTTCAATCTATTGCCCCTATTGTTTGAACCTTAACTCGCTGCCGGCCGATCAAGGTATAATTCAATAATCTGACAACGACATTTCCCTCCTACACTTCGCTGCTTGTTTCATGGCTCGTTGATATTGCATGAATACGACTGGTATCTCGGTCACTGGAGCATTATACATATTGGGATCCCGGAGTTCCAATTACATTTCTACCTGCGTTTCTCCCCGGGTCCTGTCTCTGTGTTATCAACCACACTGCTCCGGATCTACCGGTGGTCACCGGAGTCCATTTCACGGCAGCACGCCGTCGTGCCCCGAAACGTCATGGTGTACTGTGGAAAAGCCTCACAGGGCTGCCAGAATTGCCGTGTACGACGTATCAAGGTGAGATAGTTAGATTGATAACCCCCCTCCGCACAATTGCCGCTGGCCTTCCTCCCGATGATAGCTGACGTTCGGTCCAATTGTTAAGTGGCTAATTTCTTCGCTAGTGTGACAAAATAAAGCCAGAATGCTCGCAATGTATTCGAGTTGGGAAGAAGTGCCCTGGGTATCGCGATCAGCTGTCTCTCATGTTCCGCGATGAGAGCAGCAAGGTAATACAAAAAGCACATGCACAGTGGGGTGTTGGTGATGCTGCGTCCGAGGAACTCACAACACAAACTTCGTCCAGCTCTCTTGCTTCATCCTATGCATCTAGTACTTCAACCCAAGCTTCGTCCGTCTCCGCCTCCTCCTCTATGGTTTCTCTGCGCAACCACTCTGGTCCCTCATCGGATGCATCCTCCACCATTTTTTCCAAGTCCGGTTGGCCAGCGTCTCCTGTGTCTACCTCCAGCCAGCGAACCTCATCACCAGGTCCCCCATCTCCAGCTTCTTATTCATACCGAGATGGATCTTCAACCACCAGCACAATACAGTCTATCTTTATCGAGCCGCCTCGGCTTCCGACACCTGTTGAACTAAGTATCGATGAACAGGGTACCCAGTTCTACCTCAACCGTTACCTCATCGGCCACCCCGACGAACCTAGGTCATCTTCTGATTTGTCAACCACCGGATGGCTATGGGATCCTGCTGTGCAGGATGTAATGACTGCTGTTGGTCTCGCCAGTCTCTCGAACCTCAAGAGTGATCCCAACATGATGACAATAGCCCGTCAAAAATATGGAATGGCCTTGCGTCAGACGAGGCACCTTATACAAACTTCAGAGATGCCAGATTTTGAGGTGACAATGCGCTCCGTCGTCATGCTTGCCATGTTCGAGGTGTGTGCCCTGAACCCCGATGCCATCCGTTACCCCCCTATGGTCAGCCTGACGCTTCTGTTTCCTCTCTATGGGGGTAGCTTCAGTGCAACATACTAATATCTTCTGCAGCTTGTCAAGGGAGCCCATCAAGGCATGGGCCACGTCCACGCACACGTTATGGGCGGCGTTGCCTTGTTACGGAGATGGTTGCCCATCCCCGCAGCAGCCCATCTAGGCGTTCGTGCTATGGTGCAAATGGCTTATACTCTGGTATATTACACTGCTTGGCTATTCCCAATAGAATGTGATTAACAAAACGTCACAGTTTATACCTGCTTATATGTCGGCAATGCCTTTGCCAGACCCCCTCTACGAATGGGTAGCGTTTGCAAAAACCCTGCTCGAGCCTGAAGCCCACCCAGCCACGGATCTGGGTCCATTAATTGGTCGATTCATACAGGCATCGACTTACACCAAAACCCATACTTTTGTTGATGGCCGGCCTCTTACACTCTCCGCCCTGAAGCAATTGATAGAGATCGATGAGTTGTTTGCAGATTGGGAGCGTGAGCTTGGCCCTACCTGGCGGTACCGCACAGAAAGAGCTGACCATCTACCATCGTCCGCGGTATTCGACGGTATGTATCACATCTATTACGACATGTTTGTTGCCCGCATGTGGAATCATTTCCGATGGGCGCGTACTCTTCTGAACCAGACTATCATTGAGTTTATAAAAAAATACCCCAAATCCAGTTCGCCATTATTCTCCCTGGCCGAATATGGACGTCGGCATGAGATCGTAAAAGATCTTGCCCACGAAACCCTTGTGAGCACTCCAACGCATTGGCGCCACCCCCTTCTTACCGAAAAATCGGTCGTGCCCGTCGAAATGATGGGAGGAGCGGGCTCGGGCTCGGCTGGGCTGCCTGTTGTTCTGTTCCACCTCCAAGCCGCTGCATGTGCCCCTGGTGTCCCTGCTGCAAACTGGGACTGGGCCTATGCGGTGATGGAGTGTATATGGAGTGACATGGGCATTCTGCATGCCAAATCTATGATGGAGGATTTGAAGCTGCATCGGGACTCGCTATCGGTCAAGGAAGAGGTGGTCGAAAGAGAAGTGCGGTAATGTTATATCCCCAAGCCACAGGTTTGGCAATGGATGAGCCCAGCGCATATCTGGGGCAGTGTGGATACGTCTTGTTCGGTGTTTCTTGGTTGACTGGGCAGGTGTACTGGCATTCAACGTTTGCTTTTAGGCACATGGCGGAGAAACTAGCATAGTGGTATCCCTGAGTTGGAGTTGGTTGGATGGGTTTGGGTATAACTTCGGAGTGCTAGGATCAGGGTCATAATTGGCTATGTTTAACGATTAACGGGTATACCATCATTTCCTTTTGTCGTGCTCATGCCAGACACGAAAATTATTTAGTTCTAGTGTTGCTTCTTGCACCTTGGACGATATGTTCTACTTGCTTCCAAAAAGAAAAAGGTACCTAGGTAGCTAGGTAGCTAGGCTTTAGAAGTCTCTGTCAATTACACTGTTTCCATAATTCACCGACCTGGTTGATGCAATTCCTCGTAGTTACACATGTAGATCATATATGTCTAAGCACCTAGTATTTGATTTACATGTAGCCATGACCCTTCCCCAGACGTTGGTGGATATCCCGGAGTCATGGGTGAGCGTGAGCCGACACCAGCCCAGGCACGTGCATCACTGGCAGCCGCGATCGCAAGGCACCCGCCACACCTTGAACTTCTCCATAACATCAGTCTTATCGCGACTACCATCCCTTACGGAGCTGAACAACTCAACGATCATCGCTCGAAGCCGAAAATAACATTTGATACGAATAAAGTAGTTTACATAAGATCGTGTCCAGGCTCCACCAAGATATTCATCCATCATGGGGTCAGATGCCCGAAAAGGTAACGCGACTCCATGGTCGCGACATTGAATTAGACTAAACCGCAACTTGCAGGTGACGACGGCACGATAAAAGTCGCATCAAAGAACAAGAGCGGTAAAATAAAGCTGAAGAAGCCAGCGCCTAGACATAGCAAACCCGGGAATTGGAGGGATGGTAGTGTGATTGAGGGTGGTATGTATTGACCTCATCTCTGGATACCACGCGGACAACGACAATGGCTAACGTTCCAAAGACAAGAAGAAGAATGGCGCTTCACCTGTAGGCGCACCTTCACCTGGCCCCGTAGTGAACGAACTCGACGAAACATCCCGTGAAACATTTGCGACCGGACGACCACTCGAAGATAGCCCCGATCTACAACAATGCAAGCACTGCAGGAAGAGCGTTTTAAAAACTGCTGCCAAAGCGCACATCGCCGCATGTCTCCGCTTGAAGAAAGAGAAGGCACAAAGGAAGAAGGAGGCGCGAGAAGCCCGAGAAAGGGCAAAGGAGGCCGCGAGACAAGAAGAACAGCGTAAAGAGGACGAGGAAAACGGTATTGAGCGAGGCGACGACGATAGTGACGATGACGGCATCTCAGCAGAAAAGAAGGTTACTGGAAGCAAAACAGCTAAGAAAGCAGCTGGGAAAAAGCCCGAAGACGACAAGAAGGGAAAGAAGCGGAAGGCCGATGGCGATCCAGATAAGGGTCCAAAGAATAAGAAGAAGAAGGACGAGCCTAAAGCCAAGGTCCCTAAGCCCAAGGGTAAGCTCTTGTGAAGGCTGACATATGGGACTTGCACTAATATCAGTATCAGGTCCTGTGGATGTGGAACGTCAATGTGGTGTTTTGCTGGCGAACGGACAACCGTGTGCGCGATCTCTGACCTGCAAGAGTCACAGTATGGGTGCGAAACGTGCAGTTGCTGGAAGATCTTTGCCATATGACATGCTTCTTGCCGCATACCAGAAGAAGAACCAAGCAAAACAACAAAGTAAGTCGATATTTACCTGGACATTGTCTTGTACTTGAACCTCAGTTAACGAGAATTCCACCTACAGAAGCGGCACTTGATGCCAACGCGCCAATAGAGGATGAAGACGAGGCGAACAACGGACCTGTTGACTCGGATGAGGAAACGGCTGCCGTGATGAGTGCATTATCACAATGGCGCCCTCAGCCAGTATTGCCACAGCCTACCTTCGCCCCAATAAAACGACAGTACCAGCTCGCCAGATTACACGAACAACTCCAGATGGCTACAAATGGTGGGAGAACAAACATCTTTGCCGTCAATGGTTTTGGTGCACAGAGGCTTCCTGAAGGTCATCCTGGACTGCAACCAGCCGTGGAAGATGCGCCAGGGGAGATAGATCTCGGCGTGGCAGGTTTTGGCAATGCAGTACGGACAACAGCCACTTTCACACCTCAAAGGCAGCCATCCGTCTCAAGCAGAGCATAGGAGCCTCCGCAGCATAGCCAAGAGGTGAAGAACAATCACAGGCCTCTCAAACACGAATGACAGTCACTTCCATTATAAGGAGGCTATACGGGGGACTTTCAAGCAACAGCTAGTCTTCTGGTGAAGATATCATTATGAATAGCGATTTCAGCAAGCCTTGTTCTTGAACTACCAATTCATAGGTCGCTTATTACCTACCGTGATGCCTCGGGACATGGGTCACATGCGATTGGTGGAGCCTCGCCGAGGTCGACTTATGACGTCGTGAATGCGATAGCGCGCGTCGCTCATCATCGCGGCTCAAGGCGTTACATTGTTCGCAACTTATCTCTTTACCTCATACATATGCGCATGCTTACCAGCAGCTACTCCTTTTTTCTGCGGCATTGAGTAAAGCTACCAGCGTTTATTGTTATTGCAATGTCATCTCAGCAGGCTCTTGACGCCCTTGGCCATGCCGTGTCTGGGTCCGTAGGGACAGCCATATCAACTGCATCATTATATCCATTGGACCTGGTCACCACTAGACTGAAGGCGCAACGAAAGACAGGAGGCTCTCCCGGTGATTACGATGGTGTCGTTTCAGCGCTCAAAGGAATTGCGGCAAACGAAGGTGGAATCAAGGCTCTCTACAGCGGATTGGGGACAGATGTGGCCAAGTCGGTCGTGGACAGTTTTCTATTCTTTGGTTTCTACAACTATCTACGCCCTCGGCATCGAAAGCCCAAGATCGTCGAAGAGCTCCTCGTGGGTGCTGTAGCGGGCGGCTGTGCCCGTGCGTTGACCACTCCCATTTCTAATGTTGTGACGAGGAAGCAGATGTTGGGAAGCGATCAGTCACTTATGGAGATACTCGCCGAGATCAGAACTGAGAGTGGTCTGCTTGGTCTCTGGTCTGGGTATTCAGCTACTTTGATGCTTACACTCAACCCCAGCATCACATTCTTTGTCAATCGACGGCTAGCAGCACGCATTATACCAGCGCTCGAAGAGGAAGACGTCCCAGTAGCATGGGTCGCATTTTTGATTGCCGCCACAAGCAAGGCTAGTGCTACTGCCCTCACGTATCCTCTCCAAACTGGTAAGACACGTCTTCAAATGGCGGGTAGCTCGGTTGACGTGGCTGATACGAACCATGAGAAAACACGCAAAGAGGGCTCGAGGAAGTCGAAGCATATCCTAAGAAGGATTGCTGATTTTCTGAACCAATCCATATATGGTGTCATTGTTCGCATTATTGCCAACGAGGGGGTGAGAGCGCTCTACGCTGGGCTTCAAGGCGAGCTACTTAAGAGCTTCTTCAGTCATGGTTTGACAATGCTCACCAAAGGCGTTATCCATAGATTTGTTGTTCGCATATGGTTTATGGTACTGCTGCCCTATCTACGACAACGAAGGCTGCAGGTGAAGTAAAAGGGATATGATATGGAGTCGGTCTAAGAGCTCTAACATTGGAAAGCAACGCTCGATCGTTCTACGGTATTACCACCGCGAGCTGAAAAGCCTGTGCCTTCGGATTGAAGAGCGATCAGGCCAAGCAACAAAGAGTCTGTGGCACCATCTTGTTTTTGTGACTTGGAAGGCAAAGGCACGTCGCAAACGTAGCAGGTCGGTGGTGCATCCTCAGATGAGGATTTTTTGGACGGAATCATGAATTGTTTGACGCAGCTGTGACACAAAACATGGCCGCATTGTTTGGTCATCATGGGGTTGGAGGCGTTTGTGAGCATCTTCAAGCATGAAGGACAAGTTCTTTGCTTGCCTTTGGGTGTTTCCTCTTCGTTGAAGTTGATTGTAATGAGGTTTTGCAATGTGATAGGATGGGGGTTTTCTGGTGAAGAAGCTGGACACGATGGGACGGTCTTGTCCTTCTTGACAACGGGTGGGAGTTTGCTTGATTGGGCGTCTGGTGTAAGCGATGGGGTCCAGAAGGATGGGAGATGCGGTTTCGCAGCCTGTACATTAGCGAGTTAGCATAGGACGTTGGCTTTCCAATGACCAGTTTCTTTACCTTTTCATCTTCCAGTGCTTTCCTTGCCTTAACCTTGTCCTCGCGCGCAATGCGATCCAGCTCGTCTTTGTCAAGCTCGAACTTGCGCTTTGTCGCCGGCACCAATGCCAGAGAGTCTGATTCACCAGTTGTCGCATCCACCTTTTCTTCGTCCGTTCTCGTTGCGCTTCCTTTCTTCTTACGGTCGAGACCAGCCTGTGTCAATTCAAAGTCCTGAATGGCGCGCTCGTGATCCTGTTCATCTTCGTGCGCCTTCTGCTTAGCGGCCTCCTCCTCAGCAGCGGTTCGGGCCTTTTGGGCGCGCTTGATGTCCTTCTTCTGTGTCAAGATGTTTGAGAGCGCGCATTCGCGGCAGAATATATCGCCACGGCGACATGAGACAGGATCGCGGGCAATGTTGAGGCATAGGCCGCAGGAGCCAAAGGGAAGAAATGAGTCGCGGTGTAGACGGGCGGATGAAGACGCCCAATGGGATTTAGCGAGGGCGCGTTCGTGGGATGTAAAGACCGGACGGGAGGTGTTTCGTTTGCCTACGGCTTGCGTTAGTACGGTGAGTTAAGCGTGTTACGATTGTTACATTAGATGCGTACTGTGTGCTGATACCATGGTTGATATTTGTGTCAGGAAGCTCGGTGGTGACGTCGACGGTAGAGAGTAATAGTAGATGTTGTTGGGATTCAACTGGAATAGGTTGAATTTACTAGAGGTATCGCCGCATGTAAACAATCGTTGCAAACAATGTAGAAATAAGTAATGCTAAATAGGTAAGATATCTAGGTACTCAGATAGTCAAGGTCAAAGCTGAAGAAAGTTGGGTTGGTAGTTGCTGCCCCAGGCCATGTCATTTCTACAGGGTAGACAAGCAGGGAAAAAGTTGGAGGTGGGTCTATTATACGCCGCCTCTCGCCGAGATCAAGAGTGGTATACAGCACTTAGATTGTTATTATTTCGATTTGACGACTACCTATAAGAGCTTTGAATCGTACTGGCTACAACATGTTCTAGTATTAGCTCGTATCTGTTTTTTACCATGTCCGAATCCGATCCTCCTACACAACCAAGCCTGCCATGGCGCGTAGCTTCGGTGGCCGTTATGGGCACAATTGGCGCGCTCTCAAGAGGCTTTATGAATGGGTTCAATAACCTCGAGGTAACAGGGCTTGAGGGACTTCTGGGCGTTCTTGATCGGAGAAAACTTGAGGGACGTGAGCGCGGGCTGCTTACTGTCTGCAACCACGTGGCAGTGTATGTGAAAATTGGAATTTATTCATATGATAGTGATAGACCAACTGCTAATAAGACTATCATATTCACAGGCTTGACGATCCTCTCATCTGGGGGATTTTGCCGTTACGGTACTTCCTTGACGCAGTCAATATGAGATGGGGTCTTGGGGCGCATGATATATGCTTCAAGAACAAGCAAGTATATATCGTATTAACTGAGAGTGAACAATGACTAACAACGCAATTGACAGAGCCACATCAACATTCTTTAGCCTGGGTCAGATACTTCCTACCCACAGGCTGTGGTATTCCCCATATGGTGGCCTGTACCAACCAACTATAACACAGGCCATCAGGCTACTCTCCGGTCCATCGCCGGCTTCATGGTCTACGGCCTCCGGCTCTCCTCTGTCTGCTACTCCTTCTTCAACACAACCTCCTCCCGTTCCCCATCCGCTCATGTTCTCTACCAATGGAGTGGATCAGTTCCAGGCACCGGCTGCCTTTACATCTTATCGAAATGCCTGGGTTCACGTGTTTCCGGAAGCCTGCTGTCATCAAAGCCCCGATAGCGGCTTGCGGTACTTCAAATGGGGTGTCTCGCGACTGATTCTTGAGTCCGATCCGGCTCCTGAGTTCATTCCCATGTTCGTCCACGGTACTCAACATATCATGGCTGAGGACAGAGGATGGCCGAGGTGGGCGCCTCGTGTGGGAAAGACAGTGAGGATAGTGATAGGTGAACCAACCGATGTTGATCAAGTCTTTGGTCACCAACGGGCCGCATGGCGAAAGCTTGTTGCGGAAGGCGACCCAGAGCTCCTCCGAGACAGCCCAGAAGCTGCCGAATTAAGAATCTCAGTAGCCAAGAGAGTGAGAGATGAGGTTGAAAAGCTGAGGGAAAGCCTGGGCTTTCCGGCAGAGCAGAATGGAGCACCAGCTCTCGCAGAAACGTGGGCCAGAGAACCTCGTGAGACCAAATTCAAGAGCCCTGTCGATGGAAGTCTTAACAATAGACACGGGCCCAAACACCATCCAAAAGCATAAAAGACATACATATCGCTTGTGTAGAATAATAGACTTAAGAAACACGAAAGCACAAGCCGCTTGGACTACTCAATATTAGTTGTTGCAAGAAATCAACAAGTGATGAATATAAAGACACCAGACACGCTGCAGCCCCAAAATCCAATAACTTTCTGTTCCCGGTCTAATTCATGCTGGCCCCCAACTCCGTAGTGCTTGTATTCATCACACAATAATAATCCCGTGTTTTTTGTTTCTTGTAAAAGACAATGTGTTATCAACACAGCTTAATCCAAAGAGCTTGAACATACAGCATCGAAGCAGCGCTTGCAATCTTAGTACTGAATCTCACTGGGTTTTGGTGGAAAATTCTAATACGCCTCATAACCTTGACTGGGAACAGTTTGGGGGTATGCACGTGCCTGCGCTTGGAGAGCCTGCTGCTGAGGGTGCATCAGAAGGTCGTTGAACCAAGCGTGTTGAAGGGCCTCATGGGCACTGATCCTCAACTCTGGTCGAAGCTGTAGCATCCTTTGCAACAGATCTATACCGGTTGGGTCAATCGCCGGGAGGATAGTTCGAAGATCCTGAGTGGCGTACATCTGGAAAGTTGGCTTGTACTCGGGAAATTGTGTAATGCCGGGCCAGGTACGCTCAGTTGGTGTTCCCATGATGCGGAAAATGCGAACGATTTGGTCTTCGTTGGTGGTTCCAGGGAATAACGGTCGGCCTGTGAACATCTCGGCCATGATGCAGCCCGCTGACCAGATATCGATGCTGGTGTTGTATGTTCGGCTACCGAGGAGGACATCAGGAGCGCGGTACCAGAGGGTGACGACTTCGTTGGAGAAAGTGTTGACGGGAATGCCGAAGGCGCGGGCGAGACCGAAATCGCCGAGCTTTAGAACACCCTTACCGTTGATAAGCAGGTTTTGGGGCTTCAGGTCGCGGTGAAGAACGCGGTTCTGGTGGCAGAAGTCGATGCCCTTGAGAAGCTGATACATGAAGGACTTGACCGTAGTAGGCTTGAGAGCGCCTCGATCGCCGTGTGTATCCATATACCTCTTGAGATCGCCATCCATAAACTCGAAGACGAGCATGAGCTTGTTCTCGGTATGAATAACATCATGCAGTCCGACAATATTCTCGTGCTTGAGCTCTTTCATCAAAGAGATCTCTCGGATAGCGGTCGATGGCGTGCCTTCTTCGGAATCAAGGTGAATTTCCTTCAGCGCTACGAGCTCTCCGGTCTGCCTGTTACGGCCCTTGAAGACGGTAGCATAGGTACCCTCGCCCAGCTTCTCGAGCTGCTGGAACGAGCTGGGGTGTCGCTTTCCGTCCATGGTGGGAGTGGTTGGATGGATGTTGGGAAATTATCGAAGAGGCTCTAATGGGAGAAGAGGTTGGAAGCGAACGAGGATGTTTGAGTATGGGCTGAGAATGGCCTGTCGCCGACTTCGACTTCGACTGGGCTGGTACCTGGAACTGCGACTCGAGTGAAGGATGTCCAATATATGTGGAAGTATCCGTAACAGGGAGGGGAATCAAGAAAGATAAAAGCTAGGTAACGTTGGGTATCCGCTGGCCTTCTATGGTGCTTCCTGGTGTTTGAGTTTGTCGACTGACTCAAAAAGATGCCCTTATTGGCCTAACTTTTTTCGGGGTCGTAGCCTTTTGAGCCTATCCGCACGCACAAAGCCGCAAGTGGATGTCGGAGATGGGCAAGAGTAATGTTCCAAACCCGATGGTCAACGTTAGGTATTATTCCTTGTTGCCGCCTGAGATGGAGGGGCTAGAGGGGCTTCCCTACCTAGAGCTGAGGGGGAATGAAAACTGGAGGGAGCTGGGAGCTGGGGGCAGGAGTTACAGGGAGTGGTGGAGGTAGATACGCCAGGGACTCCAGGGACTCTAGAGAGGGTCCTTTGGGGGGGGTCGGGGGCGAGAGGTTGAATGCAAGATCGTCCGACAGAAACGGACGAGATCCTGACCAGAGATAATGCAATGAGGGATCAACTAAGCATCTAGCGGGTGCCAATCAGCTTGTTAGGGGTCATGTGTCCCCTCTTGCAGTACAAATAGTGCCTCCCAGTTGCGCGCACGCGCACCCGGCCGCGTTCCGCACACCCCCACCTACCGAGTATAGTATTGATAGCTCCTGATCTTAGCCATGAATGGGATATTGTTGAGGGTGTCTCTGTTACCTTAGTACCTAGGTAGACTATGAATTTAAACCTGGCTTGACTTTCCTTTAGTACTTTATCACATCGACTTTGCTTTGACCTGGAAGTCATTCAACCCAGCGTCATCAAACAACAAATATCAAGCTGCACAGCTCATTCCGCATCCCCAAGTCAACACTGGGCCTTTGCTTCTAATCTCTCTTCTCGCTTGTCTCTGCAATTACATATACTATCGAATGCGATCGCCTACGTCTGTGTTTATCCTACGAGGCACAGTGACATAGACAAGACAACTCGCCCCTTATCGTAACTACAATCCATACGTACATACTCCGTACACCTTTAGCATCCCTATATCCAGTATAAGCGCGCTGCCTCGGGCTTGTTCAAGCATAACGATGAGACCTGTCTTGCCTACGAACCATCCCCTCAATACACGGGCTTCAGACCGACCAGATAGTTTGGTTCGTGGTACTTCAGCCGTGCCTACTGCGTGTTTCATTACCACAGAGGCCGACCTTGACGCTCGCCGAGACCGCTCCCGTCCGCGATTTCGCCAGCAGAGCGATCGTCACAAGTGTAGTCGCAGCTCGCGCCGGCCGTCAACCCCGCGTCCACGACGTTCGCCCCCTCGTACCAGCCATAAGCCTGCATCTCTTGCGTCAGAGTCAGACGAGGCGGAGGAACCGGCAGTTGAACAGGACCCCTTGAGTTTTTTCTCTCGACCAAGCACTCCTTCTTTGATCGGACTTTCGCATTCTGGGTCTGTCATCAGCATGTCCTCGCAAAGCTGCTCCCTCGTAGGGCCTTCTATCGATGCCCATAGCGATCTGATTCACGATAATGCATCTTTGCCCGTAACGGACCTGGCAGATAATCAAGACTGTCGCAGCACAGTGCCTCAATTCATCATGCCTAGCTTAACAGTTCCCCGACGTCGTCCTTTTTCTGAGGTGGGCAAATGTCTGGGCAAGCTGAAGATAATGGTGGCTGGGCAAAGTGGTGAGTAACAGATGTCCAAGTTCAGCTGCATCAGTGTCTCTAATATTTTATGAAGGTATTGGCAAGACCTCACTTATTAGGGCTTTGGCGGAGCGCTGCGAGCATATTGTCCACATGGATCCAATAGAGAACCGCAGTGCAGTCCATGCCACCGAAACATACGCCAGCTCACGTCCACACCCTTGGTGGCGCTCTGATTCTGAGCTCACTGTAACAACACGAAGGCGACTTTCAAGCACTAGCGACGTCCTGGATAGAAACGTGTGCTTTGTAGAAAGCCCTGGCCATCAGCATGGCGCTTCTGTATGCAAATGCGATTGCGCTGTCCGAAATCGTTCTGTACTGACAACAACTTAGGGACCCTGGCGCGATCTCCATTATGTTGAGTCGCACTTGACATCCCTCATGAACAAGCCTATGGCTGACTTAGACCTTCTTACTTTGGTCAACTCTGGTGGTGAACCAGTTGTGGACGCTCTGCTGTACCTCGTCCCTCATAGCGGTTTGTCTGTTCAACACATTTTGCTATGGACACTTACTGATGTATCCAAGGACTCGAACACGAAGATGTTGAGTATATCAAACGCGCTCAACGCATGACCAACGTGATCCCGATTATAAACCGAGCCGACGAGCTCGCACCTGGAGAGATCTTTCAGGTCAAACAGCAAGTTATGAAGAGTTTGATTGATAGGGATGTTGGTTTCTTCTCCTTTGATGGCCCTGATGAATCAGATGAGGCCACATGCGTATACGCCGTTTCTACCGAATCTCGGCCAGATTACGACACCATGGATGCCAGTGTCCTTATGAACTCCGAATACACCCCGCCGCTAGTCCCGACCGATTTGGGCCGTCTTGTTGACCACATCTTTTCTCTGGACGGCAGCGCTCGACTACGCCACTCTGCAGCTGTTAAATGTATACAATGGCGACGTGATCATGGAGACAATCTACTTCAAAATGCCTTGTCAAGTGGAACCATGGTCTCTCGGTCCATACCCGAGAGGGCTTTGAGGTTACAATCCTTTAGACGAACTCCGAGCTGGGACAGACTAGAGCTGTATAATTGGGCGAATAACCTACGCCAAAGTCTTCAGTCTGAGAGGTTGTATCATCTGATGGAAGCGAGAGCTATCACTAGTGCTTCTGCGCGAGAGTCGAGCCTTGTCCATATTCCCAAGACTGGCAAAAAGCAAGCATCTAAGAAAAGAAAGGATCTGAAGCCCACTCACCAGGACCCTCTTGGTTTGCTAGACATAGGCGGCGGTCTCAAGCAGAAAGGTATGCTTGCTCTTGAAATGATGAGCAGTGTTGGACTGGTCGGCCTTGTGGCTTCAAAGATCATGCATACCGGCTTGTCTAACGGTATGTGCTCTGTTGTTGGATCGGGAAGATGGGGCATGGAAGTTGGTCGGTTGAGCATGGTTTTGTCTTTCTAGAGGACGAGGCATAGTCTTTCAGCTTCTCTTGAAAGCCGGACATGCCTGTTGCGTCGCTTACCCCTATCATTCCGTCATGCTCTAGCACTCAGGTCTAGATAAGAGTTGCCATGATGAGATGGAACGATATATCATGATTACGAGATACCCTACAAATACTACACAGCTGCTGTCATATTGTATAACATCAACATGCAAGATAAGATGTCATATTGTCAATACCTGATACTCTCGCAGTGCCTTCTTCTGCCGATCCCTAAAATTCATGCTTAGAGTGGCGTTTTTCTTCTGGTGGTGGAAACCCAAGAGCAGTTATAGCCGCCTTAAGATCCGGCAGGTCATCTGCCGTTCTCGCCACCTGAGCCCAACGAATAGTCCCATCACGGTCAACAGCGAAAGCGCCGCTTGTCTGCCAACGCGAACCGCTCTCGGTTGGTCGATTCCATATGCCCTCATTCTTGCCGAGACTGAAGACATTCCACAGGGTAAGGGGGTTGACAGCATGCCATGTGGACGAGATACCGAGACCCCAGTTAGCATAAAGGTTGCGTTCTTCGTCAATTATAACGTCGACATTCCAAGTACCGCCAACCTGGGGCAGCCATTTGTCGGTAGCCTCCTCTGATGAGTGTGATATGGCGACGCAGTGGACATTGGGAACCTTATCTGAGAGGTCGGCAAGAGACTTGAAGGTTTTTTCAGCAACTTGTAATAGTTAGCAGTGGAACTTGAGAGTAGTAGACGAATAGGAACAGGAATAGGAATAGGAATATGTACAAGGACATCCGCAGTGACGGAGAAATACCAAGAGAGTAGGCTTGCCATCTGGCAGGCGAAGCTGTTGAGACCATGGCGCCTTGGATCCAACCTCTACCGTAGGACCAACCTCTTTAGCAGCGGGCGTCTTCCATGAGTCGAGTTCTTTCCAGAAGCCGGCGTTTGCATTGACATTTGCATCGGCGACTGCATTTGCTTGAGACATGACGTAACGAGATAAATATATTTAAAGTTGGGTAATAATTGAATGCTTAGGAGTCGTGTTGATGCTTTTAGGTATGAGTGTTACAACATATGCATATCCATGTCTCGTGATGTCGAAGGGAGTGTAAGTGCGACATCTACCAATGACATAATGCACTTTCTGCCGCCATAACCGACAATAGGTAGTTCACCCCCCGATATGGTCGCCAAAGGTCCTGCAAAAAGAAAGCTCGGTCATATACCAGCTACCATGACGAGATTGATAGACAACAACTCAGAATGATCATTTGTTTAACAATTCATCGGATTGTGAAGTTGATGATTAGATAAGCTGCTTAGGGTATGATGATTCAAAACCATAAATATCCACAGCCATGTTATAGGGTAACTTTGCGAGACTGCATATCTCCAGATGAAACTCTACATTTTACTTTGGAAATTTCACAAATTCAATAGTCGTTGAGGACATCTCTTATCATACCTTAGCTGCTTTCTTTTATATCTTGGTGTTCCACCGAGAAGCGTCTCCATGCGCGAGATCGTCAGCCTTCAGCTAGGTCAGCTGAGTAACTACACGGCCACCCATTTCTGGAATGCCCAGGTAGCCTCTCTTTACCTGCGTACAGCTTACAACCCCTAACAGATGTATAGGAGTCATATTTTACTTACTCAGCCGATGAAAACCCTGTTATTGACCATGATGTTCACTGGCGTGCTGGCTTAGGTGCCGATGGTTCAGAGACCTTTCTTCCACGAACAGTCATATATGACATCAAAGGCGGATTTGGCTCTTTACGCAAGATTAACGCACTCTATGAGGCCGAATCAGAGGCAAACCCAGAGGCTCTGTGGTATGACGTCCAACCTTTGATGATAACTTTTGAAATTCCATGATGTTAACTGCCCTTCAGGTCAGGCCGATCGGTTGTTCACAAGCAGACTCCGATTGACCCCAGCGCATACCAGCAGAGCCTAGATGCAGGCACTGAACCTGCGCAACTGACCACATCAAATGTGCGGTACTGGTCTGACTTCTCACGAGCTTATTTTCACCCAAGGTCGCTGGTCCAACTCTATGACTTTGAGCTCAACTCGACAACTATGCCATTTGAGCGCTTCTCAATGGGAACAGAGCTCTTCTCAATGCTCGACAAGGAGCATGACCTGGTTGATCGTGACTTTAGACCATTCGCAGAAGAGTGTGACCGAATGCAGGGAATACAAGTCTTCACCACCATTGACGATGCTTGGGGCGGTTTCGCATCTTCCTATCTCGAATCTTTGAGAGACGACTTTCCAAAGACCACTATTTGGACATGGGGTCTACAAAGTCCCTTACTTGATATACCCAGGGCCAAGCGCCAGCTTCGTCTTGCTAATACTGCTCACAGTATTGAGCAGCTCTGCACACAGTCATCGATGCTTGTACCCATGGCTTTGCCTGAAGAAGACCTTTCAGCTGGAATATCCATGGATCGTCGCTCACCATGGCACACATCTGCTCTTATGGCCGCCGCGATAGAAACGGCGACTCTACCTTCGCGCTTAGCGCAGGGTCCTTCAGTGCAGCAGAGTTCTTTAGATATCCTGGCCGAGAGCCTGAATGTGAATGGCAACCAGCCCCTTGCAAGCATGCGTATGTCTCTAGCTGCCGAAAAGGAGGCATCAGAGGACAGCCGGATCGACGTCAATTTCTTTCAAGTTGGCCGGGCTTGGAGCAGACAGCGTATCGGCAGAAAAGACACTCAGAATCACGTTTTTGGCGAGATTACGTCTTACCGAGATCTTGACCCCTTGGAAAATGCCAACGAAGGCACCCCTGGACAGCTTGCTCCTGGCGAACGCCCTGTAATAGGAAATTCAATTATGCGCAAGTACGTTGCTGCATCAGCCATCCTGCTGCTCAACATAGGTGCTAATGATCCAATAGGTACGACTCATCTCTCAGATTTCCGTTGTTGGACGCCTACCCCCAGATCTATCCCCAGCTGGCAGGGCAATCAGATATCAGCATGCAGACTACCCTTTCAACAAATAGCTCTATGGTTCAACGCATCAGAACACTGCGGACGGAGTCGGCGCGTCTTGTACCCGTCAATGAGAGAGAGGACCTCGGCAATGGATTGGCGGAGCTGGCGGATGCATATCAAGATGGGTGGTTCAGTGGTAGTGACGAGGATGATGATGATTTATAAGAGCGTATATATATCAGAATCTAGACGGATCTGGCTTAAGAATATGTAGCGGAGCTGCATATGCTCTTGGGCAACACACGCTGTGAGAATTGAGGAATGTTGGGGTGAAGTCCCTTGAGGCTCATCGAGCCCCCAAAAGTTTGTATTGATCTAGCAGATTCATAGTTCTAAGTACACATGTTATGATGTTGCTTTGGACGAAACTTCAGCGATTTAACGCCCAAATAGCCCCTAGTTTTGGGTTGTGTCGTTTCATAATACGACATGTCATTTTAGCCAGCTGCTCTGCGTACACTACGCGCGCCTCTGTTGTTATTAATGTAGATTATTCAATCTTCAAATCAATGAAACGCCGCCAGCAATGCATGAACACATCAGGCCGCGACTGCCAACTTACCAAGTTGATGCAGTTCAGTCAAGATGAAGGTGACCTTTTTTTTTATATATCTTTGTTAGTGAAGTTATTGGCGATGGGCTAGTCGTCAAGCCGCTATTGGACTTGCCGAAGTTTAAGATGTTGTGCGAATTGCACGGACCGGTGATAGTTGAGCCATTTCCAGAGGCAATTTCCTTCTCAGGCGTACGTAATATGCCAGCATACTCAGCCTGCGGCCGCAACCGATGCTTGCTGCCTCTTTGCGGGGGGTGCATTTTCCTAAACATGGTATTAGTATACTATAACTTCTGGGAGGATATGCCATCTGGAGTAGCAAATCTTGGCCGGTAATGGGAGTCCGGCGGCGATGAATAAATACCTCTTGGGGGCCGCGTTTCTTGCCGTTTACTGCGCTCTTAGTTGCAGATTTCTTTTGGGGCTTCCTCTCGCCGGCGTCGAAAACATCGTCTGGTAAGTTGAAGCTATAAACAGTTAGCGAACCAGTCCCGGTGTAAGAAAAAGGCTCTACAGAACTTACTTGCGGACATGCTGAACACCGATTGATACAATATCTTTGAGATCGTCCTTATACCTTTGCCACGAGGTGCAGAGTTCCTTGAATTCATCAACCTGGTAAGAAAGATCAAGCGATTTAGCACCTAGAGAGTCAGTGTCACAGACTTTGAAACCATCAGGGGGGTAGTGAAACACATTCAGGAGCTAGACATACCCGAGGCCAGTTCAAGTCCAATATAGTGCGTAGTTGTGTAAACGTCAGTTATACCGCTTGCCGCAGGAGTTTCTGCTGGTTTGATATCATCTGATGTTCCATCCTTGATAGATTCGGCAGTGATGGGACCGTTGTCTTCTGTGGGCTTGGGCTTGATACTCTGTCCATGCTCTGTGGGCTTGGTATCTTCAGACGTTTCGGCCTTAATGGGCTCAGCGGCGATGGGACCACTGTCTTCTGTAGGCTCAGCTTTGATGACTTGTCCGTTCTCACCGTTCTCGGCCTTGACAGCTTGACCATTGTGCCCGTTTTCCGTCTTGATTGGCAGTTCAGCAACCGCAGGCTCAATCTTCATAACAGAGGGGCCATCGGTGTCGTCTTTGCACAGATAGTCAAGGCTTCCTTCTTGTACCGACTCGATTTCTTGCTCATTATGACAGCGGTGATGACGTTCGTAACCCTTGTTGAAGGCATGTGCTAAAGCAATCGATTGGTGTTGTTCAAGCTTTTGAACCAGCATTCGAACCTTGGACTCGACATAGCCAGACCAGATCGTGTGACTCTCTTTCGTCTTTGCGGCTGAGATGACGGATATGTAATACTTGTAGCCTGCGGTGAAAAATGTGTGCTTGGTAAAGAGATCGCTCCAGGGCCGCTTGCCCACCATGATACTCTCGGATATCTGAAGTGCCCGTTTAAGTTCTCGATTGATTATGGTCATGGATGAACGTGTGATGTTGAACGTCGCACACATCGAGGGGTAAGCTGGAGTAATGACCGGCATCAGATGGAAAGTATCGCCCTTATAGACCTATTTAAGTTAGGATTGTTACGTGCCCAGTGCAATTGCCTCGAACTTTGACTTACTCTAGGATTCCAAACTCGAACAGGAAGAGGGCCGCCTTCGATAGGCTTGAGGAGTACAGGCTGCGGCCAGCGCCATTGGCTAATCACCAGGAAGAACTTGTTCACGATGACCGAAGGAGTCGCTTTCGGGTATAGTTGACATACTCGAGCGACAAGCATGGCCCAAGCAACACCACCAGGGAAACCCATAATGTTAGCATAAACAGCGCGCCTTTGCGCCCACAGTTTGATGGCGCGCAAAGCGTTCTTGAACGTGCTTTGCTCTGGTACTAATGTAAGAATCTCGTCCGTTACTCGTGTGCCGTTGAGGGATCGCAACTCTGGCTCATCCAGCCCGCGCAAGAGGCCCGAGTCCTTAAGATCCTTGAAATCAGGAGACAGTTGTTTTTGGATAATCCTGGAAAAGATCAAATCAATGCTGATGCCGGAATACTCGAACTTGATGATGGGCACGAAAGCATCTGTCACAACAGCCATATCGGTAATGGCGTCTTTGGGAGCCATAGCGATGAGCAGGTCGGGAAAGTGTTTGAAGTAATCATCGCGGGTGACATATTTGGGCGCGACAATGAGGGTATCGATATCCGAGCCGGGACCGTAAACGCCTAATCGGTAGCTACCATAAGTAAAGACTTTGCCCTTCGCATTACGTATGAGAACTTCATTCTTAGGTTCTTTCTCCTGAGCAACTCGGCGGACGAACGCATCGCAAATGATTTGAATCGAGGCTAGTACTTCTTCTCTGTCGTAAATGTGTTAGATGCTGTTCCTGTGACAAGAAAGATATTTTACCAACCTCTTGGCTGTCTCCGCCGGACTCTCGAAAGTCTTTTGGCGCTTGAGTTCTTCGAGGAGAGCATCGGATTGGCGCAATTCTGCCTCGGTGGGAAGTTGGACAGAGATAGGGGGCGTGACGCCGTAGGCCTGTTCAGACGCCATGGTTTCAACGACGCAGGTACCTCAACCAGTATTGAATATTTCGGGTTCGGAATGTATTGATGGCTAACAAACGGCGTTGGTCGGCAAGGTGGGCCGAGGCCAGACACGGAAGTGTCGGGGAAGGATCGCAGATGTCAATATGTCGATGAGATGGCAGCCAAGTCACAAAGAACTGTTTGTTTGGAAAGTATTCGTAGGTAGCCAGGCTTTCAAGCCTCCCCAAGGGCAGCGCAAGGGAGAGGCCGGGCACAAGAGGGCGCTGTTGCTCTGGTATGGGGAGAAATATTGAAGATGGCTGACTCGCGCAGGTAAGGGATGAAACGAAAGACTATCTGGTGATTTCGCTGGGTGGTGAAGAAAGGAACCAGAGTGTTTGGTTATGAAAGAGAGTGTTGGTTGCTTTTTGGCTGACTACTACAAGGCGCCGCGAGGCTGCACAAACGCGGTGGTGGCCCAGAAAGTTGGATTGGATGCAGGTAATTGAGATAAGTGGGGGCCGTCAAGCGGAGACTTGAACACAGGGCAGTTTTTTTATTATCAAGTTATACCTTAAGTTACTTACCCGGTGGTGAATAGATAGGTAAGTAGGTAGACTACCTAGGTACCTATGTCAACTGCTATGACTCTTTGCTTAGGTACAATAGGGAGGCGTTTAACCTTTGTACATTGAATGTGTTGAATACCCGTCAAAAGGCAGCAACATCAGCATCTAGTGTTGAATCATTGTTTGCAATGTTCCAGTGCTGAATGCCACGCAAGAAGATATCACAAGGCTGGGCTTATCCAAGGTTAAAAACAAGGCATGTACATTTATCGTATAACACGGCAGGGCAGGGCAGGGCAAGGTCTTGAATATCAACGGATTGCGAACAAATCAAGTCCAACATCCACGTTCGATATTCACTTGTCAGGTAACTAATAAACAAATAAAAGCCTTCGTACCCTGAGATGCAGTCAAGCAAGACATGGTTCTCACACTTGGCCCCAACCGCCTTGTTTGCAATGACGCTCACACGCTAGTGGGACCCCCTTACAGGCAACTACAGCCACTGTCAGCCCCCTACTCTGCTGGTTTATGGTGCTCCAGATTCACACAACGGGGGCTGCGTATGCACGAATCGGTATACTTAGGTACCCACCCCAGCCCACACAGCCCTGTCATGGCCCTGCCACTTGATGACACTAAATCCAACGCGAACGCGGTACGAACTTTAAAGGGCATCTATTTGTTACACTCCACTAACGTTAGTAAACGATACATTGATTGACGACACGACTTTACTTGACCTGATTGATTCCCAACCCGACGCCAACTTCCAAGGCAGTAAATATTCGCCGGCTAGGGAGAGAATATAACAATCGTATCCTGTATTCAAAACTCTACCTTCCCGTCCTTGCCCTCTTAACTCTCTGTCGTTATACTTGAACGTGCAAGGTCTGCGCACACGCCATGCCACTGTCGGCAAAGAGAGCCTCTAGGGCTCGTCGCGAACCGCGTAAAGCCGCGACTGCGACTGCGACCACAGCTACTTCACCAGTTGATGTCGAAGAATCTTCGCCCAGTCGCCCGTCCAAACGTCGGAAGAAGGTATATTGTGTTTTCACGATACTATCACCTGCGCCTGCTAATCTTGGCTTTGTCCCGCAGGTCCCAGAGGAAGAAGATACCCCCGCGCCCAACGATGATCAACTGGTGTCGCAAATTACGCAACACCTTCGAAGTCAGGATGTTCAAGCCAGTAAAGACCATGCCAATGTCATTCATGAGGCCAAAGGCGACGGGGTTAAGGCCTATGCCAAAGTCGCTGCTCAGGACTGGACCTTCTACATCACCAAACTCAACGTCAACATAGGTCGAGCTCCCGAAACGTCACATAACCCTCAGCCCAACGGCTCAGACGAAGACGAGTCACACGTACATATCGATCTAGGGCCCAGTAAGATGGTGTCGCGAGAGCATGCTACCATCTCTTTCGACTCCAAGGATGAAAAGTGGTTTCTTCGTGTCAAAGGCCGCAATGGCGCCAAGGTAGATACTCAGCCTGTCAAGGCTGGACAAGCACACCCTCTCACCAGCGGCGAGGTCATCGAGATTGGAAACGTCGAGATGATGTTCGTACTGCCGTCCGAAATCACTCCATTGGCTGTCCACCCCGTTTACCTCCAAAGAGCTGGTGTTAGCGTACATACACCACAGTCCCGAACATCACGTCGACAACCCCTCATTGCGCCGGCGCCCGCCGAGTACAAGCGACCGGGAACCCCAACTTCAGCACAGAGTGTCCTTAAATCACCGGCTACAAGTACACCTGCTGTCATGGTTGGGGCCAATGGCGTTGATCTGAGCCAGGATGAGAACCAACATATCAAACCTCAATACAGTTATGCTCAGATGATCACGCAAGCAATTTTGAACGCACCAGATGGGAAGCTTAATCTCAACGGCATATATAATTATATCATGAACACTTATGCATACTATCGTCATCAGCAAGCTGCAGGTTGGCAGGTAAGTTTGTTTAGCAGCCGTCTTGCCCGTGGAATTGCTCGGTTACTCAGTTACTCACTTCTTACAGAACTCTATTCGGCATAACCTGTCCCTTAACAAATCGTTTGACAAGGTCGCAAGGTCAACCGATGAGCCTGGCAAAGGCATGAAATGGCAAATTGTCCCTGAAGCTAGAGATGAAATGATCAAAAATGCTTATCGAGTTGGTCGTGGTGGTCACCGTGGATCTTCTGCACCTTCGTCTCCAAACCAACTTGCCTACATAACACACGGCCCGAGAGACATGGCGTCAAGAGAACCCCCCTCCGCTCGCAAACGCCGAGGATCTCCTCCAGCTTCACCTCCTCCAAGGCCATCCTTGATTATTGCTCAGTCAACGCCTGATCGATCCTTCGGCAGAAGCGCGACCATGACAATTGACGGAAGCCCCTTGCCACGCCCCAGGAAGACGCCAGCAAGAGACTCATCATTTTCAGTATACAATCCTCAATCACCCACACTCACATCATCTTACCAAGAAGATGGCGCGTCATTCGTGACCCCAGCGCCTCCAAGGGTGCATCCCAAGCTCGCACCTCCAAGCACGGCACAACGACCCAGTCAACACATGCCAACCAGTTCACCAGCACCCTTTTGGAAATACGCAGATATTGGCAGCACACCCTTGAAACCTCTCGGTGGTTATGATATAAGCCCTACCAAGGCCGGAGGTCTGTTGCCTCCGCAAAGCAGCAGTCCTCCGCGAGGAGATAAGTCTCCTCTGAGTAGCCCTTCTCGGCCCCAAAAGTCAAGCCCGCAGCCCATTGCTGAACCTGCAGAGGCTGAGGAGGAAGAAGGCTTCGACCTGACAAAGTAAGATCTTGTTTTTCTTGTTCTCGCGATACAAAACTAACATGTTGTGAAGGGGATTCCAGAGTATCGGTTCATATCATGCACCAGTTGGTGGGAGTACATCCATTTTGCAAGGGCACTCATAGTCTACACACTTACTCGGGCGTTACTGTTTCTGATGTGCAAGCTTGGAGTTGGCCCTGATACCATGTATTTTGACGATTTGCAAGCACTGGTTCTTTTACTTTGAAGATTATCAGCGATAGTAACGAGTGTAATGCATCAAGGAAGAAACGCAATCGTTTCCAGCTCAACTGCCTCGTGGTTCACTGTGCATTTCTTGAACTCGTCACCACTAACGGAGCAGCATTTGCATGATTTCTTAACAAACAAGGCATAGAGCTCCAAATGTGAGCGTGTTAAATAGGAGTGAAGATCGTCTGGCGAGTAGCCGGGAGTAGAGCCTTGGATATATACAAATGCTGAAAACGCGCCTTTTGATGCAAATACGTGTGACCACGCCGCCGTGCCGCCAACCATCCCAAACCCTGAACCGGGGGTCCTGTTCGACCAAACCACTCATACCACATAACAGATAATGGAATTCCCATACTTTTCCTAACCGTCTATTTTTACACAGCGGTGAATCAAAATCCCGAGCACATACCAGCACCATAGAGTTTCGTCAGGTCAGTTTATCGTGCTCCAGCCTGGCCTCGTCTCTTTGGGTTACCACGACCAGTACGCTTCTTGTTTTGTTGATGTTCACCACCTTCGATGAACTTGATGAGCTCATCAATGCTGCGTGAATCGACCTGTGCGCCAGGACCGGTACGGCCAGGGACGGCGACGCTGGGAACAACTCCTGCCGGATTCGAAGTGTTGGTGGTAAATCGGATACCGGATTTAAGTCGTCGAGCAGCGACGTCCTTGGCGTGCTTGGCAATGTTCACAGCGTTCTGAGTAAGCTGCTCGAGCCAGCTCTCTGCCTCCTTGGTGTTCTTGTCTTCTGGTCCAAGCTCGGCAAGGAAAACGTTGTAAGACTCGCGCATACGGGTCACGGCTCCCTTAGAATCGCGGTCAAGAGCAAGAGCTTGTGCTAGCTGGAAGAGTAGCGTGGCGGAGTTGATCGACTGCTTGCCGAAGACAGACTCACATACACGCAGCGACTCCTCGAACCAAAGTCGAGACTCATGGTAGGCCTTGAGATGCTGAAGCATCACAGCAGCGTTGTTGAGGGTTGTGATAGAGTCAGGGTGGTCAGGGCCATATATAACCTTCCACATCTTGAGAGCGTGCTTTGAGTACACAAGAGCACCCTTGCTGTCACCAACCTGGTGGAGGAACAGGCTCAGGTTGAGGTAGTTAAGAAGGGTTTCGGCGGAGTCGACACCAACAGTTCGCTCAGCAACGATAATTGCCTTGCGAGCAAGATCAACCGCAGCCTCCTTCTCATCCAGCTGGTAGTAGAGCATAGACAGACTGTTATACACACGAGCGACCTCGGGATGCAGGATGCCGTAGATCTGCTCGTGCAGGGAAAGGGACTCCAGGAGGAGCTCCTGACCCAGCTTCCTCTGGTTCTGAATAATGGAGATGCGGCCAGCTTCAAGCGCCTCCTCAGCGAGAGCGCTACGAGGGCATGAGTCCTTGATCAAAGGAACTAGGTCAACGATGTCGTCGGGGCCGAACGTGTGAACATTGGCAGGGGCAACTGTCTCAGGAGGCGAAACCTCACGAGTCTTATTCTTCTTCTTCTTCTTGCTGCTGGCAGATTCTCCATTGGTTTGGTTAGCAATGGGCTTCTCGGTCTTTTCAGGGACGTCAGCTGTAGTGGCAGCGGCAGCATCAGCAGTGAAGGCGTAATCCTTGGCCTGCACCTGAATACCAAGCTTCAAGGACACCTCACGGAGTAGCTGGACCGGGCGAACCTGGTTGTGCCATTCATCATCCAATTCATATCGAAATCGCTGAAGAATTTGCTCCTCGATATTCTCCCGCAGGCTTTCGGGTGTGACCTCTTCAAATGACCAATCAGCGTCTGTGTAGAGGCTACGGATTGAAGAATCAAGCTCAGCGACAGGCTTGCCGTTGAAGTTGTGCCCGAGTAAACAGTTAAGGAGGTGGGCAACAGCAGCAGGGACAGCGGGTACCGGAAGATGGCGGAGGTACGTAGAAGCGATATGCTTGAAAGCTCGGGCAACCATATCTTGAACGCAGATTTCGCGCAAGCATCGCAGACGACCATCGCTAGAAAGCTCGGCAACCTTGCCCAGATATCTCACATTGATACCTCGCTTATGGAGAAGTCGGCTCAATGACTGACCATCCATGGGGAAGCTGATCTCAGAATCAGATAGCTCCTTGAGTAAGTCAGGGATGACCTGCTCTCGAAGATAGGCGCCAGCTGCCCTGACCTCCTCCTCATCAGCAGCGAACTCAGCCTTCTCTTCTTCAGTTTGAGGCACTTGGCCACTGAAAGCATCGGGATTGAGAGCAAACTTGAAATCCGAAAGGTTAGGCAGGTTTTCCTCCTCCTTAGAAGCTTCGTCCTTGCCCTCGGCCTCGTCGGTCTTCTCGGCATTCTCGGCGTTCTCAGTCTTCTCGGTCTCGGTTTCGGCCTCGCCGTTTTCCTTCTTGTTCTCTTTCTTCTGTTCAGCTCGACGAGCGACCTCCTTGTCTACCCACTGCTTCAATCTGTACCGCGAGAAAGAATCGACAAGCTCTGGTCGAAGCACAGTCATGCGGTGAGGATAAGCATCGCCATCCTCAGGGAGGCCATCTTCATCTAGCCAGGCGATGTCTAGGGGGCTGATACGGTACAGATCCAACACGTACTTGCGGGCGTCTGTACCCAGAAGGCCCTTGGTCTCCACGCTGGCCTCCAGGTCGAATCGCTTGCCATCTTTATCCCAAACAGGATGCTTCTTGACCTTGAGGGCCTTGGACAGCTGAGCAAAGCCAGGCGCGAATCTCTCGTCAGCGGCGACGGTATCTTTGCCGTCTACCGCACCGTAGTCAATTTGGTTCTCGCCGGGCTCGCGTTGCTTGAAAATTCCAGGAACAATGCTCTGACCAACAATTCGCTTTCCAAGGTAGTCAACAACTACAGTAGCAGGTGTGAAAAGCCCCTCGATATCCAACTGGTTGACAAGCTTGACGCCAGCAACATCTTTGCCAGTGGCAACACGGGCAGCCTCGTCGCCACCCTCGGAAGTGAAGGTACCAACACCATCAGCACCGAAAGAGAAGAAAATGTTGTTATAAACAAAGATCTGGGCATCCCTGCATTCTGTGGGGTTTAGAGGGGCAACATCGCCACGTGCGACCATGACAGCACCTCGAGTGGCAGCCTCGTTATAATCCGCAAATAGCTTGGAAACGAGTCTTTCGCGGAATACACGGTCTTGAACGGTCTCGCGGGGGAGCTCCCTAGCTGATTGGAACTCTTCGTTCCAGTCTCGCAGAGTGTCGGTGTTTTCGACACCGTTGAGGAGGTAGGTCTCCTGGGATCGTGCAGGGTCGGGAAGATGTGTGCAAAGAGACGAGTTCGGAGAAGGAACCACCCAAGGAGCAGCAGGGATAGCGTTGGTGATCTGGAAAGTGGCGAGAGGGTCTCTTTGGTTGTTGTAGTCCTGGAGCTTCGTGAAGGATTCGGTGAACGAAGGTGAGACAAGCTCGATCAGACTCAACAAGGAGTGAGCAGACTGGCCCTTGGGCGCTGGACGAGGCAAAGGATCGAACTTGGCGTTAGAAGATTTGTTCACGTAGAAGCCCGAAACGTGAGAGGTGACTTGGTATTGCTCGCCTTCATTAGTGGAGACAACCAAGTAGAGCAAGTGGCCACGCTGTCGCAGGTGAGGAGGGGGAGGGTTCCATGATGACAAGGAGATCTGCTTCACTGTCTTAGGAGCGGGTTCGGATGGGGGAGGTACCAGCCCGGTGAGCGAAGGCACAGCTTGGAAGTCGTAGTTCTGGATAGGCGACTCCTCAGTCGACTCGTCGTTGCTACCATGGGCCTCTGTAGCAACAGTTTCGAAAAGGGAAAGTCCTGGAAGAACACCCTGAGCAGTGTCACAACGATCCCCAGAGGCGCCGATAAGCTCCCGAATGCGAACAAAATGAATGCGAGCTTCCTTCTCAGTATACGGGTCCTCGACCACATGAAACTCGGGTGTGGTGCCGAGTTCAGGAATTTCGGCGAGAGGGATGAAGTCGTTGATCTTCTCGCCATTAAACTCCAGGTGGAAGCAGGTGTATTGGAACGCAGAAGGAAGGTCAATAATGGACTGTCGGATCTCATGAACCTGTTCTTGAGGCGAAACCTGAATTCTGGTAAGCTCAAGGTTTCAGAAGAATTTGGTATAAGTCAAAACGGACCATAATCTGGATCTTGCTAGCATTGGCATCGGGCAAGGTAACGGTAAGGTTTATTAACGCTGTCATAAGATTAGATATCCATGTCATATATCGCTAATCGGATGGCAATCTTAACTACCTTCGGCTCCGACATCGATATCTTGAGCTTCGACCTCCGTGTTGGTCTCGGGCTCCTCGGACGCGGCGGCTGAGACATATTAGCTTGGTTGTGTATAACAAAAACTATAGCTATTCCACCGGAGTCCTGAATGTCCACGACCAAAGCTACAAAATAGCTCTGTCGATGATGAAATCAAGGCTGTAGAAGACCCCGGACTTTACAAGCATTGACAAGGGCGGTCTAGCTTAACATGAATACGTACCGGGCGCCTGAGCGGGAGGAGTGGTTTCCGAAGCCATATTGACGAATTGGGGTGTTCAAGAAATCAAGAGCAAAAGAAGGATATGGAGGAAGGGAGAAAACCAGACATAGGATATGCACTGGAGGGGAGGTCAATCAATTGAACGACGTTCGTCGAAGAAGGTGGAAAGTAGTGACGGAGAGGAGAATGAAAAAAATTGGACGGCTCACTACTAATTGGAGTTGTGGTGCGGCGGCAATGGTCCGGCATTGAGCCCGGACTCTGGAAGTACCCGGCGCTGGACACGCGACAGCGAAAGTACTTCGGCTCCTAGGTAGTTTCGCCGGTTAGACGGGTATTGTCTGGGTATTCCATCTTAGGGCCCTCTCAACTGTAACCCCCGAAGCCGGTCGACCCCAAGATCTATGGCTGCGCTAGACCAGAAGTGGAAGTATGTAAATAATTGACCTCCATCCCACCATCTATCATGGTACTGTTTACATCATCTTCAACTTAACCCGACCTTTCTACATGTTATGATTATTTCTGCGAAATTTCTTGCTTATCGTTTATTCTTTCTCAACAGAATCTTGGTTCACTGTCAACTATCTTGAATCGAAGCCCGCTTGATATATCATGAGCGAACAGCCCCTTATATTACCAGCCCATAGCCTTATAGCAGGAGGCCAAAAACACAAGAAACAAGCCGAACAACCCTGGACAGCAGCAAGATGTCAACGCCTACTTCGGCAGCTTCAATGTCGCCTAGTAGCTCTGAGAAAGCTTGTGAACGAGACTCGACAACCAGCAGCAGCAGCAGCAACCATAACAACAACAACAACAACAACAACACGAGCGAAGCGTGTCGACATTGATGAAGAACCAACGAGGCCCCCAAAGCGAGCGCGATATACATACGGAAGACGCAGATCTGCCTCATCTCAGAAAAACCCTACTGTATCGCCATTATCAACTCCTCCAAGGACATTTCGTACTCTTGGGAGCATGAAGATCGAGCGAAGTCCGGCAGGAGTGGGACGAATTGACTTTGCTAAACCATCCGCACGCCACTTAGACCACCGCAATTCAACTTTCGATACCTCAGCCACGTCTTTCAAAGATTCCAGTACGAATACCAAAAAGCTATTAATAGAGTTACAATCCATTCGCCGGATCGTTTCCGAAAGTCAGTACCGTATATACGAGACGATATTCGGGTGGCTGAATGGCTTGCTGAGATCAACTGAACCGTTGTCCCAAACCGCGCACCCTAAGTCTTTATTGGGTATGTGCCTTCGTAAGGTTCCGGATGCGCTGGCCGTGATAGAAGAATGGGACCGTCAGAGTGCAGCGAAGGAGGGCAACTCCTCAAAGTGGGAATCATCAAAAGCATCCACCGAGCTCTATGAGCAACTCGAGTGTTTTGGTAGCACGAGTCTGGGCTGGAAATCCCTAAAACTTGTTCTTCGCGCACATGCTCTATGTCTCCTAGCAGCAGCTGTGAAAGAAGGCCTCTTCGAATATTCATATGTGCGGTTGCTGGCTGATCTTTGTCTCAGCCTGGAGTGCAAAGAGGAAGCAGCCCGACTTGTTGTAAGCCTGAAAGTTCCTTTGGCAGCACCTTGCGGTTCATCAGGCATACTGTTTGAAAAAAGTACGATTCAGCCCTTAGGAACTATACTAAGGAGTCTGCAAAACCAGGAGGTGACAGGTCCGTCTTGGGATTGCCTCAAAACTCTTATCAGCAACAAGAAGCTCTCGCTAAGCTGGCTAACGTCACGCACGTTCCAGCCAGTTTGGATGCGAGGAGTCGAGATTCTGTTACATAGCAGAACTCCTGTGCCCTCGACTATTGATTTCATGTCTACAGCCCTTAACGAGCTTCTGCTAAATGATTGGAAAGCCAGGGGAGCTTATCAGCCTTCAGAGGAGCACACACTTGTTAGTGTATTAGCAGCAATAACGGCAGCGATCTGGACATTAGGTTCTGAGATGAATGGTGAAGAGCGATGGAGAACTCATGCCCTTCGACGGTTGCTACTCACTCTCGAATCTTGTGTTTCTCAGCAACAAACCCGTCGCAGAGGGTTTCGTACCAGCGGGTGTTTCATCTTTGTCTTGGCGCAGTTCATTTCAACAGCTATGATCGACAACGATGTGGTTCGTTTATTAGCGAAAAACCTTTCGATTTACGACTCTATGAAACTGCTGGCGACAGCTAGAAACGGTTGCCCAACTCAATTACAGTACCAACAAACTCTCTTGCTGGCCTGCTCTGCTGCACAATACCGGGGGCGAGCATGTGGCTTACCTTGCCATGACGTTTTGTCTGAGATCCGTCAATCGCTCAATGGACTGGGACTTCCAACATGGTTTCAACACGGTTTGGTATCTGATGGAGCGTTTGTTCTGGCACAAAAAACGAAAGATCTCCGGGATGTCGCTTTCGCTGAAAGGTTTCCCGCCTCTGGCAAGGGAACCCTGGAAGCAAGCACAATGTTTGCAGGTTGGCGGTGGGAAGAGGGGATTGGCGAATGGGTTCTGCCCAGCCCTAGTCAGAAAAGAAGGAGTGAGCTGAGACAGCAAGATCAAGGTCGTGACGGGGCAAACTATGGAATAGGTCCGGATCGCCAACCAGATAGTCGAGACCGGATTGCAGGCCCGAGAGAGAAGAAGACCGACCGGAGTAGCAATTTCGGGTACAGCAACGACAAAGATAGCTCTGTGGAGAGCGACAAGGACATGGGGAAGCGCAACGACGTGGACGACACGGATGACACCAACGGTGAGGATGAAAATGCTAGCATTACGGATATTGATGAACGGCAAGACAGCGGGGATGAACTTGGCGACTATGCACAGATGATGGGCCACAATCTTGGAAGAGCACTGGGGCAAGATGATTACGATGACAGCGCCAACAGAAAGAGGACGAAGATCAAGGTCGTCAAGAAGGTCAAAAGCTTGGATATTACACGCAGGTGGCAGGACCATCGATTGGGTAGAGCTGCCATGGGATTGTCAGAGATACTGCAGGGAGGAGATGATATGGACGACGAGCTTAGTGTGCTCGAAACGATCTGATATGTTTAATATTGTAAATTAGACTCGTGGATAGAAGCCCTCTTTTTGTTTTGTTTTTTTCCCGCTGCTGGCAGATGGCCGGGACCATGCACATGCTGTCTGCGAAAGTGTCTCAGTGTCCGGTCTCAGGCTTTGGCTGGAGAATAATCATCCGCCTCTTAGAAGCTGGGAACTGGATGAGGATATCTGCCAGAGTGGGGCGAGAGGCACTTGAAACCGCCATTCGATGTCATTGTCGGGTCTGCGAATGACTTGTCAAGAAACTGATCTGCAATTGGCCCGTAATTTTATGCTTGCCGCGGAGCCATTTTAGGGCCAGTGGCTTGCACAACGGTCAAAACAAATACACGAAATAGACTTCCACCCGGTAAGTGAGTACCGGCTTTTTATTCCAAAGTATGGGGGAAACAAAGGCTATAATCAGTGGAAGTGCAGTCTTGATCAAATTATCATCCACTAATAATAATCCTCGAAAGCCAAAAACGTTGATTTCCAGCTACTAGGGAGGCCCTTAGTTTCAGAATCTCCATCCAGCCCCGCGTCGTCAGGATATTAAATGTCCTTCCGCCACTCGGAATGGGCGCCACTGCGCCTCCCCTGCCAATGGCTCGTGTTCTGCAGGTACCTGGACTCTGGTACGTAAACGTTGGCTGCCAAGATAGGGAGCATTTCAAAAAGAAAATTAAAAAAGAAAATCTATCTGTTTCGAATAAGGATACAAAAATGGACAACAGAATACTAGCTCAGTCGTCACTGAATGTTTTCAAGTACTTCTGTCTTTTGATTCAAAATGAGTTAAAATGTTAGGCTTGTATTTACCATGTGGTTGGGTTGAGGGTACGTAGTCCACACCTTGGCAGAGCCGCTCGGACTAGTTGATGTTGGTTCGCCAATGATAGACACGGATCAACTAATATTGAATGCAAGCGATGAATATCTTGAAACTACCCCTGAGCCTAGTTCTGCGGCCTCGCAGCTGGCACCCTCTTTAGGACTCCTCGTCCAGTGGGATGCGGGCGGGATGAGCACGATACATGGGGTTCCTAGGGACGTTCAGCGAGCTGCAAATGAGAGTGCAGGGGATGCTTTGAGGCCGCTGGTTCTGACAAGACCTCCACGCGCGGCCTTGACATGATTTACTCTATACAAGAGCCATGATTGCTGGGGAATTAGCAACTGACCCATATATGCCGTAAAAACCACCCCCTGCCCGTACTTAGTATCCCTTGCTGCTGGTAGACCTTCGCAATCGTTTTTCCAAAACTCTTCCTTGTCTATCTCGTTTCGTCTGTCTAGGGATAAATTATTTGTTCATTCCTAGAGAAGGCTTGGGAATTGTTTGTTTCGGAGCCGGTTTCCTAACATTCACTGTTCCTACATTACGCTCCCTTTATCACGTCACGGTTTCCCTCACTCTCTTCTTTTCTCCCTTTCTCGTTGCCGCCGCTACTTCGACCATTCAACCCGATTCCTCCTGGAGAGGTTTTTATTTTTAGTTTTCTTCGCTCTCTATTTCGACATCTCGACCTTCTTGTTTCTCTTGTTTCCAGTCATTCTTTTTTTCTCTTTAGATCACAATGAGTGCCGGAAACTCAATGCTGCCGCGAGCAGCCTATGAGCTCACCCCAGAGCAACAAGCACTCAAGGATGCCGCCGAAGCCACAAATGGAAACCTCGCCAAGTACCTCATGATTGTTTGCGGTTCAGTGTCGGTCGCTGTTATTATCTGGAAAGTCTGCGAACGCATTATCAGACTCACTCGACATGTTGCCTGCTTGAACAACGATAAGCAGCGCTACTTCGCCATTCCTTCGCAGCGATTCGCATCACTCAAGCGCAACCTCCTCTATGCTCCAGTATTCAGCAAGCGACACAACCGCGAAATCCAGCTCAGCAAGGCCATCAACGTCGGCTGTCTCCCTACCCGATTTCAACTGTTTTTCCTGATCGCCTACTTCGTCTCCAACGTCATCTGGTGTGTTATCGATATCGACTTTTCTGCCGATATGTCGGCTGCATGTGGTGTTATTCGCAACCGCACTGGTGTTCTCTCTACAGTCAACATGGTATGGTTACCACGAACAATCAAGCCGCTATGCTCTCTGCGGCTTTGGTTGTCCCTTTATTTGGCGAACCTTGAGGTACTAATGAGACAATAGGTCCCCCTGTTCTTGCTGGCTGGCCGAAACAACCCTCTCATCCCTCTCTTGAACATCTCCTTTGATACTTACAACCTGATCCATCGTTGGTTTGGTCGCATTGTCATCCTTGAGGCTGTTGCTCATACCGTCTCCCACTATGGCAAGAATGAGTGGGTATTCACACCCCCCTCAGGCAGCTTCATCCTGCCCGGCTTTATTGTATGTAAATAACCTACCTTTCCCCTTGAATCTTGGCTGCTCTACGTCACGATAGCCTTTGTCGATTCTCATTGCTTACACTCAACAGGCGACATGTTCATTTGTTTTCCTTGGTATCCAAGCCTCCAGCCCCCTTCGACATGCTTTCTACGAGATTTTCAAGGCTCTCCACATCCTTGCAGCCTGTGCCGCTGTTGTTGGACTGTACTATCATCTATCTGCCTCGCCACCTCTGTTCAAGTGGCTCTGCTACGTTTATGGTGTGATCGCCCTTTGGAGTTTTGACAGATCTTACCGTCTTTGGCGAGTCATTCGCTCTCACGTTGGAGGTTCGCGCTCCCGAACAATTGTCGAAGCTCTCCCCGGAAACGCTGTTCGATTGACCATGACTCTTGCTCGCCCATGGAAGGCCGCCCCCGGACAGCACGCCTACCTCTACTTGCCTGGCATCAGCTACTGGCAGTCTCACCCCTTTTCCGTTGCATGGCACGACGGCGTTGAGGATGTCAAGAACGAGCGACTGGCCACGACGAACCAAGATCTGCTGGCCATGCAGCAGCACCGAATTTCATTCATCATCAGAGGCAGAACTGGCATGACCGACACACTATACCAGAAAGCTGTCGCTGCTCCCGGAGGACGTTTCGAGACAAGCTGCTTCGCCGAAGGACCTTACGGTGGCCACCACTCCTTCGACTCTTATGGAACGGTTGTTCTCTTCGCTGGAGGTGTCGGCATCACACACCCTGTGCCTTATATCAAGCACCTTGTTGAGGGTTATTCCGAGGGTACTGTAGCCACTCGAAGAATCTTGCTTGTTTGGACCATTCAGACTCCAGAGCATCTTGAGTGGATCCGCCCTTGGATGACTGAGATTCTGGGCATGGACAAGAGGAGGGATGTGCTCCGAATCATGCTCTTTGTCAGCCAACCTCGTTCGACCAAAGAGATTCACAGCCCTTCATCAACCGTCCAGATGTTCCCAGGACGGCCCAACATCAACACTCTCTTGGGTATGGAGCAAGAGCATCAAGTTGGTGCCATGGCTGTCACTGTGTGCGGTCCAGGTGCCCTCAGTGATGAGGTGCGCCTGGCTGTGCGAAACCGCCAAGAGCGATCTCACATCGACTTCATTGAGGAAGCATTTACGTGGTAAATCCTGTACTGAATCAGTGTTGTGGAGTTTTGGAATCTCCTGGCTAGCCTAGTCCCAAAGTTCCCACGTCCTTGAGCGTTGTTGGGTCTCTCTTCTGAACTCAGAGACCTTTCAGGTTTCGAATCATTCTGGTCCTTCTTTGGACATGTTGCTATGCAAGTCTCCCTTTTGAGAACAATTTCATGTACTGTACTTTAGATCGAGATGTATCTACGCTCTTTTCCCGGTCCTGTCGAGACCTTCACTGAGTATCACCAAAATACATAACGGCCATAAATAATCTTCCCTTCTGTGAATGTGGTCCTGAGCGTTCTTCTGAGTATGTTATATGTGAATGTGAGGTTCGTCATAGTCCACACAGACTCTGATTGGGTCTTGAGTCCTTCAAGAAAGCCTCGGAACAAATATCAAATGTACACTCAGTTATAGGCTTTGGAATTTTCCAAGCATGTTCTCTAGGTTGATCTGGCAAAGTGCAGATAATGTTGAAGATCTTCACCTACTGTGACTTGAGCAAGTCAAGAGGTGCTGTAGTCTTTGATCTTGCGCTAACCGCCTCGGATCAGACTCTCAACGCCAGTGATCTTGTGACCCAAGTAAACGCCTTGGCAGGTGACCAAACGTGCTGACTCCTGTTCCCCATAAGTTTCAATCACTTGAGCTTCTGCTCTGAGATACAGAAGCCCGCTTCTTTGATTAAGTTGATCACTGAGGGAGACTAGTACGTATCGTGTGAAGGCTGATAATTGTCCCGGGCCGCCTGAGCGGGCAATGTTAACAACACTATCAATGCCTCGGTAAAATTTGATACGGTACATCGTAGCGGCCAAGGCACAAGTCACTCTCCGAGAACCTTGAACTGAGGTGGCTGGGGTCTCATCGTGACCCATATAAACTAACCCCCGGTTTCTCCACAGGCCAAAGGGGAGGTACTTCGACCTCTCTGGAGCATGTACCTCCAGGTAACGCGTAACGCGTCGCACTCAAACAGCACCTGAGCACCTGAGATGGACCGAGCGTCTAATGCACAAACATTGTGCATGCAGTTAGCGAAGCCAGAGACCTCTGCGTTCAGCTTAGGAGACTGAACCCTGCATGGACCGTGTGATCCGCTGATATGTGCCTCGCCCCACTCTGGCTTTGAGCTTATCAGCTCTTTGTTCAGACTGTTATCGGCCTGGCCTTCTCTGCCGCCTCGTCCATCCTCCATCCCGCACACTCTTCACGAGTATCAACTGCTGAAGCCAGTCCATCGCTGACCGGCAGTCTCATCACTATGGCGTCCCGAAGCCTTATCCCGTTTCTTGTAGCCATGATGCTGCTCACGGGTGTTTGCAACACCCTGTTGACTAAGTATCAGGTATGACGACATGGGCATCCGCTGTCCATCCTGCGAGTTCTCACCTGAGCGGCAACTAATTCACCTTTCTTGTAGGACAACCAATGTGTTCGCAACTGTGGTCCCGACGACAACCCGAGGAAGCGCGCTTTTTTCAACCAGCCAGTGCTTCAGACGGCGCAGATGTTTATCGGCGAGATGGGCTGCTGGCTGGTTGTCGGTATGATGGCGCTCTGGCGTCGGTTCAAGGGCTCTGCTCCGGAAGAACGGGGCTACCAAGCTGTTGGAGTCGAAGACAATGAGCAACTCGCCGCTGAAGTGGAAGTCAACGATCGTACAAAGCTACTGCACACTGGTCCATCAGTTTTGAGGGGATACCGCATCACTCTGCTTGCTCTACCTGCTATTTGTGACATCTGCGGCACTACACTAATGAATGCTGGACTTCTTATGGTGGCTGCATCTATCTATCAAATGACTCGAGGTGCTTTAGTTCTATTTGTCGGCCTCTTCAGCGTTATCTTCTTGAAGCGTCACTTGCATCTCTTCCAGTGGCTTTCCCTCATGGGTGTTGTTATGGGAGTGGCTGTTGTTGGACTGGCTGGTGCTATTTGGCCAGACGAGAAGCCTGAGAATTCTATCGGGCTACCAGAGGAGGACTCCTTGAAAGACGGTGGCCTCTCGGACGCTACAAGAGCCATCGTCGGCGTGTTACTCATTGCAGGTGCTCAAATCTTCACAGCCACTCAGTTTGTGCTTGAAGAATGGCTTCTCGAACGATCTTCGATCGAGCCGCTTCGTGTAGTTGGCTGGGAGGGTATTTTTGGCTTCAGTTTCACGCTTCTGGCAATGCTTGTTTTGCATGCGACTATCGGCTCAACTGACGCTGGTCGCTATGGATACTTTGACATTGTTGAGGGCTGGCGTCAGATGACTGAGAATAAGCAGGTCCTCATGACAAGCTTCCTTATCATGATCAGCATTGGGTAAGTATTTTCTCTCTCTGGAGGAACAAGTGCTTAGCGACTAATCTTACAACAGTGGCTTCAACTTCTTTGGCTTGTCTGTCACTCGAAGTGTCAGTGCTACCTCTCGATCTACCATCGATACCTGTCGCACACTCTTCATCTGGATCGTTTCCCTTGGGTTAGGCTGGGAGACATTCAAGTGGCTACAGATCGTCGGGTTCGCCCTGCTTGTGTACTTTACCTTCCTGTTCAACGGCATTGTCCAGCCTCCCTTTGAGTTCCTGAAGGTCCCCGATGAAGAGATCGAGGAGCTGCTGCCTGAGGAGCCCATCGAACATCGCTGAAGAGACATTTCTCCTTGGTACATGTTTGAGCATGCAGGGTCGTTCTATGGTTGAGAAGTCATTTATTTGTTCACATTGACGTCCGCATCTTGAGTGCAGCATGTAGTTGAATAGTTCATAGTATTGGAATTTATAAAGAGCAGCCCTAAACCAACCCCCCCCCCCCAATAAACCTTCATTGCAAAGGTAAAACAAGTGCTTAAGCCTACCAAGGTGCATCCAACGCCCTAACGCATACCCGAGAAAAACTTCACAAGACCAAACAGCAGCCTATGTTCACATCTGTACGTGCCTGACATGCCAGGCTATCAAGTAACATTGCAAAGCAATTCAGCTTCGAGGATGAACTTGCCCTCCTTGTACTTCTCCGATGATTCGTATGCTTTATCGTACTTCCATCCAACTGTCTCCTTGCATTGGCGACAGGTGATATCGCGGACGACATGTCGACCAGTAGTCATGTTGCGTTCGTTCGGGGGGCCCGTTTCGATATTGACAACATTGTGGAAGAGATAGGCCTTGCCATGCTGACCACGGAAATTCTGGACCTAGTATTAGCGGCGACAGTCCTCTGAATGGAGTGGGGGCATGAAGAGGGTTGGGAGCACATACTCTACTGATAATGTCCTCATGGTTAGCAAGATGGGCTTTGCATGCCTTGCAGCCATAGATCTTACTGCTGCTAAGGTAGGTGTTGTAAGCCAGCCCCATGATGCGGGGCTCTACGACGAAGCAAGTTGTGGTTTCGGTCTTGGGTGTCTAACAGGTGGCGGTAAGTGTTGAATGCTCGGAAAACTAGAGATGTTGTGATGGAGAGTTGATATTGGCAATGATGGTCCACTGTTGCGAAGTGATGGTTGGTAGTGGAGAATGGTTACTGAGGTGTGGACTAGATGACTCTGGAATGGCACGTCATGAGGCCGGCCGGCGTCAGGTAAGGCGGGCACGTCCCTCTAAGTGAGGCGTTCTCCACCAAGATCCGTCAAGGGTTCAGTGGGGTCTGATGTGAGGATAAGGGTCTCACTTGGTCAAGATCAATGAGAGGCTTGGAATCAAAAACTTTGACAGAACTTCCTTCCTTCCTTCCTGATGTCGTTTTCGGTCGGGGTTGTATTATATACCCGGATCTAGCGGTGAGCAACTGATGTTTGCCAAACTGCGACCAAACCTACCTATGCTGTGCCTGCTGTGCTTTAACAAGGTTTCACATGTCATATCTTGTTGTGGTCACTATAGGTAGGCACTTAGGTATCTTGGTAGGCCGCCTGGGCGCTTATCATCAGTCTATCACGAAACATTCGTAGTAGTTCCTTCTAAGGTGTTCAAGTCTTGCACGCGCAACACGATTGCTTCGACAGTATGCTTATCCAACACTTCCCTGCCTATTGCTGTGTAAATGAAGAAGGCATACATGAAAACAATGAAATCATCAAAGTAATATACAACTAATCATGCACCAATACGCCTAATTGTGTCGACATGGGGGTATGTTATGCCTCACTTCTTTGCCTTTTTGTTCTTCTTTGCTTCCTCAGCAGCCAAGTCCTTGTCTTTGATGTTGTTGAAATGCCACACGCCACGTTCTCGGTCTTGTTGCAAAAGCTGCCGATCTGCATCGCTGATAGGGACACCCTCAATGCCCTTGACCTTCTTTCCTTCAATGAACATGACGATGCCTCCGATGGCAGCGACGATACAGGCGAGTGCAACAAAGAGACCGGTGGACCAGCTAGGACGATCGTACCGGTTGAGCCCCCACATGAAAGCGGACAAGACACATTGCAAAAACGTGTTCCATACCATCAACCATATGACGATATCCAGTTTCTTGATAGGTGTTGGCGGGGCGCGTACTCCAGTCAAGGGAGCGTCGGGAATCTTGTCTTCGGGAAATGGGCACGCAAGCGATGAGCTAAGTTCGGGTGTCGATGAGATGTTATGGGGGGCTATCTGAGGGTCGAGTTGATCAGATCCCGGAAGGCGAAACCATCCTCGATGGATACCTGCCAAGCGTCGAAGGGCGACTTCCTTCTTCTGTAATCGATACTGGAGGAGGTAATAAAGATCACGGAAGCGCCAGGGCGCAAGCCCAAAGCCAGTAACACAGAAGAGAGCATTCAAGATTTGAGAATCCCATTCAATCCACTTCCGCCTGGGCGAGTTGATGTTGTTACAAGTCGGAACGCACATCGCTGGTGAAGCATTGCTAGGTAATTCGTTAGTGAAACGTCACTGATCAATATATGGTTGAAAGAGCATCCTTACCAAAGCAGCAAGAAGAGCATGCCTCCCCAGGCGACAACATTAAGACCATATAGCGTAACGAGAAAGCCTGTAGGTGTTCTGACGTAGTGCCAGGAGGCAATCAGTCCGAGCTTGGTTGATTGTCCGGTTGAATGCTTGGGCGGGAAGTGATATCCATTGTTAAAAGGGGCGGCTGCATTGGGCTCTCCAGTGAAGTTTCGCCTCGGAGAAACAACGCTCGCGCTGGCCTTCTCTTCGGGAGCTTCTTCGTTGACGACAGGAAATGTGCTCTGTCTGGACGAATCCCCAAGAGCGCGGCCTGTTTGCATCGGTATCGAGGTTTCCGACGGTCTACGCGCCACAGTCTGTCCTGAGAATATAGATGATGCGATGGTTCCTGTGGCAGCCATAAACCCTCCGGGAGGGTCGGAAACTTCAAAGCTTTGAGAAACTCTGCGAAGGCGACCGCTCAAAGATGAAGATGCTGCTGGACGGTTTTCGACAGGAGGCGGAGTTGTTGTATTGATGCCGGTTGATGCATTGTCCAGACTTGGGAACGGCTCGGTACCAGTTCCATTAGAGGAAGGTTGCCCAGACGGTGCCATTGTGGCTGTGCTACCTTGGCGGACTCAATCAGGGTAGAGGGCTACTATGGAATGACGAATGTGATATTGAAGATGATAACTGAGTGGTGTAGCAAGTGAAGATGTACGTCAAGGGTATTAATACAGAAGAAACGGAATGCGATTGTGATCCACATGAAAGCGCCCAGCAACAGCGAGATTGGGCCATTTATCTACCTAGATCAGCGATCAGCAGCAGTCTAATGGGCGCTACCGAGCTTGAGGGGTACTTTCCTCAGGGCAATCTACGGAACTACGGCCATTACTTAACTATCAGCGAGCCGAGATACAAAAAGTCTAATCTCACGTAATAACTATACTGGAAGACGAGCACCTTTTTCGTCCAGTTGCGCATCTCATTGAATCTGCACGCTTCCATCACTAGTGCTGAGCAAACTACAAGTACAGACAGTATAGGTAGGTAGGCTACCTAAATCAGCTACCTCCACAAAGTCTCCAAGTCAAGTCCCTTATAACTCTCCACTTTTCAAGAATCCCTAACATTATCCACCTGCCACCTTCAGTTTATCGCTTGATCCATTAAAAAAAAAGTTAATCTCTACTTCATCAAAGGGCAAAGGCCTAGAACCTGCATAGATGGTAACCCTCTATCACCACCGGGCTCGCTAGCACTCCGACGTTTCCTGCCGTACCTGGGACATTCGTCGATTTCCCTCCTTTGTCGTCATTGTGTCTAAAACCACTTAGCCACACTTCTTCGCCCCTTTCCGTGCACACATCTTCCGCGTATGCACTGGACCCTGATCCATACGCGTTTTGCTACTCGCCTCTCCTTGGCACTCATTACGCGGACATATTAAACGTCACCCATATAATCAACATGGATCCTCAAAGTGGCCCAGTAGCAGACGTCACTTCGACGGTTGTTTACAACCTGCAGTACCAACATGATTGGGTCTCTCTCAAAGTTCATCAAACAACAAGTCGTCGACCTCTAATCAGAGGTTTGCCGCCCCGGCGACTCTACATCCATCCTGATGATCAAATTGCTGCACTAGAACGAGAGAAGGCTACAGGAGAGCCTCTGGATCAAACACCGGAGAGCGAATGGGTGTTGGCAGTGCATCCTGAAGAGAAGTGGTCTATCAGAGGATTCTCTGAGATTTTCGATTCCATAGAGCATGAAGGCCCGCGGGAGAAGAGACTTGTGCTGGCAACAGTGCATAAAGATTCGACGGTTGTTTACTATTTGATGCACGAGGGCATGGTCAAGCCTCGACAAAATTGATTATCGACTTCATTCCTCCGAGCTGCCTACTCGTGTGACAGCGTGAAAACCACTTTCTGCGTCTTGCGTTGCTCGAAGAGGGTATATCCTTCCGGGGCTTGTTCAAGTGGCATGATATGATCAAACAGGAATCTGTCATTGTCGTCAGTGGGGCAGACGTCTTTGACAGTCATTCGGGGGCCTACCCAATTTGATCTTGCTTCTGCTCCAGCAGTTTAAGAGCTTCATCAAAAACGCTGCGGACGGGGCAGCGACCCATCTGCACTCGGATATTCTTCCTGCAACAAAATCAGCTCAGCCGTTCCATCAAATAATGTAGTCAGAACTATCAAAAAGACCACATACGTATACGCGTCGTCACCTGTCCACGGAATCTATATAGATGATCATTAGCTCATTTCCATGATCAATATCTTTCTCTGGCATCAGACCTCTTTGTTGTGGACACCAATGCTGCTAATGGCACCGAAAGGTCGCACGATATCAAATGCGGTTTTCAAAGCTGGCGCTTGGCCAACAACTTCAACTACCATGTCGGCACCTCGCCCTTCTGTCACCTCCTTTATTCTAGCCTCTAGTCCTGCTCTATCGGTCTCGAAATTGAGGGGCTCTGCGCCAAGCTTGTGAGCTTGCTCTAGACGGCTGTACACGCTATCAATGGCAAAGAGGTGGCGAGGCTTGAACTGAGTGGCCGCCAGAATAGCACAGAGTCCGACTGGGCCACAACCGACGATAACGAGTGTAGCATCTCTAATGTTTTGGGAAGGAACCAAATCTATAGCACTCTTAACGCCATAGAAACCTGTGGGGAAGATGTCCGCCATGAGCAAGAGAGCCTGGTCAGATATGGCGGCCGGAGCCTTGACTGCTGTTCCATCAGCCATAGGAATCCGAACGTACTCGGCCTGTCCTCCGTCGAGGGTCTCGCAACCAAACAGCTGACTCTCAACACAGCGGGCAGAGCAGCCGTTGTTACAGAAGAAACAGTTACCACTAAAGTCGTCAATGAGTATGAGCGTAGGGTGATGACAAGCGAACTCACCAGGATGCTGTGAAAGGGGCAACGACCTTATCGCCGATGCTGATTGTTCTTACGGCTGAGCCAATCTTAACAACAGTACCAGTGAACTCATGTCCCATGATGAAACCAGTGTCTGAAGGTTGGTGACCACGATAGATGTGAAGCTCACTATGAGATGGGTCAACTAACAACCCAACTCTTTGAGTACGCCGGTGCCCTTACGATCCACATAGGCCAGCAGCATGTACTTTAATGATGATATCTCTTTCATCGCAAACTATGAGAAGTCGACTAGTCAATTTACTATACAGTTGGGTATAATAGGAATTCAGGCTTAGTGATTTAAACAACTAACTCTGAGGCACTGGTCGGTCCTGAACCGAAACCTTGTATAGACCGTCGAAAACAACAGCTTTCATTGTCTGCGGTAGAGACATTTTGTTGAGGCTGCTCTTGAAACGTATAACGGAGCAATAATGTTGTGAGTTGAAGCTGACTATACTTGGATAGGACGGTTCGTTTGACGTTAATCTCTTCCACTAGACCAACCAGGCTCTGGTAACCGATATCGCGGACTTGAGTGATGCGCGATCTAGCTAAGCAAATGGCTGTAGGACTTTATAGCTGAGTTCCCCAGGCCGTGTGGGGTTGACTGCGAGTTCCGCCATCGGCAAAAAGATGGACAAAGATTGATTTGTGGCATTTGGTGGAGAACCACAAAAGATCCATAAATGCATTTCCATGTAGAAGTCGTGACGACGAGGTTACTTGGAATATATTAAGTTCTCTCGTAATAATAAGGAGATATATAAATCCATACTACAGAAGCATGTTAGTATGTTTTTATAATAAAGCATAATAGAATTGAAGCTACATAGTGGATAAGAGAGAGGAACTCAGCAAAATACCTGACATGGTTTATTCCAGTGGTATTGTGACAGGTGCAGCAGGGGGCAGAATAAACTGGTGAAATGAGGTCGACGACATGTTTAAACTCGACCTCCTAGATTGGAGATCCAAATTGGTATCAGGACGCAGAACAACAACCGTCCAATTGAGTTAATATGACATATGACGTCTCGTGTACCCCGGGTGTGACAATTACCGTATTGCAATCGGTCATTTCGGTCGACTCCATCCATTCATAAATGCTATGTATTAAATTCTCGGCCAACTACCCTGTGGTAGTCGAGTCAGTCACATCACATCAGAATGCAAGCTAAACACCGGGACATTCTCAACTAGGCTTAGGCAGTCGATATGGGTGTGCCTGATTAAAGACGAAGCTAAATTATTGGTCACACCAAAATGTCAACTGACAGTTCCGCGCAATTTCGACATGGAGCTTAGGGTAACATAATTGGGACTCCTTCACTGCGTCATTTTTGGCGCGGGTTTCTGCAAGATTTCTAGAAGATATACTCCACGATGCGATCAACCTACACACATATAGAACCTTAGCTTGATAATGGATTGTACTGAGAAAATTACACCGGGGGTTGCCTTGTGTTGGCTGTAGTCAGCTCCCGCGGCCGGCAACGCAGAAGCGGTCACCCCCAGGATTGGATGAGAGCCGCCTTTTGTGGGCGGATCTTGAAGGACCCAATGACAAGACGAAGACAAGACGGGACCTTTTTCGAGTCGCAAGATTGGGAAAAGAAAGGCCCAGTCGAGACGCGGACAGTGTGCTGAGACGATGCTACACAGTAGGGGATATACCCCACAAGGGGCACTTCATGATCCACTTCCCCTCGTCTTGCGGTTGGGGCAGTCGAACTTGGAGTGGAGGAGGTCTCCGGGGTTGACCAATAAGACCATTAATTTTGCGGCGGGACTGTCCGCTAGAAGGCGTTAATTCTTGAGTGCGTGAGATATTTCTGTGTCAGACGAGGCGGCTCTTTTTGGCTCGGCAGAGATCATCACGCCTAAATTCTTCCGGGGAACCTCAATGCACCGACTGCATCGCTAATTCATCCAGTGGTGGGGAGGGAGACAAGAGACAAAGGTTATCAAAAGAGACAATAACACTGGTAGTAACAAGGCAAGGGACGAATTGGCATAACCATTAATATTTGCCAACTCGACCTCGCGCTGATGCATCACACATGTCGACACGGCAGTGGACGTTGAGGCTTAGAAGGGTGACTCCAGTGGGGAATGGGGAGGGGAGGGAGGCCTCGGCGGATGCATCCTGAATTCTACTCTGCACATGCATGCTCTTGTCTTGTCTAGTCTAGTCTAGTTCAGGGACTAGAAAGGGAAGCACACGGCAGGGAACAGCCTGCGATATATCACCATGACATCTACGGATAAACTGTTCAAGTTCCTGAGACAAAGAACAACGCTGTAGTCTGTCTACGTAGGACAGAGGGAGGCTCGGTCTGCGGTACGAGCAATACCCAACTAATGATATGTTCTCAAATTGTCGAGGTCAGTCACTCAGTCACACAACCTTTATGTTGATTTCTCGCTAAAGGCCCCCCAAAAGGGATCTAGTGAATAATTATGCACAGGCTTGATGGCGCTGCATCGCTTGCACTGATACGTTCTGTTAATTATTAAACTACAGTAACCCTGCTTCAGGTGCCAGGCCCAATACAGTGGCAGCAGAAACATTAATCGCAATCACACCTGGAACCGCAGCGCAACATAGTTGACACTACCTACTAAAGTAGGTAGACAGTACTCCAGAGAGCAGAGCCCCATCTGGGGCCCCCTGTTCTCAGCCGACCTACCACATGTTACAGATAGCCAAGGGCCGATTATTTACCACCATTTTACCCCATCCCCATGTTCCCCCATGCCATGGCCCATGAATGCGGGCATTCGAACCCTTCTAACCTCCACAAGACCCCAGCCCCGGCGAGTCCCCTTCCTTTTTCCCATTTTCACTCTCACTCTCACTTCCACTTCCACCTCTGCTTCCATTTCCTCATCCCAACTAATCCAAGCTTTAACGCGGCGTAGCTTGTTGACTTTGGCACTGTACGTGCCGCACGCTGTACCGTAGTATAGTCAGTCTGCTCTCTCTCTCCATCTGTACCGCTATCTGTAGGTAGTGTCGGGTCTCCTCTAGACTAACTACTTTATACCCCGTAACCTGGTGTCAACGAGTGGAGGCATTCTCCATACTCACTAGGAAGGAGGAGTAGCAATGGACGGTACGGCACATAGCAAAATAGGGCTCCAGTTCCCAGGAATAGCAAATACATCCAGTCCCCCCAGACTTTTGCTCCGTGACCCGTACTCCATACTCCGCACTCTTTCTTTGAAATAACTCAATACATGGCGCTCCGCTGCCATAAATCCAGAAAGCCATAAATCTCCCTCATATCTCACTTCCAATATTTACGGTGATTCGCCTTGCCTACTAGCTGCTGCTGCTGCTGCTGCTGCAGGTCTGACCTCAAGGTATCCTTGCCAATCAAGACATAGGTACCTTGACAGTATTATCACACGCTTGGTCTTGCTCTTACTCTTACTGGTCACATCACTCGGCCCAAACGAAATCTGAATATCACCTCCGCTTCTCCTCTCGATTGTTGCGCAAGTTCTCATCTGGAACAAGTCTCAAGTCGACAAAGTCAGGATCTGCCAGGCAATGCGCATCGCGACGAGTAGAAACACCACCCGTATTTAGGCACGCCCTTTTCGCATTCAGCCTGGGCAAAGTTCACCGCATTTACGCCGCAAATCCCACATGATCTGCGCTTACAGCCATTTTCGCGACTGACATCCAACCTCAATTTGCCCGGACGATTATTTGTGTCGAGATATTCTTGTTACTTCGACGTCGCCTTAAACGGCCACTCGCCATTTATGTTGAGAGAGGCGAACGTTAATGTACGATCCATCACCCACGAGTCGTCTGCATAGAGTTGCGCGCGCACTTACTGCCAAGTTCACGGCCTTTTGGTCCACCGGTTTCTCTTGCGCATCTACCGACCTGTTAAAGCTCATTTGGTTGCGCAGTCAGTGTTTACGTCGTACCACGATTATTTGCCCCGGTGCATGATCCGGCCAACCGACTGAGAGCACCCCCCGAAAGCTTCAACGCCCGTGAGGGGCCATGGCGAGTTGAGCAACCGCCGTCAACGCGACAACCATGACCACAGCCACGCACCACCACCAGCACCAACCATCGCAGCCTTCTTTCGGCTTCGCAGCCGATACATACGACCCGGATGATGTGGTTACTGGAAGAAGTCCCCTCATGACCCCGCTCCGTCCTAAGCTCGAGCCCTCTCCGAGCCCTCCTCCAGATATACCTGCAACTCAAGTTAGTCTGAGTCCTTCCTTTATCGACGGTCGCGACAAGTCTAATCGCCACAAGATCCATCCAACATCTGGGGATGCCGTCTTAGTCGCATATCTCGATAACAACCGGGACCCCGAGATAGCTCGCGCAGCCGGCCTTGAAAGTCTTCCGTGCGACGAGGACTCACCAGACGAAGAGCCGCCTCGAGATAAGCCTGCGGACAACAACCTGATGAGCGGGCCTTTACTTCAACATCTTGCTGCAGACGCCCTTCAAGCTGCTTCTCTGGCTACGGCACCGCCATCTCTCGCAGCCTCAGTCCCCAAGACAATACCCGATATATCTATACCGACCGGTCAGCTTTCCATTCACGACGAGCCTCCGACGACCAGTGTATCTGCGCCCCGATATATTTCTGGCAACAGAGTCGCCTCACCACTAATTGCTCCCTCCAGCGGTCCTCTACCACCACTTCAGCATGGAGTTTGTGCACCAGCAGGCGAGACCAAAGAAACCCCCACATCACAATCCCTCCCATCCCTACGTTCCACTTTTGGTGACTTTAGAGAGCTAGCTCCCGAACGCCTATCTGAACCAGATCTTGGACGTGTCCCATCAGGTCCATCCCCGACTTTCCCTACTTCACCTGTTGGAAATTTAGGACATCGGTTCAGTTTGACTACTAATCTGCCATCATCACCTCGTTCACCACCAGAGGGATATCGAACGCTATCCCCGCATTCTGCGACGAGTGGGATTCATTATTACACAACCAATGGCGCACATCCTCGTGCCCCAACAGAATACAGCAGTAGCAATGCTGGTGAGACCCCGAATACCGATCATTCTGGCTCCACGCCTGCCACATCCACCTCAATCAACTCAACATCGATCACAGATCGGATGAGTATTGACGGGATCACGCATCCGCAACCTATTTCTGGTTCGTATACTTGTACAGTCCCCGGGTGTAATGCTGCGGCGTTTCAGACTCAATATCTTCTCAACTCTCATATGAACGTGCATTCATCCATACGGCCGCATTATTGTCCTGTCAAGGGGTGCCCGAGGAGCGAAGGGGGAAAGGGCTTCAAGCGAAAAAATGAAATGATAAGGCATGGCCTGGTTCATGACTCACCAGGATATGTTTGCCCCTTTTGCCCTGATAGGGAACATAAATACCCACGCCCAGATAATCTACAGCGGTATGTCCGATCTTAATGATATTGATAGATCGAAAACAAACTAACACTGGTCGTTGATAGACATGTCCGCGTTCATCATGTAGACAAAGACAAAGACGATCCACAACTGCGGGATGTACTAGCTCAACGACCTGACGGACCCAACCGCGGCCGAAGACGACGTGGTCCACCGTCCTAGGAATGACGGCCATGGACTAAAAATTCTGAATACTATAAGCGGCTTCATGCAGGCCCGAGACGATTTTACGTTAAACTCAACTGTCATGAGGTGTGCCCCTTTTTGGCGTTATTTGTAAGAATACGAAGCGATGGATAAGTTGAATGATTTAAGACTTCTTTTGTGTTGCCCGATGTCATTTCAGTCGGAGCGAGGTTGGGGGACTGCAGACCAGGCGTTTAGGGTCCCAAATACCCCATTGGGTCAGTTTTCGTTCGTCATTGACTCTCAAGAGTATACCGTTCAGGCCAGAGTGCCGTTGTCTAGCGAAATAGCGTACAACATGTTGAATTGTTGACATTAGCACAGTGGTTTTATTAGCATATACTTGTTGACTTTTGGCCTCTGTGTCTCAATATTTGAACTTGATAGGTTGGTACATAAGAGCAATGTGGCAGGCCAGCTGTGTAGCGCGGTCCTCAATGAGCTGATCTAGCAACTTGTTCAAACGAGCGCCCAAGACCCTATATTGACAGGCCCGTCACTATGGATTTCAATTTCAATGTACTCTCCTGCTCGTGGCGTGCCCATGCTTTCAACCACTAACCACATACCCTCCCGCTGTATCCTAGCTGGCTCCATATCTAGTTCAGGAGTTCGCACTATGGTTTTCAGCTCTTCGAACTCACCTTCACCAGATGTTGCGATCGTGACCCGTTCAGGGTCCCATCCATGAGCCACAGAGACTCGTATCATCAGGGTGGATGAGGGTCGGTTGTTAGGATCCAAGCCTAGGCTGGAGACGCTTCGTGCGGTCACGCTCATTCGAGTCAACCAGGTAGCCGAGAGTTGCGCGCGCCTGACTTCTTCTCCGTCTGAAAGTCTGAAAGGGGTGAGTGTTTGGCGAAGTCTCCCAGCTGCATCAGCAGGGACGGGCTGTATTAATACGACTGTCATGGATGAGATACGAAGGACGAACTCAGCAAGCTGCCCTACGTCGAATGTCGAGCATACTACAGTGTATATCCCGGCGTCAACTTGAGGAATGTTTGCCACTGAACAGCCTCTCCGATATTCGCCTGAGGAGCCTGCAAGATCTCGAACTTTGAGTGTTTGCACCCGTCCTCCTTGTGACCAAACCAGATCGACATGTACGTGGATGTCTTGCATACCAGTTGATAGCAGAATGGACAGAGGCCCTGCTTGAGCGATTGATAACTTGTACTGAGGGTTTGTAGCGTATGTCGCGCAAGCCGGGTTGCCTCCTGCGGTCCGCCGCGTCCACGAGCCAGCGACTTCTTTTATGTGCGTCATGGCGTCCTCGGCCTCCTTGACCACAATCTGGTCTTGCGACAAGAACGAAAGAGTAAGCGTGTATTCTGGCAGCGGAAATTCGTGCTGGTCGATGACGACAGTATATCGTTTGTTTGGACTTGTGTCAAGGCGTGCGAGGGTCTGCGGTGAGTCGACATAAGGCCCGCGATATATATCCCCGTCGCCAACCTGGACTTTATAGCCGTCATTATCAAAGACGAGAATACTCATATAGCCAAGTTTCCCAGAGACTGCTGCCATTGTGCCGTTCCTATTCCGAGCAATCTCCAACTCGGCGTCCACAAAGTGCCGGCTCACGAGGATCCAAATTGGTCCACCACTGGATGATTGCAGTAAATACTGGGGGTTGCGTATTAGAGACGAGGAAAGCTCCGAAGGAGGCATTTTCCAGGTGAAGTGGCGATCTTGCCGGCAGGGGAAAAGTGTCGGGTTCCAGTTCAGATACATCGACTCAAAATGCTGAAGGACATCTTCCAAGGTCATCCAGAACGAGCCAGCAGCAGATGGAGGCGGTTTATGCTGGGAATTGGATGTTTGCGAGGCCAAGGAGCCAGCATCGAAAGAATGGCCAATGCCCCCTTTCCAAACTGGACCATCGCACCAAGGGTTCTTCACCAGGAGGCGTCGGCTATCGCCAATCATCTCGAGGTCCATGATGGCATAGTCGTGCTCTCCGATGAGACCCAGAAGGTCCTCTTCTTCTGCAGAAATTCGCCCCGTGCCGAGCGTGACTACCACGTTCTCGGAATCATGTGCATTCTTGATTCGCCTCCACAGTCTGTCCATCTCCAGATCTTCCCTATCGGAGCAATTAGAAGGTGAGTTTATGTCTTAAACTATCGTCAAAAAAGGAGTTTTGGACAGGAGATTGGGGATGATGTGGTCAGAGGTGCTCACCTTTGTAGAAAGATCTGCTCTGGAATCCATCCAGTAAGTACCCAGAGGTCGGTCCCTGAATTACTCCCTGGAAAGTCATATCCGCCTCGAATTTTGAGATAGGCCTTCTCTAAAAGGGCGGGCCAAATCAAGTAGGGGTTGAGCCGGTCAACCACGTAAAGGGTTCGATCAGTGGTGGAAGATGGGAGACGCTCATCTATTACAACACGGCGGAAACAGCCGTTGAAGTATAACTTCAACACATATTTGCCAGAAGCAGAGACCTTAGGCATGCCTTTCGTATGGTCAAACGGATACAAGATAGACGAGAGAACCTGATGGGGTTTGTCAGTCAGCCGTGATGAGAAGTCAAGTTTCGATGCTTTTACCGAATTTCGACCTGTCAAAATGCGCATGGCGGCACATAAACTGGCGACTACGGAGCAGTCGGTTGTCACGTCCTGAACAAGGTCACAGCCGCTGCTGGAATTTATGAAAGCCTCGTCGTCCATTTCGGTACCAGGGTGAAGATCTCGTGGGCGCTTCCAGCCACCGAAAGTAGCAGTTTGCCTAGGTGACAAAGTGAAAGTAGCATTGTCACTGTTCCAAATCAGCTATGGTCTAGACGGGTGATGCTTTCGGGGTTCCTAACGTGAAGGGCTCCTCTCCCGGAACAAGTTGAAAGTCTCTATCGGAGGGTTCCTTTGACCATGGAGGGAAAAGATTTGCATGCAGGCGCGAGGTTTGCAACAAGATGCTTGGTGTTTGGTTAAGCTCGGCTTTGAGCTTCTCTGCCTGAACTATGAGTTGTTGACATTTCAGTCGCAGACGTGCAGCATCCTTCTTATTAGCAGCCTCCCCAGCGGCTCGCATGTATAGCTCGGCAGCTAGAACAGCATGATCGAGGGCCACTTGGCCACTCGATGTTTGGATGAGAGACTCAGTGGCCTGAGGTATAGGGTTAGTCGAACAGTACAGCCATTGCGTTCTATCGTGTATCTCCAATCCAAAAAAAGGGGAGAAGACCGGGAGAACCAAGGTATGAGGGTTGTGTATATGTATATGCCATTGCTTACCTGAGCTCTCTTCTCCATCGCTGTTTTACTGAAACATTGCCTCTAACTATTGCCAGGCTTCGTTGACGGTTAGAGTCGAAACAACGACGTTGGAGAGACACAACAGAACCCCGCGGTGGGGGTAGTTGATGGCTGCGCCTCAGTATTCATTTGCTCCACTTACGACTTACGTGAGGTGAGGTCTAGATCATGTTGCATCAGATAATCAAAATGTGACGAAGTGTTCATCTCAAAGAAGGTGGAGTGAACATTAAAACCATAAAGTCGCTGTTTATATCATAGAGCGGAGGAAGATATAAGTCTGCTTTCCATTACTTCAAACGTTTTTGACTCAAGACAGTCTCAAAACAGGCCGGCCATTCATTCACGTGCTTAAGCAATATCATTCTCAAGGCTCAAGCATGATCCAGGCAGGGACTTCAGTGCTAGAATTTGACAAACGGGATCGATCAGCAGCGATGATGTGCACCATTATTGCTGCATCTCCAAACGTCATACATTATTTTAAGTAGTAAACCCTGTTCCCACAACCAGAATACAAGCTGCATGTATGATATTTGTACGGGTAGACACAAGCTCACTAACCGAGGTTCCCAGCCGCGGGTCAATCAAATCACAGGCGGGGCCACCAATCTACCGAGACCGGTGGGCTACCTCGGCCCCGAACCGGTCGCGGACCGTTTATCTTTTGATAATGATGCGCCGGCCCAGGTTACGCCCAACATCGCAATCGATATCAGTGTGAACCAGGTCTACGAGTTGTCTGAGGCGCGCAATACAGAAATTTGTCCCGACAAAGCCATAACTTGGCTATCACTTATCATGGCTGCGCAATCGAAGCCTGAGATCTCCCCTTGGGGTCGCGCCGTGGCCGGAGCTACTGGAGCTGTTCTAGCTAATGCGCTGGTCTATCCTCTTGACATGTAAGTTGACACCGATGCTTTCAACACCTTTTTCTGGGCATATAATAACCAGACCATAGCGTCAAGACTCGTCTTCAGGTTCAGATAAAGCCCGACCCTACGAAAGGTCCACTTCCTACCGATGAACCACACTACACGTCTACATGGGATGCGATTTCGCGTATTGTTGCCGATGACGGAATTAAGGGTCTTTATGCTGGTATGAACGGTTCTTTGCTCGGCGTTGCGTCGACCAACTTTGCCTACTTCTACTGGTACACGATTGTTAGAACACTGTATCTGAAGTCTCGCAAGACGGACGCGAACCCTTCGACCATCATCGAGCTTTCCTTGGGTGCTGTCGCGGGAGCCATCGCTCAAGTTTTCACAATTCCCGTTGCGGTGGTCACCACGCGCCAGCAGACCGCCAGCAAAGGCGACCGAAAGGGGCTCATAGCTACAGCTCGCGAGGTCGTTGATGGCCCAGATGGTGTGTCAGGTCTCTGGCGCGGTCTGAAGGCTAGCCTTGTTCTTGTCGTCAACCCTGCAATTACATACGGCGCATATGAGCGGTTGAAGGAAGGACTCTTTCCAGGCAAGACGAGCCTGAGGCCTGGTGAAGCATTCCGTAAGTCTGTACCGTCGATGATGTATCTAGACCAGTTCTAACGTTTCTGGCAGTATTGGGTGCTATGTCCAAAGCACTCGCGACCATTGCAACTCAGCCACTTATTGTGGCCAAGGTTGGCCTCCAGTCTAAGCCTCCCCCCGCCCGAAACGGCAAACCTTTCACCAGCTTCGTAGAGGTCATGAGGTTTATCATAGAACATGAGGGTATGCTGGGGCTTTTCAAAGGCATCGGGCCACAGATCTTGAAAGGACTTCTTGTTCAGGGCATATTGATGACAGCAAAGGAGAGGTAAGTGGTTTAAACTCTAACGTACTGACCATGACTAACTCATTTCCAAGAGTTGAGCTGATGTTCATCCTTCTGATCCGGTATATTAAGACAATTCGTCTCAAGAGATTTGGCAAGACTGTAGAGAACACCGCAGCGGCTGCAGCAGCCCATAGTGTTGGGGCTAAGCCAGTGACAACAACTACCTAGGACAGCGAAAAACTGACTCTAGGAAATAATAGTAATTGGTGTTAGGGAGACTGGGTTTTTGCAAACTGGGAATAGAAACAAATAGGTGTTTTGCGTCTGTAACTTTTTTGATAGTAGTAAACATATACTATTCCTGCCTAGGTACCTAATGGATGATTTCGTAATCGTACTGCGTGAGCACCATATCGAGTATAGTAAGTACATATGAAGCATTAAAGGAACCTGCCAACTTATCGTTAGAACTTAAAGATCCATCGAAGGTGGACGAATCGCAACTCTTGTAGATAACAGTATCAATACCACTGAGCAAGTCTAGCAATTTGATGGTTGAGACCATCCACTCTACATGTACCTTGGGTATCAAAGCACGTGCGAGCCCCACCCATTAGGTCAGCACGCTGCCCCACAGCATTTCCCTCTAGGGCTTTGAGGCTGGATTCGCACACAAATCTACTTCGACTCAGCAACTTCGTGATCCGTCTCCGTCGACACAGGGAATCAATCAGCAGCAATGGCGAGTACGTGGCAACTATAGAACTGCATCAGAGGGAACTGCCAGGTCACTGACATTGTCGCAGAGTCAAAGAACAGCTCCCAGCACAACCAGTCGCGCAAGGCGCACAGGAACGGGTATTTATCTCGAATCTCCGTCGTTGACGATGTCGCTGACTCCCGCGCAGTATCAAGAAGCCCAAGACTTCTCGTTACCCCTCCCTCAAGGGTACCGACCCCAAGTTCCGACGAAACCATCGACATGCTCTTCACGGCAACATGAAGGCCCTGGTACGCCCTGACCTCGACTTAAACCCGATCTGCGAACATTGGACAGACGGCTAACAACTCTACAGAAGGAGGCTAAGGAGGGCAAGCGTGAGACTGTCTAAGAAGTCGGTCATGGATAACGGAGGCGTCAATTTGGAGCATTCGCATTGCTCGGTTACGGCACACACACGATAGAACCTACGCAAATGAACGATGGAAATACCAAACGGTTAGCCCGACGGAAAAGGTGGTGCATGCCGATACGTCTCGGCGTATGACGCTGTGATGGTGCCGAGTCAATCATGTTGCTTGGTTTTGAGGAACATGAGGTAGATAACGGAAAAACTTCTGCCTGAACTCCATACCAGAGTTACCAGTTTATTTGCTCAAGTGCATTTGCCCGTGAAATGTCCTCGTTTTACCCATGTAATTTACAGCTATTAAAAATCGCTACCGTGACCGATGCAACCTTGATCTCGGACTATGTTGTGCTCCTGTTTCAAGGCTAAACCAAACTGTGTTTTCAACTATTTTATCGTTGCTAGAACGTGTGTCTGTTTGACTGAACGTAACGGTGACTGCAAGCCCAACGTGCACGAGGAATTGTGCTTGGATGCAACAACACTGCTTACCCAGCTAGGTTGTTATAATCGGACTGCTCGTTAAGACCTTTCGGGCGGACTACGCATCCCAAATCCTCTTCTGGGCGCTTGATCACTGAATCTAATCGTTTGCCACGCTCAAACCCCTAAACGCCTGAGGCAACCATGGTGATTGGCAAGGATTAATGGCCTTTTCTTTAGGTTACTGATAGGCCCGTGGGCCCTTGGCGGGCGGGCAGTCCCAGTTAGGTAAGCCCAGGGGCTGAGGTCTTCGTAATGGAACAACTTCTGCTATCGATCATCCTTCTGTCCTTTGACGACTTCATGCTCAAGGACGCCGGTCCGTTACTTATACAGCGGCGGGATTTAATCAGAGTTTCTGTGGCCTGCCTGGAAGCAGACTTCGTCCCTTCTTTGCTTACCTGTAGGTATCATTTACACTCGGTATGACCACTTCCCCGGCCGCTCCTCTAAGTCCTCGTACCAGATGAGAAAGCTCTCCGACTCTCCAACCTGAGATCATCTTGATTCAATCATCCACTAACCCTTTGGTAGCACCATTCGTCACTTGGCAGATAATGTTATAAATACCCTGCCTTACTTCAAGTCTAAGCTCCTTTGAGGTCAGCCGGTCACTGCAGGAGTCGAAAGACGATTCTTGTAACATTTTTGCTTGCCATCGTCACATTCTGCGCACGTCACCCGTTACAAACAAACCTTCACCTGGCAACTTCATCCTTCGATAATGCTCAACATGTCTGGAAACCACGTCATCGGAAACAGGAACAGCACACCCGAGGCTAACAACACCTCAACCTTGCGACCGCCATCCTCGAGAGCCGTTGGGTCCGGGCATTCTCTTCGTGCCTCAGCCGACATGGCGTCTCTAACTGGCCCTTCCCCTTCTAGCCGTATCCGACCGTCCTCCGATTTCTATGGCCAGGCTCAACAAAATCTTGGCCCAAACAATGCTGAGACGGATTCTCAGGATAAGATTGCTCAACAGTGGATTGCCGACATCGATCAGTACGAGACCACATTGGAGGAGATGGCTGCTGCTACCCTTGACCAGGATTTCAAGGACGAGCTCAGTGCCATCGAGCAATGGTTTCGAGTTCTGAGCGAGGCCGAGCGTACCGCCGCTTTATATGCCTTGTTGCAACAGACAACCCAGGTCCAAATTCGCTTCTTTATCCAGGTGCTCCAGCAGATGGGTAAGAATCATCCCATGTCAGGGGTTCTGTCCCCCGCTAGCTTCGACAAAGGTATGTTGTCAGCCGACCCGGGTTTCGGTTGATGTCTAATGTGCCCCTAGACCCAATGTCTAACCGTCTGAGCGACGCCATGAACAAGCTGAATGTCGATTCTGCCCGCAACTCCATGGCTCGCAATTCGGTTATTGCTCCATCGACCAAACGACACTCGGGGCTTGATCCGTCCACCATCAGCGCCATGTTCCCGGACGCTGCGGCTGCCATTGCAACGGAAAAGGCCAAGTTCACTCAGCAGACTGGAAACCCGCCGTCGTCGAACCGAAACAGTGCGGCTTTAGACCATCGCTCATCCATGGCTGCCCCATCCATCAGTGCTCCCCAGGATAGCCGCGATGCCGGACCTGCTAGTTCTTCGCCTTGGAACAGTGGCGGGAATACAGACTCATCTGGCAAAGCGCCTGGCCAGCCGCCTATGGGCCAGTTCGTTCAGCCTTCACCTTCGGGTGGACTACGCTCTCCGCGTCCTCAGATGTCAGGTGGCAACGCGATCCAGCAGACGACCCTCAATGCCCCTGAGAAGAATGCTGCGGATCTACCGTTACTTTCACCATACAACGCTGGCAGTGGTAACTGGGCTTCCATGGTCAATACGCCCATGACAGGTACCTTCAACACTGCCAATACTGGAGGCAACCAAGCCGACATGATTGCGAATGCCACCGCAATGAAACTTGCAGCCTTGTCCACAGTTAATAACCGATTCGCTCTGGATGACGTTCGCAAATACCGCCGTACTAGATCTAACGACGGTACACCTGGCAATGGTCAGCACCCCGGCTCTGCTGTTCCACAACATGGGATCAATCTTCCAAACGCCAACGTTGTCATGATAAATGAACATGGGCAGGTGCTTAGCCGCGAACAACTTATGGCTCTTCAAGCACAACAAAACATTGGAATGGGTGGTCAGCGTTCTCGCCCAAGTTCCCCTGGGCTTGCTATGCAGCCCGGATTGCCTCACATGGCCCCGTTCACCTCGCCGCAAAACAACGGATTCCTTAGTGCTTATGATGTATCCTCGCCGTTGATGACCGGTGGTATGCAGTCCGTCAACCTAAGTGGTCTTGCTATGGGTGGCCATGAAGGCTACTTGTCTGACCATTCTGATATGACTCGTGGCAGATCCCCTCGCGGGCGACGAGGTAGCTCCAAACCCCCTGAGGATCCTACCGACCCAACCCTTTTGCAAGATATTCCCAGCTGGCTTCGCAGCCTTCGTCTTCACAAGTACACCGACAACCTTAAAGATATGAAATGGACAGATCTCGTTGAGTTGGACGACAAGGCTCTGGAAGAGCGTGGCGTGAACGCTCTTGGTGCACGTCGAAAGATGCTCAAGGTCTTTGAGCAGGTCAAGGGTAAGAAGCACATGCTAAGTTCCAGCCCCTTCAAAACATGCACTGACTCTCTCACAGAAGCTAAAGCCGATGGAAAACTGAGCTAGAAACACTGTAGCCGGGCACGCCTATATATAGACCTACAAAATTACCACGTGGTGTGTTGTTTCTTCACGTATGTTGCTGGACATGTTGTGCGACATCGCAGAATTAGTTTATCATCATACGGAAAGGTGGAAGTCGATCTGGGACCCAATTTATTCTCGAGCGCGGAAATTACGAGTTTTCAGTAGACTGTGCGGTCGATAGGAAATTCTCGTGTCGTTTTGTAATTATGAGATTCAATTACGTTGTTGACTTCAGCTCGTAGTCTATTTGTGTACACGATCCTGGATGCTGGTACATAATGGCCCATTTTTGTTACTGAACGGGAATGTGAGAGCATAGAATTAATTATCTCTGACGTTCTGCAGCGAAAAGCTTCGAAGGGAGGTGAGCTCTGAACAATCACGACACGTTCTTATGTCCTTTTCTCTATTTCTTAAACCCATTCCAAGTAAAACGAAGAAACTTGAACGCCCCCATAGTGGTACAAATAAGCCACGAGCTAATCACAAGACATCCATATGACTGCGTTGACCTAACTTAGGTACCTACCTCCCTAATCATTAATCATACCTAGCCTAGGAACTTACACATCAGTCATCCTTATAAGTTAAACATCTTCCGTCCTGCGAAGGGCAAATCCCGAACCACCTCGACCTACGTACTTCACAACAATTCGCATCACGTGTTTTACTCACGAGCCACGTTTGCGCCACATCATAACCAATCAACTAAGCACTGTGATTGTTCCCCAAGTACACCAGAACATTTCTCATCTATACCTCGAACCTGTTCATGATCTGAATCATGTCTGAAGATCACGAGCCAGACCTGCTGGAAAGGTTGTTATTGAGCCCCAGTTAATTGAGTACTATTTGCTGACTAAACCAGGCAGCAGGAGGATGCTTCAGATGCAGATTCTGACCTTGAAGAGCTTGAAGGCGATATCGCCAGGTTCGACGCGACTGTGCAGTCATTCCTAGCTAAGCAACGTGGTGAGGCTGTACCATCACCTGCGGTCCGTGGAGGGCCACGAGGAAAAGGAGCTCGAGGTCCACGGAAGGCAGCCAAACCACGAGGAGACATTACCGCACGGTTATCCAAAGTAAACCAAGCTTTCCTTGGCGGCGACTATTCGTTAGCATTAGATCTTGTATTCGAAGTCATCAGAATCAATGCGGAAACGCACCAGGCATGGACAACATTATCTTCTATCTTCCGAGAACAAGGCGATATGAGTAAGTCGCTCTCGGCGATGGTTTATGCTGCTCATCTCCGCCCGAAAGACGTGAATGGTTGGCTCCAATGCGCGTCATTTGCCCTGGAAAGCATCGGTAATGATGAAGCCGGAAATCTCAATACCGCAAGACTGTGCTACTCTGCTGCTTTAAGGGCCGACCACACAAACCTTGACGCTAGGCTGGGTAAGGGTTTGGTATGTCACAGACAAGGTCATCTTGCCGCTGCCATATCTGATTACAAAGTCGTTCTGGACCACCGACCTTACGACCTCGAAATTGTCAGAAAGCTTGCGGAAGCTTGTGTTGACAACAAGCAAGCGGAGGCGGCTGTCCCCAGTGCCATTGCAGCCTATAAACGCTTCTTCGATCATGAGAAGACCACACCCATTCTTCAGCTTGTAGAAGCTCCGTGGCACGATATTGGAATCTATGTTGAACTCTTTGCGTCAACGGGTCGCTACCAGGAGGCCATCCAAGAATCGAAGTCATTATCTAGATGGCTCTTGGGCCGAGGGGATGAAAAGTACTGGGATGACTGGAACTCGGACGACCGCGAATGGGACATAGAAGACGAAAGACGAGCATGCGTCCCAGAATTCACTGCTGGAGCCTGGAGTTCCGATCTCTATGGCCGATCATTCCCTTGGGACCTTCGTGCTCGGCTGGCGATTTACAGGTTCCGGCTTGGCGAAGAAGATGAAGCAATGGTAGGACCGCTGAATATTACAACTATGATGTTGCTGACAATCTATGACAGAAACACTTGCTATGGTTTGACCCGGAGTCTGTTCATACGAAAGAATTTGCCAGTGACTTTCCGTTCTTGACATTCGATCTTGCTGAAGAGTTGGCTCACCGTGGCCACACACCAGTGGCAATCTCATACTATCAGATACTTCGCGACCTACCTGGTGATGCTGATGCGACCATTCTGCTGCAACTAGGACGATGCCATTCCGCGGTAGGAGAGAATGCGACAGCTGAAGAGTATTTTCTCGCTGCAATTGACGCAGACGAAGATAATATTGATGCACGCATCGAACTGGCCAACATGTATGAGAAGGCCAGGGAAGAGGAAGAAGCTCTTATCCTGGCAGCCGAGGCAATGGCTCTCCGAGAAGCCCGAGATCAAAGTCTTGAGGTGAATCAGGACTCAAGCGCGGACCCTGAAAAGTCTGGCCGTCGGGCTCCTCGGCGGGTTCAAGCTGTCCCTCGAAGGACGGACGCTTTTGGGAAGCGGCTTATTCCACGACGGTACAGGCCTAAACGCCTAGCTGGTGCTGATAAGCGTCGACAGGAAGAGCAAGCTCGAGCTGTGAAACTGACTGAGCAGTACGAAATCGTTCAAGATTTGAGGAGGAAGATTAAAGAAGGGCGCCATGATTTAATTCCGGAATGGATGTCGTCTTCGAAAGAGCTTGTCGACGACTTCCGATCAATCAAGAAGTTTTATACCTGGGATAAGTATTTGCATTTCCTTGGTCCAAAAAGCCATATACAACAACAAGAAGCCGATAAACCGCAAACTGAGCTTTCACAGATGTATGAGCGGCTGGCAAAGAGTAAGTAATGTGAGTGATGGTAGTGCTTGGCTTACTAACAACATTCATAGCTCTTGCTCCACAACCTGGGAACGAAAGCCGAGAAGCTGGAACATCGGAGGTCGACGCACATCAAGGGATTTCCTTCAACAACTGGCTCGACTTGTTTCTCGACTACGCTATCGGGTTGGCTATCGCACACCGTCGCGATGAAGCATATCAGGTGTGCGAAGCCGCTCGAGATTCGACCGCTTTTCAAGCTCCAGAACACGGCTTCATCATCTACGTTGCTTGGAGTGGTACGTTGGTCACAAACTCGGTTGCGACAGTCACTAATCAGACCAGTTTGCGCAATATATACAAGCGACGAGGAGAGGTGCATCGCAACAGCTCGACAGTTGATGCGTGAAGGCGCAACATCAGACTCGTACCGGATGTTTGCTCTCTTATCAAACCTTTGCCAGTCTCCAGTTTCATGGTACACATCAGGGCCTGCACAGAAGTACATCCTTCGCCAAATCAAAGCCATGGATGATGCTTATACGGAAGCTGATTCTGGTTCTGATTTGACGCAAAACAAAGAACCGGCCTTGGATGCTTGTGTTCTTATGCTGTATGGACACATTTTGTTCACCTCGACAAGTTACACATATGCATTAGGTATGAGAAGAATGCGACTAGAGACATGAATCCTAACGTGTTCGAAGGTTACTTTTTGAGATCGCAAGCTCTGGATCCCCATAATCCTATGGTGAACCTGAGTCTAGGCCTAGCATATGTTCATTACGGCCTCAAGCGTCAGTCAACTAATCGTCAATACTTGTTATTGCAAGGCCAGTCTTATTTGTCGCGATATGCCAAACTCGGGTCATCTGAGTCTGCGAACAATTTCAGCAAAGCAGAAGCTTACTACAACATAGGGCGCCTGTTCCATCTTCTGAGCATTACTTATCTTGCTCTTGAGTATTACTCGAGGGCGAAACGGGTTTCGTTGCAATGCCAAGGGCAGAATAATGAGAAGAGAGGACTAGAGGTTATAGTACTAAGTAATGAGTTAATCTCACTAATAATTAACCAGAATAGCTATAAGGCCTTAGCTTTATTGAAAAGTAAATTAAAGCTTTAAATAATTAATATAAATATTTAAAGAAAAGAAAAAGAGTTTTTAAAGAATTTTAAAATGTAAATACAATTTAAGGTTTAATATAAATATAATAATTAATTAAAAATATATAAATATAAAAAATATAATATATTAAACCCTAATTAATAATATTATATATTATATTATTAAGATATAATAAGATTTTAATAATTATTATATAGTTTAATTTTATTTTTTAGCCTAAAGAATTATTTTAACTTTAACTTTAACTTTAAATATATATAATTTCTTATTAATTTTAACTTTTATATTTTTATTTTAACCTTTTAATATTTTATATATAACTTTAAGCTTTAATATAATATAATTATTATATCTACCTAGTTTTTAATTAATTATTATTTTTATAATAATTAATTAAATAATTAAGGTTTTTAAAAATAATCTATAAAATAAAAAAGGGAAGTTTTATTTATATAAAAGGTTTAATATGGTTAATAAGCTTATAAATTATTTAAGTATATAGATTACTTTTTCTAGCCTTTAAAATAGAAATATTATTTAAATAATTACTAACTATCTAATTAATTAAAACTATTTACTATATTCTTATCTAAATAACTTTAAAACTATATAATAGGTTTTTATATTATAGCTAGCCTTACTATATATACTATAATACTAACTACCTAATTATATTAATCTTTTTTAATTATTACTTCTTAATAAATTTATAACTATTTATATATTAATATTTATTTAATTAATTATTTATAATATATTTTATATAGTTATTATTTTTCCTTTTTATAGTTTAGTTCTTTTTACCCTTTAATATTAATTTAATATTTTATTTATATTTTAAAGGTTTTAAATCTTATTTCTTAGTAAGGTAACTTTATATATAATTACCTTTATTACTTTAATATTAAACTTTAAAGCTTTTATAATTAACTTTAGTAAGTTATTATAATACCTTTTAATTTACTTTTTAAGGTATTTAAATTAAAATTAGGCCTTAATTACTATCTTTAAGGTCTTTAAAACCTAAGGAGTTAAAGGTTTTATACCCTTCTTAAAAGGCATTAAAGTCTATAGCTATATATTAAGCTTTAAGATTATAGTTTTTAGGTTAAAAGAAGTAATTCTAATTTCTTTAAAACCTCTCTTAATATTACTTTTTATAAAAATAACTTTAAAAGGAATATAAAAAATAGAAATAAATTTAATCTTTAAAATATAGATTATAAAGTATTTAATTAAATATTCTATTTCTTTATTATATACCTTTTTAAATATAAAAAGTACTTAATATTAAGTAATTAAAGTAAATAAGATATATAAATAGATATATAAAGTATAATAATTTTATTCTATTTATAATATTTCTTAAAATTAATAAAGAAATAACTTTTATAATTATTAAGAATTAAAAGATAATAAGGATTAATTAATTAATTAAATATATTTTAATTAAAATATTTTAATTACTTAAAGTCTAGCTTATTATTTATCTATTTATTTTTATTTATTATAATAATTTAATTACCTAGAAGGTTATATTTTTAATATTAATTTATAAAATAATATTAATTTATATAGATAATAAATAATATAATTAATTAACCTTTTATATTAATTATATAGATTATAGTAATCTATTTATAATTTCTAGGTTATATTAATTTTAATCTTTCTTACCTTTTTAAACCTATAATAACTATTCTAGCTATAATAATACTTATTATAAAGCTAATTTTATTAAAGTTTTAAATATTATTTAATTAAATATTATATTTTATAATTATATTCTATATAAGCCTAAACTAGTCATAAATAATAGTTAGATCTTTATATTTAGCTTTTTAATAGTTATATTTTTAAAATAAATATATCTTTAGCTTTAATTATTACTTTATAAAGTTATAAGCTTAATACTTATTAATAGATAATATATTACAGTCTATAAGTAGAGAATTAACTATTTCTTTTATAAAATATAGTTATAAAGGAAATGTTTATAAATCTAGGTTAAAAATAAATTAGATTGTTATTTATTTCTTTAAATTAAATAGTTTCTATAATTTTAGGATTTAATTATATTATAATTAAATTTTATAATATTAGTAATAAAGCGTTATATATAATATATAATAGGCTTTTACGGCTTATTAAAGATTTATTTTTAGGTTATTTTAAAGTGCTTAAAGTGATAGAAGAATTCTAGCTTTATTAAAAGACTATGGTATAATAGCTGGTTAAGATCTATCTAATTAAATGGTAATAATCTAAAATAAGGAACTTTTAATCTATTTACTTAGATAATCCGCAAGCTTATTAACCACGTTATATAAAATTTAATTAAATCTTAATTAAATCTTAATTAAAGGCTAAGATTTATTAATAATTAATCAATAGACTAATTAAATATTATAATTATTCCCTTATTAATTAAAGTAATGTTTAGTAAATTTATAAAATATAAAGATATTAAAGACCTACTAAGGTATAAACTTAATTGATATCTAGAGACTAATTAATCTAATCTAATTTAGTAAAAGGAATCTTAATATATAGAGTCTTTAAAAGACTTTATAAGTTAAAGTTAATTAATATAATTAGACCTATTTATTATTTAAAGCCATTTTAACTTATTATCTTTTTATAATTCTTTAATTTCTACCCTATAGAAAGTTAATATAACTTAAGATAATAAATATATAATAAATAATAGCTATAACTAGACCTATAGGTAATATATAACTAATTACTATAAGGTTATTAATTAAAATATTAAATCTATTATAATAGCTAATTAAAATACCTAATAAAGATTTAAATAATAAGAAAACCCTTAAAAAAGGAAATAGTATTAATAAATTAATTTAAAATATAAAGAAATAATTTATAAGTATTTCTTTCTATATAATAAATTATAATTATAGTCCTAAAAGAGCTATAATATCTTATTAAAAAGAAATCTTAAAAAGAACCTACTCCTTACTTTAGAATACTTTATTAAGATTACAGTTTTCTTAAGGCTATTTTTTATAATAAAAATACTAATTAAGATTATTATTAATAAGAAAATAAAATTATATAAAAAGAATTATTATTATAATAATAAAAGCTATAGTAAAATAGTTATAATAATAAATAGAAATAAATTAACTTATTTTTTAATTACTTATTAAATAATTAATAACTTAATATTAAAAAGAAAATTTATTTTTTACTATATAATTATAAAATATTAAAAAAGAATATAATCTTTATATAAATTAATAACTAAGTTAAGATTATTAAAGTAAGAAATAATCTTAGGTCTAATTTTACCTTTAATTAATAAATTAAGTAAGTAATAATAAAGATATTTATAAAATTATATATAAAATAGTAATTTTTTAATATTAATATAAATAGTAATCTTTTTTAATAAAAATAATTCTTTACTTTTATAAAATAATAATATATAAATCTAATTTTATAAAAAAGAATAGTAAGAAATTAATTTATAGAAATCTAATAACTTTATAATAAATTACTAATATAATTCTTTATTTAATATATAATATTATATAAATCTCTTAATACCTTCAACTTTAAGATAAATAGAAATTTAATATATTAATACTAATATAAATTATAATTAAATCTAAAATAAGAACTTAATAAAGATCATATTTTACTTAAATAAGTAAGGCTTATTATATAATAAGTAAAATATACTTAAAAATAAATTAATAAAAACTTAATATTACTATATTATAAGTAATAAGACTTTATTAATAAAGTAAATTAAAGCCCCTTTCTATTATAAAGTAATAAAAAATATTATAAAAATAATTAAAAAAGCTATAATGATAATTATAAGTTTATAATAGTAATTAAGGTAATTATAATAATAAAAAGGGAGATAGGTTATTATTAAGATATTTCTCTTACCTAAGTAACCTATAATTAAAAGAATTAAGCTATTTATTATTAATAATTACTAACTAAAAGATTATTAAGGTTAGAAAAATACCTAAATATACTATAATTATAAATAAAAAGAATATATTATAAAATTCTACTTTAAATTATTAATAAAAAAATTAAATAATATCCTAATAGGAAAATAATCTTTAATATAAATAAGGAAAGTTATTACTATAAAAATAAACTCTTTAAATTACTTTATAACTTTAAAAAACTAAAAAGTATAAAAGTTAGGCTAAAATACTTTATAAATAAAAAAAAGAAAAGAAAATTAAATAAAATTAAACTAATTTTAATAAATATATATACTATAATAAGAATAATTATTTTTTAAAATACTATTAAAAGAGAAATTAATATACTTTTTAATATAAAAATAGAAATTTATATTACTAATATAAATCTAGTTAAAAAGTTTAATTTAAAGCTAGCTATAAACTATATAATATTAAGCCTAAAATGTTTTAAGGTAAGAAGAATAAGCTAAAAATACCTACTAAATAATATTCTTTTTATTAAATAATAAGGGTTAATTAAGAAAACTAAAGTAAATATAAAGACTTAATATTATTCTTTTAAAATTATTAATAGGCTTAAAAAGGATTATTATTAATACTATAATAAATAGCTTTTTATATAAAGAAATTATAAAAATAAATATTAAGTTATTGTTAAAAGATATTATTAAGAATAAAGAGAAAGTATTTATTTTATACCTAGTAATAATATCATAAATAAGAAGTTAGATATATTAATTCTTAATAAAAATTTAGCTATTAAAATAAACTAAAACCTTTTAAAAAAGCTTTATAAACATAAAGCTATTTTTAATAAATAGGTAATAAAAGTCTTTTTAATACTAAAAAAGGTAAAGTATATTATTAAACCCTAATAAATAACTAGATTTATTATTTAAAACGTAAGGTAAATATATTAATTCTATTTATATTAAAAAAATATAATAGCCTATATCTTTATATTAATTATAAAGACCTAAATAGGATTATAATTAAAAATAGATATTTATTACCATTAATTAATAACCTACTAAATAGACTTATTAATATAAAATAGATTTTTAAGGTTAATATTAAGAATAGCTATTATAGAATTAATTTTAAAAAATTAAATTAATAGAAAATAGCCTTTTATATTAAATATAATTACTTTAAGTAAATAATAAAACTATTTGGCATAATTAAAATTTTAATAATATTCTAAGTATATATTTATTATACCTTAGTTAATATATTAAATATATATTATACTATATATATAGATAATATATTTATATTTTTAAAGATAAAAAAGTAATGTACTAAGGACTTAAAAAAGATTTTTTAATAGCTTTATATAATATAATTATATACTAAATATTTAAAATATATGTTTTAAAAAAAGAAAGTTAAATTTTTAAGCTATATTATAACCTTAAAAGGTATAAAGATAAACTAATTAAAAATTAAAATAATTTAAAAATAATTATTATTAATAACCTATAAAAGAATTTAGGTTTTCTTAAGATTTTATAATTTCTATAGAAAGTTAATTATTAAGTACTTAGTAATTATAAAACCCTTTATAATATTACTAAAAGGAAATTAAAATAGGTAAAAAATAATTAAATTTAAATAATTAAAAAAAATAAAGATATATTTTAAAGATTTAAAGTTACTTTCTATTTAGTAATAATTCGTTAATATTAAAATCTACTTCTATTTATAAAGGTTAAAATAAATATATTAATAAAGTTAATCTTAGGTATTCTTATATAACTTATAAATATATAATAATAACCTATTACCTATTAATTATAAAAGCTAATTAATATAAAGTAATAATAATATATTAAATAATAAAAGTTATTAATTATTATAAAGAATATAGAATATTAAGAATATTACTTAATAGAAGTATTTAAAATATTTCTAATCCTAACTAACTACCTTATATTAAAAGGAGTAATTAAAGTAGTAGTATAAAACCTTTAAGAAAGGCTTACCTATTAAGTATATAAAATATTATTATTTAACTTTAATATTAAATATAGGCCTAGAAATAAACATCTAGTAAAAAGCCTGTTAAGAAAATTAAACTATATAGTTAATAAAATATTATATAATAATATAATTCAAACTTTAAAGAAGAAATTTATGTTATATATATAACTTCTAGAAACCCTAAGGGGAAAAATTATAGACCTATTAGTAAGATTGAAGGTAATAAAAGCCTATATATAGACAATTAAAGTTAGTTTAAGAGACTTTTCTTTTCTAATTAAGTAATAATTATAAAGTTATTTTAATAAAATATAAATTATATATATTACCATAATAAGTATTTATAAATAGAGAAAGAAAGAAAATTAATTTATAAATAAGTAAAATACTTTATAGAAATTACCCTATAAGTAAGGGTATAGAGATTATGTAGGAGCTAGGGTTACTATTCTAAAGTAATATATTTTATATTAAATTATAAAAAAACTTATAGAAAGTAAAATAGTATTCATTATTATACCTTTTTTAAAATTTAAGATATTAATTTAAAAGCTATAAATTAGAAATTAATATTACTAAAGAATTAAAATAAAATATTAAATAGTAACTAAAAAGTATAAAGATTACTTAAAAAGTAAGAAAATAAAATAATTTAAAAATAGAATTATAATCCTAAGTAAAGGTATATTATAAATAGAAATCCTACGGGGTTATTATAATAACCTAAAAGTAGGATGTATAGAATCTTAAAAGATATTAAACCTTATAAAAAGAAAATTCTATTAAAAAGGCATTATAAATAATATTAAGACTTATATAGAAAAATACTAAATATATTAAGGTATATATATACTAAGATATTAATAATATAGTTATTTTTAGTCTTTATTATTATTATTATATCTATTTTAAGAAATTAACTTAGACTTTATAATACAATTACTATAAAGTAGCTAAATTAGTAGTAAAATTTATAATATAATTTTAATTATTATATATAGAATAATAAATTTTCTTTTCTCCTAATTAAGAAAATATTATATACTACCGAATTAATAGTAGTTTTTTATAAATATATTAAGTATAAGTTTAATATACCTAAAGGAATAATTAGTAATAAAAATAAATTAATTATAAATTAATTTTAAAAAGACTTAATAAAAGATAGGGAGATTTATTATTAAATACTTACTACTTATTATCTATAGACTAATAGCTAGATAGAATAGATATATTAAACCCTTAAGAAATATCTTTAAGTTTACTTTAAAAGCTTGCCGGAAAGATAATTAATATAGTTAATAGAAATAGCTTTCATACATAATAATAGTAAATATTTAATAATTAGAGTATTTTTAATAAAAGTTTTATATAATTACTACTTAAGATATATAGAATATATACCATTAAAGATAAGAATATATATTTAGGGAGTTTAAAAGTATATAGAAACTCTTTATTATATAAAAGATACTATAGAAAAGTATTAATAAAAGGTTATTAAGGCTTAAATATAGAAATATAATATATAATATATATTAAGAGAATATAAAGTAGGATAGTTAGTTAGTATAATTATATAGAACTGGTGCTTTAAGAATTAAAAATTAATATTAAGATCTATTAAAATTAAAATCCTTTAGAGAATTAATAAATAAGTATAGTAAATATAACTTTTAAAATAATATAAAAGGATTTATAAAATATTCTATATTTTACTATTTAAACTATAAAAAGAAGGGAATACTAATAGTAAAGGTGTAGTGATTATAAAGCTTAAAGATAAATCTAAAGAGTAGAAGGTAAGAGAAAAATATTACATAGAAAAGAAAGAAAGAAATAATTTAACCTAATTAAATAGACTAATTGATTAATAAAATATAATACTTCGGAATTTAAAAATTACTTAGTAAATATATAATATATAGTTTAAAAATGCCTTAAGATTATTAAGGAATAATATAAAAAATAAAATAATTAAGGTAAAAGAATATAAAAGAATTATAATTAAATAAAAAAGTATAATTATTATAAAGATAAACCTAGAATATTATAATTTAATTATAATTAGTAGTAACTATATATTAAATATTAATTAATTACATTTTAGAATTAATAATAACCTATTTTAATATAAATACACGCTCGGCAAGGTGAGGGAATACTTCCTTGAGGAGCTGACGAATGTGGACTTCATCCTCATGAGGCATGAATTGAGAGTCTACGGGGTTAGGGAATGGAAACTATATAATAAAGAGTTAATAAGTTTTTCCTTTTTTTTATATTATAAAATAAAAATAATATTAAAGAGATAATAAAAAGTATTATAAAGGGTAATAACTTAAAGCCTATTATAAATATAAATAGACTAAGTAAAAATAAAATAATAATAAAACTTATTAAAGGGAGTATTAATACTAGCCTAGAAAATATAATAAGTTAAAACCTAAGATTACTAAGAAGATAATAATAAAAACTTAACTTATAGACTAAAAATATAATATCTAATTAGTCTATTAACTAATTATTAGTAAAACCTTAGCCTTTAGCTATAACTTAACTAAATCCTATATAAACCTTTTATATACATAGAGCTTCCCTTCTTTAAGCTTTAATATAATATAATTATTATATCTATCTAATTTTTAACTAATTATTATTTCTTTAATAATTCTAAAGCTTTAACCTAAGCTACCTAGGATAATAGTTTTTACCTAAAATACCCTTAATATTATTAATAAGCTTACTATGAATAATCCTATAATTAAGATATAAAACCTTTTATATATTATAATTATTACTAATTAAAATAAAGTCTAAATTTAATAAATTACTATATTAATAGCTTAAATCTCTATAAAATCTATAATATTTATAAATATAATATTAAATCTAACCTTAAAAGATACTAAATCTACCTTAGCTAAAATAGAAATAACCTATATAATACTTAAATATAAATATAAAATCTAATAGAGAATTATTAAATTTAAAGTAAAACTATATAATAACCTTAATAAAAGACTACCTTATTATTAAAAAAGATCTTATTAAGAATTCTATAAATTTACCTTAAGTAATAAAAAAAATATTAAAATTATTAATATTATTTAACTATTATTATTAATAAATATATATAAATATAATAATTAGTTTTATAGTTTTTAAATATACCTCTTAAGGAATATAAAAAAATTCTAAAAAGACTATAAAAAGATTATCTTTATAAAAATAATATAGACCTTAAAGGCTATATAGATTAGAGATAATACCTTAATAAATAATCTTTAAGTTATAAAATAAAACTTAAAAATAATTAAAAAGTATTTATAAAATAATCCCTTATTATTATATTATTAAGGATTTTAAAAATTAAAAAATCTAAATAATAAAATAATTCAAAAAGGCTTAATAATAAATTAATTAATCCCTATAAGACTTTTATAAGTATCTTACTTTAATAAAAAGATATTTTCTTAAAAAAAACCTTAAAACCTAGGCTTTTTACTTTTATTTTAAGCTTTTATTTAGAATTAAGTTAATTATTATATTAAATAGAATTACCTTATTAAAGACTTAAGAAGGTATAGTAATCCTAGTAATTTATATTTAAAATAACTAATAATATAGAAAGAGATATTTAATAGCCTTAAGTAAATCTTTATTTTAAAAAAGAATATATTCTTAACCCTAATTAAACTTCTAACCCTTTTACTTAAGTTATTCTAAGGATTATTAAGACTTTAATTTAAATTATAATATATTTAATAATTAAAGGGAATATTTAGGAAAATTAATTTATTATAAATATTAAAAAGAAAGATATTTTATTAGAAATTATCATATTAACGATAAAACCTAAATAAATTATATATTAAAAAACTAAACTTAATTAAGTATTACGTTTAAGTCTTAGCTGAAACCTAATAAGGCTTTTAATAAATTAAAATAGTAAGTTATTTAGTTATACTTATTATAATTTATAAATAAATTACCTATAAAATTAATACTTACCTTAATAATAAAGCTAAAATTAATATTATTAATAAGTAATTTATTTACTTTTAAGGCCTTTAAAGACTTAATAATATTAATATCTAATTAAATAGATTTAATAATAAACCTAAAAAAGCCTATAATAAATTAAAGGTCTTATTTTTTATAATTAATTATAAAGAATATCTTTATTATATTATAAAAGTCCTTATTAATACTAATTAGAATTCTAATTTTATAAAAAACCTAATTATTTTATTAATTACCTTACTAATTAACCTAAAAATCTTAACTAATTATTAATTAAAATAGTAATAGTTTTAATAGTAATAAATTAATTACAAGTCTTTATTATTATAAATATTTATTTAATATTATAAAAGAAAGATAAAAATTTATATTATTACCTTAAATAAAGAGTTATATTTATTACCTAGTAAAAAGTCTATAAAAACTAATAAAAGTAAGTCTATCCCTTAAGAATTATAAAACTATATTAAGGTTTTTAGTTTTAATAAAGCTAAAGAATTACCAAGGTATAAAGATATAGATTATATAATTAATTTAATAGATAGAAAAGAATTACTATATAGATTAATCTATTTACTATTTTAAGCTAAGCTTAAAGAGCTTTAAGAATATATTAAGGATAACCTAAAAAAGAAATAAATCTATCTATTAAAAAGCCTAGTAAAAATATTAATTCTTTTTATTTCTAAGAAAGATAAAATTCTTAGGCTTTATATTAATTATAAAGGTATTATAGAAGTAATGGTTAGTTAAAAGCTAGGTAGGTATAATAATTATATTATATTAAAGCTTAAAGAAGGGAAGTTCTATCTATATAAGAGATTTATATAGGATTTAGTTAGATTTTAGCCGGAGGCTAAGGTTTTATTAATAATTAGTTAGTAGACTAATTAGATATTATAATTATCCCCCTATTAATTAAAGCTATTTATAGTAAACTTATAGAAATAGTAATATTATCTTATTAATATTAGTTATTATTAAATAGCCGGTATATTTACCCTTAATAATTTATATAATTACCTTAAAGTTATTATAAAAGTAATTTACTTTATATTTAATACTATAAAAATAGCCTTTAGATTTAGGTATAAATAACCCTCTCTTTTTTTATATTTTTCTTTTTCTTTTTTTTCTTTTTTTAATATTATAATATATTCTATTACTATATCTACCTTAACTTTTACTTTAATTCTTTATATTTTATATTATTTATTTATATTAATTTATATTAAATTTTTTTTTCTTTTATAGCCTTATTAGTATTATTTAATATACCTTAATTTCTTTTTTTTTACTTTAACCTTTACCTTTATTAAGCCTAGGCTTTCTAAATGTCTTAATAATATTAATAATAAAAATAACCTCTTCTAAGGTTAAAAACTCAATATAATCAGGACAATAGATATCGCATACAGTAACTAAACTCTAATCAAATAAACACATGTAACAGCCATACGCATAAAAGCTAGCCTCCCCCCCCCCCCACACACACACCCTGAACCTAATCCACACCACAAGCTAGTCAATCGACCCTTACAGCTGCAGCCAGTCAATCAAACCCTAGTCCCCCTTCGGTCCACATCGCTAACCTCTTTCGCAGCTACCACGATAAGTGCTACTATTACTCCAAATATCAAGTATCTGCCGTAACGTAAGCCTCGGCCTGACCTATGATAACATCAAAACAGCTATTAATAGCTATCATGACAGGCAGAAGCTTGACCCGCTCAAGAACGAGGCTAGAGATCTTCTCAATGGCCGCCTTAGGCCACCTTCCTACACCGAACGGGATAACCGCAGCTTGGTCAATTAATATACCTTATATTTCTTGGATCTTTATATATTTAAAACCTTATTAGCCTAATAATAAGTCCTTTAATAAAAAGCCTTTTATTCCTATTAGGATTTTAAAGTAAATTTCTATTTAATTTAATATAAATATCTATATAATCTATATATATCTAGTAAACTTACCTTAGTTTTTTACTTACCTTTTTTCCTAAGAATAGTATTATAGTTAACTCCCTTAGCTATATAATTAAGAACTTTAATAATTCTTAGTATATTACTTATTCTGGCTATAAGTATTCTTAATATAGGTAAGTCTTCTTTAAAACTATTCTAACTTTTCTTATTATTCAGGGTTACTAATTAGTCAGACTAGTGACTAGTTAGTCATGACTAGTCTAGTCACTTGACTAATTAGTCACTGACTAATTAGTCAAAAGACTAGCTAGTCACTAGTCTGACTAGTTAGTCAGTGACTAATCTAGTAACTATATAGTTACTAATTAGTCTGACTAGTGACTAGTTAGTCATGACTAGTCTAGTCAATTGACTAACTAGTCACTGACTAATTAGTCAAAAGACTAACTAGTCACTAGTCAGACTAATTAGTCAGTGACTAATCTAGTAACCCTGTTATTATTAACTTTTATTTCTATAATATATTTACCTTATTAAAAGGGGATTTTTAGAATATTATTTAGGTAATTTATATTTTAGTTTTTTTCCTAATTATAACTAGAAATAAGAAAAATAACTTTTTTTATTAATTTTTAAAGTTAGTTTATTTTAATATTATTATTACTATATACTACCTTATTAACTTTTTCCTTTTTTTCAAGTAAATATATTATTATTTCTTTAGCCTTAATAATAAAAAGAATATCTTAATTATAAATCTTAATATAATCTAATTATTTATTTTTCTTTAATTCTTTTTATAAAAGAATTATTATATTTATAATATTTTAATTACCTAGTAATATACTATTCTAGCTTAATAATTTCTTTTTTTTACTTTTAGCTTAATATATTATTCTATTTTATAAGGCTTTAATTCTATTTTAATTTCTTTATTATAAATAACTTTCTTTTAAACCTTATAGAATAATACTTAATAACTTTTTATTTATAATAATAATACTAATAGTATTATTTAAATTACTATAAAGAAGGCTTTTTAAGTTAATTTTTATAACCTTTTAAACCTAATTAATATAACTACCTTAATTAGTTTTATAAAGGAATTCTTTAGTTTTAAATTAGCCTTAAATCCTTATTATATTTATATTTAGGCTTTAAATAAATATATTTATATTAATATAGATAATAAGTAATTTAAGATATTTTAGGTTTTATTATTTTTAAAAAAGATTTAGCTATAATATAATTATATCTTTATATTTTTAATATTAAAAATATTTATTATAGTAATATATTTATAACTAGCTAGTTATTATTTTAATTAATACTTTTTAGATTTATCTTTTTTTTTTATATTTTTATATAATTATATATTTAGTTTTTTATTTTACTTTTTCTTTTAATTTTATATTAATTTACTATAATTTAGGGTATATTTCTTATATCTTTAGTTATAATCTATTAATTATATTTAGGTAGCTAACCTTATTATTTTACTAAATAGTATATTTCTTTTTTAAAGATTCTTTTTACTTTAATTTATTCAATCTTTTAGTTTTTTTATTATTCTTTAAGTTTAGGTATTAATAGGGAATTTTAGCCTTTTTTATTATATTTTTTATATAGCTTTAAGGGGTTAATATAGAATATATTATAAATCCTTAAATATTAATTTAAAAGGATAATTTTATAGACTTATAAGTTAATTTTCTTAAAGACTTAAAATAGTTTAATAAACCTTAATATAAGCTTTTTCTTTTTATCTTTAAGTTTAAGGTTCTTTATTAATAATATTATTAATTATTTTATATAAAATATAAGGGGTTTATAGTAAAGGTTATAGTATTTTATTTATATTTTTATAATAGCCTTTTAATAGTTTTATAAACTATTTTTAAGTTTTTATACATATTAAATTTAAAGTTATATTTCTAGAATCCTTCTCTAAGTAATTATATTCTTACTAAATATATAAAAATTAGATATATATCTTATAAATATCTTATTAGGTAATACTTTAGTAATTATACTTTATATAGAGTTATAAATATATTATACTATTTATAATAATTTTAATTATATATTTTAATTATTTATAATAAAATATCTTAAATAATAGCCTAATATTTAATTTATTTACTTAGTTTATTTATCTATTTATAGGTAAAAGGCTATTAATAGTCTTTATTTTATATATAAAATATAATAAAGTTTTAATTAGAAGTTATTTATAAAGATTAATTCTCTATTAAAGATAATACCTATAAATACTTTATAAAATAACTTTTATTTATTATAAAAAAGTTTAATTAGATTTAATTTTATTATTATAGTTATTATAGGGTAGAATTAGTAATATTTTATTAGTCTATTTATTACTATAAGGATTATATAAACCTTTTTATTATAAAAGATTATTAATAATAGCCCTATAATAAAATCTATTAATAGTCTTTTTATTAGGCCTTTTAGCTATAATAGGTTTTTAATCTTACTATATAGTTTATATTTTTTTAATATAGCTTTTTAATAAATATTATAAATCTAAATATATTTATTAATATTTTATTATAAACCCTTTTAATAAAATTTCCTTTATAATAGTTTTTTTATTTATATTATTTTAAAATAGCTAGCTAGGTTATTATTATAATAAAGTTATAGAATTTCTCTTTAAAGACTATAATTCTTTAGTATATAAACCTAGTCTTTAAAGTATAGAAGTTTATTTTATATAGACTAAATATTAAAGTAATATCTTACATTTATACTTAATATATAGCCCTATTTAGTAGTTATTATAGGATTATTTTTCTAAATAAGTTTAATTATTTCTAGAAATAGCTTAAGTATTTAATCTAGTAATAGGTTTTCTTACTATAAGGACCCTTTTATATTCTTCTTTAGGATTTCTTATAGTAATATTAACTTATTTTTTAATTAAATATTAAACTTAAAAACCCTTTTTTTAAATATAATATTATTTCTAGGTAAAAAAGTAAGATTTTTTATAATCCTTAAAGATATTTTATTAAACTTTTAATTATTAAAGGTTTTAATTATATATAAATTATTTAAAGATATTTTACTTAATTTCTTTTTTTTTAAGGTTTAGATTATATTTAAATTATCTTTAAGCCTTTTTATTATAGAAATAATAGTTAGTTAACAGCTAGGTAGGTATAATAATTATATTATATTAAAGCTTAAAGAAAGGAAGTTCTATCTATATAAGAGGTTTATATAGGATTTAGTTAGGTCTTGGCTAAAGGCTAAGGTTTTACCAATAATTAATTAGTAAACTAATTAGATATTATAATTATCCCCCTACTAATTAAAGCTATTTTTAGTAAACTTATAGAAATAGTAATATTATCTTACTAGTATTAATTACCATTAGATAGTTAGTGTATTTACCCTTAGTAATCTATATAATTACCCTAAAGTTATTATAAAAGTAACTTACTCTATATTTAATATTATAGAGGTAGCCCTTAGATTTAGGTATAAATAACCCTCTTTTTTCTTATTTCTCTCTTTCTTTTTTTCTTCTTTCTTTAATATTATAATATATCCTATTACTATATCTACCCTAACCTTTACTTTAATCCTTTATACCTTATATTATCTATTTATATTAATTTATATTATTTTCTTTCTTTTTTTATAGCCTTATTATTATTATTTAATATATTTTATATTCCTTAGACCTCTTTATATTTAAAACCTTATTAATTTAATAATAAGTCCTTTAATAAAGAGCCCCCTATTCCTATTAAGATTTTAAAATAGATTTCTATTTAATTTAATAAAAATCCCTATATAATCTATATATATACCTAGTAAACTTATTTTAATCTTTTATTTATCTTTTTTCCTAAGGACAGTATTATAATTAACTCTCTTAGCTATATAATTAAGAACTTTAATAGTTTTTATTATCTTACTTATTCTAGCTATAAGTATTCTTATTATAGGTAAGTCTTCTTTAAAACTATTCTAACTTTTCTTATTATTAACTTTTATCTCTATAATACATTTACCTTACTAAAAGGGGATTTTTAGGATATTATTTAGGTAATCTATATTTTAATTTCTTTCCTAATTACAGCTAGAAATAAGGGAAATAACTCTCTTTATTAGTTTTTAAAGCTAGTTTATTTTAATATTACTATTACTATATATTACCTTATTAACTCTTTTCTCTTTCTTAAGTAAGTATATTACTATTTCTTTAGTCTTAGTAATAAAAAAAATACCCTAATTATAAGTCTTAATATAACCTAATTATTTATTTTTCTTTAACTTTCTTTATAAGAAAATTACTATATTTATAATACTTTAATTACCTAGTAATATACTATTCTATTTTAATAATTTCCCTTTTTTACTTTTAATTTAATATATTATTCTATTTTATAAGGTTTTAATTCTATTTTAACTTCTTTATTATAAATAATTTCCTTTTAAACCTTTTAAAATAATACTTAATAACTTTTTATTTATAGTAATAATATTAATAATACTACTTAGATTACTATAAAGAAGGCTTTTTAGATTAGTCTTAATAATCTTTTAAATCTAATTAATATAACTATCTTAATTAGTTTTATAGAAAAGTTTCTTAATTTTAAGTTAGCCTTAAACCCTTATTTTTTTTATATTTAGGTTTTAAATAAATATATTTATATTAATATAGATAATAAGTAGTTTAAGCTATTTTAAGTCTTATTATTTTTAAAATAAATTTAGCTATAATATAATTATATTTTTATATTTTTAATATTAATGATATTTACTATAATAATATATTTATAACTAGTTAATTATTATCTTAATTAATACTTCTTAGGTCTATCTCTTTTCCTTATATTTTTATATACTTATATATTTAGCCTTTTATTTTATTTCTTTTCTTTAATTTTATATTAATTTACTATAATTTAAGGTATATTCTTTATATTTTTAGTTATAATTTATTAATTATACTTAGGCGGCTAACCTTATTATTTTACTAAATAATATATTTTTCCTTTAAAAATCCTTTTTACCTTAATCTATTTAACCTTTTAGTCTTTTTATTATTCTTTAAGTTTAGGTATTAATAGAAAATCTTAGCCTTCTTTATTATATTTTTAATATAACTTTAAGAAATTAATATAAAATATATTATAAATCCTTAAGTATTAATTTAAAAGGATAATCTTATAAATTTATAAGCTAATTCTTTTAAAAACTTAAAATAATTTAATAAACCTTAATATAAACTTCTTCTTTTTACCTTTAAGATTAAGATTCTTTATTAATAATATTACTAATTATTCTATATAAAATATAAAAGGTTTATAGTAAAGGTTCTAGTATTTTGCCTATCTTTTTATAATAGCCTTTTAATAGTCTTATAGACTATCTTTAAGCTTTTATAAATATTAAATCTAAAGTTATATTTCTAGGATCCTTCCTTAAGTAATTATATCCTTACTAAATATATAAAAGTTAGGTATATACCCTATAAATACCTTATTAGGTAATACTCCGGTAATTATACTTTATATAAAGTTATAGATATATTATACTATTTATAATAGTTTTAGCTATATATTTTAATTATTTATAATAAAATATCTTAAATAATAGCCTAATATTTAATTTATTTACTTAATCTATCTATCTATTTATAGATAAAAGGCTGTTAATAGTCTTTATTTTATATATAAAATATAATAAAATTCTAATTAGAAGTTACTTATAAAGACTAATCTTCTATTAAAGATAATACCTATAGATACTTTATAAAATAACTTCTATTTATTATAAAAGAGTTTAATTAAATTTAATATTATTATTATAATTATTATAAGGTAAAATTAATAGTATTTTATTAACCTATTTATTACTATAAGGATTATATTAACCTCTTTATTATAGAAGATTACTAGCGATAGCCCTATAATAAAATCTATTAATAGTTCTTTTATTAGGCCCTTTAATTATAGTAGGTTCTTAATCTTACTATATAGTTTATATCTCTTTAATATAGCTTTTTAGTAAATACTATAGATCTAGATATATTTATTAATATCTTACTATAAACCCTTTTAATAGAATTTCCTTTATAATAGCTTTTTTATTTATACTATTTTAAAATAGCTAGCTAGCTTATTATTATAATAAAACTATAGGATTTTTCTTTAAAGACTATAATCTTTTAATATATAAATCTAATCTTTAAAGTATAGAAATTTATTTTATATAGACTAAATATTAAAGTAATATTTTATATTTACGCCTAATATATAGCCCTTTCTGGCAATTACTATAAGGTTATTTTTCTAAGTAAATCTAATTACTTCTAAAAATAGCTTAAATATTTAATCTAGTAATAGGTTTTCTTAATATAGAGATCCTTTTATAGTCTTCTTTAGGATTTCTTATAGTAATATTAATTTATCCCTTAATTAGGCTTTAAACTTAGGAAACCTCTCTTTAAATATAATATTATTTCTAGGCAAGAAAGTAAGATTTCCTATAACCCCTAAAGATATCTTATTAAACTTTTAATTACTAGAGGTTTTAATTATATATAAACTATTTAAAGATATCTTACTTAACCTTTTTTCTCTTAAGGTTTAGGTTATATTTAGACTGTCTTTAAGCCTTTTACTTAACCTTATCTTATTTAAGGTTTAGATTATATTTAGACTGTCTTTAAGCCTTTTACTTAACCTTTTCTTATTTCTTAGGTATTCTCTTATTATTACCTATACTTTAACTATCTTACTTTTAAGTAAATTTAATAGATCTAAATCTTAATATATTTTATTATAAATTTTTATAGATTTTAATAGTATATTTATTAGGTTAATTTTACCCTTTTAATACTTAATTATAAAGTTATATAATATAAGGTATAAATATTACCTAGCCTACCTACCATTTAACTTAATATTCTTTATAAATAACTATAAGTTTTAGTAATTACTAAGGACTTCTATCTTTATTATAATACCTTCTAGATAGTATTATTAATACTTAAATAATTCTATAATTACTATTAATTCTTAGTCTAGAGTATTATAGTTTAACTTTAAACTATTAAACTTCTAAGATTAAAATATAATAAAGTAAAAAGACCCCTAATTATTAGGTTAAGAAAGAATTCCTATTATTATAGCATTTAAAGTATTTATCTTAACTTAAATAGGTTTCTCTAGTTTAAAATAATATAATATAGGGGCTTTACTAAACTTTATTATAAATATTTAAAATACCTCCCTTTCTTAGGGGTTTAATATAACTATCCTAGGCTTCTTACTATTTTAATTTCCTTTTAAAAATATAATTAAGAAAGTAATTACTTAGAAGTAGTTATATATAAATTATCTATAGAAATTATAAAACCTAAGAAAGACCTATATCTTTTTATAAATAGTTAGCTTTTTTTATTCTTAAATAACTTTAATCTAATTTAGGTTTATTTTAACTTTATTACCTAAAATAATAAACCCTAGAAACTTTACCTTATTTTAATAAAATAGGCACTTTAATAGCTTAATATAAAACTTTATCTTTCTTATTCTTTTTAAGATTAACTTTAAGTATTTTATATAAAATTTTCTTATCTTTAAGAAAACTAAAATATTATCTAAATATATTATATAGATTATATTTACTAGGCCTTATAAAGCCTAATTAATATAATATTAAAAGGTTATTAAAGTATTAATTAGTCTAAATAGTATAATAAAATACTTAAAGTAACTATATTAAATATAAAATACTATTTTTTACTTATTACTTTCCTTAATATAGATTTAATAGTATATATTCTTTATATTAATCTTTAAAAAGTATTTAGCTTTCTATACTTTATTAATAATCTTTAAAATTAGAAATAATAGGTATTAATTCTTAATAATAACTTTATTAAGACCTCTAAAGTTAATATAAAGCCTAAAGGTTTTATTTTTCTTAAAAATAAAAAGAATTCATATTTCTACTAGGCTTTTTAATAAATAGATTTATTCCTTTTTTAGGTTATCTTTAATATATTCTTAAAGCTTTTTAAGCTTAGCTTAGAATAATAGGTAGATTAGCCTATATAGTAATTCTTTTCTATTTATTAAATTAATTATATAATTTATATTTTTATACCTTAGTAATTCTTTTGCTTTATTAAAGCAAAAAATCTTAATATAGTATTACAGTTCTTAAGGGATAGACTTATTTTTATTAGATTTTATAGACTTTTTACTAAATAGTAAATATAGCTCTTTATATAAGGTAATAGTATAGATTTTTACCTTTCTTTTATAGTATTAGGTAAATATCTATAATAGTAAGAACTTATAGTCAGGGTTACTAATTAGTCAGACTAGTGACTAGTTAGTCATGACTAGTCTAGTCACTTGACTAATTAGTCACTGACTAATTAGTCAAAAGACTAGCTAGTCACTAGTCTGACTAGTTAGTCAGTGACTAATCTAGTAACTATATAGTTACTAATTAGTCTGACTAGTGACTAGTTAGTCATGACTAGTCTAGTCAATTGACTAACTAGTCACTGACTAATTAGTCAAAAGACTAACTAGTCACTAGTCAGACTAATTAGTCAGTGACTAATCTAGTAACCCTGCTTATAGTTAGTCTATTACTATTAAAACTATTACTATTTTAATTAGTAATTAATTTAAATTCTTAGGTTAATTAGTAAGGTAATTAATAAGATAATTAGGTTTTTTATAGAATTAGAATTCTAATTAATATTAATAAAGACTTTTATAATATAATAAAGGCATTTTTTATAGTTAATTATAAAAAATAAGACCTTTTATTTATTATAGGCTTTTTTAGGTTTATTATTAAATCTATTTAATTAGATATTAATATTATTAAGTCTTTAGAGGCCTTAAAAGTAGATAAACTACTTATTAATAATATTAATTTTAGCTTTATTATTAAGATAAGTATTAATTATATAGATAGTTTATCTATAAATTATAATAAATATAACTAAATAACTTACTATTTTAATTTACTAGTAATCCTATTAGGTTTTAGCTAGGGCTTAAACCTAATACTTAGCTAAGTTTAGTTTTTTAATATATAATTTACTTAGGCTTTATTTTTAATATAATAATTTCTAGTAAGGTATTTTTCTTTTTAATATTTATAATAGATTAATTTCCCTAGGTTTTTTCTTTAATTACTAAATATATTATAATCTAAATTAAAGTCTTAATAATTTTTAAAATAACTTAAATAAAAAGGTTAGAAGCTTAACCAGGGTTAAAAGTATATTCTTTTTTAAAATAAGGGTTTACTTAAGGTTACTAGATACCTTTTACTATATTATTAGCTATTCTAAATATAAATTATTAAGGTTACTATACCTTTTTAAGTCTTTAATAAAATAATTTTATTTAATATAATTATTAACTTAATATTAAATAAAAGCTTAATATAAAAGTAAAAAGCCTAGGTCTTAGGGTTTTCTTTAAGGAAATATCTTTTAATTAAAGTAAGATAGTTATAAAAGTCTTATAGAGATTAATTAATTTATTATTAAGTCTTTTTAAATTATTTTATTATTTAGATTTCTTAATTTCTAAAATCCTTAATAAAGATAAGGAATTATTCTATAAATACTTTCTAATTATTTTTAAATTCTTTTTTATAACTTAGAGATTATTTATTAAGGTATTATTTTTAATCTATATAGCCTTTAAGGTCTATATTATTTATTATAAAGATAATCTTCTTATAGTCCTTTTAGAATTTCCTCTATATTCCTTAAAAGATATATTTAAAATTATAAAGCTACTTATTATATTTATATATATTTTCTAATAATAATAGTTTAATAATATTAATAACTTTAATATTTCCCTTATTACTCAAGGTAAATTTATAAGATTCTTAATAAAGTCTTTCTTAATAATAAGGTAGTCTTTTATTAAGGTTATTATATAGTTCTACTTTAAGCTTAATAATTCTTTATTAAATCTTATATTTATATTTAAGTATTATAAGGGTTATTTCTATTTTAATTAAGATAGATTTAGTATTTTCTAGGGTTAGATTTAATATTATATCTATAGATATTATAGATTTTATAAAAGTTTAGGCTATTAATATAGTAATCTATTAAATTTAAACCCTACCTTAATTAGTAATAATTATAATATATAAGGGGTTTTATATTTTAACTATAAGATTATCTATAATAAGCTTATTAATAATATTAAGGGTATTTTAGGTAAAAATTATTATTCTAGGTAGCTTAGATTAAAGCTTTAGAATTATTATAGAAATAATAGTTAGTTAAAAGCTAGATAAATATAATAATTATATTATATTAAAGCTTAAAGAAGGGAAGTTCTATCTATATAAGAGGTTTATATAGGATTTAATTAGGTCTTGGCCAGAGGCTAAGGTTTTATTAATAATTAGTTAGTAGACTAATTAGATATTATACTTTTACTTAATTTTATTTTATTTAAGGTTTAGGTTATATTTAGATTATCTTTAAGTTTCTTATTTAATTTTATTTTATTTAAGATTTAGGTTATATTTAGACTGTCTTTAAGCCTTTTACTTAATCTCTTTTTATTTTTTAGGTATTTCTTTATTATTATTTATATTTTAGCTATTTTACTTTTAAATAAACTTAATAAATCTAGATTTTAATATATTTTACTATAGATTTCTATAGTTCTTAATGATATATTTATTAGCTTAATTTTACCTTTTTAATATTTAATTATAAAGTTATATAATATAAAATATAAATATTACCTAGCCTATTTATTTTTTAACTTAATATTCTTAATAAATAATTATAAATTCTAGTAAATACTAAGGATTTTTATTTTTATTATACTACCTTTTAAATAATATTATTAATATTTAAATAATTCTATAATTACTATTAATTTTTAATTTAAAGTATTATAATTAAATTCTAAACCATTAAACTTTTAAAATTAGAATATAATAAGGTAAAAATAGCCTTAATTATTAGGTTAGAAAAGAATCTTTATTATTATAGTATTTAATATATTTATTTTAACTTAAATAGATTTCCCTAATTTAAAGTAATATAATATAAAGGCTTTATTAAACTTTATTATAAATATTTAAAATATCTCCCTTTTTTAAAGGTTTAATATAATTATTTTAAATTTCTTATTATTTTAATTTTCTTTTAAGAATATAATTAAGAAAGTAATTATTTAGAAATAGCTATATATAAATTATCTATAGAAATTATAAAACCTAAAGAAAATCTATATCTCTTTATAGATAGTTATCTTTTTCTATTTTTAAATAACTTTAATTTAATTTAGGTTTATTTTAACTTTATTACCTAAGATAATAAATCCTAAAGACTTTACCTTATTTTAATAAAATAGATATTTTAATAGTTTAATATAAAGCTTTACCTTTTTTATTCTTTTTAGGATTAACTTTAAGTATTTTATATAAAATTCTTTTATTTTAAAAAAAACTAAAATATTATCTAAATATATTATATTTATTATATTTATTAGGCCTTATAAAGCCTAATTAATATAATATTAATAGGTTATTAAAGTATTAATTAGTCTAAATAGTATAATAAGGTATAAAAAGTAATTATATTAAATATAAAATATTATTCTTTATTTATTACCTTTCTTAATATAGATTTAGTAATATATATTTTTTATATTAATTTTTAAAAAGTATTTAGCTTTTTATAGTTTATTAATAATCTTTAAAATTAAAAATAATAAATATTAATTCTTAATAGGAACTTTATTAAAATCTTTATAATTAATATAAAGCTTAAAGGTTTTATCTTTTGTAAGAATAAAAAGGATTAATATTTCTATTAGGCTTTTTAATAGATAGATTTATTTCTTTTTTAGATTATTTTTAATATATTCTTAAAGCTTTTTAAGTTTAACTTAAAATAATAAATAAATTAGCCTATATAGTACTTTCTTTCTATTTATTAAAATAATTATATAATTTATATCTTTTTACCTTAATAATTCTTTAGTTTTATTAAAGCTAAAAACCTTAATATAGTCTTATAGTTTTTAAGAAATAGATTTATTTTTATGAGGTTTTATAGAATTTTTATTAAGTAATAGATATAGCCTTTTATATAAGGTAATAATATAAATCTTTATTTTCTTTTTATAGTATTAAGTAAATATTTATAATAATTAGAATTTATAATTAGTTTATTACTATTAAAATTATTATTATTTTAATTAGTAATTAGTTTAGATTTTTAAATTAATTAGTAAGGTAATTAATAAAATAATTAGGTCTTTTATAGAATTAGAATCCTAATTAATATTAATAAAAACTTTTATAATATATTAAAGGTATTCTTTATAGTTAATTATAAAGAATAAGACTTTCTATTTACTATAGGCTTTCATAGGTTTATTATTAAATTTATTTAGTTAAATATTAATATTATTAAATCTTTAGAGGCCTTAAGAGTAGATAAATTACTTATTAATAATATTAATTTTAACTCTACTATTAAGGTAAGTATTAATTTTATAGATAATTTATCTATAAATTATAATAAATATATTTAAATAACTTATTATTTTAATTTATTAATAGTTTTATTAGGTTTTAGCTAGGGTTTAGACTTAATATATAATTAAGTCTAGTTTTTTAATATATAATTTACTTAGGCTTTATCCTTAGTATAATAATTTTTAAAAAGATATTTTTCTTTTTAATATTTATAATAAATTAGTGTTCTTAGGTATTTTTTTTAATTACTAAATATATTATAATTTAAATTAAAATCTTATGAATTTTTAAAATAACTTTAATAAAAGGGTTAAAAGTTTAATTAAAATTAAAAGTATATTCTTTTTTAAAATAGGGATTTACTTAAAGCTATTAAATACCTCTTACTATATTATTAGCTATCCTAAATATAAATTACTAAGGTTATTTTATCGTTTTAAGTTTTTAATAAGGTAATTCTATTTAATATAATAATTAACTTAATATTAAGTAAAAGCTTAATATAAAAATAAAAAGCCTAGGTTTTAAGATTTTCTTTAAAGAGATATCTTTTAATTAAAATAAAATAATTATAAAAGTCTTATAGAGATTAATTAATTTATTATTAAGTCTTTTTAAACTATTTTATTATTTAGATCTTTTAATTTTTAAAATCCTTAATAAAAGTAAAAAATTATTTTATAACTACTTTTTAATTATTTTTAAGTTCTTTTTTATAATTTAAAGGTTATTTATTAAGATATTATTTTTAATTTATATAGCCTTTAAGATTTATATTATTTATTATAAAAATAATCTATTTATAGTCCTTTTAGAATTTCCTTTATACTTTTTAAAAGGTATATTTAAAATTATAAAGCTATTTATTATATTTATATATATTTATTAATAATAATAGTTTAATAATATTAATAACTTTAATATCTTTATTATTACTTAAGGTAGATTTATAGGATCTTTAATAAGATCTTTTTTAATAATAAGGTAGTTTTTTATTAAGGTTATTATATAGTTCCATTTTAAGCTTAATAATTCTTTATTAGATCTTATATTTATATTTAAATATTATAAGGATTACTTTTATTTTAATGAAGGTAGATTTAATATTTTCTAGGGTTAGATTTAATATTATATTTATAGATATTATAGATTCTATAGGGATTTAGGCTATTAATATAATAATCTATTAAATTTAGACCTTATCTTAATTAATAGTAATTATAATATATAAAGGGTTTTATATTTTAATTATAGAATTATTTATAGTAAGCTTATTAATAATATTAGGGGTATTTTAAATAGAAATTATTATTCTAAAAAGCTTAAATTAAAGCTTTAGAATTATTATAAAAGTAATAGTTAATTAAAAGCTAGGTAAATATAATAATTATATTATATTAAAGCTTAAAGAAGGGAAGTTCTATCTATATAAAAGGTTTATATAGAATTTAGTTAGATCTTAGTTTATATTTTAGTCTTTTTAAAAAAGAAATTCTTTTATAGAGAATATTTAAAGTTAATCTTAAAAAGAATAAAAAAGGTAAAGCTTTATACTAAGCTATTAAAATAGCTATTTTATTAAAATAAGGTAATATTTTTAAGGTTTATTATCTTAGATAATAGATTTAAGATAAATATAAACCGGAATAAAGTTATTTAAGAATAAAAAGAGCTAACTATTTATAGAGAGATATAAACCTTTCTTAGGTTTTATAATTTCTAAAGATAATTTATATATAATTACTTTTAATTAATTATTTTCTTAATTATATTCCTTAAAGGAAATTAAAATAATAAAAAGCCTAAAATAATCATATTAAACCTCTAAAAAAGAAAGATATTTTAAATATTTATAATAAAGTTTAATAAAGCCTTTATATTATATTATTTTAAATTAAAAAAACCTATTTAAATACTTTAAATAGTTTAATACTATAATAATAAAAAACTTTTCTTAACTTAATAATTAAGGCTATTTTTACCTTATTATATTCTAGCCTTAAAAACTTAATAGTTATTTATAAAGAAAAGTAAATTAAATAGTAAATAAGCTGGGTAATATTTATACTTTTTATTATATAACTTTATAATTAAGTATTAAAAGGGTAAAACTAACCTAATAAATATATTAATAAGATTTATAAAAATCTATAGTAAAGTATTTTAAAATCTAGGTCTATTAAATTTATTCAAAAGTAAAATAGCTAGAGTATAAATAATAATAAGAAAATACTTAAAAAATAAAAGAAAATTAAATAAAAGGCTTAAAGACCATCTAAATATAATCTAAACCTTAAATAAAATTAAATTAAATAAAAAGCTTAAAGATAGTCTAAATATAACCTAAACCTTAAGAGAAAAGAAATTAAATAAAATACCTTTAAATATTTTATATATAATCAAAACCATTAATAATTAAAAGTCTATTAAAATATCTTTAGAAGTTATAAAAAAACTTACTTTTTTATCTATAAATAATATTATATTTAAAGAAAGGCTTTTTAAGCTTAAAGCCTAGTTAAGAAATAAATTAATATTACTATAAGAAATCCTAAAAAAACTATAAAAAGGTCTCTATATTAAAAAAGACCTATTATTAAATTAAATATTTAAGTTATTTTTAAAAATAATTAGACTTACTTAGAAGAATTACCTTATAGTAATTACCTAAAAGAGCTATATATTAAGTATAAATATAAAGTATTATTTTAATATTTAGTTTACATAAAATTATTAAGTTTTTACTTTAGATTTAATTATAATTTATATTAATATTAATATATTATACTCTTATTTATTTTAAAGTTTAAAGTATTAAGAGATTTATATAATATATTTTATTTAATAAAATATTATATTAATAATTCTTTATAAGTTATTAAAATTTTATAAATTAATTTCTTATTATTTATTTTTATAAGATTAAGTCTATATATTTTCTTTTTATAAAAATAAGAAATTATTATTATTTAAAATAGTTACTATTTCTATTTATATTAAAAGATTATTACTTTATTTATAACTTTATAGATATTTTTAATATTATTTATTTAACCTATTAATTAAAAATAAAATTATACCTAAGGTTATTTCTTACTTTAATAACCTTTATTTAGTTATTAATCTCTATAACGATTATATTCTTCTTAGTATTCTATACTTATATAATAAAGAATATTTTTATTCTTTTTAATATTAAATTACTAATTATATAATAAATTATTAAACAATAATTTAATTTAATTTTACTTATTATTATTACTATTTTATCATAGCTTTTATTATTATAATAATTATATTCTTTATACAATTTAGTCTTCTTATTAATAATAATCTTATTTAGTATTCTTATTATAGAGAGTAGCTTTAGAAAGATTATAATTAAAATAAAGTATTTTAAAGTAAATAATAGATTTATCTTTAGGGTTTCTTTTTATATAATATTATACCTTTTTTAGGATTATAATAATAATCTATTATATAAAGGGAAATATTTATAAATCCTTTATTTATATTTTAAAGTTTATTATTATATAAAAAATAATAAAATTTTTATTAGTTTCTTTAATTAAGAAAATATTATATATTTTTAAATTAATAATAATTCTATAAATATATATTAAATATAAATTTAATATATATAAAGAAATAGTTAATAATAAAAATAAATTAACTATAAATTAAAATTAAAAAAACTTAAAAAAAAAAGAAAGACTTATTATAAAATATTTATTACTTATTATCTATAAATTAATAACAAAATAAAATAGATATATTAAACCCTTAAGAAATATCTCTAAGCCTACTTTAAAAGTTTATTAAAAAGATTATTAGTATAATTAATAGAAATAATTTTTATTTATAATAATAATAAGTATTAAAAATTTGAAATATTTTTAATAAAAGTCTTATATAGTTATTACCTAAAATATTAAAAATATATACTATTAAAAATAGAAATATATATTTAGGAAATATAAAAATATATAAAAACCCTTTATTATATATAAAATATTATAAAAAAGTATTAATAAAAGGTAATTAAGGCTTAAGTAAAAAACTATAATATATAATATATATTAGAAAAGTATAAAGTAAAATAATAAGTTAATATAATAATATAAAACTAGTAATTTAAAAGTTAATAATTAATATTAAGACTTATTAAAGTTAAAATCCTTTAAACGATTAATAAATAAATATATTAAATATAGATTCTAAAATAATATAAAAAGATTTATAATATATTTTATATATTATTATTAAAATCCTAAAAGAAAAGGAATAGGAATAATAAGAAAATAATATTTATAAAACTTAAAATTAAACTTAAAAAGGTAAAAATAAAAAAGAAATATTATATAAAAAAACAAAAAGAAATAATTCTATTTAATTAAATAGACTAGGTAGTTAATAGAGTATAATACTTAGGAATTTAAAAGTTACTTAATAAATATATAAAAGTATTTTAAAAGTATTTTAAGATTATTAAAAAGTAATATAATTAAAATAATAATTAAAATAAAAGGTTATAAAAAAACTACTAATTAAATAAAAAAGTATTATTATTATAAAAATAAATTTAAAATATTATAATTTAAGAATAATTAATAGTAATTATATATTAAATATTAATTACCTTAGTTAATAATATTATTAATAACATTATATATTATATTATAAAGGGATAATAGGATTTTAATAATTATTATATAATCTAATTTAATTCCTTAGCCTAAAGTTACCTTTAACTTTAAGACTACCTTAACTTTAACTTTAACTTTAATTAATAGAATATATATTCCTTTTAGTAATTAATTTTAACCCTTTATATTTCTATCTATCCTAGCCTCTTAATGCCTTATATATAACTTCTCTTTATAAATTATTCTTAAAGACCTTAACTACCTAATTAACCTACTTTTTTAAGCTATTATATTAAGCCTTATAGTAAGGCTTTAACTTTAATACCTTAATAAAGGAGGTTTTAATCTTAGGGATTAGCCTTTCTATAAGCCTATTTTTTAGGCTTTTTAGAGGCTTAAGCTATTTCTTTACCTCCTAACTCCTATTTAATATATACTTCTAATTACTATTTTCAGTATTAAGCCTTAGACTATAAAGTATTAAAAGCTTATAGCTAAATATAATTAACTTAATTAAGCTATAGTTATTTTATTTAGTATAGGGAAATAGCCTAAGGCGGCTGTTAAGAACATCTCTAGCCTTATTTTTAAATAAGTTAAGCTTCTACCTATTATAATAGCTATTAATAGCTATTTTAATATTATTATAGGTTAGGCTAAGGCTTATATTACGGTAGATACTTAATACTTAGATACTTATTATGGTAGCTATAAAAGAGATTAGTAATATAGACTGAATAGGGACTAGGGTTTAATTAACTGACTATATATAGTGTGGCCTATACTTTGCTTCTTAAGTCTAACCTCTATTAGGCAGCTATAAGGGTTAATTGACTAGCTTGTAATATAGATCAGGTTAAGGGTGTATGTGGGGGGTGGGGGGGGGGGAGGCCAGCTTTTATATATATGGCTATGTAAGTTATAGTATATATATTTATTTAATTAGAGTTTAGTTACTGTATATGATATCTATTGTCCTGATTATATTGAGTTTTTAACCTTAGAAGAGGTTATTTTTATTATTAATATTATTAAGAGATTTAGAAAGCCTAGGCTTAATAAAGTTAAAGGTTAAAGTAAAAAAAAAAAAAAAAAGAATTATTAATTAAGTACCTTTTAAAATTAAATCTAATCTATTTTAATATAAATATATTATAAAAAAACCTATATAAATTACTATTATTATTAATAATATTACTATTAATATCTATAATATTATTATTATTTCTATTATTTTTATTATCTTTATTACTATTAAAATTAAAACTAATTATTAAAAACTTTAATATTATTTTAATAGGTTTTTTATTTTTAATATTAAACTTTATAGAAATTATGAAAATATTAAGCTTTTTAAAAGCCTTAAATTAATTAAACTTAAAAGTCTTAAAAATACTATTTATATTGATATCTATTCCTTAAAGAATTAATAGTAAATGAAAATAAATTATAAATAAAATAAAAAGTATTATAATTAAAGATATTAATAAGGTTATTTAAAAAACTATATAATAAAAATTTAATAAGCTTTTTTTCTTTTTATATTATATAGTAATATTAATATTAAAAGGATAATAAAAAGTAATATAAAAGATAATAACTTAAAACCTATTATAAATATAAATAGACTAAATAAAAGTAAAATAATAATAAAACTTATTAAAAGAAATATTAATATTAATTAAAAAAAATTAATAACTTAAAATTTAAAATTATTAAAAAGATAATAATAAAACCTGAATTTATTAATTAAAGAATATATAAACTTCTAATTTTATAAAGAAAAGCTTACTTTTAAAAAATAAAAATAATAATCTTTTTAGGTTTCTTTAATATAAAATAAATAAGGTTTTATTAAATATTTATAAATAGTATATTATATAATACTATAAATACTTAAAATAATAAATATATTTTAAACTTAATAGTATATAAGTAAATTAATAGAAATAGTATTTATAGAAATATTATAAAGGGTATAGAAAATAATATAATTTTAATAAAATTAGGTAATACTTAAAAGCTTATAGAAAATCTAAAGAAATTAAATAAAGTTATACTAAAACTTTAATAAATATATTTCTTATATTATATTTTAAATAATTATAATTATAAATTATATAAATTATAGACTTTTTATTAATAATATAAATATAAATACTATCTTAATAAACTTTAATAATATGTAAAAAATAAAAAATATCTTTATAATTAATAAGCCTAAGATCTTTATTATATATAGACTTCATAAGAAAGTTAGCTATTTTATTTAACGATATTTTAATAAAAAAACAAATTTAATAATAAAAAGACTTTATTATATAAATATATAGATATTAAAAAAAAGATTTAAAAGGAAAAAGTAAAGAATAATAATATTTAATAATAAAAATAACTATAAAAAGTAAGGCTATAATAAATAAAAACTATATATAAATTTATAAATATAATTAAATAAAGAAATTAATAGCTATTAATTATATTAATAGCTTAATATTATAAAATAATAGGAAATAGTTAATATTACTATAAAATAACTATTTAACACTATAAAAATAAAAAGGAAAGATAAATTAAAGTTTATTATAAAAATAAAACTATTATTAATTAATTTTAAAAATTAAAATTATAAAAAAGAAGACAAGTATAAGAATATTAAAAACCTATTAAGATATATACTTAATTAATAATTAAAAATAAATTAATTTACTTTAATTTACTAAAAGAGATTTTCATATATAAAGTCTTTAGATAACTTTAGAAGTTAAAGTTAATTAATATAATTAAACCTATTTATTATTTAAAGCTACCCTAACTTATTACCTTTTTATATTTCTAAATTAATATTTTATAATTTAAAAAGAATATAATAATAAATACTGTTTTTTTACTTTTTATAAACTTTTTTATAATTTATTATAAAATATATTACTTAAAAATAATAACCTAAGCTTTTATAATATCTTTATACCCTTTTTTAAAAAATAGTCTTTATATAGTATTTTATATATTTATAAATTAACTTTTTTTTATTTTTTACTTATAGATAATTACTATAGTAATATATATAATTTACATATTATTAAGGTTATTCTATAATTACTACTTAATTGAGAAAAAAGAATTTCTTAAATTAACTTTAATTATTTATATATAGACCTTTATTACCTTTAATCTTATTAATAGGTTTATAATCTTTCCCTTTAAGGTTTCTAGGAATTATATATATATTATAGATTTTTTCTTTTAAATTAAAATTATATTACCATATATTATTTTACTAACTATATAATTTAGTTTTCTTAATAGACTATTTATTAAATTCTTATCTCTAGGCCTATGTTTAATATAAAGATTAAATAATAATATTCTATAGACTTCATAGGTAAGTCTTCTCTAAAGGTTTTATATTAATACATTAATTACTCTTTTTAATATAAAGTAATTAATTAAAATTATAGATTTCTTAAATACTCCTATTAGGTAATATTCTTAATATTTTATACTTTCTATAATAATTTCTATTATTTAATATTTTACTATTACTTTATATTAATTAACTTTTATAATTTATAGGTAATAGATTATTAATTTATACTTATAAATTATATAAAAATACTTAAGATTACCTTTATTAATATATTTATTTTAATCTTTATAAATAGAAATAAATCTTAATATCAAAAAAGTATTACTAAATAAAAAATAACTTTTTATCTTTAAAATATACCTTTAGTTTTTTTTAACTATTTAAATTTAATTACTTTTTATTTATTTTAATTTCCCTTTAGTAATATTATAAAAGATTTAATAATTATTAAATACTTAATAATAAACTTTCTATAGAATTTATAAAATCTTAAAAAAAGCTAAATTTCTTTATAGTTTATTAGTAATTATTATTCTTAAATTATCTTAATTCTTAACTAGTTTATATTTTTACCTTTTAATATTATAATATAGCCTAAAAACTTAACGTTTTATTTATAAAGTTTATACTTTAAATATTTAATATATAATTATATTATATAAAGCTAATAAAAAACCTTTTTTAAGTCCTTAATACATTACTTTTTTTCTTTTTAAAAATATAAATATATTATCTCTATATATAATATAATACATATTTAATATATTAACTAAAGTATAATTAAAATATAATTAAAATACTATTAATATATAAATTAAACTAAATAGTATTATTATATACTTAAAGTAATTATATTAAATATAAAAGGCGATTTCTTATTAATTTAACTTTTTAATATTAATTCTATAATAAATATTATTAATATTAACCTTAAAAGTCTATTCTATATTAATAAGTTTAATTAATAAATTAATAATCAATAGTAATAAATATCTATTTTTAATTATAATTCTATTTAAACCTTTATAATTAATATAAATATATAGATTATAATTCTTTTTTAATATAAATGAAAAATCAATATATTTATTTTACTTCTTAAATAATAAATCTAATTATTTATTAAATACTTAATAATATATATAATAGTTAGATTTCCTAAGGGATAAACTAGTCTATACTAGGTTTATATTAATAGATACTATAGGGGGTTATACTAAGCGGTTATAAAGTATTATATCTTTTAATAGTAAATAAAGCATATTAGGTATATTTAGGTAAAGAAATTATATTAATAGCTAGTAAGTTAATATTTATAAAAGTATTAATAAATATATATATATACTTTAAGGGTTTATTAATATAGAAATACGCTTAAGAGTAAGGCTTATAATATCCTAGGTAAGCTATTAAGTAAGTCTTATATATATAACAGTAAGCTTTTAAAACGCTTACTTAAAGACCGGTAAGCTTATATATAATTAATAGAAAATATAGGGTATATATAACATAACCGCAAAGATTATAATACAATCTCTCCTCTCTATTAGGTCTTATCCTTAAGACCTATATAATCTTATTTTCTCTAATAGCCATCCCGGTAAGTTTAACTTAATTTAATAATTATTATATTAAGACACTTTACTAAATAGAAAGTAGATTCTTTTAACAATAACCCTTTTACCTCTACTGAAAAGTAATATAAAGCTACTAAAGGTATTATATAGTTTGTTTTTAAAGTTATAATATATTCTTATTATAATAAATATAAAATAGCCTATAAGATAATTACTAAGAAGAAAAAATATAGTTTATATATTTCTTTTAATTATTTTTATAATATAATCGGTATACCTTTAAATTCTTATAAGTTTTTTCTCTTATAAGCCTATCTTTATATAGTATATTAATTTATAGTGACTTAAATTATTAACGAGGTAAAGTACCTAGAAAAGCATAAGGCCGCTACTAAGAAGTTACTATGTACTTGCCGTAAGGTATTATATATTATATAATAAGAGTTAAATAAACCCTTATCTTAATTAGAATCCTATAGAAAGAGAAAGAAAGAGCTGGTTTCTTATAGTATAGAGATAGTTTATTAGGGTTTAAATTTCTTAAATAAATTAAAGGAAGCTAAGTAGATAGATCCTATTCCTTAGTAGATTGTTATAAAGAATATCTATTTATTAGTTTATTTAGATATATTAGATTTTAGTTTTCATAATTCTATTAATATTAATAGAAATCCCTTAAAAGTCTCTAGGCATTTATAAGGTATTTGAGTAATTCCTATATATTTTTATTTTCTCGGTAGTTTTTCTATTTAATTAAGTATTCTATTTTTCCATTTTATTTATATATTTTTTTAATTATTTTTACTTTATAGACCTCTAGTCTTTTAATTTTCTCTAGTTTATTACCAATTTTGACTTAAATTATATTAACTATTAATATAAGTAATAGAATATAAAAAATTAAATAAAGTCTAACTTTTAGTAATAGATATAATTTATAATTATTTTTTAAGATTTTCCATAATACCTTATAAGGTTTAATATATTTATAGTTAAGTTTTTTATTAGTTATTTAATTTTAATATATTTTATAGTAAGGTAAACTATATTTCTCTCTAAGAAGGATAGTCCCTTTATCCTTTTTAAATTATAGTAATTTTTTATTCTATTCCTAATAAACTTAAGTTCTATCTTTATTTCCTTATATAGGTTTTTAAGGTTATCACTCTTATTAATTACTACTAGGTTAATATATCTTGTCATTCTAGCGGTATAAAATATATTAAAAGTAAATCTAAAATTAGTATAAACTAGTATAAGCCTTATACTTTTATTATATATAATATGATAGGTATTATTTAAGTATTTAATTTATCTATTCTATTTTTTTATCTATTTAGGGTCCTAAAGCTATTATAAGGCGGTAATTTAATCCTAAAAGATCTATTAGTAGTTGCTAGAATTTTAATATAAAGGTTATTTCTCTATTTATAAGGATTTATAAGGGTAACTTATATATATTAATAATATTTTAGTAAAGAATATAGAAAAGTTCTTTCATATCTATAGCTTCTTTATATAGTAAATAGTAAGAACATTTTATAAGTTAGTTAATAATAACTATAATACTATTATAGTTAAGAGTTCTTTTAATAAGGGTAGTTTAGTTATAAAGTCTATTATAATTAAGTCCTAAGGTCTTTATATAACTAGTAGTATCTATAAGTTCCCGTAGGGTTTATATTATTATGATTTTATTTTCTTATATAGATTGTATTATTATATGACTTTCTCTACTGTCTTTTTAAGTCCTTCTCCTTAATAGTTTTCTTATACTTCTTTTATTGTTTTTATAATGCCTTAATGGCTATATAAGGGATATTTATAAATGTCCTATATTAGTAATTCTTAAAACTATTATAATATATATAGTACCACAATTAAGCCGTCTAGATTAAACCTTAGATTCTATATATTAAATACTAATTTATATACCTATACTTTATATTCTTTTTAAAGCTATTTATTAAATCCTGTATTAGGTTATTTATTAAATCCTATCCTAATTCTAGTAATTATTCCCTTATTATTATATTCTAGATTTTATCTATTAGATTTTATTATATTAATATTATAATCTAATCTTCAATTAATAGCATTTACTTATCTATTATTAAATCCCTTATAATATATAATTATAAAATTGAATTTATATAGATATTTAATATAATAGAGTTATTATTAATTTAGCTTTTAAGTATTAATAAAGTATAAAATATTTTAATAATTAGTATAGACTTTAACTTAATAAAGGCTTTCTATAAGGTAATATCTAAATTCCTTAAAATAGTTAATAATAACTAGGAATCTTTTATTATAAATAAGGTAGTTAAGTTCTACTTTATATAGTTTATATAAATAGAAGGCTATTAGGTAAAGCTTTTCTTATTTATTATATTAACTAATTTATCCTCTTAAAGTAAGATCTAATAAGTCTATTTTAGGTTTTATTTCCTTAGTAAAATTAAATATAATAAGTATTAATTTACTAAAGATTATATTTTTAAGTTTTATAAAAGCTTCTTTTACTTAACTTCTAAGTATAAATTTCTTATCTTTCTTAGTTAATTTAGTAAGTAGGTTTATAATTTTACTAAAGTCTTTAATAAATTATTAATAGTAATTAGCAAAACCTAAAAAGGCTTATATCTCTTTAACTATTAATAATTATATCTAATTTTATATTATTAATATTCTCTTTTAATCTATTTAGATATCTTCTGGTAAAATTATATATCCTAGGAAGTCTATTTCTTTAATATAAAAGTAATTTATCTTAGGTTTAATTAATAGGTTAATATCTTTAAATACCTTAAGTACCTTATAGATATATTCTAAATACTTTTTTTCTATATTAAAGAAAATAAAGATATTATTTAGGTAGTAAATTATAAAGATATTAAGCTATTATTATAAAATATTATTAATTATATATTAAAGTATTATTAATATATTAATAAGTTTAAAGGGTATAATTAAATATTTAAAGAATTTTAATTTAATCCTAGAGGTAGTTTTCTATTTATTACCTTCTTTAATATAGATTAGATTATAAGCTCCCTTAAGGTTAAAAGTAATAAAAATTTATTTCCTTTCTAGACAGTCCTTAAGTTCTATAATAAGTAAAAGTAAAGTTTAATTTTTAATAGTAAGTTTATTTAATCTTTAAAAGTCTATAATAAGTTATAGTAATTTATCTTTCTTAGGGATAAATATTACTAGGAATCCTATAAATAAAATAAAAATCTTAATATTTTCTTTAGCTAGCTTTATATTAAGATATTTCCTTAAGGTTTATAGTTCTTTTTAATTAAAATTATTAATCTTTTAAAGTAATAGGTTATTTAATTTAAGCTATATTTTATAATCCTAATAGCTATACTATAATACCTTAGTCTTAAGTTTTTCTTTAAATAGTTTCTTATAGATATAATACTTTAGTAATATATTTTTAAGTTTATTATCTTTTTCTTTTTATTATTAAGTTTTTATAATTTATAGTTATCTTTTTATTTTATAGTATTAATATTTAATCTTTATAATTATTTATTATATTATTTTCTTTTTATCCTTATTATATTTATATTATATTCCCTTTAGGGATAGGTAAGCTTTATTATATCTAACTCTACTATAGTTTTTAGTTAAAGTTTAAAATCTCTATTTATTATTTAAATTGCTAAGTTTATTATTAAAAGGGCTAACTTTATAATTAGCCTAGCCAGTTCTCTAATTAATTTATAGATTATAGTATTATAACTATAGCAATCCTAAGACCAGATTATATCCTAGACTTAGAAGTATATTAAAGTTAGTACCTTAATTATACCTATTAATTAATACCTTTAAGTAATTAATCTCTTTAATAACTTATCTATTATTATAACTAAAGTATTTTCTTTTTAAATTAAATATAAGGTAAAAGTATTATTTATATCTTTATAATAACTTTAACTTATAAACTATACTAAGGTTAATATAGTTATAATTAGCTTTATTATTAATAAAAGCAATTAGTTATTCTTTTTTAATTCTAACTTTTAATTCTAGGTAAGTTAGTTAACTGGTTTTAATTATTCTAAGAATATTTTTTTAAAGTTTTTATACTTTTTACTTTTTACTTATCTATAGCTTTATTATAAATAATATTAGCCTTTTTCTATAATACTTAGGTAATTTAGGCTATATTTATTATTATAGTAATTTTTCTTTTCTAGATATTTATTTTATTACTAAAGGTAATCTTAATAATTTATTACTTACTATTCTATTAATAGATCTACTTATTCCTATTATCTTAGGGTTTTAAGATTTAAAATAGCTTCTTAATTAAGGTTTCCTTTTATATTATTTCTCTACTAAGTAATAAAATACTTATTATTTAGTAATATATTACCTATAATACTTTCTTGGTTATATTACTATTAAATTACTAATGGTTGCCTTTCCTTATCTTATTATCTTATAGTAGGGAAGGTCTATTAGGTTATGTAATCTCGGTTAATTGATTACGGTAGCTTCTTCCCTAGTAACCGAAGTGACTCTATTTATCCTTTTGGGACTTTTAACCTTTGGTATAAAACTCTATCTCGTGTATATAAATTTTCCTTCTATAACTCTAACTTTAATAGTCTCTTTACAGTCTATAAGACTGGACTTTACTGGTTTTCTCAATACCCTTAGAGGTTATTATAAACTAACCTAGCCTAGTTAATTAGCTATATAATCTATATTCTATAGCTTATTTTTATGGCATTAAGAAAGTCCTTTCTTCTACCTTTAATGCCCCTATCTTTTTATAGCTCTTTAAGAAGGTATATTTCCTTATTAAGCTAGTAATACTGACTATAATAAAGGCCTAGATTCTTTAAGACCTTATAGCTAAAAATAATAAGGGCTAATAGCTTTTAGTTAGTTTTAATATCTTACTTATTTATTAATAACTTACTAGCCTCTTTTTATAGCTTCTTAATACCCTTAAAGGTAATATACTTAATTAATATATTAAGTATAGCTATATTACTAGGCTATAACTTATTATAGATATTTAGCCCTATTTATAGGCTTCGGCAGGTAGGTATATTAATTGCAATTAATATCTTAACTGTAATTAAGGTTAGCTTTATTAATCTATTTATAAAATCTAGTAGGTCTACTTCTGGCTTGGTAGGTTACTTATTATATTCTTTTTCTTATGTAGGTATGGGTTAATTAAAGTAAAGTATAGAGAGGGAAAAGTAGCCTTAGTAAGGGTTTTTATACTATTAAAAAATAGAGTTATAGCTAATATAGGAGGTAATCTTATTAAATTTAAGATATCATTACTTTTCGGTCTATATAGAGACCCCTATTGTTACTATTTCTATAGGTTTTATTAAGATAGCTAGATTTCTTTTTTAAAGGTGCTATTAGACTTAATATAAATATATAATACTTTATTATTATTATATATATTTTAGGGCTTTCTCCCTATATTCTATATATACTTAAAATTATAATACTTAGGCTTTAAGGTATTAATAATATATTTAATAACTAAATATATTAGTAATAATATAAGGCTTTTAAGTAATATATTTAAGTATTTACTTTAAAAAGTAGTTATTATTACCTTTATATTATTAATAAAATATATAATAATAGGCTATATATAAAATCTATAATAATTATTTATATAAGGGGTAACTTAAGTATTATCTTTAGTCTATAAATACTATTATTTACTAAATTAATATAATTAGATTTTATTATTCTTTATAGGTAATTACTTAGATCTAGATATTATTATTCTATATTATTTTTACTTATTCCCTTATAAGTTTAATATACTTTTCTCTCTTTCCTTCTTAATATTAATTTCTAAATTTATTATATTATAAGATATAAGGTATTTCCTATAGATTTTAGTTTTTTTACAGTAATTTTTATTCCCTTACTAGCTATCTACCTTATTAGTCTTTATATATCTATCTAGTATTAAAATAGTTAAGATCTTTATAGTATTAATTAGGTTATTTAGTAGTTTTAATAGGGATATTTACCTTTTAGTTTTATAATACTTATATTAATATTTATATAGTTCTATCTATTTATAATACCGATAATTATATAAAAGTAATATTAAATAGCCGGTTTAGTCTTTAATTAACTTCTTTAGATATAAATATTAATTCTAGGTTAAGGTTAATCTCTTTTTCCTTTTATATTATAGTAATAATTAATTCTTTAAGTTAATCCTTATTTCCTTTTAATATAGATAATAAGTTTTCTTTACTTTAAAGCTTTACTAAATACTTTTACTAATAGCCTTATTATTTAATTTATTAAATTTCCTTTTTATATTCTTTTATATCTTATTCTTATTTCTTTATTACTAATAGTATTAGACTTCCCTTTAAGAAATCCTTAATATATTAGGATTCTAATTTATTATAGCTAAAGCGATATATCCTAATTTATATAGATTTAATTACTATTTATAGTTTTAAATCTTTAGTTTATTTAGTTATATAATTATTCCTTCCTTCTAGGACTGGCTTATATTTCTAGTTAGTTTTAGTAAGGTTTTTATATTTAGTATTAAAATATCCTTTCTTTCTATAGTTTCAGTAAGTAATCTTAAACTTATTTTATTTAATTACTTTAATAACTATAGGTCTTATTTCTATTCTATAGAATATATTAGTATTTTATAGTTATTCTTAATTAATATAATTATGGTTATTACCTTATATATTTCTAAACTAGCTAGGTATATAGGTGTTTCCTTATTAGTTATTTTATTTCTCCTTTTATTATTTATACTACCTATTATTTATATCTATAATAATAGCTATAAGGTTATTAAGGTTATTAAGTTTAGGTTAGATATTAACTATAGCATTCTTAATTTTAGGCTTTAGGCCTTAATAAACCTAGGCTATATAGGCTAAGTTATTTTAGTCTAATTTAGTGGCTTAATATTAATATTCTACTAAATAGGTTACTATAAATCCCTTTTATTAAAGCTAGTATATTTTCATTTTAATTTCTTTTTATTTATTTATAATTCTAAAGGTAGTAATAAGTAAGTTCTTTCTTAAAAAATTTATATTTTTTATATATATATTTAGTATTCTCTTTTTAGATAGAATATAGGTTATTTATATAGTCCTAAATAATAGATTCTATTATATATAGTGCCTTATCCTTTAGGAATCCTATAGTATACCTTACTTAAAGTTTATTAATTAGAAACTATACTAAATAGTATATTTAGTAACTCCAAAGGCTAGTAAGAAATCCCTAAAGTTTATTTAAGTTATTATTATAGCTATTAGGCTGGTAAGATTAAAGAATTTTTCCTAAATCCTTTTCAGTAGCTATAAGGGCTGCGGTATATTTAATATATTTCTTATATAACTTCTAACTATTATTTATATCCTTACTAAGTACCTTAATAATATTAAAGACCTTATTAAACTTATCTTTTAAGTCTTTAATTCTAGTAAATAATTCCTTAGTATTATACTTAATAATATCTAGTAGGTTATTATAATTCTTTTATATCTCCTTAATAATCTTCTCAAGTTTCTTAACTTTATCTTTATAAATAGCTAGGTAAGCTAAAGTAATAATATTTTCTTTATTTTTATTAAGTTCCATTAGTATTTCTAGAAATTCCTTAATAAGGGTAATATTCTTAGCTAGGGTTACTTATTAACTTAATATAGCTATAATAGGTCAGTTAGGAATTACTAAAATTATTACATTTTATATTACTTAGAGTAATATAGTATAATATTAAATAAAAGCTATTAATATATAATAGTTAGATTTCCTAAAAAATAAATAAATCTATACTAGGTTTATATTAATAAATACTATAAAGGGTTATACTAAGTAATTATAAAGTATTATATCTCTTAATAGTAAATAAAGTAGATTAAGTATATTTAGGTAAAGAAATTATATTAATAGCTAGTAAGCTAATATCTATAAAAGTATTAATAAATATATATATATACTTTATAGGTTTATTAATATAGGAATAAGCTTAATAGTAAGGCTTATAATATCCTAAATAGGCTATAGGGTAAGGCTTATATATATAGAAGTAAGCTTTTAAAAGGCTTACTTAAGCACCGGTAAGCTTATCTATAATTAGTAGAAAATATAGGGCATATATAATATAACCGTAAAGGTTATAACAATATATTTATATAATACTTTATATTATATTTGGTTTAATAAATATAATAAATTATATAGAGATTTCTTTTTCTTTTTAAATTTAATAATATATTTTACTTTTTTAATATTAAAAAGGCCTTTATTGTCTATTTATTAAAAATACCTCTATATTTATAAAGCTTTTTTAAAAGATTTTAATTTATTTTAATAGTTAAATCTTTACTAAGAATTAGTATATTTAATTTCTTATTTATTAATATTATTATTAAATATAAAATAAATATTTTATTTCTTATTTTTAATACTATCTTTTAAAAATAACTTAAGATTTATTTTTATAATTACTTTATATAAAAAGCTATTCTTTATAGTATTAATAATAATTCCATTTAAGCCTATTAATAGTCTTAAAAGAATAAAATTAAGTCTTTTTATATATATTATTATATTAATAAATATTAATTTTAGTTTTTTTAATTAATTTTTATTATTTATAAAAAGAAATATTATTTAATAAATATTTTTAATTTATTATATTTTATTTTAAAAACCTTTTAAACTTAATATTATATGGTTTATAGCTAGCTTTAAATTAAACTTTTTAACTAGATTTATATTAATAATATTAATTTATATTTTTATATTTAAAAGTATATTAATTTCTTTTTTAATAATATCTTAAAGAATAATTACTTTTAGTATAGTATTTATATTTATCAAGATTATTTTAAAAAAATATTATTTTTATTAAGTTCTTACTTTAGGTTTAGTTATAGTTTATATTTATATTAATATATTAAGTTTTTATTTATTTTAAATGTTAAGATATTAAGAGATTTATATAATACTTTTTATTTAGTAAAGAAGTATATTAATAATTCTTTATAAAGCTATTAGAGTTTTATTAATTAATTCCTTAATATTTCTTTTTATAAAAGTATGAAATTACTTTTATTAAAAAAAGTTATTATTTATATTAATATTAAAAGATTACTATCTTATTTACAATTTTATAAAAATCTTTAATATTATTTATTTTATCTATTAATTAAAAATAAAACTAGGCTTAAGATTATTTCTTACTTTAATAGTTTTAATCTAGTTATTAATTTATATAAAGATTATTATTTTTTTTAATATTATATAATTATATAATAAAGAATATTTCTATTATTTTTAATATTAAACTACTAATTATTTAGTAAATTATTAAAAAAATAAATTAATCTATTTCTACCTCTTATTAGAACTATTTTATTATAGCTTTTATTAATATAATAATTATATTTTTTATATAATTTAGTCTTTTTATTAGTAATAATCTTAATTAGTATTTTTATTATAGGGAGTAGCCTTAAGGAGATTATAATCTTAATAAAGTATTTTAAAGTAAAAAGTAAATCCTTTCTAAGGTTTTTTCTTAATAAAATATTATAACTCTTTTAAGACAATAATTATACTTTATTATATAAAATAAAATATTTATAAATCCCTTTTTTATATTTTAAATTATTTTATTAATATTATTTCTATTTTTAAGAATTTTCTTATTATTTAGGTTTTTAATTAATACTTTAATTAGTTATTATAATAGATTTAGTATATTAATTAGTAATCTTATAGTAATTAATTATATTTTATCTATAAATTTAATAATAACAATAATTTACTATATACTTACTATTTTAAGTTATATTAATTTTCTATAAGGTAAAAATTAAAGAATTATAAAAAGGTTAATAAATTAGGGTAGCTTTAAATAGTAAATAAGTCTAATTATATTAATAAACTTTAACTTATAAAGTTCTCTTTTAACTCTATATATTAAAATCCCTTTTTATAGATTAGACTAGACTAACTAGTCTTTAGTTATTAGCCAAGCTTATACCTTAGTAGGTCTTTAATATCCTTATAATATATAAAAACTAGCTTTCCCTCTTTATACCCTTAATATAATATATACTATAAATTAATTAATTAATCCTTATAGCTATTTAATAGAGATTAGATTTAAGAAGTAAAGTACAGGCTATATTATATATAGTTAGTTAATTAAATCTTAATCCTTTACCCTTTAGTTTATATTATTAACCTTTTTTATAGTTATTATAATAAGCATTTAAATATTAAGTACTTACTATAATATAAGCCTTAGCCTAATCTATAATAATATTAAAATAGTTATTAATAGCTATAATAATAAATAGAAATTTAATCTAATTAATAATATTATTAACTGGGGTTCCTACCTAGTATATACTTCTAATTACTATTATTAATATTAAGCCCTAGACTATAAAATATTAAAAGCTTATAGTTAAAGGTAATTAACTTAACTAAACTATAGTTATTTTATTTAGTATAAAAAGATAGCCTAAGATAGCTATTAAGAAGATTTCTAATCTTATTTTTAAAAACATTACGCGTTATATCACGAAGGCATAGTAGGAATTTAATAATCGTTACGTTGTCTATTTCAATTCCTCGGCCTAAAGGGCTGCCTTAACTTTAACTTTAACTTTAACTAATAGAATATATATTCCTCCTAGTAACCAATTTTAACCTTTTATATTTCTGCCTTAGCCCCTTAGCGCCTTGTATATAACTTCTATTACTGTTCTTAATAGTTATATACTCTTGATCTCAGGCTAAGACCAGGATACTTTACTTTTTATTCCTAAAAATCATAATTATATCTTTAACCTATCTTTTTAAGCTATTACGCCAAGCTATATAGTAAGGCTTTAACTTAAATGCCTTAATAAAGAAGGTATTAATCTTTAAGACTAGCCTTTCTATAAGCCTATTTTCTAGGCTTTTTAGGCTTTTAAGTTAATTTTCTATATATTTTAAACTTAATATTTTTATTTAATAAAGAGAATTCTAACTTTACTATATATAAAGAAATATTAAAAGCTTATAGCTAAAGGCAATTAACTTAATTAAGCTATAGTTATTTTATTTACTATAAGGAAATAATAAAAGGCCTTTTAATTTCTACCCTATTTTAATCTTAAGGTCTCTAGCTATATATATAAGTTACTTACCTTTCTTCTTATTATAGTTTTTAATTACCTTATAAATCTTATTATAGATTAGGCTAAAACTTATATTACGGTAGGTATTTATTATTTAAATAAGACTTATTATATTAAGTAGGAGCTATAAAAGAGGCTAGTAATATAGACTGAAGGTTAAAGGACTAGGGGTTAATTAACTAACTATAGCTATAAGGGTTAATTAACTAGCTTATAGTATAGATTAGGTTAAGGGGTATGGAAAGAAGCTAGCTTTTATATATATAGCTATATAATAATATATATATTTATTTAATTAAAGTTTAGTTACTGAATATAATATCTATTACCCGAATTATATTAAGTTTTTAATCTTAAAAGAGGTTATTTTTATTATTAATATTATTAAGAGATTTAAAAAGCCTAGGCTTAATAAAATTAAAGGTTAAAGTAAAGAAAAAAAAAAAAAGAATACTAGGTAGGAAATAGAAAGTAAAGAAATAGCTTAAGCCTTTAAGAAGCCTAAAAAATAGGCTTATAAAAGGGCTAGTTCTTAAGACTAAGACTTTCTTTATCAAGGTATTAAAGTTAAAGTATAAGGCTTAATATAATTACCTAGAAAAATAGATTAACTAGATAATTAAGGTCTTTAAGAATAATTTATAAAGAGAAGTTATATAGAAGGCGCTAAGGGGAGGTAAAAATATAAAAGGTTAAATTTATAAAAGGAGTATATATTCTATTAATTTAAGTTAAAATTAAAGTTAAAACAGCCCTAAAGTTAAAGATAACTTTAAGCTAAGAAATTAAATTAAACTATATAATAGTTATTAGAATCTTACTATATCTTTAGAATATAATATATAATATTATTAATAATATTATTAACTAAGGAAAAAAAAGATTATAATTATAAAAATTTTATAACTTAAAGGTAAAAGTAAATAAAATAGTAAATAATAAATATATATAAGACTATTAATATTAATATTAAAAAATAAAATAATTAAAAAAAAGAAATAATAAAAAGTTAAAATAATAAAAAATTAAAATAATAAAAAAAAAAGATTTTATATTTTTTTAAAAGAAAATTATCTTTATAATACTAAATAAATATAAATTACTATAATAATACTAAAGAAATAAATTTAAAATATTTTATAATTAATATTTTAATAATAATTAAATATTATTACTATTTTAATATTATTAAAATATTAATAAACTTATTTTTATTTCTTAGTAAAGCTAAATATAATTCTTACTAAAGGGAGAATAGTTATAATACCTAATTAGCCTAAAAAGCCTAATTTAATAATATTTTAATTAAATTAAAAATTTAAATTAAAAAACCTTATAATAGTTTTTAAAATAAAATCTTTTCTTTTTAAGCCTTAATTTAATATAATTATTTAATTTATCTAGCTTTTTATTAATTATTATTATTATAATATATAATTATAATTCTTATAAAAAGAAAATTAAAAAGAATTATATATAAAATATTAAAAAATAAAAGAAATATATATTTTATTAATTAAACTTAAAATTAAAATTAAAATAGCCTTTTAAACTAAAATATTAAATTAAACTATAAAATAATTATTAAAATTTTATTATATCTTTATAATTATTAATAAATACTTTTTTAGTTTTAATAATAAAATTAAATATTATAAAGAAATTATAAACTTAAGTTTAATTTATTATAAGTAAGTAATAAGAAAGTATAATATATTAAGCCTTAATAACAAAACCTTAAAAAGGAAAAAGATAGTATTATAATTTATTAAAACGTTTAATATATAATATAATATATATTATATTTTTTAATAAATATAATATTATAATTAATATAGTTTAAGTTAAAACTTTATAATTATTATTTATTTATTATTTATTTATTTTTATTTTATAATAATCTTATTAATTTTAGTCTTTATAATTAAATATATAAAATATATATATTAATACTTTTATAAAACTTAATTTACTAATTATTAATATAATTTTTTTATTTTAATATATATATTTTATTTTATTAATTATAAAAAAACTTAATATTCTTATTATTATTTAAATTATATTTTATATTTCTATAAATATATACTTAGTATAGCTTAATATATATCTTTAAAAACCTAATTATTATATTTATTTAATATTAAAGAAAATCTAATTTATTAAGTATTTATATAATACCTTTACTTTAATAAGCCTTATTTATATTATTAACTATTAAAAGATTTAATCTTTTATAATTATTTTAATTCTTATTTTATAGCCTTATTAATAAATATTTAAACTAGTTTAGTTTATTTCTTAGGAAATTTAACTATTATAAATTAATTCTCCTGCCTAAGTGTAGTATTAAACTTAATACATATATTTCCTAATATAATATAGTATATAATAATATTATTTATTATTATTTTATTTTTTAAAGTTATAAAAAACCTTTATGAAAATTACTATTAAGACTATAATTTAATAATTTTATAACTTAATTATATAAAGTATATTCTTATTATACTAACTAGATAATTATTAACTAGTAAAATATTAGTCTATATATCTTAATCTCTAAAAGGTTATACATACCTCTATTAATCGTTCGGTTAGATCCAAGTAGTCACGGTTCACCTCCTCCATTGATCCAAAAGAGCATGATCTCCACAATCCTCCAAAGCCTAGCGAGCCAAGGACTTCACTAAGTGCAGGAATTGTGCTAGGCGCTCTTGGAAACTGCTTGTTAGAGGAGAGGCTACGCAAGAGTGTATGGGCAGCCCTCAAAGTTGCAGCGTTCTGACTATGGAGTAGGGTATCGTCCAATAGCGAACGAATGGCACCACATCTATTTTTCAAGTTAGCAACAGAAATAAGCAAGTTCACTCGATATTAACTTACAATTGACCAACCACATCAGGCCGTTGTTTCGCGAGCTCGTTAAGCCAATCGAGACTTCGGGTCTGCACAGAATCTTCCACATACTGAAAGTCAACAAGCTCAATAGCGGTTATTAATAATATTGTGTTGTCTGCCATTGTCTCATTATCTGGGATCTTCCGCATCCCATTAGTCAAACCAAAGTCATCGAGGCGGAAGCCAGCGGACCAGAGACTGTCTTTCAGCTCGTCATGCTCGACAGCGCGCGCTATCAGAAGTGATAAATATGGTGATGTCTCTGCAATATCGGAGTTCTTGCCATCTTCTGCATTAGAGGTCATGTCAAGGAATGCCGACAAAACGCGCATGGTGATCTGTCGTGTCATTGTATCGGTTAGACCTCGTGCCAGACAGGCACACACTGCGAGATGAAAAGATTCTTGGTCGAAATGAATGCCATAAATCTCTTCCAAAGGCAAAGCAGCCTCATCTAGCGGAGTTCTACCTTGCAGAAGGAGTGTTGCCATATTATCACCTCGAAACTCTTGCCCAGTACTAATGTTAGCCAACACTGCCTCAAGGAATTGGGCAGTGCAGTTGAAGAGAGTTGCAGGTACTAGCCGCACAAGAGACATGGCCAGCCAGAACAACTGTAAACCATAACGTGATGCCGATGGGAGTTTCGCCATCATCTTTGATAGCGACGTGACGATGGAAACAAGCATCTCACTGTTATGGTCCTCGCCAAACCGGTTGACGCTGTTGCGCAAAGCCACAAGCACTTGATAGAGTAAGTCGTCGTCAACTTCCTCACGAGCCAAACAGCCCATGACTGCAAACGCTCGAGGTTGAATAGCAGGGTTATTCTGGAAAGCTGTACTTGCTACAAGACTCATCCATCTTGATCGCCATGTATTAGCAAGATCGACTGTTGGCGCAGCGACGGTACAGATTTCAAAGAGAGCTGATGCAAGGTTTTCGGTAGCAGTAAGCGCGGGACCAGCGTCTTGTGAGGTTGATACTGATGCGCCATCACGCGGGAATGTCGGCGGCGTAGTAAAGATGTCACTGCGAGGGTCGCAGAGAAAATCCAGGCTTGCTCGCAGTTTGCTTGACCTAGCATCATCTAGGTTGAAAGACGTACACACAGCGTGAACTGAGTTTACAAGCAGGCGGTACACAAGTAAACGAACTTCCTGGGTACCGGTATTGGCCAACATCGTCACAATGTGGAATATTTCTGGCAGGAAGAGTTGAGATTGCACCCCATTGTCGAATGACAATGCAAGACAAAATCGAAGGAAGACGCAGATCTCGGTCCAGACCGCGTTGTCCGGTAGGTATTTTGTGGGCCGGAGTGATGATCTGTTGAGTGCTTTGCGAAGCCTGGAAAGAATCTTGCCACGCAAAGTGACCGTTCCAATGCCGACAACAATAGAGGAAATGACCTCTAAGGATTCATCGTGAGCACTGTAGCTCATGGCGGATTTAAGAAGCTCGTCCAAGAAGACCTCCAACAGAATTTCATCTTGAACAACTCTCGGCCAAACCGATTGCTCCAAGGCAAAAGTAAGCGAATGGTCTTGAACGGTGACATCGATGAGTTTTCGGAACAATATTGCCACTCTTTCCCGCCCCTTGTCCCCATCTACTTCGTTGGTTAGGATATTGGTTCTCAACCCAGGCAGCCAGGGTGCCATATAAGCAAGACTCAGAGGTTTCTGTTCGTCGGGAAAACTCTCCCATCCTACGAAAAATTCCGTCAAAAAGTCTGATGTCAAATGAGGTTCACTAAGTGCTAGCTCTTTACTGATGTCCACGACGAAACGTGTTGGATCAAGTGGAACAGAAACATCTAGAAATTCATATAAGCCACCATTCACAAACTACATCAACGATGCGAGTCACCAACCTTTCGTGCAAACAATTCTGGAGGCAGAACTGAACTTAAAAGCCCTGCAAAGTGCCCCAAGCAGATTGTAAGAAGCCAGCCTTAGAACGTGGTCATGGCTAGATAGATTAGCAAGAGAAAGATTTAGCAGTGTGCCCGGAACATCTTGCGGCCGAATGAGGCGCTCGACAGATTTGTGAGCCCTGCTATCCTTGCCGTGCTTGGCTTTCGCACCCCGAATCGTCTGGAGTACATCTGACTTCTTCGGGCTTGTGAAGTACATTACAATCTTCCCGTTATCCGCTCTTAAGCCAAAAGCCGAGTCGTCTTCAGTCTGTATAGATGTCGGCGCTTCATCGACATCGCCGAGTCGAAATATGTCGTTCACGGTAGTGCCCAGTCGAAACCCTGCGAATATCTCTTGCTTTTTGGTGGTCGTGACTTGCACGAACTGACTCCCAACTTTGATAATAACTTCGATTTTGCCCTTTGACTTCGACAATCGGGTAATAGGTTGAAAAACATAGCGTGTATCCGTCACGACACTGATCGTTTCTTTGGGTAAGTGAAGTTGACTGAGGTGGAAGTGCGCTTGTAGATCCTGTAGGCTACCTATCAAATGGTACTCGATGTTTTTGGGGTTGAATACACCATTCTCATTCTTGGTGCACACCCTCAGTAAACGTCGGAAGCATCGTCTATCATTACTATTAGTCCAGACTCCAAAGTTGACACTAGGGCAGTCATTCTTACTTGAATGCACTATTCATATTGTAAACATAGACACGAGTGAGATTCTGTGACAATTCCGAAGGCGTCAGCAACTCAAGTTTTTTAAAAAGGTCATCCTGGGGTTCATTGCGGCCATTGTAACAAGTCGCATCGATGAGAATTCCAAATGGCCGATGCCAGAGCCTACTGGCAATCTTGAGATAGCAATATAATAACGTATCGTAGTCTATGCTTTCGGTCTCGATATGACGCAAAATAACACAGATGATAGATAAACCATCCTGGATATGGTCAGCAATCGCAACTGGCCAAAAGAGTATACTAACTGACCTTGCTTTCTCCTCCATCATAGACAGCACGCGCTGTCAAGAACGACTCCGTGCTTCGAAAGGCATTCCGGAGCATGAAATTTTGAAAACGAGAGTATAGTGGTGGGCTATTAGACGAGACCTGAGGTCTATTCCATGAAACCGCAAGTGGTGGTGGACCAAGATTTGCAATCAAGTTTCTCAATGGTTCCAGGACTGGCGACCGACCTCGAACGACATCTCCAGATGTTCTTCCATAATCCTTCCTCTCACGAGATATGAGTGTTTGCCGCACATGATCCCAATGATCATAAAGAAAACGATGAAGTGCCACACAAGACCCAAAATCGAACGACTCCATGTTCTCTCGCACCTCGGATTGATGAGGGGGGACTGAAATCTCACGAAGGAATGTTGTAACGTGATAAATATTCTGTGTCAAAAAGTCGTTGAGTGGGAACATGTAAGGCTCTTTTGCTCCAAAAAGCACGTTGTTTGCAAGATTCTGTATGACTTTGGCGATGAGAAGCAATCCACGTCGCATTTCCTTGGATGGTGCTGTTGCCACAAGGCCTTCAACCTCTGGAGCAACGATGGCCGGACAAAAGAAGCGGAGGAAGATGAAGGCACCCACAGCTGTGTACTTGGCGTCAGGAAATCTTGGCATGACAGCGTTTGAAATAATGTAGCATATCCTACGAAAAGCAGGTGGAATGCTGGAAGAAGAAGCACATATGTCGTCGACAAATACTTTGGCCACGATACGAAGCTGTAGGGCGTTTTTCTGAAGCTCCTCCGTGGTGTTAACTCTTGCAGGATCCAATTCAAGGTCGAGGTCCTTCGAGGTCAACATGAGCCGTTCCAAAACCTTTTGAAGTGTTGCTCGAATGTACGTAGCGCCCTTCCATTTGGCATAAACCGACAGCATTTTGGTTGCCACGCATCCTCGGCGTAGTATCTCAGCCTCATTCTCAGTATCCTCAATTTCCTGTTTGATAAGTGCCTCCAAGAGTTCAAAGATCAACCCCCTTTGCTCGAAGACTGTGAGCAGACAAATCGTAAGCTCGTCAACATCAGTGCTCGGGCAGGCCACTGCCATCGAAATGGCCAGGGAGAGATCATTGGTCAATAATTCCAGTAGTTCCTCATACTTCTCACTCACAGCCGAATCCGTGAGGTTGCTAAACTCAGTACCCTGAATGAGAATGTTATAAAGAACCTTAACAAATGCTGTGCGAATCTCGACGTTGTCATGATATCCGATGTTTAGCGAATGCTTCAGTCCGACATCTATATTGGCACTGAGCAAGTTAGACAGAATCGTAATGGCTAAATCTGAATTTGATGCAGATTCTTCGCGAAGTGAAACGCTCAAGGTTGTGTCAGATCTAGTCAATTCGGAAGGTTCGTGGTTGAGTAAGGAAAGAAAACGATTGAAGTATGTGTGAAACATTTGCGACTTCATCTCGCTCATGCCAGCGTCAGTGTGGCTATCAGAAGGCTGAAGCGGGAGACGAAAAGTTAAATCGGCCAAGGATTTCAGGCAAGCCTTGTCGAGATCTTTCTGGACACGAGCTGTATCATCCTGCCTAGACCCGGGTCCATGCTGGGGTGAACGTGGGCGGGCGATCCATCCGAAGATATATTCAAGCAATTGGTTTCGTATGCGGACGTCATCCCGCAAGTTCAAGTGCTCCTTTCGCTTGGTTACAACTTCACACAAATGACAAACACGAATCTTGACCCTTAGGGTATTGGGCGTATCTGTGACACCATCCAAGAACTTGGCAAAGTTGAGCGTAAGCGCACCCAGATGAACCGAGGAAGCGGCTCCTAGATCGGAAGGGCTTTCGAGCCTTTCTACTAAAGCTCGAAGTAGAGAGGCTGCCTGCTCAGCAAATATCACCTCACTATCCTGGTCTTTCTCAACGGGAGCAAGAGCACCAGTGAACAAAACTTCCAGTTCGGATTCCAATGCCCGAAATAAAGGATAGTAGAGCGCCGGCGAGACTTCACTTGCAAGTACATCTCGCATGGCCTCACGTACTCTCACATTAGCACAGGCCAAAAGTTGAATACTTAGCCTCAGGTATCTCGTCAGCAGCGGCTCTTCGGAGTGCTCGGATGACACACGGTCGATCCATCTGAGACCCCCAAGGGCCGGCTCTTCTAGAATAATTGTTTGATCGGCGGTACATATACCGCCTAGTGAGGCTAGAAACCCTGAGTAGTTTCGCCACTCTGCTAGCGCTCTTCCATCCACAATCTCGATAGTAGAGGTCGAGACATCTTTCGCAAGATGCAGCCAGCGGTCAAAAGCGGTTTCCCAGGCATTTAGAATCCCTGTTGTCGGGAACTGCATGCGACGCAAAAGACCCCTGACTCGCTTCTGGAAAGCAACTAACCCAGTGAATCGGAAGGCTGGAGAAGATATCTCACGATAGACTTCAACATTCCGTAGCACTGAGGCGGAGGATTTCGCCGATTCTACCTGTTTGTCGACAATTGAACACTCCTGGAGGAACAACCCTGTGCAGGATGTCACGAGCTGACATGTCGTGATACTGGCTGAGCAAAGTGAAATGAGAAGTGTGGTTTCAAGCTTCGAAGATGCGTTGATGACATCGGCGGCATCATCTGGTACTTTAGCCAGTTCCTTCAATATGTTAGCCATAAACATTTATGATAAGTGATATGTGTTGATATTAACTAAGACATACAGGGATGTTCTTGAGAATTAGCAAACGTGCTTCTAGGTAGTCTTGAAGATCACGCAAGCTCTGGTCGTCCTTTTTCGAGGTAACAGCCTCGCATAACGTAAGAAGCACGTTTGAACTTGACATCTGGTGTTAGTGAAAGAAGCCAAGACATAGACCAAGCGGCTTACCTTTGGTTCCAGATATCATCGCGAAGCTCCTTGGTGCCGAAACGGTGCCCGGTATCGAACTGACGGTATGCTTCCAGGTGGCCCTTAAAAAGTCGGCTTGCGACACCTGTAGCGAGCTTACGAACAGATGGATTCTCAGATAAGACACAAAGAAGGAAAGATTTGAAGAAGCTATTGTTTGAACTCTCTGTCGACAAGTCATCTAGTAACCGGGCTGGAGACGCATCCAAGAATTGGAGAATACTGCAGACCAATTCTGTCCTTTCACTACCTTGGCGACTTGTTGTGCCCACAGCCTTGGCGTTCTCAGCCTAGTCTCGTCAGTTACAGTGAGCACAGATGATCATGTTACGCAAGACTTACCTCCAATTGGGTTCGCATAAATGGGATTGCTGCATCAAAAAGTTCATGGTACCTTAAAGCATAAGGTTGTTGAGCGAAGTACGAGCAGCCCTGAACCGTGGCTAGCTTGAAGCTGTTTGGAGCACTCGGCGCAATACAACTACCAACAAAGCCGCTGACACTTGTGTCAAGATTGAGATGGGTCAAGCTCACAAAAGCTGCAGTCATCATATCCTGATCAAAGAACCCATATTCTGACGAAGTAATACGCCGGAACACAGCATCACGAACTTCGTCCTGCACATCCAGAGCATAGCTGACAAGTGCCGAATCACTCTCCACGTCAAAGTGTCTAGCGGCACGGAGAAGAGAGACCAGACAATAAGCAGCTTGCTCGTTTCGGTTCCGTGAAGCCTTCCTTAGTCCGTCTAGGAAAGTTACTTTCTTCACCATACCACTGCTCTTTGCCTCGCGCATATTGCTTGCTACTTCAAACACATCTGGTAAGAGGAAAAGCAACGTAGTTTGCAGCGGGTAGAAGAGGCCTTTCCGGCGTCCATTGTCTGTCGCAGCCTGCGCCATATCAAATAGTGTGTCAGCCCCGCCATCAAGCCGCTTGTGAAGCTGATGGAGCTGTACAAACTCTCGTGGAAATCGGTCCAGCCATCTCATGATCAACAATGGAGAGACTACAGCTATAGTACTTTGATAGGGTTTTCGAAAATGTAGGAAGCTTGAGCAAATCTCTTGTATGATCTGGCCGAGCTTTGGTCCGTCAACCCAGAAGAAAGAAAGCAATCGCAGAACAACGAGAGCTGCTCTTTCCGCATCTTGAAACGATCCAGATGCAGAGACGCCGGGCTGTGTGACAATGCTTGTCCGGATAGTGTATATGACGTTCCTCAGGTAGTCAAAAGCAGCAGTCCAACTGGATGTTGTGACATATTCTGTTACTGTCTTGATGTGGATATCCAGTTCTACCAATGTCTCTGCGAATTTCTCGTCGCTCGGGGGGGAACTATCGGCATCCGAAGAAACGGACGAGCTTTCGGGACGGGATACGGAAACATTGCGCGTCGAGACACGGTCAAGAAGTGTCTGAGCCGGGAGAATACAGTTCTCGGGTATTGGTTCAAGAAGATGCTTGAACGCGTCGAATAGTCGGCTCACAAGGACTTCGTCAAGCGAAGGGGGAGTAGGACCCGGCTTGACATCGATATCTTGAGAAAGAGAAGCCCAATGGGAGGAACAACAGTCTGCGATAACGGCGACAATATACAATTCAGAGGCTAAGATGTGGCTAGGATGGTCGGCGACGGCTGCGTAGGGGCGCGCAAGATCTTCGAGAAGAACGAGAAGCGATGCGATAACTGTAGAGATGGACGTATTTCCTAGCTCGACCAAGGTGGCTCTCGTAACGTGGAGGACTTCGTCTTGTTGTAGGCTTTGGCCGCTGGTGCCAGCTCGATGGGGGAGCTGTTGATGGTACCCAACGTTAGTCGACCTAAGCTTTGAAGAAGATTGAGACGGTTTTATGGGCTACAAATCCAACGTACTCTGGTAGCGAGCCTGTCGACAAGACAGCCGACGAGGCTTGCGTCGCCATTCATGATTGCGACAGCATTGAGTATTCGCAGGTTTAGGAGGGAATAAGTCAGGAGTTACAATCCTTCCAAGGGTTGAATGTTGGTGTCAAGTCGTTCCAAAACCCCGCGAAAGGTCCCCACCTACAAGGGTAGTACGCATGGGGAGCTCGCCGTTTTCAGACATACATGGAACTTGATCCAGACATATCTATTCATTGGTATAGATAGTACTTAGTCCATGATAATACAGTACAAGAATTAGTGACTACCCGACACGGATGGCTTGCTAATTTCCCAGTAAACAAAACTGGTAAAGGAGGCAATATGCAATGTGGTTCGAGACGTCTGAAGTGACATATTCTTAAATTCTACTAGGCATTCATCTACCAAGCCACACGGAAGTATATATAATATGCATAAATGTGTCGGTCATTGTTCACAGAAAGCTTGGAGCAGCTGTTATCAAGCATTCCAATACTTCCTCCCACAACGATTGGGCGTTATGAACACAGTCCGGATTTATTATTGGCTGAATCAAATAAAACCAATCTCCAGGCTTCATTGCTCTTTATGTCACAGATTATCTAAGCAGACAAAGCAGTTTTCCTGTTGAATCATGCTCCACATGCTTGAAACTCGCATAGATTGCAGGCGCAGCAACTTGGTATGAGCCTTGAAGTCTTAACACATCATCAATTCACTATTTCTTCCCGTCCTTCCAACGCTAAAATTTTGCAGGCTATCTGTAAGACCGACCATCTCGATGATGACCTCGCGAATTGTAACCTCCTGAGCCATAGCCTCCGGAGCCTCGTCCTCTCTCATGGGATTGTCCACCATACCCTTGGTATCCGGGAGCACCATGGGGCGGTTGGGATGGCCCTCTATACTGGTTGTAGCCCGTAGGACCGCCATGTCGATTGTCGTATGACTGGTTGTTGTAATAATGAGTTGGGGGCGGTGGTGGTGGGACTCCAATTCCAAAACCCGGTGCTCCTGGGGGTGGAGGTGCTTGGGACACTGGGGGTGGAGGGTATTGGCCGTTTGACCTGCCGTAGCCCCCTTGATTCCGATGGGATTGAGAGCCACGCGACATACCAGGTCCGTTGTAGCCACCACGATCATGACCGCGTCCGAACCCACCGTTTCTGCCTCCACGATTGACCTTATTCCGAATATCTTGGACGTCGCTCTGCGTGAGGGCCGGTTTTGGCAATTGAACTCCACGAAGGAGCATCGACTTGTGAGCTTGCGATACTTGGGGAAAGTCGTAATAGACACTAGTATGGTTAGCAAGTCAGCGCAACGATAATACAGATGAGGCTACATACCTGACTGATCGATCGTAATCAAGATCGGGCATACTGTTCCGCTCTAGGGGGTACTTCAGTTCGCCATGAGGGACATATCCCTCTTTTTTCTCTACTTTACCCGACAAGCCATCGCTCTTCTTGGGGTTCAGTTTAAATTTAGAGTCGCCTTGCTTTTTGGAGTAGAACTTTGTCAAAACCTCATCGTACAGACTCTCATGACCTTCCGAGAAGATCAAGACATCTCTGCCCATTTCATTGCGTGCGGAGTCAGCAGCACTAAGCTCTGGGTACTTGGCCTGGACAGCTGCTAGAAGTCGAGGCATTTCAATGAAAGGAAGTAAAGCGATGCCTTGCCAAGCCATCTTCTTCCCATTAAGGTCAATCTCGAAATCTTCCGGGTAAAAGTCGATGATGTTACTGTCCGGGTTAAGCATGAGGTCGTGGAACGCTTCCGGCAATGCGTGTCGTGATGCGGCTGGCAAGACACTCATCAGCTGTTCAAAGGGCTTTGACACCCGCCCTTTCTCAAATGAGATGTTCATCTTAGCGATATCCTTGAAATCAGCCGCAAATGGGGCGTAATGATACGGATAGTACCACTCCCAAGACGGGCATCCCTGAAAGTAGTATAGCAAGACCCAAGCAAGACCCTCCACGTAAGCTCGCGCAACCTCGTGGCGAAACTCGATGTCTTTGGGATCTTTATGGAACTTCTTCTCGTAATATCGATCGGCGTAACCATCCTCCCAGAGGCGCACGTCATCAATAGGGCCCTCTTCAGTTGGGGCTGATGAAGCTGTCGCACTGGATGCATCAGGGGCTGCAGTTTCTCCTTCTTCAATGGTTGATGCTTTTCGTTTTCCAAGGGCTGAAAGAGACTCCTGCTCGGTATCTGCCGGCTTCGTGGTGCTCAGCGACTTCTGCGACTGGAGTTGTGCTTTAAGCACGCTGGCAGCGCTTTTGTTGGCGACGTTTGTGTCTGGTGCAGTGCTGCGGTTCACTACCATGTCATGGGTCAATGTCTGTTCGTGTCGGCCGGGGTAAGATCCAATGGCTTGCAGTGGCAGACCATTCGCAGGGTTTTCGTGACCGTTGATCTTTTTTGGTTGCGCAGGTCCGCCCTGTCGTCCACCACGACCATAGCTTTCATTTTGGAGTTTTCTTCGCTTGAAGTTGGCCTCGCGTCGATCCTCTTGTTCTTTTCGTCGTTTGAAGATACCATCTTCCTGCTGCGCCAGTCCATTCAGAATGACCTGCGCTCTCTCAAGATCGATGTGGCCATCCTTGGTAACATAACCACCCATGATTGGTAGGTTATCTTTCCAAATCTTTGTCAAAGTATCGATGCCGTGTTCTCGAATCTCGAGAGCTGGAAGATGAGGCAAGAAATCATTACCGACGAAGCAGCACATGAAGATCCAGTCATCAACAGCCCGTTCTACGTCAAATCGGAAAGGCAAGTTCGGTACACCTAGCTCAACCTCCAGATACTCTCGCAGTACAGATACGTGAAGCCAGATGAAGGGCTTCAGGCCGATACCCTTGTCTTTCTCATCGTGCTCGCCATCCTTCTTCTTTTCTTCACCACGACAATTCTGAGCATCGTGTCCTTTTTGGCCACAAATCTTACAAAGGCGTGCCTTCTGTTCCTGGAAGAACACATCTTCACGAAGGACTCGGAAGTGGGGTTCATGTGTTGCAAGACCCAACATGATAAGATCTGCGTCTAGGCCATATATGACATGTCGAGTATTCGGGTCATGATCGGGGGATGCGCGCTGGGACCGAACGAAATTCATGATTTTATGCTCTCCCTCTCCAGGAACAGTGGCATCAGAAATTATGATTTTGAGTTTAGACCAACCAGGATCCGTATTGAGCTTGTACTGGCACCAATACCTCAAGCTGAGGGCAAGAATGTCCATGAATGGTGTTCCAGGAGTGATCGAGTTTGAGTCGAAAGCCTTCTTGGTGACAGTCTCCAGACTTTCGGTTGTCAAGTTGCCCCCGTTCTGCTGCTTCAGCAGTTTAATCAGCTCTTGTTTGTCGTTCTCCTTCTCTTGAGCTTCTTGTGCAGAACGGAATCGTCTCGACCGCTGTTGATTCATCTTGGCTCGAGGTGCAACACCATCTAGTGCACTTATCAGTATTGAACAGCGTCGGTATTACGGAAACGCGGAAATATCACGAGACAATAGAAAAAGCGATCATAACATACCAACTGCAATCATGAGAATCTTTCTGGGTCGAACCATGTTCACAACGCGATCGGTGTATCTGAACACCTCCATCATCATTTCTTCCTCATCCTTGGGAGCTGGTCTATCTTCGGGGTGAGAACAAGGATGAACGATACCGTTCATATCGAGATAGAGGTTATCGAATTCTTCGCCATTTGGGTTTGGTCCAGTGGTGTCAACAGGTATCGTAGACCCGTCTTCCATAGTCAGAGGCTGATCCTCAATTACCGGCGAGATAATTTTAGGATATCTCGATGAAAGCCATCGGAAAGCCGCCGGAATACCCATATTGGCGGTTTTGTGAAAAATCGACTAATCAGGAATTTGCTGAAACTACCGCGCGGAATGCCGTCAAGCAGTGCGAAGACAATGCGGTCGCTAGGTTGTGTCGGGTCAAGTGCTTGACAAATCTTGTCGCATTGGTGACTGGGAAAGGGCGATGGCGCGATCAGGTTCAAGCCAACTACTCCCACAACAGATGTTCGTGGAGGGTGATGGAGTGAGTGTGAAGGATGGAGGACGGGTCGCTTTGTCGAGTCGCGAAATGATTCTTTGACTTCAAGCTCCGAAGACGCTAAGCCACTCGCTGCTGCAAATGAGTGGGTCTGTGGCTCATGTATGCAGCTTGGCTTGCTTGTGCAGCTATACCGAGTGGGGATATGCAGCAATGGGGTCCTCATGCATGGTCGCACCTCCTGACAAGCTGTCCAGAAGGAAGTGAATTACGAGCGTCGACAGATTAGGATAGCTTCCTCTGTGATTTGCACCGCGAGACATAAAATCTTGATAGCCGCCGGAAGTGGCTCCATGCAGCGTGTCGAATCTCCCTGAGCCACATGGCATTAAAGCGTCGCAATCATGTTCTCTATTGCCAGCGCCCCAGCAAAACAATCGGTTGGCGAGACCATCGATGTTCTGAGCGGCAGGCTCAGTTCGGCTACTCTCTTGGAAGATCGAAGAGCTGCTATCCTAGGTCTCCGGAGTTTTGCTAAGGACTATCCAGCTTCTGTAGCTTCAGGTGCTCTACGAAGCCTAATAGGAAGCTTGAGCAAAGACGGTGAAGACGTCGACACAGTTAAGGTGGTACTCGAGACATTGTTAATGCTCTTCAATCCCAACGAAGATAGTCCCGAAGCTTCGGAGGAGATTGCTCTTTGGCTAGCAGATGAGTTCACTCAGCGTCAAGAAAACATCACTCTGCTACTCGATTTTCTAGACACAAATGACTTCTATTCTCGATTGTACTCGCTGCAACTACTCGCCGCCATCCTTTCAGCTCGTACCGAACGCACCGAGGAGTGTATATTCACTGCCCCCCTCGGCATACCGCGGCTAGTCTCTGTCCTTGATGACCAACGCGACGCCATTCGCAACGAAGCGATTGTTCTGCTCACCTTCCTTACACCAACATCTATCGAAATACAGAAGCTAGTGGCCTTCGAAAATGCGTTTGAGAGATTGTTCGCCATTATCGAGGGAGATGGCGCCTTGGTTGAGGGCGGGCGCACCGTTGAAGACTGCCTCATCCTTTTGGCAAACCTCCTCCGATCAAATAGTTCAAATCAGGCTCTGTTCCGGGAATCGGGCTGCATGAATCGCCTTACGGATCTGCTGGGTCGTGTTCTCACCCCCCAGGCTGATGGGTCTGAGATCGCTTCATGGGCAGCAGCACAGCGGAATCGAAACGTCTATGCTTTTCTTGCTGTTGTTCGATTATTTATTGTTCGGGGCGCGGCAGGAACGTCTTTGAATCAAACAGCGATATGGAAGCATGGCCTTGCTTATCACATTCTTCAGCTGGCCTTTAGCCATGAAGCACAAACACAAATCAAGGCCGAGGTGCGACATCTTGATCTTCAGTGGAAGCTCACCTGGTTGACGTGATATTTAGGCTCTGATTACTTGTGGTGATGTGATTCGGCAAAATGCGCCGCTCCAGGAGACTTTTGCTCAGATGATGGTATCGTCTCCTTTGACGGGAGCTGGTGCGATCGATGGACAGACTAGCCAACGGGAGAAAATCTTCGTTATCGATGGTTTGTTAGACCTGACTTTATGCTTGCAGGAACTCCAGGAGTTTGATGTGCGTTTTGCAGCGTCTGAGTGTCTGCAGGCGTACTTTGCAAACCATCCAGCAGTCAAGTTACACTTCCTTGGCAGAGCCATCGAGGGACATCAGTCTGGAGCCAACGAGTCTTCTAATGTCTTGACAGTTCTCTTACACCCGTCGTCTGAAGTTTCTGATCCCTACCGACAATGGTTCGCTGCTGTGATTACTTTCCATCTGTTACACGAGAATTCCAAGGCCAAGACAGAGGCCATGAGCCTAACTGAGGGCGACTCCGAGGATGGAGAGGAGGTTGTAACGGGCATTCAAACCCTTTCGGCTCATGTCACATCGGGCCTCCGTCGAGATGACGACGCGCGAGTCTTGATTGGGTATCTCATGCTACTCCTAGGCTGGCTTTTCGAAGACCTGGATGCTGTGAACGATTTCCTTGCCGAAGGGAGTAACGTACAGAGCTTGATACAGGCTGTCTCACAGCCCCCAGCTATCGGTGGCGGCGAACTTGTCCAAGGATTGTGCACCATGCTATTAGGTGTTGCTTACGAATTCTCGACTAAAGACTCACCGATTCCACGGGTAACCTTACTCTCCATTATAACGTCGCGAATTGATCGAGACCTGTACCTGAATCGTCTATCGAAGCTTCGAAGCCACCCTTTCCTTCGCGACTTCGAGGTTTTGCCACAAAAGTTAGATACATCCTCTCCAGGGCGACTACCAGATGTTTTCTTTGACCGGACATTCGTTGAGTTTTTCAAAGACAACTATAATCGAATAGCACGTGCTATTGACAGGGAACCTGGTATCGAGATATCTGTAGTCACCGATGGTGTTCAGAAAGGTGTCTCGAGGGAGCTCGTAGACACTCTAAGGAGCCAAGTCGAGGAGAAACAGAAGGCTATGAGCGAGATTCAAGAAACATTGACTATGCTTCAGGGACGACTTGGTCAAGAACAGGCGGATCATCGCCGTTCGAAAGAGATGGCAGCTGTGGAGTTGCAACGAGTTAAAACCGTTAATGAGGGCCTACAAAAGCATCATACGGAAGAGCTGCGGTACGTGACTGAACCATCGTCCCGTGAACGATTGGCTAAAAATGGTATAGGAAACTCCAAAGTCAATTGGCGACCAAAGAGAATGATCAGCGCAAGCAGATTGCACAAGTGCAATCTCAATATTCAGTCAAGGAAAACGATTATCAGAAACAAATTGCTCAATTACGATCGCAACAAACAATACTAGAGAGCGATCACCAAAAGAAGCTCGAACAAATACGAAAAATTGGTGAGGCGGAAGCAGAAAAGATCAAGCGACGGACGGATGCCGAGATCGCAGATTTCAAGGCGACCATCAGTCGTCTCGAGGTTGTTCTGATGAAGGTGCGTGCTTCGTGCTCCTTCGTAGCAATAGTCATGCGCTAACAATTGAATTAATGCAGTCCCAAAAGGAGTACAATGAGCTCCAAACGCTACGCAAGAAAGATATAGATATGCAAAGAGAAAAGTACGAGGAGGCAATGAGGCATCTTCGTGAAGACAAAGAAAAGGAGATAGAAGATCTCAAAGCACAGTCCAAGGCTAAAGCAGATGAGAATCATGAGTTGCAAGGACTCTGTGAGAAAAAGAGTGCTGAGATGAGCGCATTCCAAGCACAGATCAAAGACGAACTAGAAGAGCAAAGACTCAAGACTCAGCAGGCAGAGAGGAAATGCGAGAGCCTCGAGAAGCAGCTAAGTGGAGGAAATGCCGGGATGAAGGACTTGGAGGACAGACTTAAAAAGGTTAGTGAATTCCTCTCCATACTCGTCATATTTAAACAACTAACGCATCCTTGCAGATGGAATTGGAGTTGTCAGCAGCGAAGGAAGCCAAGGACATGGCTGAGAAGCAATTATTGCAGACGAAAGAAGCGACAGAGGAAGCCAGAAAAGCGAAAGCAGCAGCTGAGAAACAGTTGTCAGAGTCGAAGGAAGCCAGAGAAACAACACAGTCGGAGCTCGATGATCTTCTGATGGTCTTTGGCGACTTGGAAGAAAAGGTTGCCAAATACAAGGTGAGTAAACGAAGGCGCCGCACGTTGGCATGTATCATTCAAGCAACCGTACTGACAGTCTGCAGACTCGTCTTGTTGAACTCGGTGAAGCCGTATCAGATGGCGAAGGCGAAGACGAAGACGAAGACGAAGATGACGATGACGGTGACGAAGATGACTCCGAGGGTGATGGATCCGACGAGTCTGGAGATCTGGGCGAGGAAGATGAGGCAGAGCAGAAGCCAAAGACAAAAAAATGATAAGGTAATGCAGCCGCATGTCTTGACCACAGAGATATGCGATATACCCCTTACAAACATATTGAAAGCAAACGCCTCGCGGATTGCATCTGGTTGCCATCCTGACCCAGAAAAAAAAAGCCCAACAGGGCATAGCCTACTCCAAACTGTGATCCCACAAAATACTTTCTCAGGCGACCCAACAAACATATCTGCCATTCGGGTTGATCTCCCAAAAATTCGTCTCTCCATTAATTTTGTTTTGTTGTCACTTGTCCTACCAGTGAAAATGTCTGCTCACGACTCTGTATCCGATGAGGGCGAGTGGCTTGACCTCGAGTCAGATGAGGAGTCGATCCCTATCACATCCTTTTTCACAACTCAGACTTTCCCCACTGTTGTCGCCATGCTCGAGGATAGCAGCAAGAACCACGGGTTCAATTTTGGAAACTATGTCCAAAAGCTCCAGCTCGACTTTCACGGTGCCGTCAAGCTTGTCAACTTCGTCCGTGATCATGTAAGGAGCGGGTCGCCTCTCCCAGAGAACATAACCACCAAAGACCTTGAGGATGAGAAGTACCTCCGGCCAGTCCTCGAGAACGATGCCCTTATCTTTTCTTTGGACGAGGTCTTGGAGACCATCAACAATGACCAAGCCAATGGGTCTACAGATGGTAATCTAGAGGCTCGTAACAGAAACCTTGAGGAGGAGCTCGAGAAACTCAGAGATCAGTTTGCGAACTACCGCTTGACGGTTCAGCAAACGCTCGATAAGAAATGGGGTGACGATAGTGAGACGGCTTCCGCTGGGAAGAAGGATGACTCGGCATACTATTTTGAATCATATGCTGCCCATGGTATTTCTTTACTCCTTATCCCGGTTTCTACCACAGCACTGACCATGACCAGAGATTCATGAAACGATGCTGAAGGACACAGTACGAACTGACGCTTATCGTGACTTTATCTACAACAATAAGCACATCTTTAAAGACAAGGTTGTCCTCGACATCGGATGCGGCACAGGTAAGCTCATCATACTTACTGATACCGTCAATACTAACACTACTAAACCAGGAATTCTGAGTATGTTTGCTGCAAAGGCGGGTGCTAAACAAGTCATTGCTGTTGATAAGTCCGACATCATCGTCAAAGCCAGGGAGAACATTTTCCACAACGGTCTATCCGACGTTATCACAACACTCAAGGGCGCCATCGAAGATGTCAAATTGCCTGTAGACCAGGTTGATATCATTGTCAGTGAGTGGATGGGCTATTGCCTTCTCTACGAGGCCATGCTTCCGAGTGTCCTGTATGCTCGGGACCGATACCTGAAACCTGATGGTATTCTTGCACCCAGCTCTGCCACCATCTGGATTGCCCCTGTCGCAGACTCCGAGTATATTTCAGACCATATCTCCTTCTGGAGAGATGTCTATGGCTTTGATATGAAGACTATGCAAGAGGGAATTTACGATGAGGCTAGAATTGAGGCCATGCCGCAGAGCTCAGTCTGTGGCGAACCTTACCCCTTCAAGGTGCTTGATCTCCACACCGTCAAAACGGAAGACCTTCAATTTACCGCCAAATGGTCATCAAAGCTCACCCGTGAAGTCGACAACGTCGACGGTTTCCTTATCTGGTTTGACAATTTCTTCACCACAGCTCGAAACGACCCAGTGCCCCCTGCCGAAACAACCCCGGAGAATTGGGATAAGACAAGTCAGGGCGGTGTTGCCTTTACTACAGGACCTTCTGGCATCGTTACCCATTGGAAGCAGGGTCTCCTTCTTGCTCCCCCAGAAACCAACTCGTCTGCCAAATCACCACAGAGTCTCTCCGGAGAAATTGTTTTCACGGCCGCTGATGACAATGCTCGAGCGCTGGTTCTCAGGACATCCTGGACAGATTCTGAGGGTGGATCCAGGCAGCATTCATGGCAGCTGAAATAGACAAGTTCCGATCAGCATGGATGTGTACTAGGGCGTGTAGTACGGGGAACCTACATCGATAGTATAATAGTCGATGACGAAATCACAGATGAGGCACATTCAGACCCTGCAACAAAAGGTTCACAATACTCAGAAATCCCTCGCCGAGAATGAAGCCCTAGTCAGGTTAGGAATAATGATTTTGGCACAGGGTGGAAAATACATACTGAGGCAAGGATGATAAGGGGTGTCTGCGTACGCTGTGCAACATGAGTCCAGTACCATGCAAACAAGCCGCCAGCGGTTCGAGCTAGCGTGAATGACGGGACATTATACATGCCTAAATTGATGTCAGCGGTAGTCTCACTCGGCGTCGCATAGGTTTTACTTACCAACGGCAACGGCAATGCCACCAGGAATCAGAGGTCGCCATCTCTTCCCTATAGCGAGTGTTCTCGTTACAGTGGCGCCTGCGAATAAAACCGCAGCTCCAATAGCCCATTCTTTTGCTCTATATGGTAACCCTGAACCTGTGACAAGCCGTGCTGTGAAAATCCAGACATAAGCAGTTGGTACCTGGAAGAGATCACCAGGGATCTTGTAAACGCTACAGCCCAGCAAGCAGTATCAGTATGGTAGCAGTAGTCTACAAACGAAATGAGCAGGGACGTACCTCGTATAAATCCGATATATGAAAGCGCTGAGAACCGCACCTACGGTTGCGCCAATAACTTGGCCCCAGAATTGAGCCTTTGGAGCAGCTCCCAGTAAATGACCTGTCTTCAGGTCTTGCATGAGATCGCCAGCCTGTAGAGCGCCAGCTTCGGACTGCAAAAAGTCAGAAATCTACTTTTGGACACTTTTAAATAATACATACCACGGCACCGGCTATCAAGTTGATTAGAACACTCGATTTATGAGACTGTGGGATGATTAGAGCGAAGAATAACTGCGCAAGCTTGCTGATGCCAGATACAGGATTCAGATCGGTCTCGCCTAATGCCCTGACCCCCATGATGCTCAGCACCAAAGCCATGAGAACAGCAATGGTTGTGGCATAGAGGGGCACGAGGTCGCCAAAGACTATGTGAATGGTAAGCACACACAGAGCAATCGAAGCAAGAAGGCCAATTGAGACCATGCGGCCACCAATTCGTTGATGTGGAGGAGCATCTTCGTCCTCATCTTCTTCAGCATGGGCTCGTTCAACGGTCCCATTCTGTCGTCCGGTTGGCTCGACATCTCTATTGAGTAGTGGCGCATAGTCATGGCTTAGAGGCTTCCATAAGCCAGAGACACCATGCTCGCGCACTCGGTGTCGTAGGGAGGAGAAAATGCGGGTAGCTTTGTGACTGGTAAAGATGCCACGGATACCAACATAAGCAAGGCTAACAATTGCGTCGGCCAACATGATAGCCAACGAGATCCAGATTATCCATCCCTTGCTACCGTGCTCCCAATCATCGACATCTCCAGGCGCCCATCCACGAGACTTGGCTATAGGGCTTAGGATCCCCCAGCCCACAACGGCACCAAGCAACATGTGTAACGTTGTTTCAGTGCCCATGATAATTCCTTGGCCGATGTAGGCAAAACTGGGGTTAAAAGTCCATAGCCATGAGTGGGCTGCAATAGATCCGAAGACAGGTAGGTTACGGAGGATAGGGAAGAAATAGGTGGCCAAGGTGTAAAGACCGGAGCCACCAAAACACAGCAGCAGCAATTTGATGTTGGCTGCCCAGTCCCCTTTATCTGACATATCCTCCTCGGTGCCTTGCTGATGCTCTTGGTCTGTAGCAGCAGAGCCAATGGTGTCTGACTGAGGCGGCTTGTCTTGAGGTACAAGACTTGCAAAGCCGCCCTTGGCAGCAGCATCAAGCTCGTCTTTCGTAGACTGACGGCCTCCACCATGCAAGACCGAAATCAGCACAGCTGTACTAAAGCCGCTAGGAAATTTGAGGCGTTCCCGGATGATTACTTGCTTGCGTCTGCTTGGTGTTAACAAGATTGGAGCAAATTGGGGTGAGGTGTTGGCATACAAAGGAACGGCAAAGACAACGCCAAAATAGCATAGCCCCAGAGACCAGACTACAAGTTTCCATGTGCTGAGAATAATCGGGCCTTGTTCGTCATGTGCCAAAAGATAGTTCAGTGCCGGTATCTGCCCAAGTAGTTAGAATCTGCCTCTTAACAAGCTGAGCCTTTGTGACCTACAACGCCAACGAATCCACACCCAAGCGGCATAATGGCCATACCACAAGCTACGCTCTGGAGCAAAACATTCTCAACTGGAGAAAAGGGAAACCTTAGGTGCGGAGCAAGAAGCTTGAAAATGCCGAAGCCCATTAGACTTGCAGGCATTGACATGATGGACACCCATCCCGTCTGCAAGCCAAAATACATGTTGGAGAAGCAGATGACAGTGCCGACGGCCAGGCCGGCCAACACACTTCGCAGCGTGAAGCTGCGGCCGGGAACTACGCGGGTCGCCATTGTTACCAGCGATAATGGCGATGTTTAGAGACGCGTTGATCGATCGTCATAAAGTAAAGTGAGTTAAGTACCTACTGTACTTCAGCACGTACCTGCTATCGATTACCAAGCGTGCTAGACCATTTAGGTAACCCCACAGTCTGACGGCTGCCCGCCCTGCCGCCCTGCCGCCCTACTGCCATGACCAAGGCCCGTATCGAGTAAGAGATAAGTCTAACAACACCTTTGCATCTGTAGATCAATTGGCAAAATGATTTGTTTCCTAATAGGGATGCTCTTATAACTATGGAATATTAAGTAGATATGCTTGCTGTAGTATTCACAGCAACTTCTACCCAATGCAACTGCTTCTCCGACCTCAACTCCATTATCCGAACCCAACTTAACCCAGGCTATATGACCTTTTGCATCATGAGCAGCTCACCGCGATATGGCTCTATTACGGCATTGCCTTGACACCCTTGCATGAGTAATCGTATCAGAACCCGAAACTGTCCAACAGAGAGCCTGCATCAGGCTCCTCAAACGTTGTGGGAGGTGGTTTGACCGTCTTCTTGTTTTCTCGGTGTGAATCGAAGCGGAGAGATGTAGAGGGCAGGTCTGCAACAACCAGCGAGCTCCTCCGGCGAAGCAGTTTGAGAGGATTAACCTCTCCACCAAGACCGGTTGCTCCCGGTGACTGCTGGAACTCCCAGTTACGTACTGTCTTGTGGTCAGCGGACATGCACCCCGCAGTCTTATGGTCTCGCGCTTACCTATGTCCAGTCCCAGAAGATCGCACCCCATCCGATCATACAACTTGGCGCTGTGCAGCACAAACTCCCATTCGACTTTCGGGGTAATCTTGGACGCTCCCCTCAAAGTTTGCAGTGTTTGGTGACGTAGATGTGAGTAGAGTACGACCAAGGCAGGATCGTCCGTTAAAAACAGTCGAGACCTGATGTCGGGCGAACAGGGCGTTTCCAGAAGTGTGTAGACAGGTGTCTGCCAAAAAAAAAAGGTCAGTGGATGAATGCTTATATGGTAGGGTCTAGGTTAGAGACGTACTATAAGTGCCCGTACGGCCATGTCCTTGCGGCCAAGCATCCAGAATGCCCATGCAGCCAGCCAACGGTTACCTTCCTGGGCTGCGAGTGGGAGTACGGTATCCTGCAGAAGTCGACGCAGAACCGGCCCGTCGTCGCCTTCGTAAACACGCGCTATCGTGATGGCTAGTTGCATATCTTTCAGCTGATTCAGGCAAACCTGAACAGCATCGTGGAGATGGTCAGCGAGAAGGAAGAACGCAGCAGCATACTCTGTACACAACCGAGTTAGTCTCTGTACCTGCTAGTACCAACAAACAGCTTACCAAAACGTCGCCTGCTAAGCAAAGCATAGGCGTTCTTGAGCGCCGCCGATCTCCATTTGGGGTCTTCAAAATTGTTGGCCAGCAAACGTTGAGTTGCTGCCTGCTCCCTGTTCCAGTTTGCCATTCTCCACAAACCTTGAAGCACGGTTTTTTTACGAAGAGCCAGGTAGTACAGACTACAGTCAACGGGGTTTTTGACTTCACTCTTGGTGTACTCGTTTCGAGCTATCAGTTCGAATTGTGTTCTCTGCAGGGGGGGTCAGCTACCGTGATAAGTTCATCTGGAATTTGGGTTGTTTTACCAATGCGGCTGGATCAGTGAGCCACATGAACAGGCCGCTCTCACGAGCATGCTCCCATAGCATACTGCCATGGTTCTGCCGTGATACGAAATCAACTAGGATATCCTGGCTGTTGGAATGAAAGGCCCAATTGATTTCACGCCAGGAGAGGTGCATCTCGTTAGTACGTCCTTTTCGAAGGGCATGTTGACGGAACAGCAGCATAAACCGAGCACCGTTCTCGTCCATTGACCGACGGTGCCGCTCGACGAGAGCAACACATTCAATGATGTCGGCCAATTGAATCTGTTCATGGCCAGAGAGTTGCATAACATTAATCTTCACCAACTTTTCATTGATCAACACCGCAGTCTGCTCGGTGAAAACATCTTCGTCATCGGTATCGTCATGATGGTTTCCATTCAAATAGGCGCCAGGAGATGATTTGTCAACTGCGAAGGTGTGGCTTTGCTAAGCAGACATATCAGCACGCTGCTCGTTGTTCTTGTATAAGATCAGTCACTCACCTCGGGCACATAGAACTCGCTTAATTTCATTCCTAAATAATCGTCCAGAGGCTCACCGTCAATGTAGTATTTCAATGTCTTGTGCAAAGAAACCAGAATGCGTCGAACAAGGGTGGCTTTGCCCGAAAGAATGCATTGAATGAGAAACTGAGGGTGAAAGACCGGTAGTGGACCATTGAATCTCTGAACAACCTGGAACAAATCCAGATTGCCATCTTTGCGTAAAGGAAGGCGTAGGTCCGTCTTCATTGACTCGGACACCCCAACATGTCTGTCCTGTACAAACATCTGGTTGCCGGCGCCAATTACCAGGTGGCCGTCGCCCAGCCATGTCGAATCACCAATCGGATGCGGTGTGAGTTCCCGAATGCTGATCTCACGTATTTGTGCCCAGGCTGGACCTTTGTTGAGATAGTCGAATCGCATCTGGGAAAGCAGGATGACTCGGTAAGGGAAACCAACTGCAAGTATGGACTGACCATCAGGTGTTGATGTCCAATCCAGATCTTGTATCACCTGGTGCTCTTGGAAGTTGTTTTCGTATTCGAGTCGAGCACCGCCAATATCCCATATCGTGAGCTGCGAACGTGAAGAGTTCACCAGAGCAGCTTTCTTGAGCGTACTTCCGCTAACCAATGCTGGCTCAGAAACTCCTGTTTCAGTCGTACATGTAGATAGCCATCCGACACTTCGTTGTGCAGGATCAACCCGTGCAGTCCAGAAGTCCACTCGGCCGGTATGTGTGTAAGAAATAGCAACATCGCGAGCGAAAACATCGAGAAACCCTGAGACAATAGGCTGCGAACCTGCAGGATCGACCGGCAGCAAGTAGGCCAGGTTATCTATGTCTTTCAACGCAAATTGGCATAGCTCCTCGACATTGGCTCCAGCTGTTGTCTTTGGGTCATCAAAGTATCGTGGTAACTTCACCTCCCACACGATACCTTGTCCTTCCGACGTTATTGTGGCGATATGAGCAACGGTGTAGTTCTTGACGTCTGACCGCGGTAGAATGATAAGGCAGAGTGGTTTCCCCAAAACCCTATAGCTACATTCGGCGAGAGCAACAGCTCGATATTTTCTGCAGTCCCAAAGTGAGATGGTCTCATGGCGGAGAAACACCACAAAACGGCCCTTCCTCAACACACATATACGATGGATATGGCCCTTTTCCGGAATAACACTCGCTCGAGTCAGGGTCAAACCCGAGTTGTCTCGTGGGCTCAGAAGATGCTTCCAGACAACGCTCTCACCATCGCGGGTCCGAGAGACTACCGCTCGTCCGCTAAAGTTTCGAACAATCTTCGTGATAGAAGTTGAGTGTCCAGACCAGATCGTTTGCAGTGAGAGGCGCCGATCATTCGTCATGGGATCAAATAAGTCGGCAACGCTGCCCGTGAACACGCCTATCCTTCCATCGAAAGCATGCAACATAAAATGAACCTTACCACTCTTCTTGTCGCAATACGTCTGTATATCGGTATGGGGTATGTCTTGGGTCGGTAGGAAGCTACCGAGCAGTTCGAAATGCGTATCCTTGACCTGCGCCACTTTGAAAAGAGTTGGTGAACTTGCCGTACTGCTGCCGACATTCTCAAGCGCCCATGCTGACATGATCCCTTTTCCATCGAAGGCTATGCAGATCTCGGGATTCTTCGTTGCAATCGCAACTAAATGCTCAAGAGCGACGGGGTCATCAGCAGTCGAATCATCAGACATCCGCGCCTGCACAGCTTGTTCAACAGAGGCCGTGAAATCCCGTCCATCAAGAACAAGGGCGAATCGCATATCCAAGCCATCCGGATTTTCTTGTGATGGCGCACAAACATCAACTTGGCCCCATAACTGCCAGTGCTTCCCATCAGATGTATCAGTCGGTGTCCATACTCGAATGCATTTGTCTAAGCATGTGGTGTATAGAACATTGTCAGACACCTGTTCGACATGAAACGGTCTGCGCCATCTGACAGAGGTTATGATATTCGGGTGTCGAAGGTAGGTAAGATCGAAACGAACTTCGTCAGCGCCAAAGTTGAGTCTGCGCCAGACCTTGATCAAGTGGTCGTAATGGCCAGCCGAGGCGATATATCTTGAGTCGTATGACAGTATCGCATATTTTGCAGTACTGGGAAGCTTTTTCTGCCAAAGGCGTCTCGGTTCAGTTTTGGTATCGAAAAGGGAGAGGTAACGCGTAGCTATAAGAAGCTCCTCTGAACTACCCCAGGATAATGTACACGGCGTGTCGTCGGGATTCGGATTGGGAATGTCAAAGGTCGATTCGAGAGCCCACTGAGAGATATGTGAGCACATGTTTCGTATTGTAGATCCTCCAGTTGGGGGTTAAACCTTTAAGGCGTCTTCGCGCGACCCGAATGGCCTGTATACACGAACTTGAGCCAATGTGCACGTAGCAATCTTGCCTGTTGCTTCGTCAAATGCGATGGCCTCTAGGGGTTGTTCGCCTTCATCGTAGACTGTCTGTAAGATTGTGCGGGAGCCTTCTAGGATTGCAAAGGCGCCGCCCGTGATGTATACCTATGCGACATCTTCGCATCAGCTAAGTTTGGAGCTTAGGAGTGAAGACAGTAGCACTTACATTCAGGTGTCGGGACTCCCAGTAACCCGAGGCTAGCCCTTGGAGCCTCGAGCGTGGCTTCCCCGGCAATACGGCCTTCATGCTATTAAGGAGCAGGATTTGCGCGCATTTCTAGCGAAATATAAAGGCGCGATGCTTCAGCGCAAAGGAAATATGCTGAAGTCTTGACAGCTTTTGGTGTAGCTAGGGATCACCAGTCAATGCAATAAACGGGAGCCTCAGTGGGTTAGTAGAGGTGACGTGACCCCCGGAACATAAACCCCACCCCAGCTCATGCACAGGAACCCATGACGATAAATGCCACCCTAGAGGTTCGTTCAAGAGCTTGATGAACGCGGCATTCATGGCGATGTTTTAATTAATTGTAGGAAGAATTAATTTCAATTTTATCGGCCCAGACTCGCTCGTGGTTTCGAAAGAAAGAGAAATAGAGAGAAATAGAGAGAAAAAAAGAGAAAAAGAGATTTGGTTACACACCAAGATCAAACAATACTTTTACCTTATTTCAGAATTTTATTCATAACCTGCCATTTAGACTAAACAACTAACGTTAGCTCTACTTCTGAGCGCTTCCAGTCAGAACATCACTTCATCTCACTTAACGTTTGTTATAAAGATCAAAGTAGTCAAGGTACACACAACATATGATAGATAATTGCTTTTCCAACGCCATTGACGTAGTGTGTCGATATGCATTCATTTATATCACTAACAGAAAGGGGGTATCCTTTTTTTGCTTCAAACAAGTCATCCAACGTCAGAGAAACACATTCAGATCGTCCATAACCAATCCAACTCTTACCGACCCATCAGAGGTCATTTCATACACGCCTATGTCCCATCCAATATATACTTGAAAACCACCCATGTAGACAAAACTATCGACTTGTACTTGTGCGGCCGCGCAGTTGGTGGCCTCTTGATGCTCCCACTGGCTGAGTTTGTGGTACAGAAGAGATCTGGCTCGGTGATTGAATACGCACAGATCTTGTTGCTGGCGTGAATTTAGTAGTAGGTCGCGCAAGTCCAAATCGTGTAGCAGATGATCGAGCACCAACAGATTTGCTGCCCACTGCTGGGGAGTTCGGCTCTGGCGAAGAAGGTTGAGGCCCTGCTGCGCGTCCATTAGGAGGCCTGAACCCAAAAGGTCTTGTTGAAGCAGGGGGCTGCTGCAAGGGTTCCGGTCCGTTTAGGTCAGAGAATTGAGGCATTCCAACCGGCCTTGGTGTACCCGGCGCCATTTGTGATGATGCTAATTTTGAGATCCGGGAATGGTGCTGTGTAGTTGCGCCTATAGAGGTTCCGTCTCGTTGGCCATCTCGCTCAAGGTGTGATGGTACTGGTGCCATCGGCGTGGTTGATGGTAGAGTAGAAAAATTTCCAGGCCCTCGTGAAGCAGGTCTTATGGAAGGCGAAGCTGGTAAGTCTCCATCATCTTCGTCACCAGCAAGCGAAAATGCTCCATCACCTTCATCAGCCTCTCTAAGCGGCGCCATTGATCCTGGCGGCAACATCGTCGACATGGAGAACGGTTGTCCGGTCCATCGGGTAGGTGTCTCGAGTGGTGTACCAGAATAGTCATAGGCTCGGTCATTGTGATTGGCCATCGATCGTCTGCCAGCTATTGTTCTCCAGCTTCCCCGTGGCCATGCAGAGGGCGCAGAGCTTGATTGCACACGAGATCCAGGCGCCATGGTTCGAATTCTATCGTCACGTTGTCGCCATTGTTGCAAGACGCGGTTGCGCTTCTCCCGCTCGTGCTTCTTTTGGACCTCCAATGCTGTATGGCCCTGGCCACTTTGCTGCAGCGACGCAATTGACCAAGATTTTAGAGACTGGCGCTGCTTATCAGCTGCCCAAAGCTGCCAAGCCTCCGCGTCCTGCTGTTCAAGATCACTGGTATAAACTTTCCAGGCTTCCAGCCATTCCTGTGCATGTTGCAGCTTTGCTTCCTCTATGCGTCTTTGATCCAACTGCGTTTGGCTCATCCACATGTCAGTAATTGCAACAAGATGGTGGGAATCTTTCTGCGCTCGCAGCTCTTGAACCAAATCACTTTGGACACGGTCCTCCTCGGTCAACGCCCTCCATCGGTCAATGGCGGCAAAGAAGTTGCGCTTCTTCCGGGCTGAAGAAACCTGAGTATACCTGGCCATGAGATATTTCTTCACGTGCCGTTTGTCTTGGTCCTTGCGGTTCTTAATCGCCCGGTCAAAGACTCGCAATACCGAAGTGGCTCCTAGATAAAGACGAACTCGGTCCTCCATGAGTGCCATGTGAGACGACTCACGTTGGAGTCGTCGAAATCCTCCGAAAATCTTGGCCTTGGCCTGCTCCTCGTAGTATCCCTCTGCCCTTCGGCTCATGTCTCCATCCTGTTCCGCGCACTGGAACCACCGGTCAAATGCTCGTTCTACTTGAAGATACTCGCATCTCCATTGGAAAGCCTGCGCTCTTGCTCTTAAGTTCCATTGATCGAAAGCAAAATTTGCTTTCTGCATCATGTCTTGTTTATGATACTCAGTTGCCCTTCGGCTGATCTCAGCCTGGTCCCACCATTCACGTAGATGTGTAAAGGAGTGTTGTATGTCTCCAATTCGTTTGGCAGTATCGTATAACATGGTCTCCTTACCGGCATGTTCTTGCCACCGGTGAATAGTATCTACTTGAAGTCGTAGACACGCTTGTGTTCGTATGGCATGCTTCAAAGCTTCGCCATGACCAGCCTGGGATAGCCACTTCGAAATCGCTCCTGTTCTGTTACGTAAGGCTGTTTTTTGGCGTCCGACGTATTCGAGTCGATGGCATGACCAGTGATTGAGAACTCTTCCAACTCTTCTGAGTTCATAAGCCTGAGCCGCTGCTCTGGCAATCATTTGGAGGCTTTTTTCCACTGTGACAATACGTTGCCATTTCCTGACAACGACAGCCGCCCTCATACGATCTGTGTCAGGCTCACGAAGTGCAGGAGCCTGACTCCAGGATCGAAAATAGCGGAACCGAATCATGTGTCTTCTTGCAACGGCGTCTCTTTCAAGTCGGCGTGCAGTACGGTCAGCCCAATGGTTAAAGACTTTACTCGCAAGGTAGATTTCGCGAGCCCTGGTCGCTCGCTTAAGAAGTCGACTGTGCTCTCGTTCCGTGTCAGGCTGCTGGCCGGGTGTTGAGGGGCTTTCTTCAACCATCTGCTGTTGAGATGCTACATCACTTGTGCGCTCTTGCGGTGCAGCATGGTGGATAATCGTGCCCTCATTATTGCTCACAGTATTGGTTCGAGCTGCTGTAGTTGGAGAATGAACTTCAGGCACTGTTTGGATAGGAGAATGATGGGATGATGCCACCTCCAATTCCTTGAGTTGATGAGGAGGCTCCTCATCGGGACTTCGAGGCATTTCGTTCTCGTGATGTGAATGCTCATAAATATGCTCACTTTGTGGCATATGTCCTTGCAGGAGAGAAGTCGTTGATCGGATGGCATTGTTGAGGACTGAAAGAGGGCGGTGCATGAATGATTGTGCGGATATTGGCCTCGATAACATATCCGTAGACTCTTCCGCCGAGACTTGACCTTGAGACTCGACACCATTGACTTGTGGGCTTGCGATTGTTTGTTGGGTGGGCGCTGCTGGTTTTTCTTCAAATGGATGATCTTCGAAATTCCTAACATCGGCAGAAGCCTCCTCTGGAATACTTGGAAAGGAAGGTATTCGATGTGCGGGTTGTGCTCTACGGTTCGCAACTAAGGAGCGCCAGCGGTTCATGGCTGACGAAACAACCGCTTTTCGCATCTCCTCGTACGCACCATCCTCTTCGTCGGTCTCAGAGAATTCCATCTCGTCTTGTCGAGGTTGTGCTTCCAAATGGGATGGCGATTGTGGTGGCGAAGGCGAAGGCGATTGTGTAGGTGAAGACGGAGGTGAAGCCGAGGGCGAAAATGGCGATTGAGGGGCTTCGACTTCAGATGTAAGATGGCCGTTTTGTTGGCCATTCTCCTGACCGTTCTCGTGTTGCAAGTCTGCATGACTTTGGCGACTTAAGGATGATGCTGCGGGAGATGTGGAAGTTGAAGTTCGGAGTGACACTGTAGTATTATCACCGAACTCTAAAACAATCCCCATTCGATGAAGAATAGTTTGAAACTTATCAAGCAAGCTGCCTTCGCCTCGCTCACCACCCACACGGAAAACAAAGGTCGACAGATGATGGTCGGAATCGGGGTCGATTCCATAGGTAGGGAGTACGGCATCGTATGCCTTGAACAGCGCAGCGGCGGGAAGTGGTTTTGGTTCAGGCGCGGAGTCGAGTAGCTCCTGGGCAGCGACAACTACCGCGTGCAGTGCGGCGATGTCTAGTTCGGTCAATACTATGTCGGATTTGCGTCGCAAATACTATACGGACCTTCGTTGGAATAGTACGGGTCCTGACTTGAAGGTGCCCGACTGGCATTACTGGAGCGGCCATCGTCTGAAGGTGAGTTCGCTCTCTGCGCAGCCGGCGACATCGATGCTGCTGGTGAAGTCGCATTTGAGCCCTGGCGTAAATGGTCGGAGGACATGAGCAGAGTGTTATTGGCGGGCTGCCCACATCCGTCATTGACCCATAGTCAGGAAGTCGGTGTGTGCAGTGAAGCGCGCGCAGTTTTACTATACGCCTTGATCGCGAAAGGTTACCGCGAGTATGCGAAAGCGAATTTAAGTTTATCGGTATCCAGCGCGTCAAAATAGAAACGCTGAGGAGAAGAGTCGAGAAAATGAGGAAGGGCGGTGGTAGCGACGATATCCAAATGGCTGAAGAATTGTATTCAAAGATGGGGTGGTATCCAAACAAAGCGCATAGAGTCCCGACAGAAAACACACGCGAATTTGCGCGGTCGCGATACCGATGACGGAGCTTAGACGTGTAAAGTGCGTGGCAGGTGCACACAAGCTACCTACAAGCCACAAGCCACACGAAGGCTGCGCTCTTTATGTACCGTGCTATTCTGTCCTTGAATGGCACTGTATGAGCAAGACCATTTTCACTAAGGACTGGAATCATGGCCAGCTACCAAAATTGCTTTCATACATCTCAATGCTTCAACAAGTTGCCATGAATTCACAAAGAACTCGTCCGATCCAAAAGTTTGCAAAAGCAGCCTCTCAATGCTCTGTGGAGGTCTGTCATTCCATTCCTTTTCATTGATCTCTTCAATTGACTGACCTGCCACCAGGCTACGGCTTATGGCAAGTGTATTGTCGCTGACTATAATGCTGTACACAAGGATAAGTGTGCTAAAGAGTTTATGAAACTCAAAGATTGCTATCTGGTACGATGAATTGTTCTTTTTACAGCTCATCTTCTGAAACAGCCCTAATTTCTTCACAGGCAGCATCGAAAAAGCCATAACGTACCCTTATAGCTTGCATAGATAAACAATATCAAATTTTATTCTTCTTCTTTGTTGGGCTCTCTACACAGTTTTTAGACCTCAAACATCTACAGCTTCAGTAATCTCAACAGGAATGTTGCCTGTTGGATTTCTTGTTCCTCCTCAGCAATGAGACCATCAGTCTGAGGCTCGGCTCCGGCCTCTTCCAAGGGTCGGCGTAAGGCCTTCTCAAACGCAGGGGTCTGTGATTTGAAAGCATCTGACAGGCCTACATCTTCAGGATCAGCGATGACTCTGTACTCCATCTTGATGTCGTCTGTTGGCATGAGCCCTGCCTTCTTTCGAAGTCGCTGCACACGGTTGACAATCTCACGACCTAAGCCCTCAGCTACCAACTCAGGGTGAATCTCCGTGTCCAGGATAGTGAGTACCTCACTATCAGTGTTGGTCTCAAAGTTCTTTGACGATTCGTCCTCCTTGACGCCACGGCGCACAACGAGATCGCCCTCCTCCAGACGAATACCATCAACATCGATATGCTTGTCTCGGAGGTAACCCTGCACCTGCTCGCTGGTAAGAAGGGGCAACCCCTTCTTGACGCGGGCCATATCCTTCTTGAGCTTCTTTCCGAGAACAGGCCAGTCAGCGGTGACACTGTACTGAACATTGTATTTAGCTTCATCTCCAGAGAGCACAAGGTCTTGTACGTTCAGCTCCTCGCTGATATACTTTTGCAACGACTTGACGTCTTCAAGATACTGGGGATCCGAGTGGAGAACCACGAGTGTCTTGAGAGGTTGCTTGAGACCAATCGTACGACGCTCGCGCGACACACGAGCCAGCTCAATGACGCGCTGCATGCGACCAACACGTCGCTCTACTTCCTCATCAAACAACTCTTGGCGGACGTCGGGGAATGGCAGAAAGTGCACACTTCGGGAGTCCTCACCTTGAAGCTCTTTGGGGATATATGGCAGTAGCTTCAGGTAGATGTTATCGGTGAGGAAAGGCGTGAAAGGCGCTAATCCACGGCACAAGGTGAACAACACCTCGAAAAGAGCATTCAGGGCGTGCAAGGTATCATCAAGACCATTCTCGCCCTTGAGTCGCTTTCGATTGAATCGAATGTACCAGTTTGTTGTGTTATCAATAAGGCCTAGAAGTCTAGGAACGACCGTATACAAACGGTATCTGTTGCAAGTCAGTATAGTGTTACTATCAGTAACTACGAAATCAAAGGTCTTCACTTGGCTAAGAGTCCAAAATGATCTCGTCAGACAAACCAATGGTTATGCCAGAAGCCCCAACATAATTGGTGAGGCCGCTTACAAACATACTGGTTACTGCTCAAGATCATTTGTCCACTTACTCCTTGTTGAAGCATCGGGATAGGAAAACACGAGTGACTTACCCTTCCATTTCCTGGTTGACAAATGCCAACAAACTCTGAGTCGAAGCAAGGATCCAACGGTCCATGACGTTAGAATTGCTGGCCTCAAGCTTAGGGTCCCAAGTAAAGTCCACATTCTCAACCTTCTTCAAAAGAGCAATTTGACCCTCGAAGAACTTGTAGCTGTTCCAGAGCGGCAAAAGGACCTTCTGAACAACCTCCTTGACACCTGATTCCTTGAATCTCAGTGGCTCAGCTCGCACAACAGGCGAGTTAATGAGGTAAAGTCGAAGAGCATCGGATCCGTACTTTGTCATGATGATGGAAGGATCGGGGTAGTTCTTGAGCCGCTTGGACATCTTTTTGCCATCCTCTGCAAGTACTATACCGTTGACCACACAGTTCTGGAACGGGGACTTGCCAAAAAGATGAGTGCCCAGCACTGTCAGAGTGTAGAACCATCCGCGAGTTTGATCCAATCCTTCGGCGATGAAGTTTCCAGGGAAGGACTGGTTGAACTTTTCGACGTTCTCGAAGGGGTAGTGTTGGCTAGCATAGGGCATGCTTCCAGACTCAAACCAGCAGTCGAATACCTCCTCAATACGTTTCAATTGGCCCTTGCCCTTTTTGCTGGGAATGGTAATGTGATCAACCTTGTCACGGTGAAGATCAGAAAGATCGCCTTCGTAACCACTCAGGTCACGGAGCTCTTGAACACTTCCTACGCAAACTCTCTCCTCCAAATCCTCGCTGACCCACAGAGGGATAGGCGTACCCCAGTAACGGTTTCGGCTGACATTCCAGTCGCGAGCGTTGGCGATCCAGCTGCCAAATCGCTTCTCCTTGACAAATGATGGAACCCAACGGGTTTCCTCAATGTTTTTGAGCATATCGGGAACAATGTTAGGAATGCGGATGAACCAAGAAGGAACAGCCCTATAGATGAGCGGCGTATCCGAGCGAGGACACATAGGGTACGAATGCTTGAGCTGGGATTCATTGGCGATGCGGCCGGTATTCTTAAGGTACTTTATGATGTGCTTGTCGGCTTCCTTGACGTGCATGCCCTTGAAATCGGAAACTCGGTCAGTGAAGTGACCGGTATCGTTGACAGGATCAGGAGGAGGTCGGTTCTCGGTAATGATGCCTGCGGCAACGGCAACGTTGTAATCATCCTCACCAAAAGCTGGTGCTTGGTGCACAATGCCCACACCACTGTCATCGGTAACGTAGGTGGCATTTAGGACCTTGAAAGCGACATCCTTAAACTCTTCGTAAAAGTAATCGAAGGGAGGTGTGTACTTCCATCCCAACATGTCCTTACCAAGAACTTTCCCTACGATCTTAAATTTGGCCTTCTTGGGGTCCTTGTACAAGGTTGCAAGGAGCTTTTCGAGCAACACATAGGTTTTCCCGGTCTTCTCGTCTAAGATCTTGACATATTCGAAGTCGGGATGAGCAGCGAGGCCAAGATGCGATGGCAATGTCCAGGGGGTGGTTGTCCAGGCAAGCAGATTGACTTCGGGGTCATCGACAAGAGGGAATGTGACGACAACCGCGGGGTCAGTGACATCCTGGTAGTTTTGGTTGGCCTCAAAGTTGCTAAGGGCAGTAGTAAGGACAGTCGAGTAGGGCATAACTCGGTGGCCTTGGTAGACTTGGTCCTTATCGAATAATTGCTTGAAAACCCACCACTCGGATTCCATGAAGTTCGGGTCCATAGTCTGTACGGTCAAGAATCAGCATGCTAACAGTGTAGGCCTAGTTCTTAGCTTTTTTACCTTGTAGTCGTTGTCAAAGTCGATCCAACGTCCCAATCGCTCGATTGTATGTCGCCATTCCGTAGCATAGCGCATGACAATAGATCTACACTCTTCGTTGTACTTGGCAATACCCAATTCCATTACAGCAGCCTTTCCAGAGATTCCCAACTTCTTGTCAATCTCGTGCTCAATAGGAAGACCGTGAGTATCCCAACCGAAGCGACGCTCGACATGAAAGCCCTTCATGGACCAGTATCGGGGAATAACATCCTTGATGGTGGAGGCAAGAAGATGTCCGTAGTGAGGCAAGCCGGTCGCGAAAGGAGGACCATCGTAGAAATTGTATCGAGGGCGACCTTCAGACAGTTCTACCTATGATGGCGATCCAGGTTAGAAGGATATTTCAACAAGGCTAATGCAAATTGACATCGTGAAGACAGCGGCGTGGAGACAAACCTGTCGAAGGAAGGCGTCGATATCGCGCCATCTCTGGAGGACGACTTCCTCTTCCTTGGGGAAGTCGATAGACATGATGGCTGACGGTTTGCCTGCAAGGGAGGGGTTAGTCAGTCAAGAGTTTTGAACAGGCTGATAGAGCAAGATGGGGAGGTGCAAAAAGAGTTGGGGCCGATGAATGATATAGGAAAGTTTGTATGTGACTCACCGTATGGTACGTCTCGTCTTGCAGTCGTGCCAATACAAAGAAGACGTTAAGAGCGAATTCCACCAGCGACAAGCCGTTAGTTTATGGAGGGGCAGGTTTAAGAAAAAGGCACCTCGCGATGGTGAGTGAGTCAAGAGGACGGGACCGGAGGTGGGGTGAAATGTGTGCCCCGCGCAAGTTTCATGGAGGGGTCGTCCGACTCCCTGCACTAGGTAGGTAGATACCTTAGCTAGGTACCTAAATATGGTTCATAACTTAGTACACAATCGGTCACGTCGGTAATTCGTACAAGCATATGTTATTTGATTAACTTAGGCGGCGGAGGCGGACTGTCAACACTGCTAATAGAATACACCAAATGTCTCAGAGGAATTATTGCTTCCGAAATGCACGGATAGTATCAGGTGTAATAGGTACATTCTAACAATGTTCTGCTATCAAGCTCACATACCGCACAATCATACCGTTGAGGCGTATATTAATAAGAAGAAACTCTGCATCAAATATACATGCAGGCCAGAAAAGATGGTTCCCTGATAGAACCTCAACGGATTCCAGATCCGACCTTGAGAACAATGAACGCCAGACATCTATTCTACGGCGAATTTGGCATTGATACCATCATCGAACATCAATTGCATAGGTAGGTGGATTACGCTCCAATTTACAAAACAGCCATTTAATATGGTTTATTATTAGATAGGTTCTAAGTAACAGTGGAGGACTTACCATTCAGATACTGGAAGATATCATGTTACTTGAAACTGACCTGCAACTGCTCAACACAGGTACTAAGGTACTAAGGTGTTAGTATAAGTACTACCAAGGTAATGGAACTGGGGCTAAAGCTGGTGCGTGCGTGGTTGTCTACCCGCCAGCAAGGCAAATAGGATCGACTCGATGATTGTTTGTTTATTGTTTTTATTGTCACAGTCAATATCGAGTCGCATTGGGCATCACTCTATCCGGGGCTCATTAATATCTACTCTCTAGAGATTCTCCTGTTTCAGCTTTCTTCCTTTTGGAAGCCAGCCCCCTCAACTTTTAACGAGGAACTCTAGCTCCGCTGTCACGTCCGCTCTCTAAAAAGCTACCTGGTCCACTATCAATAAACAAGCCCGCCTGACGTTGGAATACCATCAGTTGCATACCAGTGAACCTCACACACACAAACAACTACCTGCTTTGTCGACAAGTTCTCGGTCCACCACCGGACCTTCTTTGCGTTTCCACTGCATAACCTCGAGCCATGTCGTTCCTGTTTGGCAGAGCCCGGACACGCACAGTTGCCGATCTCCCCAAGCAAGCCCGCGAGCATGTGCTGAAGCTTGAGGGGCCGCAAGGTCCAGCCAAGGTAACAACCGCATCACGTTGATTCAAGCCCAAACACTAATTCTGGAAGGCCGAGGAGCTTGCGCGCGTTTTGAATCAGATGAAGACTATCCTGCAGGGAACCCCAGGTATGCTTCCTCACCTTATGAGAACCCTGACCGAATGGCTAAGACATATTCAAGAAGCCGACACCTCCCCAGAACAGATCTTACAGCTCGTGACCGGTCTCATCGACGAAGACCTCCTCCACCTTCTCGCCGTCAACCTTTTCCGCCTTCCTTTCGAATCCCGCAAAGACACACAAGTGATATTCTCCTACGTCTTCCGCTTCCGCCCTGCCACTGCCGCCCCCAAGAGCGACCCCCTTGCTCTGTCATACGTTGTGTGCAATCGACCTCAGGTCCTGGTAGAACTGTGTCGTGGGTATGATCACAAAGAGAGCGCTACTCCTGCAGGTTCCGTCCTGCGAGAGTTGCTGAAGAACGAGGCTGCGGCCGCCATTATTCTATACGACGACGGGGACGAGCCAGGTTCTAGTTCGAAAGGGCTCAACGCCATCGATCGCGACCGGCCTCAAAGTGGAAGAGGCGTATTTTGGAGATTTTTTGATTGGGTTGATAAGAGCTCCTTTGAGGTGGCAGCGGATGCTTTCACAACCTTCCGAGTAGGTTTAAGTTACTGCACAGTAACTACTAGCACGTACTGATTTTCTTACAGGAGCTCCTGACACGACACAAAGACCTCGTACCAAGATACTTGTCTGCCAACTTCGAGCTCTTCTTCACCAAGTACAACAACATTCTGGTCCAATCTACCAGCTATGTGACTAAACGCCAATCGATAAAGCTCTTGGGTGAGATCTTGCTTGATCGCTCTAATTACAGCGTTATGACTGCCTATGTTGACCGTGGCGAGCACCTCAAGATATGCATGAATCTCCTACGTGACGATAGGAAAATGGTTCAGTACGAAGGGTTTCATGTGTTCAAGGTTTTTGTTGCCAATCCGCACAAATCAATTGCCGTGCAGAAGATTCTTCTCATGAACCGAGATAAGCTTCTTACTTTCCTCTCACATTTCCTTGAGGATAGGACAGACGATGAACAGTTCATTGACGAGAGAGAATTCTTGATTAAGCAGATCCGAAATATGCCATCTGTTCCAGTCGCTCCTCAACGGTAAATGTCTGGACGTTACCATACTTATTCACTCCGGCCGACTATCTACCCGATGTGCCTACCTGCACTCACCTGACGTTTCGACTGCTTTTCTCATAGGCGACTGCAATACTTGAGGCCAATGAGCGCGGTTCTCTATTTAATGACGATGACACTACATGCTCTGCCCTTTTATCTTGTTTCTGGTCCCTGCAGTATCTTAAACGTTCCTGGCCGTGGCATTGAGCGCGCCAGGACACGCATGTCGTTCCGCCGATCTTGGTTCATGATATTATTATACAAAAAGACGCTCCCAACGCCCCTTCATTTCCTGTGCGTAGTCAACCAAATATGACACAACCTCTTTAACTCCGAATAGTCTGTCGATAACCGATATTCCAGCATATCATTGATATCCAGGCATATTGTTTAACGCTGCTTTGAAAGCAGGACGTTGACGCTTTCGCGAGCATTCTGTGTAGCCCAAACACTGTCTTTTCCGCCTCGGCGCCACTCATCGCCTGATGCGTGCTCTCCACCTCCCCTTGGCGCCTCTCCCATGATCACCTCGAGGTCTCGCTTTTGCGAACTCAGCCAATTTTTGATAAAGTTGGCTGGATCCTTGCTAAGAGACTGGAAGAAAGAATGCTTAGCTTTAGAAACGGCAATAGCTTGTACAACCCGAGCGAGTTGGTCGTCGAGCCCTGTTACTTCCTTGAGCATCGCGATGTATTGCGGGTTGTTAAGCAGAGGCAGAAGTGAATCACGAAGAGGATCATCCACTGGGACTTGGATGTCGTAGATGGTGGGCTGAGGGTCCTTGTGGAATTCCTGATCGACTCGGATGGTGTACGACAAGCGAATTGGCTCAAGTGGCCGAAGGTGCTGTTGAACATAGTCGTTGAGCAGAGGGATATGCCCGATGTCACCCTGTCGTATAACCTGAATTCCAATGTTAAACATGCAACAATTGTGTGTAAGGAGCGTGTCATACCTTTTTAAGAGGCTCATTGCATCGGAAGTTTCGCTTCTCTTCGTCTTCTTGAAGTCCAAGTAGTTTGATGTACTCCCAGAGCCCCATGACGGCCTCCTGATGGGTAGCGTCCTTCATATCCACTACATCAGCAAGCTCAGGGCTCAGCTGATATCTCTCGGGGGACTCCTGACGGAACAAGTTGATGGTGATGTTCTGGTTTTCATCTCCACTTCTCTTAAAGGTGAGCTCATCGAAATCAGCGGCTGCAGGGAGGTTGGTGGCAGGCTGACTTCGGGCTGGCGCATCAGGTTTCTTCCATTCCACTGTTTGTTCGCTGCCAGTTCGATATCGGGACCGGTCGAAGTCAACGGTCAATGATTTCAAGAAGTGTGAGAACCGGGGCTTCTCTGGTGACTTAGACTTTTGAGCCGACTCTTCGGGTTCATTCGCTTCTTCTGTAGCCGCCTCCTGAGTCTTAGCCTCGTCTGCCCCCTCGTTGTCGTCGTCGTCGAGTAGACGGCCTTCGATCTTGACTCTGTAGGACGCCTCCATGTTGGGGGTGAAGTCGAACGAGTCGGAGTTCAGACCGTTACTCTGCCAGATCTGATCCTCGACCGTGTTGCTGACCCAAACTCGTAGTGTTTTGTATCTCTAGAATGTTGTTTAGCCACTGAATGTCTTGATAGATGCACGAGGTATCAGGCAAACCTTGGATCCGCGGCTAGTGTAATCAACAATATCCAGTCGCTTTCGCGTGATAGTTGCATCGAGCCGACGCTCAACATCTCGGAGATCCTTGTACCGTTGAGCGCCTTCAGCGTCAACAATGCTGTCCTCGACTCCTTCGGGGATGTTTTTATCGGTAGGTTTGCGACTACGTCTCTTGGCGAGCTCGCTGGCATGAGCCTGAGCTTGTTGTTGTTGTGCAATCTGTGCCTGGGTAAGAGGGACAGAGGGGTGAGGTCCTGAGGACATCATGGGCCCTAGAGGAGCGTACATGTTAGCGGATAGATGAACAGGATGAGTAGCGCAAACATTGGCTGGAACGTACCAATTCCACCACGTCGCTGGTTCGTCGCGTGAGGCGACCTTTGCGGAACCTGTTGCGCATAAGCGCGATATTGAGGCTGCATTTTGCCGAAAGCTTGAGGTTTTGCGTTGGGGTTCGGTAGGCGTCGGCTGGTGGAATTTGAGGTTGGTCGTGTCGCGTCGCATCGAATAGCGTCGCGAGAAAACGATGCGTCCGTTCAACTCACGTGATGCGTCAAGCAGCCAACGATCATTACAACCTACCTACTCCGTATTGAGGGGGAAATGTTACAGAGTGGTATTTCTTGTTCCTATAATTGCATATGATACTCGTTCAATGCAAGCTTTATATACGCACCTCTCACTGTTTTAAAATTGATATTAGAAAGATTCGTTTATGGGGTATTGGTCTTGTTTATTGTCACCGCATTCTCATTCTTGCTGCAGCCCCTGGAGATATCTTCCTATAGCAAAACTCATGCTTAAAGACATCATCCCAAGTTGGGTTCAGAACTCTCGTGCTACTGTTCAGGCACTACTTCTCTCTTTCCCCTTGCTTCTAAGGAAAAGGGCAGACATCCCCTTGTCACATCAATATTCTTTCATAAATCAAATTACTAGTTAAGATTTCGAGCAGGTAAGTACTTGAACTATAGTCCCACATCTATAGTCATTATATCGGTTACTACTGGCCTTGCCTTCCAACGGAACTCGTCCCCAAGGGTGGTACTATAGGCTATGACTATAGTTAATTCAGTATCTCAATGCTGAACCCACCACCATTCACCAAGCTCATAGCCACTTCATATTATTGGATAACCAGCATACTTCAAGATCGTCACTTTTGCAACTGGGCTCACATTACACTTGGTCCTCACCCTCAACACAGAAGCATGCAAGGCACTAGTAAGCCAGTTCTCTGATACTCGCATGTACCTGTCTGGTAAAACCCACTCAGCTTCTTCAAATCCTGAAGCTTCACGTTTTGATGGCTCATCAAATAGCAATTATCTGGCAGCTGTGCCCATCCCTCCATCAACGCTGAAAACAAAATGCACCCCGTAACAATGCATTGACCATTCCGCTCAGATGAATAAAACTCCGCAGTTAAGACGCCACGCTCTCAATGCCATGAACGTACTGAATGTAATCTCCAAGGAGATAAACTACAGCAATCCACACCTTATGAACACCCCACGTTTGTCCCCTCTGGTATTCTCAGCTCAGAAGCCTTCAGAACGCAGAGCCTAGGCCGTTCCTTGATTGTCTCTTACTGAAACGATTACGTTTCGGTGCAGGATCTTCAGAGTTCCCCTGGTTCTTACTCAGGTGATTCCGTCCTTGTCGGTCACTTATGGCGAAACCCTCCGAGTAGTTGCCTGGGCCGCCTATCGCGCTTCCCGGACTTGAAACTTGAGAGGACAAATCGGCGAATCCACCATCGCCATCGTAAGTGGCCATGCTTTGAGAGAGAGCCATGTCTCTGGCTCGCTCCAAACATTCGATCCAGTCCGCGGCAGCAGAACCACCTTCCGGAGGAGTGGAAGACGACTTGGCCTCTTCAAATGTATAGTGGTGACCGCCCTGCAGTAGCATTTAGTACAGTGATCAGAAAGGAAGGGCAGAGAACAAAATGGATATTGCTTACCGTATTAACACACCACACTGTTTGGCCCTTAGCATCCACTTGGGTTTTCCACGAGCAATCTGAACCAAGCAAAGACAGCTCTTGTTTTGCTCGCTTCTCCTCCCCACCAGCCGGGGCAAGCACAATTCGGCCACTTGATGTGATCATGACCAGCCGTTGGCGCTTCTTTGTTGTGCTCCCGATAAAGAAACGAGACAACTTCTTATGTCCTTCTCCGGGTTCTTTTCCATGTGGGCTCGAAGGCAAGGGTGTTGAGACAACCATTAGGTCGCCCAGCTTGAGAATTCGCTCATTATTCTTAGTCAGAACGGGGGACCATTCGATATCAAGCTGTGTGGGTGGAGGTAGTTCTGTTATCAACCTAGAAGGCCGATTGCTCCCATTGGAAGTGTTCGCTTGAGGGGGAGGTGGTGGTCTCGTGTTACCAATCGCATTGGAAGCGTTGGAAAAGCCATTTAGTTGTATGACCTGGGGTTCTTGAGAGGGGGTTATATATGGGCGTAAACGAGGTGCCTTGGTCCTCCAGAGTCCTTTTCCGAATGGATGTCCATCGAAAAACTCGTGGTTCTTGATGTGCTCAATAGTGAGTCGTCTGGCTGGGTCGAGGACCAAGCAGCGCTCTACAAGATCCCGGGCTGCTGCAGGGAACCCAGGAGGAAATTCGTATTCGAGATTGACAATCTTCTGAAACGTAAGATACTCACTACCTCCCTTGAAAGGAGGTCGACCAGCCAGGAGTTGGTATACAATGCAACCAAATGCCCATAAGTCGCTAGCCTTACAGGCGTTCTTATGTGTCAGAAGCTCCGGGCTCACGTACTCAGCAGTGCCGACAAACGATGCTGCACGGCCATCTTCTGGCTGTCCTGGGTCTGGTGCGCCACTGGCTGGTGCGGCCGATGGATCTTCGCGAGGGTCTTTGAGCAGTTTAGCTGTTCCAAAGTCGGTGATCTTGACATGCATTTGTTCGTCTAGTAAGACGTTCTCGGGTTTTAGATCTCGGTGGATGACACCTCGTGAGTGCATATAGTCAATGGCGTCTAGGATTTGTGCTCCATAGAATCTGGTGCACTCAATATCGAAAGTGCCCGTTTTCTTGAGGACACCCAGAAGCTCTCCACCATTGCATAGATCGAGAACGTAATAGAGTGACGTCTCATCTTGAAACGTATAGTACAATCGGACGATGCCAGGGTGCTCGGTAAGTCGGTTCAGTGTGTTCTTTTCGATGTTGACATATTTAATCTTCTTTTCCTTGATGATATGTCTCTTTTCCAGGACCTTTACGGCATACTCTTTGAGGGTCTGGCGATCGGTCGCCATGTAGACTGTGCTGTACGAGCCCTCCCCAAGAACACGTCCAAATGAGAAGTCGCGGACGCCCTTCTTGACCTGGCGGACGATAGTACGTCCATTCGCATCGACCTCGCGACGAACACCCACGGCAGCTCCACGTTCTTGCCATTCTTCTCTACTGGTTGGAGCTGGCGCGTCACCAGCATATGACTGATTCGGTTGTTGTCCTCCAGGACCAGGAGTATAGCCGACCCCCATCCCTCTCGAGCTCCTTCGGGGTGGTAAAGGGCTACCACCACCTGGATTCAGTCCTGATACTGGTCGACTCGAGTTGTTAAATCGTTGGGGATCTCGTCGGCTGGACTCTCTCACGGGGTAAGAAGTGGCAGAGCCCGATTCGGGCACGTTGGACATGCCGTAAACGGAGGACCTCGACACCTCAGCTTGAGGGAATGAGTTCGGAGGTCCTGCAGAAGGACTTGGTTCTGTTGTAAGGTCGGAAGACTGAGCGGATGGAGTAAGTCGAGGGTCGGTAAGCAAGGTTTCGACACCAGCGTCTATAGGATCGAGGCGAATAGCATCGTAAGGTGAAGGTGTGGTGGTTGAGGTTGTCGGTTGGGGCGTTGATGGGAGGATGGATGTGGAAGCGGAGACGGGCGTGTTGTGAGCAGTAGAATCGGGTCCAGAAGGAGAGGTTGAAGAAGTATGAACAGCCTCGGCGGCGTCATCAGGGTTGGCGATGCGCAATCCGCCCAGGGCCTGAGAAAGGCTCAGGTCCCCGTTCATGGTGGGCGATGGAGAGGCCTAGGGGCAAATGTTCAGGGGAAGTGGGCAGGCTCACACTCGACTCGCACGGGGAGAAGAAACACGAGTCGTGAGCAAGGAAGGTCAGCCACTGGCGGCGGCGTGGACCTTGGAGCATCACCGGTGTTGAGCTGTCTAGAGGCGAAGGCAAGTTGATGTCGGATTAGGTGGTTAGCGATAAATTAAAGGCCGGATCGTTACGTTGTTGGTGGTATTGCTGTAAACGAAACTGAAATAGAGTACGCCCAGCAACTACTTGGCCGCTCCGCTCAGCGAGGTACGAGGCCCCAGCCCACCTCAGATTACGAGAGTGCAGGCAAGCGAAAGACGCCTTAGGCCGCCGCCAACCTTGTCCTGTGCCTAGGGGCGGGCTGTGGTTGCTGGGATTGTTCAAAGGAGAGCCCCCAGCGTTTTGCAAGGTATTGCATTATCATGCCTGATAGGTATTTGGGTGAGAGAAGTGACAGCCGCCTACTAGGTAATATTTACTTGGAGTATTGAGAGCACCTATCTTAGGTATGCACCTGCTGAGGTAAGTGCTAAGTTAGGTACTGGAAGCCAGCATCAGTGTCGTGCAGATCTGCTGTCCACTGCCGCGAGCACTGTTGACAGGCTGGGGCAGACGGGGATTATTTGATCCAAGTACTTAGGTCCATGCCAAGGTCGGGAACAAGAGCCAGATGTTTTATGGTTACCTAGGTATGAACCAACTGCCATAACGTTGTAGATATTTCGATGACAGAACGATGCAATACCTGTTGATTCATCCCCATTTGCTGTTCCAGCTTCGGTACCTATACTTTCCAGTTCAACAGACCCGTAGTCCAGGGATGTCGAAAATAAAAGATACACACTTCGTCCTGATCAGTACTCCCAGTGATTTGTTCTATTCTGTCTACCACAAGCCGTTCATGATATGGCCGTGATACTGTTTTTCAAAGCCATGATTACATAAATACTTGCCATGCTGATGAACACCTTGGTCGAAACCACAATGCAATCACTACTAGCTTCCTATATAACATCGATTGTGGCGAGCTTTACCTCATTTCGTACTTTATCTGTGAGTAGGGACTCATTGCACGTCCTTAGAGCTTAGTCAGTATTTTGGTGATAAAGCTTGTGAGGGCTCTGGTCAACTATTTGTTATATCGTGGCAGCATACCGCGTTCTGATATTGAAAAGAAGGTTCTGATGATTAGTGCATGAGTCCTTCTCGTGGCGTGTTCATATCTGCATTATCATTTGGGAGCTCCACCAGGGTGCAGTGCCTCGTGTAAGATGTCTAATATATAGAACTGAATACACAGATAGAGCAAGTCCATGAGATTGGTATCATCCCATAGCATCCTTTAAGCACATATCTAACTATCAGCAGACAAATAAGTTCATAACTACTACCTACCTACTGGATATTTCATGCCGCAATGCGTGGTTTACCACTTGCTACACACACTTGCTTACCCTGGAGTGGCAGCAATGGAGGAAGTTACTCCTCTCTCTTCACCTAAAGTCAAGAAACTGCATGTAAGGAAGGTTCAATGTAAACGCATGCCTCCTTTACCTAGTACTAATCTAACAGGTACTTAAGTAGCTGCATATACAATGTTGGTCAAACGTGTTGGCATGTATTTGCGTGACACTTCACCAGATACCTAATCAATAGAGTAGCTGTGGTTCTGTCAAGATGTTTCGACTGCAGACAACCACGATTGGCATCACCTCCCGTGATCTCCACGATGCCGAACGCCGCAGCCGGTATAGGAAACATCTCCTGAACCACCGGCGAACTAACAAAAGGGGAGATCATCATACCCCCTCTGAGCAAGAAGCCACTACATTTGAAAACGCTCTCAACACACGGGTAGTAACTCCAATCCTAGAATCGATTGCTGAACCACGCACACGTGCCCCACCAAGTCGATATGCGACAGAAGGCGAGGAAGACACGGGTTTACCACCACTGTTGCTTGAAGACGAGACCGATTCTTCTTACGACCCCATACTGGATTTGGATGCTGATCATCGCTCTAACCCCTCGGCCCAAGAGCCAGAGCAGCATGGAATGAATTCTCGTTCACGATCGGGTAGTAGTCAGTCAATTGGCTTATTTGAATGGCTTACTTAAGTTAACAAAGCGTTACTAACAAGTTCGTAGTTACTAATGGAGGTATCGCAATTGGTCCTTTGCCTATCCGCACACGGTTCGACAACACCGACAATCAAGAAACTGAACAACACGAGGCTGAATACCTCCTCGCATCTTATGATTCTGAGGATGAGTCCACCGACAACCATTCCCAACACTCTACAGAATCTGCAGACTTCTTAAGAGATGCCGAGACGACGAACTCTGCCATTGCCGAAGAGCTGAATGATGCGTCTTCTTGGGGGCATTTGCCAGTATATAGCGATCGTTTACCCAGCCAAGAACAACCGCAGACACCAAGACAACTACCGGAAGCTCGTCACCAAAGCCGATTTGATGGAGCCTACACGGCCCCTAGTCGAGGAAGACGACGGCTGAGAGAAGACTTAGACGACGTACCAGTCATGGTAAGAAGAACGCGCGGTGGGTATAGCACGAGCCCAGTAGGGTTGAGAACTCCAGGATTTCAGGGTTTGTATGGGGGCAGTGAGAATGCCGACGATGCTTGATTTGCCGAGATGCATTGTGATGTCAGGTGGCCAACAGCATCGATAGAGGCAAGGAGAACAAGGATCAGTCAATCCTGTGGATTTAAAGAATAGAGCATGTTACATACGGCAGATAATTACATGGGTTACTTGCGTTGTTTTGTGGGCTAGAAATGGTTTGCAGTTCAGTCGGTGTTACTCTAGTCACGATAACATAACTAATTGAAGCACATTCCTTCAATCAAGTCTCAATTGCGGGTTTCTACTACGCAGTAGGTAACTGATTGCACCCAGTGTTAGTTGGATTCGATCATCATTGCAATCAATGCTTGTGCTCGGGTTTTTTGTTGGTCCGGCTCTAGACCATCCAGTCCGCCAGCCTCCCGCGGCAACGAAAATTCCAGTCTGAAGCAAAGTTTTTGCTGGATGTGCCTAGCTACCTCAGGCACAACTCGTTTCAATTGATTCTGGGGGTACGCAGTACGTACTCCGTATACGCAACCGGACCCGGAACCACAAACTTCCAATGAACATCAGGTCAACCCAAGTGCAAGCTGACTCGAGCTGGGTGGAAGTTGAGTGGGCCTCTGGTGGAAAATCTGCACAAACTGATTAGCCAATGTTTGGCAACAGATGAAAAAAACTTGGCCTGAGCAGGGCTCGGCTCGGAGTGGCACGGGGCAATTGAGATCAAGCCAAGTCCAAGTTGAAAACGTTGGCTACCCAACCAGAAGGTCGTTCACGACTTGCTTGAGACCCCGCCGAGACACCCGGAGATACCAAGCCCCTTACGGCTATGAGACCCCTAACAATTACGCAGTTCAGAAGGGGTCAAGCGCGAATTGGAGCTGACCATTCGCCAGTACGTACCTGACGCTGCGAGTTACCTTAGCGTCAAGCTAGGCGAAACTAGGACACATCTAGGGCCGGGAGGTTTGCGATAAGCTGATGGCGTGCGTACTGTGTGTACACTGTCTAGCACGGACCTAGCTGCAGCTTGCCGACTCCGTTACAAGGCGCTGATAGTTTTGCCCTTGTTTTGTGGTGATATGGGTATCTGCTCAGGGTAACGCTACGCGGATATCCCCGTTCGCGGGACCGGTACAGTGCCAACTCTCGTAGCTTTGGAGATCGGAGTGAGGCTGCATGGGTGGTTAAAGAGCACCTCAAAGGCTCAACCTGGGGTAAAGAGTAAAGAGCCACTCACACACTTCACGCCCCTTCCTCGTCTGCTCGTCTCTTCCTCTTACAGGTTCTTTTACCAGTCCTTCCCTCGCATTCTTTTACAGCTTTTAATCCTCCTTCTTCCCATTTATCACTTCCCTCGCCTTCTCTCTCTTCATCATAACATACCACAAAACATCCATCACCTGTTCCTTGATCAAACTTCCTAACTTCTTTACCTCCTTCTACCCATCCTCACCCTCACCTGTCGCGTATCCTTCACACTTGCGCCTACTCCTGGCTAAGCCTACCGCGTCTTATTCCTACCTCTCTCTTTAACTATATCATCGCCCCTGATTAGGCTGCATCGCATCTCGCCTACGATCTTACTTAAACTTCGTCTAAGCGTCCTAGTCTCAGGTCCACGGAACTCATCACCAAGGTTCCAAAGACGCTATAGATGGTTTGTGACATCGCTGACTACTAACCTTCCAACAACTTCCAGTCTTACCACAGAAGAACACTTTTCGCAATGTCGTACTTCAGCTCTCAATTCTCTTCCTCTCCTGTCCTTACCATGTCTCCCCAACACGCCCACCAATCCATGGGCATGGCAAGCTTCGGACACCATACACCACCTCGATTTGCACCTATGCCAAGCCAGTTTGCTGCTGCTCAGCCTGTACGACCTGCTGCAGCTGGCAGAAAGCGTTCTAGGGAAGAGGCTTCCGACAATCTTGAGCCTGACTTGAAGAGCCTGCCCGTCGAAGAACCTGAAGAAGAATGGATCTACGGCCCTGGCATGACCTTGGTCAAAAAGAGCAGCGGCTATATCACTGACGCGAGTAGCCAGTCTGGCACTTGGGTTGAAGAGAAGAAGGCTGCCGAGGCTGCCGCCATCAAAGAGGCGCGCTCCTTGATCAGGAACCCAAAACTGCAGCGCGTTTCTCCCACACTGTCGAGCGCACATGCAGCTGGTATCTCTACCCTCAAGTCAGAAACCAAGCCGGTTGTCGAGGGACCCATTGTTGATACCTTCACCCTGCACCTCGGCATTGGCTGGCGAAAAATCAGTCAAGAAGACCACATTCAAGCAGCTGCTCGTGGCTGGGCTCGATATATTGAAAACCACTATCCTGTTTCCAATGCTCGAATTCTTTTAGAGAGCAATGGCCTCCAGTCATATCTTGTTGAAGCCACTGAAGGTTTCTTCCTCTTTGCCGAGAATCTCCGTCAAGGTCAACTTGTGAGCCAAACTGCCGAGGGCGCACTTCAAAATCTTCAATGCTCTCCTCCTATCTTCGACGGAATGGAGGTTCTTTCAGCAGCCGAATCTCCTCGTCCAACCAATGCTGTCCCTGATATGGACATGCGAATGGACTGAGAGCCTCGTCCGGGAACTTTTTTTTTCTTCAACTGCATATTGTCATTTGCTATTTACTCGGAGTTATGTGTTTGCCATGCTTATGGACTGGACTGGAACTGGGAAAGGAGCCGTGGGAAGGCCGGGATAGGCCACCAAGAGCGTATGCCATTAGACTCGGATAGTCATGGCCGGATATCATTTAACGCAATTTATATCACTAAACAATGAACTCAATTCCGATCATGCCTTTTCACTGTGACTGTCCATGCTGGCACCTAACTAATTCTTGCTGAAGAATTTGTGCAAATATTTGTGCAGTACAAATCTTATAGTATGTGACGGAGAAAACCTACCGCAGTTCATGGATACGCGATAAGGCTTGGCGTCGATTTCGCGAGCGACCTGACGCGGCGCTCCTTGCCTATGCCTTGATACAAGCATCATCAGAGTTGGAATAGGAGAGGCCTGGGCTGAAGCCAAGAGTCCATTGAAGCAATGAATTGCGGATACTCTGAGCTCTTGTCCATGTTGTGGATAAATTGTATGGGATGTGGGCAGAATCATGAGACTGAATTCTCTGATGCAGGTCATATTATGAATTCGACTAAGATGCAGAACATAAAGTAACACAGTGCCGTCTTGTTAGGCCTGCTCCATGTCTCACAGCCAATGTGTTAGTAGTAGTGGATGCACCTGCTGCAACCCTGTCTAATTCGTCGGCTAATTTAGAAGAACAATGAGATGTACTGGTATAGGAGGAGATTGAATACAATGTGAATTTGTCGATGAGTGAGTGAGTGCTTGGATGCCCAAGTAAACTTATATCGCGCGCGGGTGAGCACGATTATCTTGAACTTCTCGACGCGATCAATCAAGGCACACTGTCTTTTACCCTTCTGCGTTATTTTCCCCCCGAAGTGTACTCGCCATGAGCATCAGATATTTCTGCGAATACGGACGGGGAATTTCTGGTCTGGTCTGCTGTTGCAGTTGGTTACACTCCGTATCTCGTAAATGGCAGCCTACTGGGACGGGGTTTTGTCTGGCTCAGGGGAAGCGTGTTCCCCAACCTCCTTCAATTGAACTCGACTGAGGTACTACTACGTAGTATGTATCTCTGTCCAAAAAACATATAGGTCGAAGCTCGCGCGATACCTTGTCAGAGCAGGGGCTTTCAGCGTTGTTTCAGGTACCTCGCCTGAGCAGACTATCGCTCAGGTTACACGAGTAACTTGCATCACCCAGTAAAAATGTCAGGTTGCACCAACTGACCGAACATCGGCCGTCATCAGTCCGTGAACCGTAGGTAGGTCGTTACGTAGCCTACCTACTGGAGGAAGGAAGGTTCAAGATAAGGTAACTTCCATATTGCAACATCATCATCTCGTCGTAAATATTCCAATAAACCTTCATTTTCATTCGCTCTCGTCACTGTTGGATTCGCTTAGAGACTGCCCGGATTGTCGCATCGGTTTTAGCACCTACACCCGCCTGTAGCTTGGGAACCTGGTCAGAGAAAAGCTTCCCGCGGCTGATTGAGCAGTCCACTACATCGCATCGCATAGCATCACAGTGCATCACAATCACAACCATCAACCATGTCGAGCGCAAGCCAACTTTTTCTCCTCGCAGACCACATCAAGCTCTCGCTGCTAGAGCGCCAGAGAGCAAAGAACCTCAATTTAGAAGGGGACTCACAAAATGGCCACTTGTCACGATCATTCGACCAGTTCCGCGATGGCCTGGCCAGTCTTCGCGAAGAGGAGCAGCGACTAACCTTCGCTGGCGAGACGGCGTATGTTTTGGTCCAGCCCATCCATTGCTGTTCTCATGACTAACTTTGCCCCAAAGAGCTGCTTCAGACCTCATAGAGTCTATCACATCGCTCCAGAAGCAACTCGACGACCTCACAACCCAATATCAAGGCCACACCTCCTCCTCAACAGCCGAAACCCTCAATCATCCCAACTCGGAAGCGCTCGCCGATGACTTTGAGCATGCAACCTCCACATCCCCAACCTCGCGCAAGCCAAAGACTGTTCGCTTCAGCGACACGCCTTCGTCCCCATCCGCGGAGCTCTTTGGCCCTTACAGAGATGACCCTTCCGACAGCGCCGGTTACCAGGATGAGGCTCAGGGCATGAACAATCAGCAGGTCCATCAGTATCACGCTCAGATCCTTGAGCAACAAGACGAGCAGCTTGACCGTTTAGGTGAGTCTATCGGACGCCAGCGTGAGCTGAGCATGCAGATTGGCGACGAGCTCGACAGCCACGTTGCTATGCTCGACGAGGTTGAAGCTGTTACCGATCGCCATCAGAGCCGATTGGATCGTGCAAGCAGAATGCTTGGCAAGGTTGCTCGCGGGGCGGGTGAGAACAAGCAAATGACTACCATTGTGGTTCTCATCATTATTCTTGTGCTCCTTATCGCCATCCTGAAATGATATACATGCTTGCCATCCGTCTCAAAACAAATAGCGGGCTTAGCGCATCGGTTGGAGTTCTCGGAGTAGTTGATTTGGGTGCAGTTCAAGGTATCTATCTACTCCACATGTTGATAGTCTTTTCATTCTCGTAGCTCAACTCAAGAGTAAAACATATGGCCTCGTTGGTATGCCTTTCCTGCACATACGCATGCAGCAGTCCTGTGCAAATCTTAACAGAAACAAAGACCGGGTTAAGGGTTTCGTCATATCATATTATTATTCATTCGGCTCAAAGGTTTCCCTCGATATGCAGTCTAGTCGTTTATTCTCTGCCGCAGATCAACCTTAAACAACGCCTGGATCAGTCTATCGAATGACGTCCCCTTCCTTGTCAATGCCTTCAAGCCCTTCGAGAATATCGCTCCCAGCCAGAATGCCAGTAGCGCCCACGGTTACGCCTCTCTCCCGCGACCATACTTCATGAAATTTAATGGTCTTATCGCTCGATGCAACAATAATGCACCCCTCCTGGCCCCCTCTAGATACCCTTCGACCATTGACAATTGGTCCTCGAGGAAAAGGAATGGCATACAAGGCTCGTAAATCGTCTTCCTATGGAATTGCTGCGACCTGCTTGCATTCCGGCCAACTGAAAACACTGACACGATAAGGATGTTCTGGTGAAGCGTAACCAAAGGTTGCTGCAATCTCTCTACGAGTTGTATTCCAGATTAGTGAAGTGACTTGAGCTGATACCGATATCGTTGCCAGTGCTGCTCCTGATGGCGTATGAAAGAAGTGGATGCACTTGTCGTTAGAGCCACCTCCTGTTGCAACCAACTCGCGTCTCCAGGGACAGAAAGCAATCGCTTTCACTGCAGCACCGTGGTTCCAACGATGCCTTTCAACGCCGGGGCCAAGGTACCGAACTGTGTCAGTTGCAGTTGGAAGCGGCCGCAGCTGCGCAGTGAAGGACCTCACTGGCCCATCGTCACTCGCAGCTAGGGAGAGTAACTTTGTGACACTTATCTCAATACCACCATATGCGCTGCCTGCTTCAATGCGCGCTATATATCCGTTCCCCGTCCGAGGCAAATCAGGTCGTCGCCCGACTACTTGATCAGCATCGAAGAGACAGCAGAGATTGTCGTTGCCCCCAGAGGCGAACATACGACCATCGTTGGACCACGCGAGACCGCATACTTGCTGGAAGTGAATATTGCTGATCTTGGCTATCAAGGATACTGCACCGGGCCATGTGTCCCGGGCAACTTCCCAGCCTAGCGGCCATTCCACAACATAGTAATAAATATTACCCATTTCGTCCCCGACCACCAAGTCTTCAGTCTGAACCTCAACTCCTGGATTGAGGGGGTCCTTGGAAGGTCGAAGGGTGCAAATCGGGCGCCAACTCACACAGGAAATGGGAAACGTCTGACGAACCTCAAACCGAGGCAGTGTATCGAATAGAGACTGGAACAGCACAATGCCGTCTGAATGTCCGATTCCAAGCACAGCTTTACCCCCTTGTGTTGATGAGAAGGCAACCGACGTCAACTAAGTGTCGGAACGAGTACCATGGATCAGCTGTACACCTCGAAACTCAGACCAGGTATAAAGGAGATTGCCAAGGCAAACAACAAGCGCGTGTGCCGTATAAGAGTATGCTAGTGGCGAGCAGTAGAAATCATCTTTGAGGTTCGGCGCATCAAGCACTCTAAAGAGTATCAGCTCACTGTCAACCGGATGCTTTAGTCTACCGACCTGAAAGGGGCAGCTGGGAGAAGGCGTCTTTTTGCTGGTCTAAGAGGAACTGCGGTAGGTAAGCCACAATCTGAAATAAGATATATAACCAACATACTTGACCACTCCTCTTTGTTGACCCATTGGTATCCATTCCAGCTTGTCTGGCTGAAGTTTGTATGAAGAGTGTGATGTCTTGGACTTTGTGGGATTCGTTGACCTTGCACGAAATCGAGAACTCTTCGAATCTGGTCAATTTCGAGAGCCGATGCGATGCGACCTTCATGCTTTTTCTTCTCTACCGATGTGCTGACCAGACTCTCTTGGAAAGGTGTGGGAAACACACGAGCATTGGTTCCACGTCGGACGAGATGTCCCTGTCCATCATCCACGGCGATTGTACTAGGCGCAACGCCACCAACTGACCACATGGCACCCAGACTGACCTGGCGATCTCCTCCTCTATTTTGTGGCAGTTGTCCAAGAGCCATGCCTACCGGTGACAAAAATGTTAGTGTGGGAAACAAAGTGCTGCGGCTGTCAAACCTCTCTCCAAGTTACTGTCGTCAACTCGAAACGGAAAACGTGGGTCGGGGTCTAAGACACGGCGTTTGAGGACAAAAGGGTCCGCCGAGGCACTCTTGTCGCGCTTCAAACGCTCTTCCCTTGATAAGTCTTGGCTTTGCTTGGTTGTTCTATACCTTTCAGATGACGGAGATATATGGTCACGTCTTGGAACGTATCTGTCCAATTTTCGTCTATTGGTGTCGACTCGTTTATCTTTGAGCGGCAAGCGCCCGGAACTCCTGGAGTATATGAAAGGAGAAACTACTTCGGCTCTCTCCCTGAGACGGCGAGTTTCGGGGGTCTTGGGAAGCCCAAGAGAGTCTTCTTCACGCTTGACAATGGGCGTTGATATCTGTAGCTCGTTCTCGAGAAACTTGCTGGCTGGGAATTCATCGAGACTGGAACCGTCAAAGGAAGGGAAACATCGTTTTCGATGATTCTGTGGGCATCCACAGGTGTCATCTGTTGAGAAGTAGCCTGAATCCAACGGGCTCGGTGTTCGCAAATCCACGCTGCATTTTCGTCGAAATGACTGGGGACGGCGAGGTGGTCGCTGCAACATACTTGCCGATATTGATATGGCTAGGGATTTCCGAGTGCTCTTCTGTAAGCATGTGAAAACGAATGAAATTGTTATACTATAACCTGGAAACCACTGCCACAATAGACAGTCCTTTTCCTAGAAGTAAGATTATCTGTCTTATCTGATGATGGAGTAGTATTGATGCTTGGCGAAGAGTTTCGTAGGGGAGAGACGTTAGGGTGAAGTGGTAAAAAGGAGTTTTCACAGAGGGGAAGGAGTCATGCCAAGTATAGACTCGCACGAAATGGGTCAAGGACAGCTCCTACTTGACTGAACTCCAGCCATGCCTTATCCACAGCTCAAGGCAAGCACAGTGTGATAAATGCTTATCCTCGGAGTTGAAGTTCCTAGAACTGCTACACCTGTTCGATAAGGGGGGGGGGGGGGGGGGGAGGGGTAGGTCATAGTAGTAGCTCACATATGATAGCCGGTAATAACAAATTTCTATTTCGAACAACAGCAGAGAGTATCAAAGGCCAACAGAATTTAAATCCTAGTTTCCAGTTCCCTACAAACTGGAATGCCGCCAGGTGGCAGTGTCGGCTTGACCTCCTTCAAGGTGGAATACAGATGTAACTACGAAGGAATAATCGAAACAAATCAAACCTGCACCTCATAGTCTTCCACCATTCCTGAGGCAACATTTATATACCGAGATTTCGGAAAATCAAGCCAGTTCTCGGTCATATCCAGATTCCCTAGAGATTTACGGCTTATACTAATAAGAGAATCGTCGCCCTCTTTGTCAGCAGAAGCCTCCCAGAACATACTCCCACCAAGACCATGGTCCAAGATATAACCGACTTTCTTTCGGACCACATCCGGAGTGTCATACGAGATCAACTCATGTGTGTTGTAGTCATAGCTATAGTAAGCTTGGGCGTCTTTGTCAAATAGTATGTGTGCTCCGGACTTGGGTAGTGCTTTGTAGTCCCAGACACCTCTCTCCCAAGAGCCTTGACCGACATCACTATAGGACTCGCCGAGGCCCGAGTTACCTTCAAACGAGCGTCCATAGATGGGCATGCCGAGCACGACCTTTTCTGCAGGGACGTCAGCGTTAAGGTAGGCATTTATGGCTTCGTCGGTATTAAAGTCGTTGGCACTGCGCTTGTAAGGAAACAGATTGGCGTTGTGGCCGCTGATTCTGTCCCAGCTGCCAGAGTAATCGTATGCCATAAGATTCACTTGGTCGACAATTACGCCGATATTCGCAAGATGTAACCTTTCGTACTTATCGCGGCCGGCAGGGGCAGCGATCGAGAGTAGAAAATGGTGACCGCGTGCATGTTGGTTAGCATACGCATCTAGCTCATCTCGAACCGCTAGAAGAAGGAGATCAAAATTAGTTGCCTCGGCTTCGTCTTCGGGGTACTCCCAATCGACATCAATTCCGTCGAAACCCCAATCTTTCATCAAGGTAACAGACGACTTGGCAAATCTGGCGCGGTTCTCAGGGGTGCTGGCGGCTGATGGGAAGTTGGTAGACCAGGTCCATCCACCGATGGACAGCAAGACCTTGAGATGACGGTAGGATTTCTTCAGCAGAAATAACTGTTTTACGCATCCATATGCGTTACTTCCCTCTTCATCCCACCCTTTTTCTTTGTCAGTAAAGCAGTGCAGACGGGGAAGACCAACTCACTATCTCCTTCATAGTGCTTTTCAAGGTCTGCATAACTGTCTCCAGTGTACCTTCGATCTCCGTTAGCCTTAGTTGATGATGGGTGATGTTATTGTAACATACACTGTGCCGTCAGATTTTACGTTTAAAAAGGCATAGAGTACGTGGGAAACTTGGGTCGCATTAAGATCTTGAGGCTGGAAGTTCCTTCCATATATTCCCCTATATCACTTTAGAGCCATGTCTCTTCCACAAGGAGGCCGACTTACCAATTGACAAAGTAAACGGTATTGGTATGGTTCAGCTTTTGCTGTGCGATCTTTGTCTGTTGAACGAAGCGTTCGGGTGGCATTGCATGACATGAGGCGGCGCGAAGGAAGGCAAATATTGCCAGCGATTGGAGGAGGAATATGAACATCGCGTGTTTCATTCGAAATGGAGAATTTGGTTTTGGAAAAGATTAGATAGTTGAGAAGTAAAATTCTTATAATCAGAAGTACGATGCAGTAAGTAGAAGGAAGCAAGTTGGTGAACGAAGTAAGAGGAAAGAACCATAGAAGGAAGGAGCCATAGAGATATTTGTAGTTAGGGGTTACCAGCATGCTTGTGCATAGATTTAAAGCTGAAAATATGCCTCTCAGTACGAATCTTCTTCTGTTTACAATGAGTGTCGCACCTGATGTATTGCATGTTGGTTCATCACCCCAGAACGATGATGCTTGTGTAAGGAATAATTCATTCTGGATCACGCATACTGTCTGGGTCACGAGGAACAATTATAGAACACCCATCACCATCATATAAATGGACTTTGCAGAAGAGAACATTCGTTCTTGATATGATATCAGTCCTTAAGTCTAGGTATGGCCGGCTCTGTATACCTTACCTACCTACCTATACTATAGACACTCCCTTCTTGTGTACGTCACTGAGCGTTCGGACCTGGATCTCTAATACTCTTATAGAAATCATCCGTGATTGATCTATTGTACAGAAGGTCATTCAAGACGACTAAATCACCGAGAGATCAGGACCTTGTGTACGACGATGAGCTTGTGCAAGGAACCCCTTTCAAAGTGTACTGAAACCTGTTATGGTAACCTTGACCCATGGATACACCCATTTTATACGTGGCAAATGTCTTGTATGGTACTAGCTACAAGGAAGCGCCGATAAACCGTAGAGAAAGATGGTCGTTAAAACGTATGCATGCTTCTTCTTGCAGCACCCCGAATCAAAATACCTACCAACTGGCAACCATATCGATCCCTGTATGGATTTAAGATCCATTCTATATATGTTCCTACTTCCAATATTCTATTTTGTCGTCCATGCATCCCCTTCGAGCAAACTCCCGATCCGTGGGTGTCAATATACTCACTAGTCTTACACATGCCGATCTTTTGCACTGCTAAAGGTACTCTATGATCACGGGAGCTTTCGTTTCAGTAAGACTGAAAGCACAAGATTCGAGAAGTACTAATTGACAATTCTTGAACCAAGATGTAACATAAAAATACCCTGAGGATCTGGGTCGTGTAGCTCTACTTGTTCATTGTTAAGGCCCAGACCAATAAGGCTCGATCTTGGTGGGCAAATGCTATTTGATGTGTTAAAACATCTCTTCTGTGTGATATAGATCATAAGAAGTCTTACTCAGACCATAGTAGGTATCTTGAATCACCCTCCTCCCTCCTAGTGCCTAATACTTCTTACTTATTCTAGGAGTTCCCCGGGTCGTTACCACTATATGCAAACTCATATTAGGTTGTTATGATGTCTTATCAGAATAGGTGTTCGTTGTCACTGCTGTTTTCCTAGAGTTTACACCTCCTCTGAGATAACTACCTGGTACCTAGGTACTTGTTCAAGACTTGTATTATTGTCATCGCCTAAATTGCTGTTGCCTACTGTGGACTGCACATGTTCTTTATACGAATTACAGGCAGTAACGTGATAGCAACTCAGCAGGTTATTCATTTACCATGAAAAACAGTAGTTTCTCGATAGATCATATATTTGTCAAAACAAACTGGAAGTATTCCCGCTGGCCTACTCACGTATATGTCTTGTAATATATAAGTCAAGAGGTGAGGTTGTCGCAGCACGACGGTAGTAGGTAACATTCCAAGCCATGCTACCCTATACACACGCGGGGTCATAATCCGTCTTCCAGCACTCAAGTTCACAAGCTCAAACAATCAAACCGCCAGTCGCAAGCAACGCTCAAGGTCAAGGTTGCAAGCCGAGGCACCTCATAATGGCTAGTGTTAGTCTCAGAACCCCAAGTCCAACTGAGTCGCCGTAACTGATGCTGATCCCAAGGCTTCCAGCACGGCATAGCCCGCACTGCGCGGTCCCGAACAGAAGAGCAGCGCCAGCAGGATTCAGTGAAGATCCAGAAGTACCGTGGTCATGAGGACGATATACGCAAGAAGGTCAGCATCCCCGCTATGATATACAGTTTATTCCTTACACGCGCAAGTAGATCTCGGACAACAACTACGGCCCCGAGACGTTCCAGCTTACATCGAAGCTCCTGCGCCTCAACCCAGAGTACTATACGATATGGAACGCCCGCAGGCGCTGTCTAATATATGGCTTATTATCCAAACCATCGGCTGGATCGCCGCCCTCGAAGGTGTCGCAGAGTTCCTCAGCGACCGACACTCACACAGCCTCTTCCGCCGCTTCATTGCCCTCATCCTCGACCGAGACCCCGCCACCCCCCAACCCCCCGACAGCTGGGAAGACTGGTACAACGACTGATGGCGACGCCGACGCCGAAGTGATACGCGCCGAGCTGGGCTTTACCGTGCCTTTGTTGCTGGAGTTCCCAAAGTGCTACTGGATATGGAATTATCGACTATGGATCCTTGATCGCGCGATCGAAAGACTAGATATATCTCTAGCTCGTCGCATTTGGGAGGAGGAGCTAGGCCTCGTCAGTAAAATGCTAGTCAAGGATCGGCGCAACTTTCACGCCTGGGGCTACCGTCGACACGTTGTGGCACAACTTGAGAGCCCTGTGTTAAACGGCCAAAGCTTGGTAGAACCTGAGTTTGAATATACGACAACGAAGATCCGGGACGATCTCTCCAACTTTTCGGCGTGGCATAACCGTAGCCAGCTCATACCGAGACTTCTCAATGAGCGCGAGGCAGATGACGAAAACCGAAAGGCTTTCCTGGACAATGGTTTGTCACGACACTATATACAATCCCAACACCGCTAACCTAGGCATAGAACTCGAGCTTATTCGCGGCGGGCTGAATGTTGGACCCGAAGATCAATCTTTGTGGTATTATCATCAGTTCCTGGTGTTGAATCTGGCTGATCCTACTTCGAGTCGCCAAATAGCCCCGAACCTGACAGTGGAAGAGCGCAAAGCATACATTGATCGTGAAGTAATCGACATCAAAGACTTACTCGAAGATTATTGTGACATCAAGTGGATCTACGAGGCTCTCGTTGAGTATGCAATCGCACTGAGTCAACTTATCGGGCAGCCCTTCGAGCCAGAGACTCAAAACGATGTGACATCTTGGCTGGAGAACCTTAGAAAGTTGGATTCCAAGCGGAATGGACGATGGAATGATTTGGAGAAGGAGTTGAGCTCACTACGGTCATGATACTAAACCATGTTTGGCTGCAATTGCCACTTACATCGCGATATGAGCTTAGACTACTATTATAGCAATAACTCTGTTAAACACACCCTATGACCATTGCTATATCGTGAATGAAAAATTGAAAGAGTACGTGCTATAAAGACTTCTTACAAATGGTTCCAGTGGGTATCAAAGTGCTCGTTAAATACTGCGCAAGCTTCGCATTCTCTTAATGCCCACGACCACGACCACGTCCCCCTCTGCCTCTTCCCCGGCCTCTGCCACGACCACGTCCGCCCCCTCGACTGGGGCCATGCCTTGCAGGAATATCACCATCGCTGTCAGAGTCCGAACCTGAGCCTGAGCCTGAGTCTGGGCCTGAGCCTGACGCAGGATCGCTGTGTTCTGCCTCGGAATCTGTATCACCGATTCTGACAATTGTCGGATGGGCAGGCCGTCGAGTCGGAGGTGGTGGCGAAGGACTGCGTGAACTTTCGTGATGCACCGAGGATATCGCAGGTGACTGTCTACTAACTTGGTAGTCACTGCCGGAGCTTGAGCTGCGGGAAGTCTCTTTCTCGAGGTCGGTCGTTGGCTTATCAGCTACTTTAGGAGAAGCCATGGTGTTTGGCGCAGGTGACTGAGTCGCTGTTGCATTGCCAGAAGCAGTTGTGGACTTGCGTTTCCCAATCTTGAATTTTTTCCCTTTGAGCGCCATACGCTCAGCCATCGACATAAGCTGCGTTCCTGCACCACCGGCAGGTGGAGGCGAAGGAGAGACGGAAGCTCGTGATGGCTCGTTGTCGATAGCTTCTGATTGTCGAGTGCGACGAGCAGTCCTAGAAGTGGGCTCCTCGACATCTCCGTCGGGAACATTAACAGTGGTGGATGTGGTCGCAATGGTAGTCACGCCAGACTTTCTAGGCCTTCCTCGACGTCGTGGTTGACTGTTTGCAACAACCTCTGGTGCACCAGTTGCAAGTTCAGCAGCGAGCTCAGCTTCCAACTCGCCGACTATTTTTTCGTGCTCGACGTCACTGTCGCAGTCTTGATTTTGAGCAGACTTATCAGCGACTTCGTCTGAATTATCTGCGGCCACAACCTGAGACAGATGTGACTTCCTGGGCCGGCCCTTGGGCCAACCCCTCTGGCCGCCCTTGGGCTTCTTAGATGAACCAGCCGGCGAAGCCTGTGAGGGAGAAGACGCGTTCTTAGGTGGGCGACCACGTCGCTTAGGAGTCTGAGTCTCGGGCCCAGGATCTGCCTCAATAGAAGCTTGTGGGCTGGATGATGAAGGTGTTCCAAAGAGAGCGCGGACTGCATCAGCAGCCATGTCAACAGTCGTTTTCTGGTTCCCCTTTTCGACACCGCCAGGCGATCGAGTTTTTGTTTGGTGCGTGCGCTCCTCCTCGAACTCATCAGAGTCGACATCTGGTTCGACATAGGATGCTATTGGTTTAGCGTGCCTAAGTTCAGGCTCATTTGCATCGAAAAGTAGCTGACCCCGTTTCTTAGGTGGAGCCGAGGCCGGAGTTCCCTCTGGTGTATTCTGGGTACCACCCGTCTCGATGCCTTGTGTCAAATCTTGGTCTCCATCGTTCTGCACAGGCTGATCCATGACAGCTTCAGGAGTTGCGGGTGGTGGTCCACTGAACAACGCGGGGTCCATACTATCCAGGAAGTGTGCTTCTGCTTCTGCTTCGGTCTCGAGACGAGGCTTCTTGTGATGAGACTTGCCAACGACGAAGTCCGGATCCTCGTTCTCTCGCCTGACCTTTCGTTTAGCCGCACGGATAGATTTCTTGACAAACTCAGGGACGTCTGGTTCAAAAGGTCGCATGGCCTCCTCAGATGGGGTCTGGAAAGGGTCAAACAGAATCTTGTCTGGTGTATCATCTGGTTCGTAGTATCCCATGCCAATACGCTGTCGAGCCACCAACGAGGGATCGGGATATAGAGAAGTGTCGACGTCCTCCGCTTGTGACATGTCCATGGTCATAGACTGTTCAACTGGCCCACCGTTCTCGCCAGAATAGTGCGGGAACGGTCCTTCAATAGTGTCATCGGTCATGGACTGGTCGCCTTGACCAAGTACATGGCTTTGGTCTCCATAATCATTCATACCGGGCCTATGCATGCCATTCGCAGCATCTTGATTGTCCGAGTCGTCTGGAATGACCTGTTCCGCTTCTTCCTGATCTGTAATATCTTGTGCCTTGGCGTTGTCGGCTTGTTCTCTTAGCCTCTTCATGCGTTTACTATCCTTGCTTCGACTTTCCTCTCCCGCGGCCTTGAGCCACGAGAGGTTGTGGACTCGAAAGTCTACGAGCGCCTCTACACTCCGATCATCAGCAATGGGACGGGTATCATGTCCTAGTAACGTGTTCTTTGGCGTATATGGATCCGTATTGCCCACGCGGCGACAATAACCACAATTGCAAATGCCCAAGCACTTGGGACACTGCCATTGCTCATCCTCAAGAACCTTCTGCGGTAGCATGTCAAATGCTCTGTAGAGAACGCCATAGCAATAGGATTCAGTGCATCCGGGATTTGTGCACTGGTGCACTCGATAGGCATAGTCCTTGTGACAGCAAACGTGGCATCGCCTGAGCTCTCCTCGCTTTTTCTTTCGCTTGTATTTCTTCTTGGGTTTCCCCTCACCATCGACCTCGGGTTCCGACTCGCTTGGCGTTATTTCGCGTTCTGGTTGGGTGATATCTTTCCAAGGTCGTCTTCTCAAGGCCTCTTGGCAAATCTGTGCCAGGGATTTCTTCCCAGAACGCTGTCGCGCTATATCTAGAGGCTGGGGCGAAGACTCAAAATCTACAAATCCGTCGTTCTTAATTATCATAGAGCGCCAGTCTTCGTAGTTACTGACTAGGTCGGCCCACGACCATTGTTCACACCATTGCAGACCCGAAAGACATGCGCAAGATCGTCCCATGGCGTAGCATTCCATGCAAACGTCATATGTATCTTCATCGCCGTTCACCAGCATGCGAGTGCAGTGCTTACAAGTCAAGAACCTGTTGAATATATTTGATCGACAATATGAGCAAGTGATGCATGAGTCAAACTCAATGAGCTCGACCACCTTTTCCTTGAAAGCGAACATCTCATCAAGAAGAATCTCAGTAAACAGGCTGAAGAGTTTCTTGAAGTCACCCGCGAGCTGTTTAGCACGAGGTGAGCTCCTAAGAATATCCTGGCCAATTCCCAGAAAGCTCATCGAGGTCATTTCTGCATTCTCCTCCAGATTCTGGAGTTGACGATGGTACTTTTGCAGAGTGAAGAAGATAATGGCTTTGTTCTTGTACTGCTCATCGCGACATACAAGACGCGCCTTGGGCAGGGCCTCGTGCAATGCCATTTCAAGGGTCTCAGCAGTTGTGCGATTCCACGCTACCTTTATTGTTCGGGTACCTCGATTCCATACTTGATGCGCGGCCAGGGGCGGGATAAGGATGAAGTCACCGACTCGCTGCTCCACAACGTAGACGTCGAACGGCGCCTTCTTCCACGCGTTGATTTGAGCGAAGTGTTTCTCGATCTCAATGTCGTGCCCCAGCATGGAGAGGAAGTATTCTCGTACGACCTCTCTGTCCTTGCTTTCCGTCATAAACCAGATGGAACTTCCAGGTTTCTCGCCCTTCTCTTCACTAGATGCTTCGACCATGATATTTTGGCCTAACGAGGCACACATTTCGCGATGTGCTGGAGTGAATGTACCTTCATGACCAATATAGCACATAAGATTCTGAGCGCGCATCTCTTCTGGCAAACTCGACATCAGGTCTCCCGCTGGGGCCGCTGCGGCTTCATCGCGGAAGGCATCTTCGTCCTGTCGCGAACCTCCGGCCTCGCTGGCGTTCTCGTTTAGGTAGAATAGGTTTGGGTGTATGACTTTCTGTAGCGCATCGTGCCACTCCGGAGGACAGTCGATGTCTTTGAGGTAGAGGCGCTGACGGCGCTCATCGCGGTAATTGGTAGGTGTCCACTGGTTCGCAAGTTGTTTCATCGATCGCAAGTAGTGCCCCGTTGTCATGGGAATGTCCGCACCGGCGGGGATATCTCTCACATTTTCCTCTATAAAGGAAAAGGGTCAGCATATCCGTGATTGTATGGTAGGAAGAGTTGACTTACGTGTTTTATCGTAAGTCTTCTCTAACCAGGCAGCGTCGAAAAGCCATTTTGGTAGAAGTCCATCCCATCCGTCAATAACGAGAGGCTTGCCGCCCGCGATAACGTGAATCAGTACGAGCTTCTCGAACTCCTGTTGACCCAGGCTGCGTATTTGGTTTCTTGAGACGCGCTGGACCCATTTGAAATTAGGTGTTCTGTCCACCAATCCGTACAAGTCCAGATCAGGCGGGATAGGGTCAAATTTAGCTTGCGGATGGAGTGAGGTCGGCATGTTGTCTGGTCTTTAACTGATGGTATGCGCAAGACAGCTGCTGTAAAGGTTCGCTCGGGAAGGGAAATGTTTACAATTGTTAATGAAGAAGCTGAATTGTCTTTGCTAATTTTTGATGCGCTAGCGATTAGGCTGAAAAGCCTCTACGTTCGCAAACTACATCCATTCAAAGAGTGAATGTGGTGGTGATATCACCCGAGCGATAATGTTGGAGGGTTTACAAATCCTTGGGGACTGTAGCATTCGCGACAGAAGCTTGAGCGCTGCACCAAAATGCACGGCCAATTAAAGGTGGGGCGAAATAGCAGGAGTTGATGCACGTGATAGAACTTCCCGGTCTCGCACTAAGTGAGTGGTGGAGCTGGGCTTGATGCAAGGATTCCAAAGTTTATGATTCGGATTTTTGTGTTTCGAGTTTGTTAAGATAGAACTTTGATGGGCTGGCATTGAAGTCTTGCGTGACAAATTCCACTTGACGAGCTCCGTGGTAAGTAGGATATGGGTTTATACATCAATTGTCGGTCCAGTTTCTTATTATCCCTGTAGGCTGTAGGCGGCGATCCATGAGATTAAATGCACTCCCCCGGGCTTCGGCCTGGACTCAATGTCGAGGCATCTCAGGCCAAGCTCTGAGGGTTTCAAGGCAGCTGCAAACACGGTCTGCTCTCGATGGTATTTCTAGATATGTAGGGAAGCCATGGCATAATACTCAACGAGCTGTTGGGTTCCATGAAGCTAAGCCTCGATCTTCACCCTTGGCCGCTCAGGATTTGGACTCGCCATCAGCTCCGACCCTACCAGCACCATACAAACCGCCTGAAACCGGACTCCTCTCCAAGCTTCCGGCATCATGGATTCCTTATGCCGAGCTCGTCAGACTCGATAAGCCAGCCGGAACATATTACCTGTTCTTCCCATGCCTCTTTTCTACTCTCATGGCAGCTCCTATGGCTATGCCCATGGCAACTCCAGGTTCAGTCATTGGAACTTCGCTTCTCTTTTTCTCAGGCGCCCTGATCATGCGGGGAGCTGGATGTACGATCAATGATCTATGGGACCGTAACCTTGATCCCCACGTGTCACGAACCCGGCTCCGACCTATTGCCCGTGGTGCGATCACCCCGTTCAAAGGACTTGTATTTACCGGGTTTCAACTGTTCGCTGGGCTGGGTATATTGCTGCAGTTTCCTCTGCCTTGTTTGTTCTACGGTGTTCCTAGTTTGATACTGGTGGCTAGTTATCCTCTGGCCAAGAGAGTCACATACTACCCTCAGGCAGTCCTTGGCCTGACTTTCTCATGGGGCGCTATCATGGGCTTCCCAGCCCTCGGAATTGACTTGTTGTCACATACTCCAGCTTTGACCGCCGCAGCCTGTCTTTATGCTTCGAACATTGCATGGACGGTCTTATACGACATGATTTACGCTCATATGGACATCAAGGATGATGTCAAGGCAGGAATCAAGAGCATTGCGCTGAAGCATGATGCTGAAACTAAGCAAGTGCTTACAGGATTGGCGGCTGCGCAGATCTCACTTCTCGCTGCGGCCGGGTTTGCAGCCGGTGCAGGACCAGCATTCTTTGTTGGAAGCTGTGGAGGAGCTATAATTACTCTCGGCCTCATGATCAAGCGAGTCAATTTGAAGGATGTCAAGGACTGTTGGTGGTGGTTTATTAACGGTTGCTGGATTACCGGCGGAGTGGTCAGCTTGGGCTTGGCTACAGACTACACTATGAGATATATCAACGGGCCTGAAGACGATGCCAAGTCGGAGAACTGAGAGCCAGAGAGCAACCGAGGCTTTGTATAACAATTGTACCATAACGTCATCATACATAGAGATACGGGATCTATCCCCAAGGTTCCATCTCACGCGGGGTGCACATCGTAATTGGTTCGTCGAAGACTTTGTGATCTATTTTCCCTTTTCAGACCTCGTCTCCCATGATCAGATCCCTAACCAGTAATGCCGATGCAAGCAATCCGAATAGACTCCACGTGTCGAAATATGACTTTGATTCCATCCACGAGCCCTTCGCTTAAGAACGGGGCTTCTCCTTCTTCTCCTTCCACAGAGCGAGCAGACCGACACCAGAGACCTTAACGACCTTGAATCGCACACCGGGAATATCACCCTTGGCCTTGCCCTTGCGACCGAAACCAGCCAGGAGGACCTCGTCGTTCTCGTCCACGAAGTTCAAGCAACCGTCATTGGGGACTACAAGAGTTGTTAGTTAAACCCATCCTTCATATCTCGTAGCATCTGGGGGTTCGTCGTACCGAAGGCAGTGACCTTCTTTCCGTTCTTGATGAGCTGAACACGGACACACTTTCGGATAGCGGAGTTAGGCTGCTTGGCCTCAACACCGACCTTCTCAAGGACGATGCCCTTGGCGTGGGAAGAACCACCGAAGGGAGAGGACTTATAGGCGGTACCAAGGGCACGCTTCTTGTAGGCAAGGTCGGCCCATTTCTGGTCCTTTCGGTTTGTTCGCAGCTTGCGAGCGGCGTTAAGACCACGGGGTTTGCCTCCAGCCATTTTTGCTTCAAATCGTTAGTCGAACGTCGATGCGGAAAATTCGGTCGCGGGCGAGGGCCTGTTGAAGGGGATTGTGCTGGGCTGCTGGAGTACCTACCGGATCTGTCTGTGTATCGACGACGGGTTGGTGATGGGAATTTGCGGAGGCTGCAAAAAGTTGGAACAATTGACCAGCCAAAATTGCAGGTAGGGTTTTGTGGCCCTAGGAAAGGAAAGTGCTACGGATCTGTGGCGGGAGGAAGGTCACGTGGAGATATGGCCTGAGGCGCCCCACTCTTGGCGATGGGCTGACTTCGTACTAACCTAGACTCCTCCTAGACTAATAAACTGACTGATGATGCTAAGAGCGGGTTGTACAGTGGAAGAATAGAAGGTGTCTCATAATCAGCACTGTCCCCGCTAGCACCCAAAATCAAAACGGGCTACCGAGTATATCAGCCAACATTTGAATCAGCCAGGAATGAAGCAAAGGTTATTATTATTTTCGACGTTCTATCGTTGACCAGTCAAGAAGCCTTTGAAGTCATAATGTCTCATCTAACGCGACCATTGAGCAGACAACGGGATCCGCCTCCTTCTTTATTCCTCCATCCATCTCCTTCAGCCTCAAATGCCTCCTTACCGACTGCTCCTCCGCCAACTGTTCCTTTTATAGGCCATTCCAACTTGAGACCAACCGCCGAGCCTGCACCTTCTGTTCGTTCTGGGCGTTCCGGACCTGTTCCCCAGCGGATTGGGTTGTTCCCAGCAGAGAGTACTCGCGCGACTGGAGACCGTACTGATCTCTTGTGGTCTGAGATGCAGGCAACTCTGGAAGAAGTTGAACTCTCGGCCACTGGAGGAACTCGTGTATTTGGCCCAGATCATGACCGCAAACTAGCTGATCTTAGAGCTGCCCAAATTGCTCTGGCTCAGGCCTGGGCACGAAGTGAGGCAGACGATGTTATAGATACAGCGCAACTCGAAAATGTAGGATCTGTGACTGGATCTGAAGTTCGAAACATGAAGGGTGCACTAGGAGATACCTCAAAGTCTGGCCTTGAGGGAACCGAAAAAAGTGCGGTCGGTACTAGCAGTATTTCACGTCCCAACAGCAGTGGCACAGGAGTCGAGAGACTGGGTCACAAGCTGGAAGAAGAGACAGAAGTGGATATTCTACTTGCAAGAAAACGACGAGAGGCCAATGACCGGTACTTCCAACGAGTTAACCAAGGAGTCATCGACGTCGTAACCCGACTTGAAGATGTTGCAGTTGCTATGAGAGCTGTTGAACAGGAAAGCAAGGAAGTTTGGAGCGAGAATGACAGTGTCCCCGGGTTGTGAAATCATAATTATATTACTTGTAGAATGGTGGTTTCTTCGGCATTTTGAGCTCGGCGTTGTCAGGAGTCAAGTTCCATTTAATTAGCATTGACGGCGTTCCATAGTATGAGACAACCCCTGGTATTGATCCATATGCTCAGGCTATTATTAAGGTTCCCTTACACCTACAATATCTTGTCAGTCTTGTTCACTCCTTATTGTACGTGCTGGCCTATCCTAAAGTTCAAGCGAAGGCAACGGATGGGATCTACAGATTATGTACACTTACACCAAAGATGGGAGGGAGGTGGAGAAGGGAACACTACCTAAGTACAACCCGGCAATTATCTCAATGACGCAAACATAGCCGTCTACCTTTGAGTTTCACCATTTGGCAGCGCTATCGATTGACTAATTGATCTACCCAATGACTATGTTACCAAGATATGATAGTGGTTACTACCGCCGTACTAGACTACTTAACTTACTACGTAGTAGTAGTATGCTTGGAATATCCTATCTTGCGCCTAATGAGTGTGAGCTTAAATAGGGCCGACCAAACGTCATTGTTCGCCTGTCTCCCGACCCAAACGGGACGAGAAGAGTCAAGATCTCGAAATGTCAAACAAAAGGTCCTCTTCCCTGAACCCATGATGACTTGTTGTCTTTCCATTTACGTAGTTGGCCGTTTCCATTGTCCTACAATTGGAATGCCTAGTTCAGGTACCTTCATTCTCAGCAACATGATTGGCAGAGTGATCGACCTACCTGATTTGGCCATTGGTCAGTCCGCCATGTGGCACACTGCTTTAAACTCGCTTCAGTGGGGTGACCCTGGGGAGATAATGCGGCACCCCGTGGTCTGCGTCTGGTATGCAGGCAGGGACAATGCGTCGCTTCTGCCGCCCCCCGAGACCTGGCCTAGGCCTCTCTGTCTTCGCCATCGCCCGCTGTCTCACCCAAGTCATATAAAGTCTCAGACGTCCCATCGTCTTCTGCATCGACGCAACCAGATTTTAACCATCATTCTGCGCATTGGACATCGTCCGAACATTTGTCGCAACAACTAACAAATTCATTACGCACAATCTCCGATAACACTATCGCCGATACCGCTTTCAACATGAGACTTCTTCCTTTCGTCGCTGCCGCGCTCGCGGTTGTTCCAGGTGCCTTCGCTGTTGAACAAAAGAAGTCGGCCATCGTTTGGTTCGAGGACGAGTCCACCCCTGATCGCATCGTCGACGAGTGCAAGGAAGCTCTCATCAAGGCCGGCGGCAAGATTACTCACGTTTACTCAATCATCAAGTGCGCATCCTCACCGATTCCCCCCGCCCTTCCGCATTTCGCACTATGACGATCTAATACTAATCGACATGCTAGGGGCTTCTCCGTCATCGCACCCGAAAAGGCACTCGAGCTGGTCCAGGTCAACCACGAGGAACACCAGATTCGGGTCGAGAAGGATGAGGTTGTGACAACGGATTAGATGGAGCCCGGCGCTCCAGGTGGCACGCACATGATGATTAAGGACGAGACAACAGCATGCCTTTGAAATGAACTGGCTGTTCTTCACGACAACAGTTAGTATTCAGGATATTGATATCCTTGTTTTAGGCGTTATAGGATAGGAGCGTCGGTATTGTCTGAAAGATAACATTCGCTATGAACCCAATGTGGTCATCGTTGTTGCAAAAACCTCCGTAGGTGAAATACATTTTATTTCGAACCATGTTTACAGTTGCTCGTGACTTTGACTATGGCAACGCTCAATGTCTATGTCCCAGATCCTGAGTGACATGCGTCAATCGCAGGTATGTCAGGGGGAGCGTCTTTACAAATGTTTGGGACCGCAGTGACAGAGTCAAGATGCTCTGACTGGAGCTCCATGCACATCAATTGTCTGGAACTGGGCCTCCAAACCGGGTTTGCTGACAGCAACTACTGACGTGTTCACTCTATCGACCACCAGGTCAAAGGTTAGTTAATCCGGCTGAACAATGTATCCTGTACCCTGAACAACCAACCCTCACTTACACCTACCCACACAAGAGAAATTCAGAGAACATATCACTGAGGTCTCCTGTGCAGGCCATCGGGGGCTGCCAAAAGCATGAATATCTTGCAAATCTAGTTCCTCCTTTACTCTACGATCGATCTATCGCAGTTCTGTTACAATGAATGTTTCAGAGGCGTTCTTAACTTCTGAAATCATTGACAGAACCACCACAGCTAGATGAGACCGTTGAGATCCTGCATGTAGGCTACTACAATACACGACTGTTGACATTTACAAGTACAGGCAGTTTTTATGAAGTAATTAAAAACTGTGTGATCTGTATTAAATCCTGGTTCTGGAAATACTGTATCCTCATTGTATAATCCCTAAGCATGACTTGCCGTGGAAATTGGTTGCAACTTGGTCCTCTGTCCGTCTGCAAACTAATAATCCAGGTACGGTGGATTTGATTAGGCGCTAATAATGTCCGAGCCCGCTATTCAACTTCAATGGGCCTACTTTTACTGTACCCCTGCCAAATCGATAAGCCGATAGTAGCTTAAGCCTACACCAACAAGGGCCCAACGTCCGCCGAATGTTGAAGAACAATGCGTCTGTCCCTACATCCTTAAGTTCGCTTCGCACCGAACAACCACGCAACAATCGTTGAACAATGGAATATCAGCTCTGGATGTTCTCATAGCAACCCCTATAAACCCCCGAGCGGTCCTCTCCTCCTCGATATGCCGTCAAATGCTTCCAATAGTACTACCCCTGCATCCAGACACGCGACGCAACTCCCTACAGTCCCACCATCGCTATCACTTCCAACAACGACAACTTGATCGACCACTTTAACTTTACTTCCTACGATTTGGCACTGGCCGCACCGTCTTAAAAAATGCGAAGTTACAGCCAAAACGCGCAGTCTGCGCTTCTAAAAGCTGTACGTTTATACGGTCCTCGTTTATCCCACGAGCACCCGTCCATTGAAAAGCACCTCCCACTCACCGATAATGCCCCTCAGGTCAAGCGAGTGTTCGAACCGAAACGCATGATTGAGTCTTTTGAGGATCTCAATGATAGCGTTACACTTGGTTTAATCTTACACCAACTGGATGAAACCTTTGATCCGTCCTCCCTCGAGACAAATTCCAACAACTACCTTGTTACCAAGCGCAACTTTCAGCACATCTACAAGAGCCTCTTCCGGTATATTCGACGCGACGTTCAAATTCTTAACTGCCAGGCCAAGAAGTTCAACTACCATGAAATCGCCAAGCATCCCGATCCTCAAGGCATCTGTCAGGTATTCCCCCCACGCTTTGCATCCAATTCGCAATTCCTTTTGAAGCTAACTGTGCAGCTTCTGGCTGTTATGCTCGGGGTGGCCTTCCTGGGGCCCAATAGAAACAACTACGTCCCTCGGATAACAATGCTCGACAAGCCCGCCCAACTAGAAATTATGCAAATCATCCAGAACATGCAGCAAGATGGCAAAGACTCGCCAGGCGACGACTATTCGGATGAGGCGATCGATACAGTTATGGAGGAACGAGATATTGATCTACTCTTTGAAGAGCAGAATGCAGCCTTGCGCTCGGAGCTTGATTTGACCAAAAGCCGACTCTCAGACTATATAACCAGGCTTGACCATCTCCAAATAAGCCACGAAGAGCTCCGGTATGATAAGGAGAAGAATGACCGTGAGCTCGAGGTCTTGCGGAAAGCCACTATAGATGGTGCTAACAATGCCGAAATAATCAAGAACCTGGAGATTCAGGTGCACGACCAAATGGAGCTCATCGCCAGGCAGGAGGAAACGATGCGCAGAGATGAGCGAATCAAGTCACAGCTAGAAGCGGAGGTTCAGAAGTTGACGCTGAAGTGCCAAGAGACAGAAGAGCTCCGCGATCAAGCAACTGAGTGGAAGCACAAGGCCGAAGACTTTGAGAAGAGGGCCAATACCGCGGATCGGTACAAGCAGAAGCTCGAGTCGCAGCAGTATCTTGTTAAAGAGGTGCAAAACCTCCTATATGAAAAGACTGAGCTGCAAGATCAGATCAAAATCCTGCTGGATGACCAAGACAGGGGAGCTCGCACCAAAAAGGCCGAAGATGAGTTAACCAAGATGATCACTCAGTCAGAGCAGCATCTTTGGGATGAACGCAGCCAGAAAAACCAGTTGATAAAGGACATTACGGCTCTAGAAGATGAAGTTATTCGTTTGAGGGCTCGGCAAAGCCATGACGAGAACTTCATCAAGGACCTTCAGGAGCAGCTGGAAACCGGCGCAGGTTCTCAAAGCGCTGCACCTGGCGAAAGTCTTGGACTAAGTCTTGAGGATGAACTTAATGATGCAGTTACTGAGGATGCCCCTCCTGGCCAAGTTAACCTTCCCCTAGAATTGTCTCGCCTAAAGGCTGAGAACGACTTACTGCGCAGTACAATCGGCTCTGGGGATACTGCGCCGCTGCGCCGAGAGTTGGATGAAGAGAAACGACAGCGTGCTCACCTTCAGAAGAACTATAACGACATATTCGAAAAGCATGCTGTATTACAAGATCAAATGGAGGCTTTGATCAACAACATGACCGGCGAAGGGTTAGTCAAAGCAATCGACGAGGCTTGTCGCTCTAATGGAACACACATACTTACATCGGACTACTACAGAACCAAAGCATTCCTTAACATCAAACAGTCACACCTGCAGCTTGAGTTTGAGCTTGAGCAATCCAAGAAACGAGAGAAGGATCTTTCTGCTCAGGTGTCAGACCAAGGCCGTGATCTTCTTGCTGCCAGGGCTCAACTTTCGGCTCTCGACAAGGAAGGCGCTGATGCCCTCAAGGAGCTTAAGAGTGCTGATGTTGTCATCGTCTCATCTCTTAAGTCTGAGCTCGATCATGCACGAGAACAGCTCAGTTATAGCACTGCAGAACGAGAAGCGCAGCAGACCCAACTTGTTGAAGCGCTTCTTGCCAAGGATAAGTTACGCAAAGAGGTTGAAGAGGGCAGGGAACTGCAAGATATCACCGGAAATGGCGAAGGTGACACCCCTGATGGTAGCAAGAAGGGAGAGTTGATTGAGAAGCTACGCAACCGACTTAGAGAAATTCGCGAGGTGAGTCCTTTTCTAAATGCAATCATGTATGGCGATGAAGAGGACCAAGTGACCTCGGAAGACAAGCTATGGGGCGAGGCCGATGAGGCTTGGCCGTCACGTTCAAGACCAGCAGGTCCTGAGACGAGTGTGCCGCTGAGTCCAGCTTCCATGGGGGGTGGATCCCCCGCCCCGTTGCCTGCGGACCTGTCCCAAACTTCTCTCAAGCGAACAGAAGAAACGGAGTCGTTCGAGGCCCAGATCTTTGTTGGGTCATTGTTTGCTAACAGTTCTCTCTAGCAACTGGAGCGGGCCGAGACAGACAGGATTGACCTGCAACGTAAACTCAAAGCTGCGAACGATGGAGAGGCGGTGGCTGCACAAAAGGTACGTCTAATCCCTTACACAGATATCAACAACACTGGTTTTAACCATGCTATGCTTTTAATTGTGACTGAAATTTGTACTGACCATCTGTGACCAAAGGCCGCAAGTGATCAAATAATCCGAAACCTCGAACGAGAGAACTCTCTTATTGCAACAGCATGGTATGATCTCACGAGCCGGCTTCAGAGTAACCATGTCGTTTTGCAAAGGCGGCACGAAGCTCCGCGGAGCTGGCTTAACAAGCAGAGGCAGATGGTCAATGGTCAGTTGCGCTTCCGCGACTCGCTCTACCTCTACTGACCTTCCCCTGTCAGCAACCCCGAAGCGATAGGTACTCGCGGGGTGAGAAAATCCCCTATTATTTATGATAAACTCAATGAGTTACGCTCTTCAGTCGTGTGACAAGTCCTATGAAACGCCAGTCCCCGTCAACATATTCGCTCCCACACTGGCTTGCCTTATTCAGCACTTTAGATCGCCTTCTTATTCTTTCTTGATCCGTTATCCTTATAACTTCTGAAGGTCCTTTTGGATACCTAAGGCGCCACATTTTCCTATTTTCTTGATTAGTGTCCTTGAAGCATTGCGAGGGAGCTTGGGTAATTCCTTAAATGGGCGTCATTGCTTGGTAGACCGGCTGCTCGGAGGAAGATTGCAGCATCTAGAGGGTATAAATTGCAATATCCATAGTTTAGATGTTACGTACCTGTGAATCCTACGTAGAGCTCCACATACGTACGTGTCAATAGAAGAAAGACTGAACCTGGAAATGGCGTGGTTGCAATTTGGTCGGTATAGGCCACCTCAGACGACCATGATTTATGAATATAAGATCTGGTAGTGATATATGAACCTCGCTACCTTGTTATACATAAACGCCAACGCTGAAATGATTGAGACATAAGGTAATATGATATAGAGGCTTAATGTTCCAATTCGATACAAATTCACATTTATGGGCTTCGAGACAAATAGTCAACACTTGAAAATGCCAACTTTCTGTTGGTTTGGAAACTATTGTAAAAGACATTTTGATACATGGCTAATCGTCGTCCAAAGTAGGTAGCTTTTTCCACACATGGCCAAAAGACCGCAGACAAACCCTCTACCCTTTTAACGCCTCTTTGGCCTGGAAGATTGGACTTCCTTTCTCCCTTTCGCTCCCCAGTTTACAGTTCATTCCGTTCATATATCCAGGACGAGCCGGCTTTTATTTTCACACAGTAGTCGTCTTGTTTCCGGTCTTAAAAAGGACGATCGGCGCCAGTTTACCCGGTCCGAGTAAATCTCTAGTTCTGGCCTCGCTTCTCGTTAAGGACCTTGAGCATGTTCTTCCAGACTTGTCCAGGTTCTTGGCTGGCGTCGAGGCCGCTCCAGATACCGGTCTTCTGGTAGTATCCCACAACAGGCTTGGTCTGCTTGTGGTAGGTAACGAGACGCTTCTTGAGGGCATCGGCGTTGTCGTCACTTCGCTGGATAAGAGGCTCGCCGGTAATGTCATCCTTCATGTAATCCTTGGGGGGGTTGAAGGTGGTGTGGTATGAGCGGCCGGAAGCGGGGTGAACCAATCGGCCAGTGATACGGGCGACAAGCAAAGAGTCGTCGATCTGGAGCTCCACAGCGTGCTGAAGCTTCTGGTTGCGCTCCGCAAGCATGGCGTCGAGACCCTCAGCTTGAGGAACAGTTCGGGGGAAACCGTCGAGGATGAAACTACAGCGGGAATTATTTAGCATGTGCTTCTTGCAGCTTACCGACGCCGAATCGAAGTTTCGAGCACGAAGCATGAGGGGATGACCCAGGAGTCCTAAGGAGATTCAACTTACCCGCCCTGGCACTCCTTGTTGTTGTTAAGCTCCTCCTTGATCATACCGATCATGATCTCGTCGCTGACCAGACCGCCCGCATCCATGATCTTCTTGGCCTCAACACCAAGAGGGGTCTTCTTGGTGACCTGAGATCGCAGCATGTCACCAGTAGCCTGCGCAGTAAGAAAATTCGAGTTAGATAGCTGTCATATTGGTTGCAAATACCCCGCGACACGAATTGACATACCAGGTGGCAGCAGGAGAAGCGCTCCTTGATCTTGGGGGCCTGAGTACCCTTGCCTGTGAAGCAAAGTTAGTGAGGCGCTGGATTCAGCGGTTGCGGCGCAGAAAACACTCACCAGCACCAGGAGGACCGATGAGAATCATTCGGATGTCCTCGGTAGAGACAGGACCACCGGTAGCTCGCGACTCGAGCTTCTTGATGCGTGTATCGATGGTGCTAATGACATCCTTAAGCTGCTTGAGCTCGTCCTCAATGAAACCCATCTTTGCGGTTGCGAAAGGTGAATTGGACTTGTTCTGGTGGGCAATTGACAGAGATCTTTGGAGATCCGGAAAAGCAAAGGCAAAATCGACTGAGGGCTTTGGTCTTTGGTGCGAGGCTAAGGTTGAGAGTGAAGGAAGAGAGAGAAAAAGGCAAGGAACAAATTCAAGACTGGGAAATCTTGAGTGCGTAGCCGGAGGATGGGAGGTTTGGGGAGGAGCTTTGGCGTTCTGTGATTGGCTGAATGCGGGCTGTCCTGTCGGTGCTAGAGCGATGATGATGGGGATGCACCCCTGTTCGGCTTGTTGAACTTGCTGGGGGGATAGGCCTTGGCCTTGTCCTTGTTTCCTTGAGGGCCATCGTGGCTTTTACGTGGTACTTGTCAAGCAAGTCGGAAAACAATCCGCACACCAAAGCAATGGAAGTGATAGGGACATACGAGGAATAAATTGTAGGGTGTTTTTTATTTAAAGGTGATAAGTATCTCCATTAATAACAAGCCCTTCAACAAACATAAAAGTATACGTTATTCCCACCCCAGCTGGCCATCGAGAGCATTCATATCCGGACGTATATGTGTATATATCCCTTATAGTCAACACAGTTCATTTTTCTGGTAGCTTGCAAGGAGAGATGATATTACTTAAGGCACAGCTGCCCTCAATAAAGACATCCAGACAACATGGTCGTGGTGCTCTTAATAGATAGATACCTGTGTAAGGTACCGAAAGGAAACTCTCAACCACCTACAGGTCGCAAAGTCCTCGGTACAGTTGCGGCGTTTTAGACATCACCACCGGCGCTTTGTAACACGGGCCTAGCTCGAACTATGAATGACTTATAATGCATATCCCTCCAAAAGTCGACAATGCCTGAATGGGAAAACACAATATTACCAATAGTAGTTCATTGGTAACCAAAATTTTCATTCGTCGTTTTATTCCAACCGTTGGCTTGCCATCATCGTTGCCCGAACTTTTCATCCAACTCACTCGATCGATATAGGGTAATTCGCACACCACTGTAGCCGGAACATGCCCGTTATTGTCTCCTCCCACCATATTTGAAGACGTTACAACCGTGGTAGACCGAATGCACGTTTGTGATGAAAGTTATTCGGTCACCAGGGCCGAGGTTCAGAAAGGTAGTGTGCCATGGTCCCTTGATCCGATCCGAAATGTCACCGCCAACTCAAGTTTCATATAACACATTTGTTGGCATCTTAACACCTCACTTCCCACACCGGACGGTCATACCTCGGTCTACTCGTATAACAATTATGCTCTCGATGCTATTCACCCCCATGCGACGAAAAAAAATCTTGTTATATGAGTCGACCTCCAGCACTCGAATATAACGAGTGCCGTTGTCACATAGGTAGTAAGTATATTGCTTTAGTAGCATGTCATAGCACCCTCACATTTCTACGCTTGCGCCGATGTGTCGTAGACCTAGTAATAGCCGGCATCAACTGTGTACCTTGCATTGGAGGATGTGAACCTCCATTTTCCCGCTCCCCTGAATCATAGTCCTAGCCAAGGTAATAGTTTATCTCGACGGCTTATGCATTCTGTCTCTGGACAATCCATATATGACCTCGCTTCTCTTCCGGTTCGCGCCGAGGCCCAAGTGGACGCTAATCCGATCACAATCGCTTCACTTGTCCAAAGTGGAATGTTCAGTTGCGCTACATCGAATCGAGGAAAGAAAGCTCAACCTAGGTATAGTACATTAGTAGGTGACAGTTCATCGCGGATCTGTTTACGGAGTAGTAGACAAGGCTACCTACTACGTATCTTTGAGATTATTCATTAATTTGACGCACATACAAGTTGAGCCGCCATGACGCATGTAGGGGAGCGCGTTCAATTGCAATGCATGCAGCGTCTTAGTTTTACATGTAAATGATGATAGACAGGCTATGAGTCCAGCAAGCACCGTGCTACACTGCATCATCCTGAGATCGTTTACAATGATTGTTAAATACCACGGGATGGGAAGCCAGGAGTTATTGTATATAGCGTATTTGAAACAAGTGTTATCCTGAAAACGATCCCGAGAGAACTGAACTCTGGACAGGTATCTTGCGAGCTTGCTACAGTAACGAGTATGTTTCTTCAATCCGCCTTGTTACTAATACATCAAAGATACGATACTCTCTACGCAGCAAGGTACGGACGGATAGTGATGCCATTTCGAACTGTAGATGTGGCACCGTCCAGACCGTGGCGTATCACACGTGATGTGGTACCGCAAGGCTTGAGCTTGGAGTCTCCCAGGTGCCTGGCCCAATCGGGAGCTAAGCTTCCCTCCAAGAAGGCAGCCTCAAGACTACGTACGTGCGAGCCACAATAATCACTGCATCAACATCACGACTCTGACTTCAATTTCACCGCGCCCACACGACTAGGATCGTGTATTGATTTCTTTTTTCTCTCTTTCTTACAGACAAACATTCGTCGCAATACATACCCATCGACGAGCAACGATGCCTACCACGACAGCAGAAACCCTCTCCCTCGTTACTCGAAACGTCACCGTTGCGCCCCTCGTCCTCCTCTCAGCTGTCGACCACTACAACCGAACCGTTTCCACCAAGACAAAGCGACGAGTAGTGGGTGTTCTTTTGGGACAGAATGAAGGAAACGACGTGAGAGTGTCAAACAGTTTTGCTGGTGTGTTATCCTGGTGTCATGGAATCGCAAGTTGGGCGGCGCTTACAATGGTCAACCATAGTTCCTTTCGAGGAGGATGAAAAGGACCCTTCAGTGTGGTTTCTTGACCACAACTACGTCGAGTCTATGAACGATATGTTCAAGAAGGTCAACGCTAGGGAGAAGCTCATAGGATGGTACCACACTGGTCCTAAGCTACGCGCATCCGACTTGGAGATCAACGAACTCTTCAAGCGCTACACACCTAACCCCCTCCTTGTCATTGTCGATGTTCAACCTAAGGAGTCGGGTGTTCCTACAGACGCCTACTTTGCTGTTGACGAGATCAAGGACGTGCGTTGATAAATCATACTAATAGTGACTATGGAGCATAACACTAACATTTATCAGGACGGCACAACTACTGCCCGAACGTTCGTTCACACCCCTTCCGTCATTGAGGCTGAGGAAGCAGAAGAGATTGGTGTTGAGCACCTGTTAAGAGATATTCGCGACGTGGCTGCTGGCACGCTGTCCACACGAGTCACAAACCAGCTGCAGTCACTCCAAGGCCTGCACCTGCGCCTGCGAGACATCGGCACATACCTCCAGAAGGTCCTAGATAAGCAACTACCTGTCAACCATGCGATTCTCGGAAATCTACAGGACGTCTTCAACCTCCTGCCCAACCTCGCGACACCTGAAGGAGATGGCAAGTCTGGCGGTGGCGAGCTGGCATATGCGATGAGCGTCAAGACCAACGACCAGCTTATGGCTATTTACCTGAGCAGTCTGATCCGCGCCATTACAGCATTCCATGATCTCATCGAGAACAAGATTCAGAACAGACAACAGCAGGAGGACAAGGAGGCGAAGAAGGACGAGGTCAATGGCAAGGACGAGAAGAAGGACAGCACCAACGGAGCAACCGGCGATTCAAAGGAAAGCAGCGAGAAGGACAAGGAGAACAAGGAGACGAAGAAATAAGGACAGACAAAAGACCTGGCAGATGAACTAGACTTGGACTGAGGCTCTTTGGCGTCTGGCGGAGGGGAACCACGGCGATATCCTAGCCAAAGGTTCAGGCAAAAGCGCCTGTGTACATTGATCTTATCAAACTGGATTATTAGAGGACGGAGCGATGATAATACATACCAGACACCGCCTTGAAAGACGAGTCTTTTTGATAATGGAAAGACCACCCACTTCACAAGTCCGCAACAATACCAGCCATATCGTCTCTTGAAACAACCCGATTTTCAACATACATGCCCAGCATTGTTGGCCACTTGTCCACAAGTAAGCATGCGAGCAAATGCTTGCAGCATGGCGGCGTATCTCCTTGTAAATCTAAACCCAACCCCCCAAAAGCCCACTCTTCCTCCTGAGATGGTAGTAGTTGCACCTGATCAGTTGTATTTACGTGGTGACCAGGAAAAGCATCAATTGTGAAGCTCCCGCATGAACAGTTCCATGCACCAAGATGCACGACGCAGCGTTTCGATGACGATAGACCGAAGTCGCGAGCACGGCGTGAAAGAGTTGTGGCGAGAGAGCGAACGAGAAATACGTCGTTCTTTATCTTATCGGAAGGACTCCCATCTTGAAGTTCCTGGTTACGAACTAGCCTCGTGACGAGTCCCCGGTCGAGAAGATCTAGTGCTGGAAGAAGAAGGTTCGGGAACAGTACATGTAGTGTTAATAGCAGAGGCCGCTGAGAGGCAGGAATAGCTTGTAATGGCGATAGTGTGGGTGGTTGCGCGGCCCGAGGTGGTTGTGTGGGTGAGATGATGTCTGGGCTAATTGATGGCGCGATATTAGAGACGGATCTGATGAGGGCCGTAATCATCTGGCGATGGGACGGGAGAGGCTCCATTGCCGTGGAGTGAATGAGTGCGGTTGCATATCTTGATGGTGTGAGGAGGAAAAAGTGTAGTCTATACACTGGTTTGCGCAGTGATGATTCAAAGACAGCAAAAAGCTCAAGCTTTAGGAATATCTGTTGAACGCCATGACATGGAGTTTTAATATATCGTTTTATGAATTCTATAAATTATTTGATTTCTGTAATACTATTTCCTCAGACATATTGTCCGTTTTTTTAATAGCTTGCACCAACCGACCTCGGTGACCCCATCTATGATCCCACATATGATACACTAAACAATCGCTCTACCTCATGATCCCACATAAATCCGATTCCTTTATTTCTTTAGATCAAACAGCTATATTCTCAAACCCACTCCTTAGGGTCCCTCAGGACATCCACCAAGCGCTGCTCCCTGCTCTTAGGCTCGGGCTCGTGCATATACTTCCATCCGGCGGTCAGTGGCAAGCTCATGAGGATACTCTCCACCCTTGACCCAGGGGTGTTGAGGCCAAACGCAGTGCCACGATCGTGCACCAGGTTGAACTCGACGTACTTGCCACGTCGCAACTGCTGCCAGTCCTTCTCCGCCTCAGTGTACGGCATATCCTTGCGCTTCTCAATGATGGGGATGTACGAGGGGAGGAAAGCTTTGAGACAGTCCTGGACAAAGGAGAAAGTGTTCTCGCGGTCTCGCTCGGTCTCGTCGAGGTCGTCGAAGAAAATGCCGCCAATACCACGGGCCTCGCCTCGGTGTTTGTTGTAGAAGTACTCGTCGCACCACTTCTTAAATCGAGGGTAGTAATCCTTATCGTGGGCGTCGCAGGCAGTTTTCATCGTCTTGTGGAAGTGGATGGCGTCCTCATCGAAGAGATACGATGGCGTCAAGTCACAGCCACCACCGAACCACCAAGCTTGAGAGGTACCGTCTGGGTTGGCCGTCTCAAAGTATCGATAGTTGAGGTGCACCGTCGGCGCCATAGGGTTGTAAGGGTGCAAAACCATGCTGAGCCCTGCAGCAAAGAAGTCGATCGACTCCAGGTTGGGATCCATAGTCTTGTGGTTTGCGCGCATCTTCTCGATGGCAGGCTTAGGAAGCGAGCCGTAAACGACACTCACTCCAAGGCCGGCCTTCTCGAAGACATTGCCTTCTTGAAGGACGCAGGTGGTACCGCCACCACCATTAGGGCGCTCCCATTCGTCCTTGCGAAACTTCTTGCCGTCGACTCTCTCAAGCTCGGCAACAATCTGAGCCTGTTGTTCCCGAATAAACTTCTCCATGCGGAGGCGCATAGGCGAATCCTCGGTGACGCCCGACTCGCGCTTCTTCTGGGCATCGCGGTCAGCGAGAGTAGAGGGGTCGGCGTTAATTGGTTCGAGTTCGGCCTGGAGAGTAATATAGTCAGTGTTTGATCTTATCATAGTTCGAGGAAGAGGATGTGTACCATCTTGTAGGCTAAAGGGACGACTACACCAAGGGCAATGGCGGCGAGCCACAAAGGGGAGGAGCTCGAGTAAGAAGTTCGTGAAGCTTGAGGACCGGCAGATCTAGACAGCCAGCGTCTCGTAGAAGCGAATTGAGTTCGTGAAAGGCGTGCGGAAGGAGATGCAAGGTACGCAGCAAGGCGCTGGGCAGGCCGTCTGGCAGCCATGATAATTATATATTCAACCTGAGGACCCGGGAGGAGGTAGCGGCAAAAGCAAGGCCGAAGGCCGAGATCAGGACAGGACAGAAACGAAACAGAAAAGGACGACGATCAGGCGGTTTGTATGAGGCCACTTGCGCGAATAGGCCAGGGTCCAGCAGAAGGTTTAAGGTGTTGAGATGACTGAAACTCGGGTGACAGTCAGAATCGAATGTTCGGCAATTGGCTTCTTCGGCGGAGTTCTTGGCCCTTAGTCTAAGGCCCCAAGGGACCCGACGTGTGGAGCGGGACTCGTCTCGCTGCAGCCGGCGGCCGGCCGGTGCCGAGGGCGGTCAAAATCAACGTATCACTCGGGGGTCCCGTATTGCTGTAGCTCCGTTGGCTCCTACGAGTGATCAAGATATCTCCGGCTTGTTTATCTCCATATCCATTGATATCCGGGTGTTGAAGATTCTGTAAATAAGCATGATTTCTCTCGTGATTCTAAGATGTTGAAGTGCTGCATTGTGGCGCACCAGGAGGGCCTCTTCAGCTACTCAGTTCTATGAATATTGCGATGACGAACACACAAAGTGGCGTAGATAAGTTTATCAACGCAAAATCCCAGAAGTTTGATGTTCCTGACTAGAATGCTTGCTCGCCCTACTTGGATGAACTAGATTTCGAAATTTATGCGCATGTACCAACTTAGCTTCTTGGAGTACCTTGGCAATATTCGCAATACCAAATCGACATACTAGGCGTACTTGTGTGAGACGACTAATATTTGACCTGGATGACAGTGTATTGCAACAAAATGCATTTGATAAAACGAAGACATTTTTTATTATTAAGTAACAACATTTACATGCTTCGGTGAACAGCTGCGCAATCTACTGACGACATGGCTAACTCGAGAAACAATTCTCCCTAGATTAAAGGTAATTTTTAATGTAACTCACATATTACAGGGTTCTGTACCTACTTTCAAGCGTCATATTTGTTTTCTGCCATAAAAAAGATACATGAACATATGAATATCGTTACCAACATGAAAGAGAACCCTGACGGAGGTTGTCGAACGTGGGGATGTTTTCATCTTCAAGAGCTTGGGCTGCATCAGCCTAAACCCTTCCCGGATTGGTACTCGATTGCCGTACCTTAAAAAAGGCACTAAGCGTAGCTGGGCACTTGGATGCGGGCGATGATTTCCTGGTACCTTTGTTGAATTAAATCACCAGCATGAAAGAGCCCCGAGAAAATGAGAATGATAAGATTCACTCACAACCCTCGACCCTGTGACGCTACAGTGCGACGTGACTTGATGCTTTCCCCGCCATTGTTGCCTCGCGGGGCCTCTTGTGATTCACCGAGCGTGATGAGTCTAATCCATTTACAGCTTAGCTTTCTAGCCCCGCGCGCATTCCCTCCTCCCAGTCACTGCCTTTCCAGTGTCTGCTGCCACTTGATGCCCGCCTTGAGTGAGCGTGCCGCTTGCCCTGTGGCCTCCCTGCAATCTGCGGCGTCTGCGCCTCCGCCTGTTGTTTAAGCTCAGGTACTGCTGCCTCTGGCCGACCGCTCATCTGTACTGTGTCAGTGCCACCTTCTGTGACTCTCTGCTCTTCCTCATTATTCTTCTGCCTGACGCAAGCAGATCGGAACCTATTTTCTTTTTCTTATCTCATCGTCGCCTCCATCTTCCTTTCTCTCTTCCAAACTTTTCCGGATTTTCCGCAACATCAAACCAACCAGTCCTGACTGCTAAATTTCACCTCTCGATACCACACTTACCGCCTCTACCGCTTATCAACCATCACCGTCAACATGCGCAGCAAGTTCAAGGACGAGCATCCCTTCGAGAAGCGCAAGGCTGAGGCCGAGCGCATCCGACAGAAGTATGCTGACCGTATTCCGGTATGTGACTTCAAATGACTCTTTTTCCTTAATCGCAGCTTCCATCTTCCACCTTCCCACCTGGCGACGAAGACTGGCGGGGTGCTTGCTGTTGTACAGTGACCGCCTAAAGGTCTTGATTACTTGAATACCCAACAGCCAAGCTAACATACCGCGAACAGGTTATCTGCGAGAAGGTCGAGAAGAGCGACATCGCGACCATCGACAAGAAGAAGTACCTGGTGCCAGCCGATTTGACGGTCGGCCAGTTCGTCTACGTCATCCGCAAGCGAATCAAGCTCTCCCCCGAGAAGGCTATCTTTATCTTCGTCGATGAGGTGCTCCCTCCAACAGCTGCCCTTATGAGCAGCATCTACGAGGAACACAAGGACGAGGACGGGTACGTTTCCCTATGCAATCTGCGGAAACTCGAGTTGCTGACATGATTTCGTATAGCTTCCTCTACATCACCTATTCAGGCGAGAACACCTTTGGTGATGCGTAAGAGCGAGTAGTACAGAATCGGTTCTCTGTACCACGTTGGAGAATGATGAAGGCGTTACGGTTGTGTTTGGGTGATATTTGAAGGCCACTGGTTATATTCGCTTTAGCTTTTTGATCTGTTCTTCGGACTACAATCGAGTCTCTACAGCTCTCTATGGCAGCAAGCTCTGTCTATTTCGCTCTGGCAGAAGGTCTAGCAGCACAGTTGCGACTCCAAATGTCTCGTTACTGCGCTGAATAATTTCAGGTCTATGTAATAGCAGACTTTCTTGATTCCTGTAACATCCGTCACGGTGACCTACAAACCTCTGAGCCATTACTTCTAATGGTATGCATATCTCACACTCTTGCGCGCATATCCAACCCTCACGAGATCTGTGTTTTAGGCAGCTGTGGTCATCACCTGATCAGCTCAGATTGGATCTATGAGCACCGACACGCCATGCCAGAATGATTTCTTCGAAACATGCTTGTTTGATGAGAGGTGATTAGCTACGCGGATGAAAATGGTTTACGCATACTAAATCTGTGGTGTACCTGAGCCGAGATAGCCATAGCTTTCAGAATACTATGGACGAACAGCGTACAGGAAACTCAGTTCTAGTTTTCCTTTTTAAACATGCCTGAAGAGTCTATTGAAATCTAAAGAAAAGACAACTCGGTTTAGTGGATGTAGGCAATTCAAATGGAATCTATCTACTCCTTCTTGAACGCCATGACAGCGTAGCGAAAAGATCCGTTAGCATATCCTCGTCTCATTGCCCGGAACGACTGCAAGAAAGCAATACCATCGCGACCCTGAGATAGTGCAAATGCCCAAAGAGACGGGTTTTGTACAAGTGACCATGTGATGTCCCTAAAAGATAAGGGTGTGAGTTTAATGATGAATGGTATCGGAATAGAGGCATCCATACCATGTCTTTCGAACCTCTTTACTGATGTCTTTTGGTTCGGAGAAAACCGCAAGTCCAGCTTTCTTTGCCAGTTCGAGGTATCCTTTCTGGGTACAAAGGGGAGGGAGGAGCATTCCGTCTGTAATTTGTTTAAGCTCGAGGATACTTGCACATTGTATGTGGACTTACCTTCAATGGGTTTGATATCATTGGTGAAGGTGGTGTCGTCTAGGTCCTCGGCCTTGAACCAGTCTGCCAATACCAGCTTACCCCCTGGCTTCAGGACCTTCATCACGTTCTCGAAGAACAGCGCTTTGTTCGGGAAATGGCTAAGAGCTTCGCTGATCCACACTGCGTCGAAGGAGCCCTGCTGATCATTGAAGAAATCGCCCATTTTCTCAGCATCGAGCTCCAGGAATTTGACCCTCCCCTCACCGAGTCTGGTGGCTCCCTGATCACTTGTCGGTTTGGAAGAAGCTTGATCCTCTACAGCGGTTTTGGTGAGCCGGTTTGCGATCTCAACTTGCCTCGAGGAAATGGTTATGCCTGTCACAGAGCAACCATGCTTGGAAGCGAGGTATCGAGATGTTCCACCAATACCACATCCAACATCGAGAACTGTGCTGTTAGATGGCAACTTAGAGGTGTCGAGTAGCAGTTGAATGAGATTGGCTTGAGCTTCCTCCTTGGTCTGCGTGGACTCAGACTCCGGGGTAGGCCAGTAGCCATGATGGATGTGCTCGCCCCTGGCAAGACAGTGGATCAGCAGTTGGTAGAGTTATGCTACTTGAGGTGAACTGAGAATTTGACGCACCACAGGCTCAGGTAGTAGTCACTCGCAAGATCATAGTGAAGCTTGATCCTGTCCTTGAGGACCTGCATTGTTGAGTGTGCGAGCCCCAGAGGCGTGTCATATTGCTTGCTTAGATCGGTAGCTTGGTCGTCTGGTACTGCGACACTCATGATGGCGGTTGTTTCTGGTATGCAATGCGCTAAAAGAATGAAAACAAACGTCTATTTCATGAATCTATGTTCGAATACAAAACAATGTGATGGTGTTGAGAAGGATGATGATTCGGAGATGTTATTGGGCTTGAGAAACACATGTATTACCCCGCCAAATACATCTACGCATCAGTGACTGCAGGGTGACACAATTGTTACCTGGTTCGCAAAGACAACACCATGCAGCATGATGGAGCCGATTGCTGAGGATATATGAAGAGGTTACACAGTAATCAAACAAGAAAAGAATTCCGCATCTGATTAAATAAAGTATTTGAGGAAATTTCATGATTCATCGTGGCCAATGCTCCACGATTCACTCGTCAATCGTCTGTTGTTGCTGCAAGCTCTTTGCTTGAACAGCGTCCAGATCTATTTGTTGAGTAACGGCAACACAGCAATCGTCTCTCAACAAATGCCTCCAGATACAAAGTACCAAAACTTGCCTCGAACTCGCTTTCGTAGTGAGTAGGTTGTAACTCGTCCCTTGACACGACCTTGTCCAACTAGCCAACCTACGACCATACCGAAGCAACAATTCTGTGTTGCTCTGACAATCATCTGAATTATAATTTCCGAGATCATAAACAGAGAACATAGACGCGAGCCTTCATAAATTGAATCTCGTTATTTTAAGCTCTCACAAGCTGGTTGGACTGCACTTCCTCTAAGCTTCCCGTCTTCAGTGGGCTCCGTTTCGCTAAGCGCCAAAGCAGTTGCTAGCGGCTGTAACCACAGCCAATCGTTTTATACTGGGACGGCTTTATCCCTATCCCCTGTCGTCCATATCATTCTTGTTCTCGCTGGGGGTTTCGCTGGGGTGAACGTCTTGGAGTATGGACAATTAAAAAAATCCAAGTATGGTATCCCATATCGTCTGAAGCCAGGGACTAACGGAGACTTTAACGACTTGGCAGCATGCCTAAATATACAAGCAAGTATGATATTAGGATGTCCAGCTTGAAAAACTTACGAAGTATCCACCTAATTCACCGAAAATATGAAAGAGTATAAATCGTGGGTTACGATACTATCGCGCATGTCCGTAGAATGGGAGGTTGCGTTAATAGAGGCCTGAGACCCACACTTTCCTGGACCGAATCGCGACCACTCTCCCCATGGTTCGATACACAAAGCGCTTCGCAGGATTGTAATTGCAATAACAAACTCGCAGACTCGATCTCTATTTCAAGGTTGTTCTCAGATGCGGAAACTGCTTTCTTGTTCCCTTTTCGTCGTTTTGTCGATCAATCACTCACATCCTCGTGAGCTGATGGAAGGGGACAAGATAGGACCCCTCCATATGACATCATCCCCACTCAGCCCAACCCGCCTTTTTCCCTTTTCCCTGGACCCTCACCACGGCTAAAGAAAGAGCTTCAGCTTCATCTGCAAGCTCTATCTCTAAAACAACTCACCTCACCGCTGACCAAGTTTCAGAATATGCACACCGATGACCAGAAACAAACTCAGCCAACCCGTGACTCTTTCCAGAAAAAATCCTGTTTCAATAACAACTCACGAGTGGCGGATTCTTTGGACGAGATCGGCGGTTACCAACCACGTGAACCCCTGTCGCCAAGAGCTTTTACCAGAGACCCTTTGACCTTTTTTGGGGAAGCACTTTACAAGTGCAAGAATGAAAAGACGTTGTTGGGAGACCTGATTGGCTGTCAAGCTTGCTTCTTCCACCATTCAACCACGACATCCTGGTTCGTCGCCTTGAAAACATTCACCACCAAAGCATGCTCTGGTGATGATCATGCCTAGTTGGAATCGTTTCTCGAAAGACCCTGCTTTTCGCAGCGACGATACGATAAGACTCTACGGCACAGTTCACCGAATAGTTAGTATGTAGGAGTGAACCAGGGTTCCGTTACTGCGCTCATAGCCCATGCTAGAGTTTCATGAGCATCAACTTTGCAATGGCGTCACCCGCTTTGACTACCAAGATGTGCTGTCTTCCCATGAGATAAATCCCCACGCTCGTCGCCGCCGACTGATGGTGAGGTTTGGAACGCTGGGCACCACTTACCTTGTCGCTCCACGGTGTTCCCCTTGCACTCTGCGTGAGTCACTATATATCTATACCTCAACTCGCGCCCCATTCACTTGGAGGCTGCTGCCGTTGATGCTGTGATATTATAAGTTACCTTACTCATTGTACAAGTTGGTCTCTGACCTATCTGGAGCGGCCTATAACAACCAATCTCTTGCTTGAGACGGCTGGGCTACTCAAGCGAATTGTCAAACGACCGCGCAAGCATTGCCCATTACCAAACCAACACAAGTTAACCCAGCCCCCAACTTTAGATCATTACAAACGCTACCTCGATACTCATACGGTCCATTTTCTCTTGGCTCAGTTTCGGAACAGTTTGTGTTCAGGCCTCTGCCGGCATCGTGACTGGTCACCGATACAGGCGGGCGCTTAGCTCAACCTCACTTTCGTACTCTAAGCGCTGCCGCCAGGATTATTGAGAAATCCCGAGGCGTCTCTGCTTCTGCTGATAACTATTGGAATTTGTTATTCATTGGATACTCTTATTGTGGAGTGAGTCAGGTATGTTGCCAAGGCTTTCTCAATCACCCACTTCTTATTGTAGCTGTTCCCCTCCCATTGTTCTATTGTTCGGTCTTTTTCCCTTTGACTTATACGCAAACGCAACTCCACGTCAAACAATCAACATGGAATCATAGACGATAGATTGATACCTTTTTTTTTTGTTTACGGCTGTCATTTCCTTTGTTGAATTTTCTTTCATCCTGTTGATTTCGGATTCTCTCTGCTTAATCTTTGTCCCTTCATTGTGTTAATCATCATCGTCACATCAGCAACTTGGCTTGACTCTTGCCTACATCCTCACCTTTCCTACTCTTATACAAGCTTGATTGTTCAAATATACCAACACGCATAGAAACAAGATGTTCTCCTCACGGAAAGAAAACGACAACCCGCCGGTTTATCCGGCGGTACCCAACTCCCTCCAGTCAGAATCATTCGAAATGACCGAGATGCGAAAAGTTCAAGAAGCTCGAGCCGACACTGCTCCAAACATCACTCCTTATCTCAGCCTCCGGTCAAGACTCTCTCAAGTATGGATGAATCGCTGGACAATTCTCCTTCTCCTTGTCCTTGTCCGGGTCATTATCCTCATCATCGATCTTAAAGAAAACGTCGGAGATGCCAAAGTCAAAGCCCTCTCAGCCTGTACCAAAGTCGAGGATGTTGGCAGCGCTATGGCCTCTATGCCTCACTACCTATCAAGAGGTGTCAATGAACTCGCTGCCTCCGGAATCGAAAAGTCAGTTGAAGCCATGGTGTATTTACTCGACCTCATCCTCGTAGGTGTCAAGAGCATGATAATCTTCTATATCAACTTTCTCACTGCCACATACGTGTGTCTGATTACCGCAATGGTCCACGGTAGCCTGGACGTTGTTGCCGATGTCACAGAAGGGGCAACGGAAAAGTTCAATAGCTTGATTGACAAGGCTGTCAGCAAGATCGAAGATATCTCTCAAGAACTGGAAGATGGCATTAACAAGGTCACCAAGGGAATTGAAGACTCGGTCTTGGGTGGCTTGGTTCCAGATATCCCAAAAGTCGACTTTTCTGCACCTATCGATGAGCTCAAGGACTTTGACTTGAAGTCTGAGGACTTCGTTAAGGATGTTCGCCAGTTGGAGGATGACCTCCCCGACTTCAGAGAAGTACAGAACTTGACGGAGCAGGCTATCTCCATTCCATTCGATTTTGTCCGCAAGGCCCTCAACGAAACGTACGGCAACTACAAATTCGATCGAAATGCCTTCCCTCTCGCCCAAAAGAAAGAGTTGAGCTTTTGTTCCGAGAATGCCGCCCTCAACGATTTCTTCAACAACCTGTTCGAACTCATCGCCAAAGCTCGAACCATCTTCATCGCTGTCTTGATCATCCTCGCCTTGGCAGCCATCATTCCCATGGCTTGGCTTGAGATCAGGCGCTGGCGACGGCAGCAACAGCATGCGCGCCTCATTGCTCAGAATGCGTATGACCCAATGGACATTGTCTATATTGCATCTCGACCTATGACGGCGACTTTTGGCATCAAGATTGCTTCGCGCTTCAAGGGCAAGCGACAGATTCTTGCTCGATGGCTCATCGCTTATGCTACTTCCGTCCCTGCCTTGTTTGTTCTGTCCCTTGCTATCGCCGGATTCTTCTCCTGTTTCTGCCAATGGATTCTGCTCCGAGCCATCAAGAACGAAGTCCCTGCTCTCGCAAACCAGGTTGGCGCATTTGCCGACGACGTCGTGCAAAATCTCGAAAGCGTCTCAGCTGAATGGGCCAACGACGCCAACAGTGTCATTACTGGCTTCAGTGATGATATCAACAATGATGTCCTTGGCTACGTGACAAACGCTACGGACGCTGTAAACGACACCCTCAACACGTTCCTTGAGACTATGGACGACGGGCTGAACACTGTCTTCAAAGGGACCATTCTTCTGGACCCTATCAAGACAGTCCTTCACTGCGTCATCGGTATCAAGATCGAGAGTGTACAGAAAGGACTTACCTGGGTACACGACCATGCAGAAGTCAACTTTCCTCTCTTCGAAAACAACACCTTCAGCATGGGAGCAAAGGACTCAGTGGAAGGTGACTCGGAGCTAAACTCGTTCCTGGCATCCCCGTCGAGCGCCACTACTGATGAGGTCACGGGGGCTGTCAAGGCCGTTACAGATTGGCTTCATAGCAAGCTTATTCAAGATGCACTCATATCCACTGGATTGCTTCTTCTGTACGTACTTGTCGTTCTTGGCGGTGTAGTCTGGACACTGGTTGGCATGGTGTCGCCTGACAAAGGCCGCGCCGAAGGCGGTATGCGCTTCACTGGAGACAATAGACCAGGCTTCAGTCCTCGCGTCGGACATCATGACCCTGCGAACGCCGACGGAGCAACACACTTCCCTCGATTTGGATCCTCCTCTGGCGAAGAGGATCACTATAGAGAAGAAAGGAACGGACGTGATGAGAAGTTCATGTCGGGCGCAACAGGGGCTCGTGCCACCCAGGTCGACGGCCACCAAAGAGGCAGCTCCTATGGCTACTTAGACACGGCAAGCGACAAATACTAGGAGTGTTGGAGCCCGATAGCCAGTTGAAGGATGGGTTGTTTTATTACTCCGGCCCTGGCTGGACCTGCGCCGAGAGAGACGATCACATATTCGACTGCATGAAGCAATGATTACACTGGAGGCGTTGAATTATTTTGGACACGGATAACCAAACCACATTTTCGTTTGTTTTTAATTGATATCCGGAAGGGAAAAGGGCCAATGGCCGTTTGAATAGGTATTGTTCCGTGCCTCAGGGGTGGTCTTGAGTCTGGATTCGTAGTCTCTACACTGTTTGTGTTTATGATCTTACACCAGATTGTTCCTAGCCTTAGATTGAGACAGCAACAACAAATTGATGGCTGCAATTACATAAACATTCTTATATCTAAGGTTTATTGAAGTGAATGTCAATGAGCTTGCGAAATGCTTGCAAGTCGATATGTGGTCAAGGTCAACGCCATGTGCATGATGAAGATCTAGAACCTTTCCCTTATGGAATTCTTTGTTCTTCTGACTCAAAGAAAGGGCCACGCTTATGCTAGTAACGCCTACCCAGCTTTATTGTGGTGATTGCTTGTCTTGCGTAGGGTTGGAGTTACTTTACAAAGAAACTCCTTGATGAGCCTTGCATGAATAAACAAGCTGGCCAGCAGTGCTTATCTACAGCAGGGACAATCATCTATATTCGTACATTACCTATAGGTACCCTTAAAATGCTCAATGCCATGTACAACTGCGTAGGTACTAATGTTATGACGGGACGTTGGTTGGGAGGATAATCTTGATTGATTACCGGATTAGGAAAGTCCGGAGGCCGTTGTGGACTACTATGATGCCCGCTGCAGGGCGGAGTGCAGGTGTGGGCGGAATATGCAGCTGCGGGCGACGTGCATGAGTGAGCGGCAGGAGTCAATGGAGTCGGACGTCAACGGCAGGTGGCGGAATTCGTTCTTCCGGGATCGGTGGCGGAAAATGCAGCCACCAACAACCTCGCTCCAAATTCTTCCTTTAAAGACAACAGGTCCTCGCTGGAAAACGCTACTTCTCACTCCATATTCTTCCCGGACCAGAGACGAAATATTCATTCGCTATGGACGCCATCAAACAGACTTTCAAGCGCTGCAAGGAGCAGAACAGGGTTAGTACATCATCATGAGTGCCCCTCCGCGGGGTAGAAACCACAGGATTCCCAACTTTTGCTTGATGGAACAGAGAAGCTGACATTGGGTGCTTTCTCTTCGATAGTCCGCACTGGTAACATATGTTACTGCTGGTTACCCCACGCCTGAAGATACTCCCAACATCCTCCTGGCTTTGGAGAAAGGTGGCGCTGGTAAGTCTCATGCCGATGACATTTGTGATCTGTACTGACCAAAGTCGCAATCAACAGACGTTATTGAAGTCGGTGCGCCTTTTACCGACCCAATTGCCGACGGCCCGACCATTCAGACTGCCAACACGGTTCGTAAAACACCATTGTTCCGATTGAACAGCAATTGACTTGGTTATAGATCGCCCTCAACAATGGCGTCACAATTGAGTCCACCCTGGGTATGGTGAAGGAGGCCAGATCTCGCGGTCTCAAGGCCCCCGTTATGCTTATGGGTTACTACAACCCTCTTCTCAGCTACGGCGAGGAGCGATTACTACAAGACTGCCACACATCCGGCGTCAATGGCTTTATCGTTGTCGATTTGCCTCCTGAGGAGGCTGTGTCTTTCCGAAAGCTCTGCAACAAGGGCCGGTGAGTAAACTCACAGAGACTTCACACTGAATACGGCACTGACTTTGCATGCAGTCTCTCATACGTCCCTCTTATCGCCCCCGCTACATCAGACAAACGAATGAAGATCCTCTGCCAGCTCGCCGACTCATTCATCTACGTCGTCTCCCGCATGGGTGTCACTGGTGCCACCGGTACCCTCAACGCAAACCTCCCCGACCTCCTCGAGCGAGTGAAGAAGTACAGTGGTAACAAGCCTGCCGCTGTTGGATTCGGTGTCAGCACCCGAGAGCACTTCCTGAGTGTCGCAACTCTATCAGATGGTGTCGTCGTTGGCAGCCAAATCATTACTACCATTAAGAATGCCGAGCCTGGACAAGCTCTTTCCGATGTCGAGAAGTACTGCGCCTACCTATCAGGCCGTGACTCTGATGAGAACACACGGGAAGTTGGTTTGGTTGAGGCAGTTGCTGGTGCAATGGAGCCTAGCGGCGAGAATGTTACTGTTAGTGCTACTGTGACAGATGCCGACATCACCGCAGATGAGGACAGCGCCCTGGTGGCTCAGCTCGCTGCTCTACATGGCAAGATCCCCGAGCGGTTTGGAGAGTTTGGTGGCCAGTACGTTCCCGAGAGTCTTATGGACTGCCTCTCACAGCTGGAGGATGGATTCAACGCTATTAAGGACGATCCTTCATTCTGGGAGGAATACCGATCTTACTACGAGTACATGGGCCGACCCGGTCACTTGCACTTGGCAGAGCGACTTACCGAGCATGCTGGTGGTGCTAACATCTGGCTCAAGCGTGAGGATTTGAACCATACTGGTAGCCATAAGATCAACAACGCACTGGGCCAACTTCTCCTCGCTCGAAGACTCGGAAAGAAGCGTATTATCGCTGAGACTGGTGCTGGACAACACGGTGTCGCTACTGCTACTGTTTGTGCCAAGTTCGGTATGGAGTGCACAGTATATATGGGAGCTGTAAGTTTTGTTGCTTTGTATATGGAGATATCGGGACTAACAACTTAACAGGAGGACGTCCGACGACAAGCCCTTAACGTTTTCCGTATGCGTCTGCTGGGCGCCAAGGTTGTTGCTGTCGAGGCTGGTAGCAAGACTCTTCGAGATGCTGTCAACGAAGCCCTCCGTGCTTGGGTCGTTGACCTCGACACTACCCACTACATCATCGGTTCTGCTATCGGACCTCACCCCTTCCCCACCATCGTCCGAACCTTCCAGTCCGTTATCGGTACCGAGACCAAGCAACAGATGCTTGAGAAGCGAGGGAAGCTCCCCGATGCCGTCGTTGCCTGTGTAGGTGGTGGCAGCAACGCCGTTGGCATGTTTTACCCTTTCCAGAATGACCCCAGTGTTAAGCTTCTGGGTGTTGAGGCTGGTGGAGATGGTGTTGATACCGCGAGACATAGCGCTACCCTCACAGGTGGTTCCAAGGGTGTCCTGCACGGTGTGAGGACATATGTTCTCCAGGATAAGCACGGCCAAATTACTGAGACACACTCCGTCTCTGCTGGCCTTGATTATCCTGGTGTTGGCCCCGAGCTGAGCTCTTGGAAGGATAATGAACGAGCCAAGTTCGTTGCCGCGACTGATGCCGAAGCTTTCCTTGGCTTCAAGCTCATGAGTCAACTCGAGGGTATCATTCCTGCCCTTGAGACTGCTCACGGTATCTATGGCGCTATCGAGCTTGCTAAGACAATGAAGAAGGACGAAGATATCGTCATCTGTGTGAGTGGTCGTGGTGACAAGGATGTGCAAAGCGTTGCAGACGAGCTGCCCAAGTTGGGTCCCAAGATTGGATGGGATCTCCGTTTCTAGATTAAAAGTGATACCATATTTGGATTAAATAGCAACCATTGAAATGATAACATGAGCAAAAGTTTCATTCTATGTTGGCTTTGATGGGATGATGATACAATGGCTAGAAGGCGTTGAAAATGGGTTTTGTTACATATTATACATAAAACGTTTTACACCGTAATCTTTTGCTGGCCTTGGGTCCCCTTAACTTCAGCCTCTGCTTTGTCGAGCTCTTTGAGCAACAGTGCCTCATCCTCATCTGATAGCTCCTCGATGCCTTCCAAATCGGCCAAGTCCTCATCGCCTAGAACAAACTCCTGTGCTCTAAGCTCACCCAACGTTGCTTGACTGCGCTTACTCAAAGGACCAGGAGTAGCGAAGTCGAGCGCATATTGGATGATATCGTCCCGGTCTTCGATTTCCTTGGGCTCCATACCTAGTGCAATACGCTCCTCGTTGAATCTCTTCTGAATAGCTTGGGACTGCATCAGAAGCCATCTCAAGTTCCAGCCACCAGGTCCAAGCTCCTTTATCCTTGCGGGCTTGCTCTTGAGGAGATACTCCTGCAGACCACCCTCACGGCGGATGGTCTTGAGAACACGGAGTGTAAGGCGGGTCTTGACGTTGGCGTTTATGGCAGGTAGCTTGAAGACTTTGACGTGGACGTTTGGACGCCAGAAACGACGAGCCTTGTTGTTGTATTTCTCCGCAACAGTGTTACCGAAGCGAATTCTCGCAGAGCCGTACAGACCCTTGTTGGATTGTTTGTAGACTCGTCGCTCGCCATAGGGATATGGAGGAATTAGACGGTTGGGTAGAAGGTGTGACTTGATCGTCTTTGTTTGCTGAGGAAGCGTCGTGCTGAAGAGTCGGGCGGGAGTCGTTGACGATGATGAAGTCAAGGCCCTCAGAGCCGGCCGCGCGGGGGCCCAGGATGCCATGATGCCGGTATCGAGTGTCGATGTGTGGGTTTCCTGGTTATAGGCGAGGCATTGGCCGCAATTGGCGTCGAGGTAGGCGGAGATATTCGAGCGCTGACTGCCCCCTTCAAGATGCGCTGATCCGTCGACGGTATCTCAGCCCTTGACCTTTTGGCGTTGAGATTTTTGGGCCGTCGTCGTTCGGAGAGGTGTAATGTTCCGGCGCCGGAGACGTGGGCTATTCGGATTGAAATTCGAACTGCCCAATCAGGTGATCTCGTGCTCTCTTCGCGATGGCTCCACTTCAGCTTCACTAACAACAAGGCAAACAATGAGTATCATACCAACGCATACAGCTGGTTCTGGTGTACAATGACAATGTTTCCACCTGTGGAAGATTCTGTTCTACAGAACAATCCGGATTTTACAAATCTTTATAATAAACTCACTAATGTCGTGCTTAATCCGGATGGGTCGACAAAGAACGACCCTCGTGCTAAAGAGCGGGCTGCAGTTCGAGAGGTAAGAGACTACTTACACGATTCCTGGTTGAATTATATGAGACAGAATAGGCCTGACTCAATTTACAGGAACTCGACCGCCGGCGTCTTGTTTGTGCCAAACAACATCTCCTAAGTCGGGCCATCTCAAGCTCAACACCATCGAGTACACCGCCTGCGACAAGAGCATCCTCTCGTCTACGAGCACCCCAGAACCATCAAGCAGTCGAGTCAAAGTCTCAACAACAGCAACAACCCTCACTTCCAGAGCCTCTGCTAGATCTTTTGATCGTGCTTCCTCCACTCCTTGACGCCAATAATCCGCCTCTTCCTCAAGATACTCTCCAGCTCTTGTTTGCGCATCCTCCACTCTCAGACCTTGAGACACTTCTCCCAGCCCTTGCGCCGATTATCGCTTCGAATTTACGTACGTGGGCATTAGGCCTTGCGCGAATCGCACACCCTTCTACGAATCCCTCTTTCCTCCACCGTCACATCGCTTCATTGCCGAGTACATTATCGAGCTGGCGCTCCGATCTCGCCACAGCCGAATCGGATCTTAGCACTCAGCGTTTACGCTCCCTCGCCGCCTTGACATCCGTTCTCCATGCTGCAACCAATGCGCTGAGTCTTCTCGTACGAGCTCTTGAGGTCAAGCATGGTGTCGTAGCTCGCAGTCTGGAGCTTCGTGCAACGGAAACCGCCCTACAAGCCCGGCGACACGACGCCGATGCCTCTATAGCTGCTACCTCTGTCCGTCGCGCGGTATATGCACCCGAGGCAATTGATGCTCTTAAGAACTACGGCACTCACTTGCGCGACGCCCGTATGCGAAGTGAAGAGCGTGTCCGTGGCCTGGCAGCTGAGCTACAAGACTACGGCGTCGGTGTCGAAGGCGGAGAGAGCAAGGAGAAAAAGATGAGAGAGATGGCGAGGGTTTATCGAGATATGATAAGGCAGATGGATGATGCAGGAAAGGACCTGGATCGATTGAATCAGGGCTGAGTGGTAATTATGAGACACGATGTGTTTCGGACTAATTTACGTTGTATGAAAGCTAATGATGGGCATAAAAGGTGTAAATTGTTGTTAGCATAGATTGTATTCAATACCTGACTAGATTGCATTGCACTCCTAAGTAGTTCTTTATGTTTTAGAAGTTAATGGGATATGCAAAAGAGATGGATCAAATACATGAGATTCGCATCTTCTATTTATGTTACTCATACATCTTCCTTTGGGTTGTCTTCGTCTCGTCATTAGTTTGCCAAGCCGGTCGCTTAACCTAGACCCAAGACTTGGGGTATTTTCAGTCCATCCGTCCTGACAGCTTCCATGGGCGTAGCTGTCATGTCACATCCAAAGATCGCTCGCTTGAGGGGATGCAATCTACTGAACGTGCATCTTTCTCACTTTTTTAAACCGTCGTCATCACAGATTTAACCCTTGACCTTGTAGATGGCCTCGGCGAGACGACCAACGTTCTCAGAGGTGATACCGGCAACGGAGATACGGCCGTCCTTGGTGGCGTAGACGGAGAACTCCTCAGCGAGGCGGGTCATCTCCTCCGCAGTCAGACCGGTGTAGGCGAACATACCAATCTGGCTGGTGATGTGAGACCAGTCGTGCTTGGAGCCAAGCTTCTCAAGGTTGTCCTTGAGGAGAGCACGCATGGTGATGATACGGTCAGCCATCTGCTTGACCTCACCGAGCCACTGCTTGTAGAGGGTAGGGCTGTTGAGGATCTCGGCGGCGATGCGAGCACCGTGAATGGGAGGGTTGGAGTACAGAGGTCGGATGATAATCTTGAGCTGAGAGTCGACGCGCTTCTTCTCGTCGGCATCGGCGCAGACCATGGAGAAGGCACCAATACGCTCGCCGTAGAGACCCTGTGAGATGGTTAGTGGTACTCAAAAGCCATATAGTTACCAAGCCCATATTCGTGCAAAACATACCATGTTCTTGGCGAAGGATTGGCACAGAGCAATGTTGTGGCCCTGCTCAACGAAGTAGCGGACAGCGAAAGCATCCTTGTCGGTGTCACCGCTGGCAAAACCCTGGTAGGCCATGTCGAAGAAGGCAAAGTGCTCCTTCTCCTTGACGACATCAGAGATCTGCTTCCACTGCTCCTGGGTGGGATCGACACCAGTAGGGTTGTGGGCACAGGCGTGGAAAAGGAAGACACTGCCTTTAGGGGCAGCCTTGATGTCAGCAACCATGCCCTCAAAGTCGAGACCGATGGTCTTCTTGTCGTAGTAGCTGTACTGCTCGACCTCAAGACCGGCGTGGTTGAAGACGGCCTTGTGGTTAGCCCACGAAGGCTGAGGGATGTAGATCTTCTTCTCGCCAGGGAAGAACTTGGCGAGGAAAGCAGCTCCGACACGAAGGGCACCGGTACCAGAAATGGTCTGAGTGATGGTGATGCGGTCCAGGGCGGGACTGTTGGCGCCGTAGGCCAACTTGGCAGCGGCAGGAGGGAACTCGGGAACACCGGTGATGCCAGCGTACTCCTTGTTCATCTTGGACTCGACGACCTTCCTCTCGGCCTCACGAACAGAGGGGAGAACGTAAGGCTTGCCAGCATCGTCACGGTAGGCACCGACACCTGTGTACAAGTCGAGTCAGAACAGGTCGAGGAACAGCGAGATACCTCCGCATTCGGGATGGTGGAGGGACGACGTCGCAACATACCCAGGTTGATTTTCTTGTCGAACTTGTCGGCCTTGAAGGCTTCGGTGATACCTGGAGAGACATGTTAACACCAATATTGACTTGGTTAAAGTGAATTTGCTTTGGCGCACGCTGTGTGGTGCCCGGGGGAACGGAGCGCATTGCACAAAGTAGGAGTCATCGTACGTACCAAGAATAGCCTGCAAATAGTCAAAACAAGTAATTGATTAGCAACGGCGCTGGCGCGAAGCTCAAATGATTGAAATGCTACTTACATCCTGCGATAGATTAGCATGAGGTCACGTACAGAACAGTCAGGAAGCTTCATACAGGAGGACCTTGGGGAACGTTAGCCCAGTTAGAGGCAGCGCGGATGGCAGCCAAGTTGAACTGAGCAGGACGGGCAGCCCGGCGGCTGGCGACTCGGAGAGTGGACAGCATTGTGAAGTTGGCGATGAGGGTGGGTTGATAGCAGGTGTGAGGTTGGAAGAGGAAGAAGAAAAGAAGAACGAGAGGAGAAGTAGGATCACTTGAGGCGATTCTATAGCGGAGGTGGTGACTAGGCGATGCGTGGTGTCTACAATTTGTCGATCGGGCCTCTTCGGAGCTGGACTAGATGGAGTATTGGCCAATCAGTGACGACAATCTGCATCCAGACCCTTAATTTATGGGGGCTCGAGGTAGCTCCCACAGAATGAGCTCACCTTGGTCAGGGCATTTTTCGGTGGACTTTGCTGAAATTCCAGTGGGGTTACCCCGGACATCGGCGTGTGGGCAATGAAGTGCCCAGCCGGTCTGGCACATTTCAGTTGCAGGCCGGCGCTCAAGCCATGATGCGCGATCCCCAAAATTACGACGTGGAGGCATAGCTTTTTGCTCTACATTAAAAGACAAAAGCCACTGCAAACAGGCCTTCAAGAATTAAATAAAACTTTATGGCAATTAATCTATTTACTTACAGATATCTCAGCCGTGACCACGATTGAAGCATCTCTTATTCATATCTAGGTTACCCCCTCAGGCCGCCTGTAGCTCCTTCCCTTCTAACAAACCTGGAAGCGTCTCAAGCTGAGTGGTGCGCATGAGGCGGCTGTTCTACTATCCTTGTCAGATATTGTTCCTTTTGTCCACCATAATTCACAATTCTATTTTCCTGGATACAAACAAGCATGTTATGCAAAAAGAGATAGGATTATCATAATCATATCTTGCTTATTGTCAAATGCCCTACCAGATGAGATAGCATGATCTGAGCTCCAGAAGCTGGGACCTAAACCCATCAAAGCCGCCGCTCGCAAGCTTGGGATCTAACTACAGTACAGCCTTTGTGCTCCGTACAGCCCACAGCATCCTTACGATCCTTGTCAGCCATGTTCACGATGGCCTAGAGCATCTTGCACATGCCACAAGTCCCGGCTCCTCTGCTCTGCGCCATACACCGGCTTCTGGCAATAATCTACAGATATCTATTCATCTACCTCTTCAGCTTCAGGCCTTTTTCGACCTTCAACAACCACTACTCAGCCATCTGGAATCAAGATACCGCAAGCATCTACTAGGATTGGCACTATGTAAGGCCACACCGGAAATGGGGCGAGAAGAGAAACCCGTCGGCAGCCGCACCCGACCCTGACATGTTTCAAAAGACAATCGATTCATTCTCTGATTGTCCGGTCGACTCCGACCTATGCACACCGCGCGTACCTCTCTGGGTCTTCCGCTGGACCTGCGGGTCCGCTGTCAACGTTCGAAACATATTCCGCTTGTCCAGCCGTGTACTCCCTGTTCATCGGCGCCGTCCTCGTGACCGGCCCGGTCCCGTTTGACTTGAGGACGCCAGCAAATAATACTCAAAATGCGGCATATTGTCAACTTGCAAATGCAGACGGATACAAGTGAACTCCCGGGCGTCAATTGGTTAGTCAAGGCGGACTACTCAGCTCCTAAAGACGTTTCAGATTGAGATGACCATCAACAACAATGTGGGGAGTCATGGGAGATGCTTTGGGATAACGTCAAGCCTGCGGTCAAACACAATAATGGCAACCATTAAGTCAATTATCATGGCGTCTTCAACTAAAATAATATATGTTACAGCCTTCTATCCTTTTTGGCTTGATTATTTCGAATGCATAACTCATAGGCACTGTCCCCAAACGCCAACGCCTCTATTGTTCAAATGCGAATGCCGACCAGAACCCGAGATATCTCCTTACCAAGATCTCTACATCTTGCATGCGGCAAGGCCCAGGTGGTTTCGTAAAGCTCCTCAAGCTCCCCTGGAAAGGCTTTACCCAAGTTGGGGCACGCATCCCCTCAACACCCTTGTTATCCTATGCGCACTGGTTGGAGCAAGCGCGCAGGAAGAAATGTGTCTGGTCAGTTATGGAGTTTTGACTTATGCCTTTTCATGGGCCTTCTCAGATGATGTATCCGCCAGCTCCTCATAGCGGTTCATAACGTTCTCCTCCACTGTCTCATGGAACACATCCACCTCGGTTGACGCAAACTTTCTTGCGCTGATGCCTCGCTCAAAAAGCACGTCAAGTTCTGCAAAGGTGCGCCCGCTTGGCTCTGGCAGACGAAAGAAGGTATAGATGATGCACAGAAAGCAGATTCCGCCCTATTATCGTTGTCAGTACCGTTACATGAGTCTACCACAAAACTACCAGAATTGGGTTCTTACCCAAAAGAAGCCTGCATAGTTGCCCCAATCCCAGGCTGTAGGGTTGAGCATATATGGTGTGAGGATGCTGTTGATGATGCCCACAACGTTGCTGTTCGCCCAATGGTTAGCTACTCAGATCAACAGTTCAAAGTTGGGTGAGACATTGACTGAGGACAATAGTCTCAGTGTCCCCTAGTGTGTGCAACTTACTAAAGGTTGCGTCCGAGTACGACTGTCTTGATCTGCAAACGGCGGGATGACAATTCTCCAACAAGAGAATAGCATACGGTGCCGATGGTTAATTGATAAAAGAGCGCCCAGACAATCATCATGCAGCCAGTGGCCAGTGATGACTGTGCTTGATGGGCCTCGGGCACTAAGCCAAGGAAGCCCATGATAAGCAGCATGGAACAAAGACCACAAAGACCATAGAGAACCAACGATCGCCGGCCAATACCCAAACTCATAAGTCCCCAGGCACCAAAGACTCCGGCCATGTTGATACCGTACTGGCCGAGTGCAAACGAGTATGCCTTGTCGGCTGAAAGTCCGGCCTGCTCGAGGAAATAGGTGGAATAATTGGAGAAGGAATTGCCGCTCAGATTCTGGATGGCCCAGACCATACAAACAATCTCCGTACGGCGACGGTCAGTACCTTTGAAACAGTCCCAGTAAGATGCTCCTGCTGTAATCTTCTCTTCGAGGGCAGTGGTGTGTACCATCATGGCGATGGTTTCGTCGGCGTCGAAATCAGTCTCGCGATCCAGACTGGTCAAACGAAGTAGTGCTTCCTTGGCATCCTGGTTACGGCCTCTTCGAACTAGCCACCAAGGCGATTCGGGCGCGAAGAAGATGCCAATGAAGAGTGGCAATGGCCATATCCATTGAAGAGCATAGGGGATACGATATGCCCACTCGTCGTCGCGCTTCAGCATAGAGTGAATTACTCCTATACCGATCTCCTGGCCCAAACCCCAGCAGAAGTTGACGTATGTGGTCAAGTAGCCACGAAGAGCTACGGGACAGACCTCAGACGCATACGTAATAGTCAGTGTTTGGAAGATACCCCAAGGAATACCGCACAAAATCTCGGCGACAAGCAGAGTCTGGACGTTCTGAGCGGTAAAGAAGATGGTTGTAAAACCGGCTACACAGACAAGGCATGCCATGACGGTATAACGGTAGCCGAAACGCTCAGAGATCCAGCCATTGATGAAGAGACCAATGATCTCACCACAGTGAGCTCCCTATTTGAGTTGTTGATAAGCGTCTGAGCCGGGAATCTCGAGTAGAAGACTTACATTACTCAAGCCAGCCTGCCAAGCAGCAGGTACCTGGTATTCTCCGTTGTCCCCAAGAACACCGTACTTTTTGTTGAATTGAGGAAAGGCGTCTGGTATCGGATGTCAGTAAATGGCCATGAATACAGTAGGGCTCACTGTCTCGAGAAACTCCCACCAATGGGTGTCTGATCCCGAGGAACATATGTGAAGCTGCCAAGGAACTAATCAACACATACAGAAGTTATTAACGAGGGAGATATCGTAGCCCTCCATTACAATACACGTAGAGATGAGAACACTCCAAAAGATGGCCTTAGGGTATAACTTGATGCCCTGACGGATGGTCATATTGCGCTCTTTGTGGGCTGCAGAACGGGCATGCTCAACGATGTTGACATGCGTCTTGTGGGCATCGGTATGGTCCTCAGCGGCCGAGTCCACGACGACCGAGTTATCGGCAGTGGTCTCTCGCGGCGGGGCCGGAGCCGGGGCTGGCGAAACCTTCTCTTGGATGTCGGCCATGGCTTCAGCTGTTCCAGTTCAAGGCACTCGATGTGAACTTCACAGCCAATCAAAGGTCTGCCTATCGAGGCCAGAGAGGAAAATGAACGAAGCACAAGAAATGAAGCACTCTGGTCAAGGACTGTCTTGGATCCAAATCCACCTTTAGAGCGGTGTTGAAGGCTCAAGGTTGAACGAGGTCATACAGACTTGAAGTTCAACATACGTGGGGGAAGTGTCACTTCAGATGGACCCTACCAAGAGACGATGGGCGACGAAGATGGCGGCAACTCTTTACGCACGCACGAGCTAGCAACAGAGGATAAGGATAAGCAAAACAGAGAAAGGACACAGAAGGAGAGAAAGTCTGATGGAGTCTGGGAGGGACCTTATTTTGGTAAAAAATGGACCCAGATATTGACGATTTTTATCCTAGGGGCGGATGGTCGGATCAAAGCGGGACAAACCATGCCAGACCGAGAAAGAATGGAGTGCCAATTGCTTGAGTCCAGAGTCCAGGTTCCAAAATTCGCAACCTCTCTCTTTCTGGTGGTGGTATTCACTAACAACTTAACAGACATACGCAGCTGGCTAATAGCACATGTGAGGAACATCGCATCGCATCGCATCTCTCACTCACATCCTTGTTCTTTTACAAGTGGGCCTCTGCATTTACCCGCCAAATGGTTCCTCGAAGTTATGCAACAGTTTGAGTCTTTTTTGTTCCAGTCAAGATAGAAACAGAACGTTGCAAGCGCACGCAATTACCAGATGGCCATATCCCTCACGCTGAGGCCATGTCCCAATGCTTGACAAACATTACATCTCAATCAAGCTTATCTCTTCAAAATCTGACTATGAACTGCGGCTGCGGAGCCTCATCTTGGCTAGCAGAAGCTAGAACAATCGACAGCCACTTAGCGCCATGAACCCCTGGAGCTACCGAAATAATTGGAGAATTCTCTCAACGTCCGTGGTAGGGCCGACATTCTCTCACCGTTCATTTCAACCCTCACGCAGTGACAACGGCAATGGCAAAAGGGCATTTCTATTGTCGCTTTCATGATCTCGAAGGTGGGAGGATCTAAGAGTCTACATACCAACTCATGGATCACGACTTGGCTTGACTGAAGGGGGTTGGCTGGCTGTTGTTAACGTTTGAATCCAAAATTAGTAGATGCTGCTGTTGTGATCAGAATTGGGGTTACTCCAAAACTCCAAAACAGACACATGCCGACTCCACTCACGACGACAATTTCAAGCTGCTGTTTTCTGACGATTGATCATTCGAAAGGCAAAGCCTAACTCGTCTTGACATTATCACTGCTTTGCAGGATGATACGCACATGCAACCAGACTTTCATCTGCGGGTGGGACTATTCTTTACCACCACCTAGTCACGATGGCATCGTGTGGGGATGACTGCCGATGGCCCCTCAACTTGACTGTCCGGGGAAAAGGAGCGGGGACTTGACTTTACAAGGCAGGGGGGATTTTGATCTTGTCTCAAGTGTCCGAGATTTGTTACGTTAGAGATTGGACCTGTTCAATAGCTGGTGGGTTCGCTCGAGTAAAAACCACACGTGGTAAGAGTAAGACAAGTCATATACAGTGATGATAGGGCTCTTAGAAGAGACGATGAATGCTTCGATATACAGAGCTGCTCGTGCCGAGCCACACAGGCTCATTAGTGCCGCCAAGATCCAATATCAATCCTTCTTCCACAAATCTCTCCACCACTCCCTCATTCCATATGCTTTCTCGTGTGCTTCGACATGAATCTTGACATTATCGCTTCCCGTCAACGCCTCCAGCAATCCCGTTTGTTGAGCTGCTTTACCTCCTCCTAAACTCCTTGGCCTACCACCCGCCGCGCGGTCCCGAATCTCTCGAGCAACAGTAGGTGCAACTTCAGCAAAGCACGCTTTGAGTTCCCGCTCGAGTGAAAAGTACGGCTTTTTGGCTAAATCCGGCGCCATGAGGTTGTAGCTCCGTGTCAGAGTATTAAGACGCTCAACGGCTAGCTTATGATATCCTGCTTCGGCCTTTTCCCAATCCAAATCTCGGAATGGTCTTCCAACCACCGGCGAGGTGTCCTTGAGCTCCTGCACCTCCCCATCCCCTTCCCCATTCTTTCGTATAATTGGATTGTGCGCCTCTTCCGCAGCTGCGTACTCTTCTGCTCTGCGTATCTGCTCCTGCAGCGATCCTCCCCGCGATGCAATCATCCTTGCTGAAAAGCGTCGCCAGTCGTTTCGCAGTCTAGCCCTAAATGTCTGGAGCTCCTTGGCAAGCTCCTGCTGCTTCTCTATCCATGGCGGAACCATATCCTGTCGCTGAATCATCTTGTTCATGATATACTCAGTAGTATCGATAAAGGGGTTATCGGCGCGGGCATCACGCTCGATTCCTGTACCGCGGGGGATGTTTTTGAATTGCCCTCTTGCAATGGCATTCTCAATGCGCTCGTTCGCCAAAGCTGCAAGGCCCGTGATTGTGTTCGGCATGGCTCTCGCTGTAGGCTCAAACCGTTCTCTTAACTCTTTCCTCCAAGCTTCCCTCTCATCCTCACTCATGCCGTTCTTGGGCTGCTGACCGCCCATACCAACATAAGTAGTCACCTTGTCCCTTGCTTTGGCTACCTTCTCTCCTGCAGATCGCTTTGGTTGTCTTTTCAATCGCATGTCCACAGGTGGAGTCTGAAACTTGCCTCTTAAGCCTGGAGCCAGTGGTTTCCTAGCATCTTCTAGCATGCGAAGTGCTGTATCTGTGGGGTTCTCTTCTCCCGTCCACGCTTGCGCCGAGGCGATATATCGTGTACCTTCTCCTGCTGTTGGCGTAAGGCTAGCTTCTGCAAAAGCGCTAGCATTCTCGGACTTGAAATTTGCGTCGGCGATCCTATTGAAAAGTCTTTGCTTGAGCTCCTCTGAAAAGCCTGCGTCCTCGACAGCCTGACGTCCGGCTCGTCCACCAGTAAAGAGGGCTTCCTCTGTGGCTTCTTCTAACCGCCGAGCCAGAGGCCCTGGTTCCTTGGCTGAGGTTGATTCATCGCTTTTGTTCTCTTCCTTCTTTATTGCTCTGTTCTCTTGTTGGTCCTCTGTCTTAGGTGCATTGGCTTGAGTCGAATATTGAGTAAGTGGCAATGACCGGGGCTGGTGGGATTCTATGAGGCAACGCCGACATATAAAAGGCGTCCTGCGAAGGAATAAAGACATCTTTTTGAGTTTTGTTATACCGGAAATACTGGGTTGTAGTACAGCTAAAACTAAATGTGATGAGATTGAGTGAAGCCAACCAAAGTCGCAAAGTTGTAATGACGGCAATGAAGTTGATGGAGCTTGGCTGAGTCAGCTGGCCACCCTAGACTAAATGACTGTATCACGTCTCTTGCCAACTCGACTTCGCCACTTCACTAATTCATAACGTTTGCTTCAAGTAGCTATCTGATAAAACCTCCATATCTTTAAGAAAGTAATTGTACGTGCTCATGCCATTGACTTGTTTGACCTTCATCGCCATATAAAAACTCCGCCAGATATCGGCACCAAAATTGATCCTCCAATCTCATTCATAATGCACTCAGGCTCAGCCTATAACGAACTGTGGAAAGCAATGGCGAGTAGGAGAGCAAACATCGAGCTCATCGAGGGCTTTGTACAACTCGAAGCATCTTCTTCTTCCTCCCCATCATCCCCTTTCTTTTCGCTACCAGGGTCATCGCTGGGTTCCGCACCAGAAGGGTTTGCCTTCATAACCCAGATACTGCTGCTGTTGCCATGAAGTTCGCCGGTTGCAAGATCAACGGTAGCTGTGGAGCCAAGGACTTTGCCGCTCTTACTCACGGCGACGGCTCGTGCAGACTTGGGAAGCGATGACTCGTCCAGAGGAATCTCTGTTTCAAACCCAATCCGAGACGAGTTACCAAGAAGTCGGGAAGAAGCTGTGACATTTCTATCATCTTCACCAGCATACTACTACAGTGTTAGCTCAGTTAAATAGTCTGGGGCGCAACTCGACATACCACCTCCCACCGGTGAACCTCTGTATCACCGTTCCAGGAAACGTAAATAGTTGCATTCGCGGAGGCAATGGATGGACCCCACGGTGGTTGGCCGATCCAATCCGTTTTCCATGCCCGATAGACAGACATATCGGCATCCGAGTTTCCTTCAGAGACATGAGGTATAACCCCACGCTGAATGTCCATGACTATAGTTCCATTGGGCGTATGTTCCGTGACCCCTGGGTTCGCACCCCAACCGACAAGGAAGTTTCCGTTGGCCAAGCCCTGAACGCTGCCACCTGAGCCCGATGAGATTTTCTGGGGATGGTAAAACTCATGTAAGAGCTTGACAGTCATTTCATCATAGTCAAGCTCCACAACAACGCCTCGAGAACAATTTCCTTTGCTGCAGAATCCGCTCTCAGTGACGTGGTTGTCGAAGAAACTGATCTGGCTCTCATTACCTTGAACAAACCTTGCATTGTATTGATGTGCAAACTTAGTTGCATTCCCGCCGTTGAGATCCGTGAACTGGTTACGCTTTCCTCCTAGGATCCATCGTGGGTTTAAACTGTCTGCCTCGAGAAGGATGATTGCCGACAACGCCCTCGATGAGACCAGGTAACGGCCTTTCAAAGTCTATTTTCTCATGAGTCAGTGGCTCTTGAATATCTTGAGCGAGCGGTGCATACCTTGAAGATGCTGTCTATGTGGAACCAGTCGAAACCATCGCCACCCATGAAAGTTGTCTTGGGGTTATATTTGACCATTGTGTCCGTCAGGTTCATATGAGTGAACGATCTCCACACGTTGGTGACTCTGTTGGTGCCAAGCTCAACCTCCTGAAAGATGGAATCGCTCAGCCAACCATCAATTTCTCCCCCAATGACTGTTAAGTTGTACCTGATGTCCTGATACGCAGTCATGAGAGCAGTGTCTTGGGTGGTGAATTCGAAGTCGTGAATGTTGGCTTTGGTGTTCCCCAGACCTTGAATGGACGCTGTCCATTTCTTCTGGTAATTGGCATCAAAGGCGTGACAGCGGCCACCTTCGATGAAAGTGAGGTACCTGCCACCGTTCATGTTCTGAGCACGAGCATCAAATGTCTGCTCATACTTGAGATCGGCGTACACAAGGCTGAGGTCTTTGCTGGAGAAGATAACAGGCCCCGATTTGCCATTATGCTCCATGGTCAGGAAGAGAAACCCCGAATCATCAACAAGATTGGGATCAAAGGTGCTGACTTGGAAAAGAGGGGCGACAACATTCGAAGACTTGAAGTCTTGGGAGGGAAACAGGCCGAGATAGCCACTGTTGTACGCTTTTAAATCATTAACTGGGGCGTCGTCTGCGAAACACAAAATGCCCAGCAACACAATCGTCGTTGCGGGTAATAAAAATGAAAGCATCTTAGGAACAAAAGAGAGAGTTCACGTAGAGAAGCAGAGGCAGAAAGTTGCGATCAACGAAACGAACGACACAGTTCCAAGAAGACTCCAAAAGTGCTCCAAAGAGGTTTTGAGAGAGTGAAGAAGGGAAACTGTTGAATTTTCGATACTCGTGTTGTAGGACGAAAGTTTCAAATGCCTTCCACAAGGACGGAGGAGGCAAGAAGAAGAGATTTGCTGTTACTCCAAGTGGCAGTCGCATTGGAGCCGCTTCGTGCCTCCTCCTTTTACTGAAACGTGGGATTGTAACATGAGAATGAGGCAAGAGTCCTCCACGACTTCCTGCAGGTGTTACGACCCCATGGAAGGAAGGAACATTGTAATACATCCATCATGCGAGCCTGAGCTGTAGGGTAAATTTAGGACTGAGGCCGCACCAGTCATCATAAGGTACCTAGGATAAGATAGTCGTAGTAGAGGTGACAGCAGATTTTGTTCGGATCATCATTCTTTTAAATACGTTCTGTCAGATCTCTAATGCCTTGGCCATGAGAGTCTTCATCATCCTAAAGTATCCACAAGAACAGCCCAAAAGCCTGCAAGTACCAGTTCTTCCTATATATAGCCCCCCAACACCATTAATAACTTTTGATCTGCCCCCCTTCCGTCCTCTGCATGGCCTAGGCTCATGTATCAGATTCGAAAGGCCTACGGCTCGCACCGTCATCCTGTGTATATACCCTATCCCTATCCCAATCCAAACTCCTCATTCGACAGTATATCAGTATGAACCTTTTCCGTTTCATTTCTAGTCATTCGTAAAGCAGCAGGGCACCACGTCCTATATTCGCCCTCCTTCAAGAACTTCTCGTTCGAGGATCTCAACCTGCCCAGATTCTCCAGTGCGTCGTCGCTCCATGACCCAGCGTGTAGCGCCACTGTCCTCCTCTTTGGTGTATGATATACTATCAGCGGATCCTTTATGTCGGTGCCCCATACCCGGACGCTTAGGAGATGAGCTTGACTCGGCCATGCTGGCCCTGTTGGAAGGCTCCAATGGGCTCGCCATAGCTGGTGGTGGCATGCTCTCCTCAGAGTCAGAAATCGGCGAGATGGGTTTATCAAAGGTCCTTGATGTAGGCCTGCTAACGTTGAGAGGTGTTACCTGAGCACCCTCTTTCACACTGGTTTCGAGCTTGGCTAGTGATGGAACAGGAGGGGGAGATAACATCAACCCGGGGATGCCACCCGTCAAGGTTGGGCTTCCAGATGCGCTAATACTGTCCGACTCGTGGCTGATGGTGGATAGGACCGAATTCTTTCGAGTATGGAAAGTTGTTGGACTCATGATGCTCTGGCCCCACGGTGACATGGGAAGATCACCCCTCTCTTCACGAGGGGATCCGTTCTGACTCGACGCAAGACTAGCTTGAGAGCCGCCCCACGCTCTGGACCGAAGGCGAAGTAGAGCAGACAATGTCATCTCATCGCCACGGTCACCCAGAAGAGCAAGTTGAGCTAGACCAGGACTTTGAAGGGGCGTTGTACCGCCAAAGCTAGTTGTACCGCCAAAGCTAGGCATACCAAGACTCATGAACGAGTTTCTGTTAGAATACTCAGATCGTTCGGTAATGGGTGTTAGATTTGGCTCTCTCGAGATCATACGCCCACTGGCCGAGCGATCCAAGCCGCCCTTGGGGCCGAAGAAGCCACCATTGGCATATTCAAAGTCTGGTGTTTGCTGCTGGCCAGCTGCTGCTGAGTAGAAGCCGAATTCCTGGCCGTACCAACCATCACAGTCATTAGCCAGAGCATCTGCGTTGGCCTCGGCAATAATGGCATCGTCATCAAGCTCGAATTCAGCCATGTTCTCGTAAGAGTCATTGTAGTCGCCATAATCATCAAAGCTTTCATAGTCGTCCTGCCTGAAAGAGTTATCCTGATCTGGCGAATTTGGTGAACGACTCTGTTCAGACAAGATGGAATCGTCAGGCGGGGGAGAAGATCCCCGTTGAAACTTGCCCGATGCTGCCGCTTGAAAAGTTGCCGCAACAAGAGCAGCTTGATATGCTGCCGAATTATCACCATCCTGAGGTGACGATGAAAGCGGCACGACAGAAGGTTCAGGAAATGATTCCGTGACAAGGCTGCCTTGTGGAGCATCAGGCTTGTCGGCTTGCTTATCAACAGCACTTAGCGATGTATGGGCTGTTGTCTTAGAAGTCTCTGAGCCCGCAGAGAATGGCGCTGTTGTATCAGATATCCGATTTTTTTCATCTTGATTTCCATATCGATTCAACGATTGTGACTGCGCTTGTGCGAATGCGCCCGCTATTGGTCGACCAAATTGATCGGTATCATTGTTATCAAAGATTGACTCGTCAAAAGGGGTATCATCCCATTCAGGAGGGGCAGCGAGATCCTCCGCGAATTCATTCCTTTCGAATTCCAGCATCCCGTCATCGTAATAGAGCTCGTCATCGTTTAATGTACGTCCTGTATCAATTGGTGGCAGGTCCCGGTTCTTCTGGAATGCTGCCTCATTCTCAAGGCTAGGCACCCTCGGAACATCCAGTCCTTGGATTCCCAGTCCACCCGCCTGCATCTCTTGGCTCGCCCGTTGGTCAGGAGGGTGGGAGGGAGACAAACTTGCAAACATATTCGGTGTGTATTGACTCATGGCGTATCCAATTCGATTGCCTTCCGCATCCCTTGGGGTCGGTAAGAGCCCTGCGCTGCGTGGGCTAGTCAATGCTGATGTAGGGCCTGATCGCTGGAAGACAAAACCAGAGAAGTTTTCTTGATCATCGTCGGGATCGAAATCTTCGTCTGGCTCATCATCCATGGTCTTATTGAGGGTATTGTTCATGTTATTGTCGAGATGAGCATCCAAGGGTTTGCTCGATGACATGTTGTTAACATTATAATCATTAAAGTCGTCGTTCAAGCCGTTGTTAAAGCCGTCATCCATGTCATCGAAGTCATCACCGACCATGGGAATTTCCTCTTCAAAGCCATCGTCTTCCATCATGGCATCGTAATCGAATCCATCGTCGTCAAAGTCATCAAAACGCGAATCTCGGGCGGCAGGTACTTCGGCTGTCTTTTTCTCAAGTTCTCGTTGTCGATGTCTGTCCTCAAGGAGCTTTTCTTGTTTCGCAGCACCAACCATGTCGAAACTGAACCTTGACGATGTACTCTTCATATGTCGAGGTATCGCTGAAGCTATGTCCTTGCCTGATAGTCCAGATAGCGAGGGGCCCCTGGATCTACCAGCCCGAAATGAAGATGATGACCTCTCGTGGATGTAAGCATCTTCGTCAATCAAACGTGATGCTTGAGGCGATCTCGGCTGAACCGAGATAGGGCTGTCGTCTTTGGGAGGGACTGGAGGTGCATCTGACAGGACGAGAGCGTCCAAATCCGCAATAGGGGCATAGACTCCGGCGGAGGCCGTGCTTGGTGTCATCCTTAATGTCCTCGAATCTTGCGAGTAAATAGATTCGGAAGCATTGCTAGGCTCCCTTCGTGTCAGAGCGGAGGCTGAAAGAGGAGTTTGGTCGATCTGGGTATCAGGCGGGTTCAAGAACCTATCTTGGGTAGGAAGAGGAGCAGAATTAGGAACCGGCGAGGGCAGCGAAGGCTGCGCGTTTTCCCTACTCGGTGTGTTGTTCTTCTTGGGTCGCGGCGCACTGAAGTCATGGACCCGAGTTCCCATGATACGGGGATCATATATCGGGTCCTCCCTTTGCTTCGTCAAGGGTAATGGGCGCAAGTCAGGAGCATGTTGGCTGTTCTTGCGCCTCATCAATAACGTCGACATTGGTTTCTTGAGAAATGGTAACCCCTTCTTGGCTTTCGGGTTTTCTGTGTTGCTTGTTGTTTGTGTAAGCGAGGGGAGTTCCGTAGTCAACCGGGTACCTGCAGGTCGGCGACCAGTTGGCGCAGCGGAGTTCTGGAATTCTGTAGGTGTACCGAAGGAGGATGTAGCTCTTGTATTTCTCAAAAATTGTGGTGACGGCCGCAAGGGTAGATTATTCGAGGTCAATGCTGGCTGAGAAGCCGATTGTTGAACTAGACCAGGCCTTGTGTTATCTGGAGCCTCAGTAGCTTGCGCTTCTATATCACGCTGGTACTTTCTAAGGGCGACACCGCCAATGAAACTTGATGTCTTCGAAGCTGGTTGAGGCCGAGTGTTTATCGGGCTTGTCGTGGCAGCATATTGGCGACTGTCTCGCGAATTCCCAAAGTCTCCTGTGGTGACACGGTCTATAGGTGGTAGAGTAGGGGGTAAGGCAGAGGGGTTCGAAGAAGCCGGTCGCAAGTCTGGGGAGAGAGCATCGGGAGAGAAAGGCGAAGCAGGGTGGCCGGCAGTAGGTGAAGTAGGATTCTGATCGGGAGAGGGCGAGGTAGGATTCGATGCAGGCCCTCGCCTGTGGAACCGCAGATGGGACAGCATACCGAACAGCCGGGCTCTGCGTCAAGGCGAGTGAATCAAAATGTCGACGGCGGCTGGTGTGGGGGGAGCGCGGGAGCGCTCAAGCTTGCGTAGGGGAACCGATAGTGAGAAGAGGGCAGCGCACCCGTGGGGCAGCACCGGATGGTGTAGGGCGAAGTAGTAGGCGAAGGCGATCGAGACGCGGTCATGGTATGACTCAAGGGGTCGTAGTCACAAGAGACATCACAAACATGGTGGTCGATTCGGGAGGTGGGCGCGCAGATGGGATGGAGCCAGGTATCGATCGATAGTGGACAGCAAGGGAGCGCAGAGCGCAAGCCAAGATTGTTTCCGAATGCTGATGCGCGATGCAACGATAACCGATTCACTTGTACAGTAGCGTTCGCGAAGGAGGAGGCTGAGGCTTTGGGGGTAGTTTCCCGTGAGATAGATGGTGAGATGTTGTTGTGAGGAGGCTGAGGCAGCACCAAGCGATAACCTAATCGACCCAATGCGTGGTTGGTGACGGATTTACGGTTTCAAGGCACCCAATCCAAAAAAAGCCTGGCAAGGATGAGTTGCACGTGCATAAGCCACTTGAATACGACCTAAAGCGGCTCTAGAAGCTCAATCAGAACAGAAAGAAGGGTAAAGGGTAGCAGAAACAAATCATCTGTTATTAGCCTCAATAATGCCAATTCAAGGGAAGCTCTGCAAAGGATCAAGTAATCAGTTTTGACGCTTAGAAATTTGGGTTAAGTTGGGTGGTGTTTGTCTGCGGCAGATATTCATTGGTGGGGCTTGTTAAGTTGTTACAGCAAGGTAAACCAGGCTTTGCGCCAAGTCTATAAAAAGAAACCTAATCCCTTCCAATTAACGGGAGTAATAATACCCAAAAAGTTGGTACAATATCCATATCAATGCGGGTTTTCTGGTCGCGATCATCTGTCCTTCTGAGGGCAATTTTTTCTCAAAATGACAATATCCCTTGCCTTGCGTGAAGGGCAGCTTTCATTGCCTCCACTTACAAGTCGCCCTTGATGACTCTGTTTAAGTGGTGATTGAGAGGGTCCATGACTAGGCTCAGAGTATGTATAATGGGTCTCAGCTTGGCGAAGGGATGAGCATTGTTCCTGTTCTCATGGAAGTCTTAGACACTATTGATAAGAGACAGTCTCTATTCGCTTAAGTATCTTGGCTTTGGCACTTTAATAATGGCAATCTCCGAGCATGATTCACCTCGATGATTGGCATCGGAGGAGGCCACTAAGAATATGGTTAATATCCGCCTACGTTGACATGTTTAGCTTGTGGGAGCCAAGCCTGCCCACCAAGGTTATCCCATAGAATTAAACCACAGAGTTACAATTACTTACAAGCCGGATTAACACAAGTATTATACAGCATATCCAGGGGTAGACTCCGGTTCTATATGTTACCGTTGTTATCTATCAGACAATACAGACTATAAATTGACCTACCCAGTACAGCATTCAACTACGAAATCATATACCCTCCAAGTCATAGGTAGCAGTCGACCTTGGTCGGCCTAGAAACGAGGAGAGAAGAGCCAAAAACACCTCAAAACAACGCAGCCAGTAGCGAAGCAAGGTCATGCAATTATTCATAACTGATGGCGGCGGGTATTGCCGCGGAGTTTATGTATTATTCAGTCCAGCCTCGCTGCTCTTCCCGAATCACATAACCTACCTCAGTAAGGTCAACAACAGCAGGGTCAACAACAGTAGGGTAAAGAGTATCTAGTTCATGTTTTCAGCTGTAATTACGGTGCAGAATGACCCCAACAGACTGGCCGTTCCTTATTCCGGGCGAGGATCAGAGAAAAAAAGAAAGGGAAGAAACAGAAAGCAAGACGTGGCTAAAGTTTCAGAAATCACGGAGTCAATTTTTGACCGTTGAACCGCAAGGTGCCTCGTATCGTTTGAGTTGACTATAGATATGCTGAGCTAGGAGCTTTATGCAGAAAAACAGTTCTGTAGTGCTCAATGACTCCCTGTTGCAAACAATAACAGGTAAAAACTCAAGAGCGCAACAGACAAAAACTAACGTCAGAGGGATATTTGGAATAACTGTTACCCTATACTTCTTGACGATTGAATGACTTTTTGGACAAAGTTTGCATGACAAGGTCGGATTGTTGGTTTGACACTTCTGAAGTTTACTGCGCTGTACATCAGGGTAATGGCTAGTGGAACGTTGATGAAATACAGAGCCGCCTTGTACGGCGGGACAACTAAGAACGATAGAAAGTAGTCTTTATAATGGAGCCTCTACTGATAGCAGATTTCTCGGGGTATCTCATCACAAATTTAATTCCTCGTGACAGCCAGTATTTGTAGGTTGTGGAGGCTTAGCACTCATGCTAGATTTTAGTTATGGGGTAACCAGCGGTACAAACCTGGGGAGGAGATTAATGACGTACCCATCTTCACCTCACAATAGGCCCAGCAGTGAAAGAGTGCTACAAAGGCGCAGAGATAAAAGTAGCAGTCAATGTGGGTGAACATTATTTGGGTAACATTCCGTCTATATCTAATGGATCGGGTGCATCGTTACAGAGTTCGTCTCGTGCTTTATTACCGGTTATGGTGTGCAAAGCAAGCATCAAGCCTGCGGCACATCACCAACGGTTCTGTTCTGTTACACTTCCCCACAAAGAAAACATCTCCAACGTGACGTGACGTGACGTGACGTGACGTCTTATTACTTCTACCCTAAGAGAACATCCAGAAACCGAGACTCTTGGCCTGTGATCTAACCGTGGCTTTGTGTCTTGGGCGTCTGGGCGGCGCCAACCGCGGTGGCCGAGACCTCAAGCTCCACTGCTGACGACGCATTTCTTGGGTGCAATTTACGGGAGTTCGGCAGTGGAGAGGAGACCAGGCACGATAGGGACAATGGGCGCAACGCAACGCAATGGAATTGAACCAGAAAAGAGAATAAATAGTCTGGACTGCTACGGGTGACGAGGCCGGAAGACGGCACCGGGATGTGGGTACAAACATGCCCGGCCGGTAGCCGTTGTTACGTGACGCGATGCTACAACTCTTCGGCGCTGACGATAGAAAGCCAGCAAACATTGGTATTTTCCAACGCTTTTTGGGGCTGAATGTTCTTGGCTACATGCAAATCCCACTATTCGAGCAAGGGTTCTTCTAATCTACGCCTTGCGTTCTTCGTTCTTCCCTGGAAGCGCTTACCATGTCCCACGACACCAAGTCTGGCAAAGGCTCTTGGCCGCGCAACGGCAACGGGATAGCTCTTGGCGATGACAATTGCACTTGTTCACAGGTTTAGGGGGAAGTTTTAGATTGATTAGGCCTATGAGTATATCACTGATAAAGTTACATATCCCCCGCTGAGTTCTAGTAAACCTATTTACAGCCCTACCCATCGCTTGTGATAGCATCCCCATCCCCCCTGAGTTACTATCTTTTCATCATCAACATTTTTCTCAATAACTTTTATTCGCGTTACAGTCTATTCACTTACAACTTAGATATCTGATTATTTCCGGTCATTTCCCATATCGCCCAGTCCGTTCCCGGTTCATCGACGCCTCGCTCGAACTTAATCACTGGCTCTCACTGGCAACATTCCTCTCAACGCTCACACTTAGATCACTTTCGTAATCGTCTTTCACGACTCTGGTGTTTCCGGCCGGATCATCGGCAGAAGAAACGCGCTTCCTCTTTCTGGACCTATTCTATTTTTGTCTATACTCTTACGCCACATCAACATCGCAAAGACATATTACTTCCTGTCAATGGTCCACATCGAGTGTTGATCTCGCCGCCAAGCTTCTTTCTAGCTCGTCCTCACCGGCTTTGACGCACCATGATCAACACACTATGGAAATCACCCGCTGAACTCGATCACCAACTTCCCGGTCGTCGTGAGAGCCATGATTCCGTCATGAGCAGACTTGGCGGAAAGAATGTGGTCGTCTTTTGCTCTGCTCGTGTGTGGCGCGGCACACCCAAGCTCATTCTTCAGATCGCAGCCATGTTCTTTACCAGCTTCCTTATTTTTGGGGTACTACCAGATCGTCTATCAGGGGGACGACTCGGAATTGGTCATGCTGGAATATTCCCCTGGGGAAAGCCCCAAGCGGAGCCTGAGTCAAATCTGAGGATCGTGGTGTTTGGTTCACCTGATATAGTGGGCAATGTTCGAGATCCTTCTTCTAAACGGAAAACATGGACTGAAGAACTATGTGTCGAGGTAAAGAAAATGTTATCCTGTTTGTAGTATGAGGCTAACAAAATTTAGTTGAACTGCATGTCGTATCTATCCTTCATCCCAGAAAACCAGCGAAACAGGGGTCTTATCAGCAATGACCTCTATGACACAGAAATCGAGGCTCTTGTCAACATTACTGACCAAACAAATGTGACGGAAAGACCGGCTTTGGATTTTGGCTACATCGCTCAGCAGTACCCAACACCATCCGAAGTCCCCGATCTCGCCAGCCAAATCAAGAGCTTCCTCGCAATGCCGCCACCCGAGAAGACTCCGCGTGAAACACTCTGGATCTTCAGTTTTGGCACGTGGGAAATCTGGAACATGGCTGCGATGCCGCGAACTGACTCAGAGGATACGATCACTTCGATGGTCAAATTAATCCTTGATCAGGCTGAAGTACTGTACGAGAGATCACTAGATCCATCCTCTATTGCCTACTCCGACTTTTGGACCAACGCGACCGAGTCTCAGCTTAGAGAGCTGACGGCACCCGGTGCATTAGGCAAGGTTGACAGGCGCAAATTTGAGAGCTTCCGGATTTTAGCGCCTATGTTATTCGATATTTCACTCACGCCGGGATGGCAAGGTCGAACGAAGCCACCGGCACCCAACAGCGCGGTGGAGCAGACTCGAAATGCTGCGGAATTGACAAAGTACTGGAATCAGGAGATCGATTTTGCGATTGCTGACTGGAAAGAAAGAACGACGACAAAGCCCAAAATGCCTGTGTCAGACAAAACCGAGGCTTCGGACAAGAGCAAGAGAACCGAGACCGATGAGCCCATTGAACACAGTGAAGATATAAAAGAGCCACCGGCAGAGGCAGTGGCGGACGAGGACGAGCGTGTTATTCAGGCTCCATACCCCATGCGTAACGGGCTGGGGGTTGACATCGGCAAGGTGATTCTCGACGCCATGACTGAAGGCGCAATGCAGCATGCGGCAGTGGTAGACTTGCGCGGACGGGGGACTCTGGAGAAAAACGACTCGATGCGGTTTGCGGATGTCTGGATACCATGTGTCAAGGGCGCGACCGCCGATCTCGCCATCAATGAAGATGATATCACCTCGGAATGCGAAGTCGAAGACGACCACCTATTCTATGACTCGTTTACAGTCAGCGAGAGGGCTATGAAGGGCGTCGTCAAGGAGATTCTGGCAGAAATCAAGGAAGAGCTGTTCAGTCCCAAAGAAAGACGAGGTTGGCTATACGGTGGGTGGTAGTTAGGCAACGAGTCTACATTATCAGTTGATTTTAGTTTGAATTTGCCATTGATATTGGCTGATACCCCAGGGATGGAAGAGATAAGTGTGGAATGCATGCACGATCGAAGGCCAGGATGAACGGTTGGCGTTTTAGGAGTAGAAACGGTATCAGAGTTGGCGAACTCGAGTGATGATTGCTTTTATACATACGCACATTCATAGATATTGTAGCTTTATACCCAAAGTGCATCTGGAAGTTCCACGAGTCCAAACTTAAAAGAGCACTGTACTCGGCACAATACATGGTCTTCTAAGTTGAGATTCCGGCCCGAGCCTTGACAGCCCATATTAGCGAAGGCTCTCCCGAGGGAGGCCGAGATCGCCGGCTCCGATTGATCTACCGGGAAGTGGGACACTAGCCGGCGAAGGAATCAAGGACCGGGATGGCAATCAATTAAAATGGGAAGAAGAATAAGGTTGAGGGCAAGCTTTCAGGCCATTAAATCTCCGGCTCCTATCCAGGTTGGCTTGCGTGCATGCATGCCCAGTCTGTATCCGTCCATGGTTCAAACAGCCCAGACCAATTTAAGTTATGACGTAACACGGCAGTTGGGGTTATAATCCTTGCAGACCCCTGTTCGCGGAGTAGAAGCCCTTCCATAAACATGATGCCAGCATGAGAACATCGAGTCTGTCCATAATTCCACTCTTATTTCTTGTTTCAATAGTTTAAAGCATAGCCCTCGCAAAGCCTAAACGCCACACACCAACTCCCGGTCTTGGCTCTGGGAAGGGTCATTTTTTGGGTATAGCGCCCACGCGGGTAACGCTCCACCCCCACAAGGCCTGGGCGATCGGCGTTGCTAGCATCACGCAGCGACGTCACGAGGTAATGCCTTTAAACAAAGAATGTCGCAGCTTTAATATTACCTGCACTCGCAAAGCAGGGAATGAGGTCACGGACACTAAAATTCGCGGACAGGGAGCTAGGCTAGGTAGGCTACCTAGGCCAGGATCTGGGAAGCTATGGCAGGCGCTCCTTCTTCTACTCGTCGTCTCGCTGTCTCTCCTGGTGACTGAGACCTCGAAACCTTTGATCTTTTTTTTCTGTGCTTCATGAGACTCTACCCTAGTATTAAACGTAAGACATTGTCTCGCTGCCTATTTTTCGTCCGTTTACACTTTACACCCTCCCCGAAACCTGACCTAGACACCCACGCGACCCTGCGGCTCCTGATACAGCCTCGTTGTTCCTAGGACTCATTCTCAGCACGAGACCTTGTTTGCCTCCTCGAGGCAGCTTTTGCACCAGAAACCCATATCGTATATATTTAGCTCGCCATCACTCTCCAAAATGGACGACAAACTAGACTTTAGCCCCAGCGCTTTCGCAGCCGATATGCAACTGCGCACGCGAAAAGCACGTAACTTCGACAAGGTCGAGCACGACTTGCCCGATCCCAGATCCGCCGCTTTTCAAAAGACACAAGCCGCCGCCCTCTCATCTTCCATCAATGTGTCAGGATGGCTCTCGCGCCTCGCAGGACTGAACCCCTTTGGCAAAGCTGTTGATGCTGGTGATATCGTGTGGTTGATGGATAACACGGCATATCGCAATCCCGAAACCGATCAGTGGGAGGCCGAATTTGTCGCTGCAGTGTTTGAGAACGAACCGAGGTGCCGTGTGGCCGATATCGTGTCTGGTATTGCTTCGACGTTGGGTTTGGCAGAGGATGCGGCTGAGCGCGATGTCATCGAGGAAAGGATCATCCCGTTCCTTTGGGACATCCAAGCAGCAAGGGTGTTCTGGATTGAACACAAGAAGAAAGAGATTAAGCTTGGTCCTACGAGTATCAACGGCATCACTACGAGCATCGAGTCTGTCGATCGCCAGCACAAGGGTTCTACAATTGATGCAACAGCTTTGGTGCCTCACACAACAAAGGGCATTCACGATATGCAGACATACTATGCAGGACCTGAGGGTTGGGCTGTTATATCAGGTTTGTTTTGGCTCACTCATGCCCATAAAACGTTTGCGACTAACAGTCTTCTAGATGTTGATGATACAATCAAGGTCACTTTGACCAGCGACCCTCTGGGCATTCTCAAGTCCACCTTTATCGACGAGCCAACTCCTGTTCCCGGAATGCCTGAGCTTCTGTCAGATTTGCAGACTCTCCTTCCCCGTGACACACCCTGGTTCTACCTCTCGGCATCACCTTACAACTTGTACCCCCTGCTACGCGAGTTCCGCGACCGCTACTACCCTCAAGGCCAACTTATCCTGCGCGACTCGAGCTGGCGCACGGTGGCGGGCTTGTTGTCGGCTCTCACCATGGGAACCGAGGAGTACAAGACGGATCGCATGAAGAAAATTCACTCATGGCTGCCCAAGAAGAAGCTGATTCTTATCGGAGACTCAACTCAATCCGATCCCGAAGCATACGGCGAGATGTTAGTAATCGAATTGTTAAGCATATACCTCTTTACTCACTTTTTCTTATAGTTACCGGACTTTCCCAGGCTGGGTAAAGATGATTCTCATCCGCAAAGCTACTGACGTTGCAGCTGTTGGCATTGAAGAGAAGAATCAACTTGAGCGCTTCGAAAAGGCATTCAAGCACATACCTGTTGAAGCCTGGCACGTATTCGAGGATCCCAGCGAGTGCCGAGGCATTGTTAAGGATGTTATTCGTGGCAGGAAGTGATGCAACTGCTTTTACTCTTATCTCATGTTGGATTGGAGTCGGGATAGACGGCGCGAGTTGTTTTGTTGGGTATTGTTATGGTACCGATGGGTAATGCAGTTACGAAATTGGATTTTTACAGCGTGCCTGCTCTTGTTTTCTTGTTTCCAAGAGTTACTGGATGACTTTCCTGTAGATTTCCTGTAGATTTCCTGAGACTCGTTCTGTAGTCGCATGGGTAGGAGACTCATTAATTGCTTAGAGTAGATATATGGTACAAGTAGTACTATTGATCTTGCCAATGCCTAAGTTCTATATGGTGCGTTTGTTTGTTAATAAGAATCAGAAATGCTATGATCATATTGGCTCCCCTAACCAGAAATAATCAGGTGTTGGCTAAGAATACTTTTTCTGGTCTTGTCTAAAGTCATTATCCATGAGACTTGACGATTTAGAAATTATATACACGTATTTTATAGGTATTCTAGGGTGATATCATGAGACCAGCTCTGTGGTTCTTTCGCTTCCCAGTCTTCATCGTTGTCCGAACCAGTATTACCATCATTATAGGCAATTCCTAATCTTCGCCCGAGACTTCTCCGTGGCATTCAGAAATCTTGGTATTTGCACTAACAGCGATACGTCTCCGTTTATCAGGTGTCGATGTTAATTTTATGCTCTCATCGACCATACTGTTGCTATTACCCTGCAGAAAGACCTGTATCTGCGCAGCGGGAACAACGTCTGAGCGTAGTAGTGTCCGTACGTTGAACGCAACGTAGAAATCATCCGTCTGCTCTGTTTCAAAATAAAGCCGGACATGTCTTGCACTGATGGCAAGGTCTTTATTTGACCACATCATTTCGAAATAAGCATCAAACTGGCCTCTGGGAAGTGCCCACGGGTGATTAGCAGTGTTGTGATGAGGAAGCTCGTCGCGGCAAGAGGTCTTGGCGCAGTGGAGATCAATTGCTTGGGCCAGTTTTGAGAAGGTTTCGACTTGAGCCTGGAAGAAGACGATATCGCGAGGACATCGAAACGATAGGGTGTTTGTTTGATAGAGAATTGGGATGCCTTCGATGTATCTAGTCAAAGTTAGATACTAGGTATGTATAATGCAGCACGGTGATGACTTACGCAGATTGACAAGTCTTGAGGAGACTTGTAGATAAGAAGCACCACTTATGGCTCTTCTCTTCATGATAGTGAGGAACCACCCCACGTTCACGGCGACAGACACAATGGACAAAGCCCGGAATTCTAGCATTACCAGGCGCTCCGGCTCGCCCAAATTTCTCTCCCCGTTGACGAAAGAAAATATGGACGAGTCTAGAGCCGAAAAGCTCTTTAAAGATAAGTTGTCGAATCTCAGCAGGCAAAGCGAACAATGGAGATTGGCTCTGGTGAGCAGGAGGGGTCGTGAATCTGGTGTTGTTCCTGAACCGCTTAGCAGGCGTCAACTGCCGCTCATAGCGGGAAGATCTAGATATAAACATTGCGAGATGATAAGAGGGTGAAACGTAAGAATAACAAAAAAAAGAAGAAAAAAGGAAAGAGTTAAACGGGTTTATTAAAAAAAAGGAGTGAGATCAGCCACGTATTTCATTAACGAGCCTCGCCGCTCGGTCGTCGCTGTTTTACATGGAATTAGTGTAAGCAAAAAGCAATCATAAAATGCCGATCATGCTAAACGAAAGCGTCGTACATACTCTAATAGTTGCTATTGCAGTATCGATCTATGTAAGGCTGATTATTGCTGGGTTTAGACGCTTGATTGCGCTTAGATAGTGGAAAATCCCTCGTCAATAAGTTGCCGAGTGACACCAAACCATGATCCCTGATTAGCGGTAGATCTCTTGTAATATTACACCATATAAACCAAGTAATAATAAGTGTGCAAAACTAGATTCATATATATCTAAGCCCTCTCCGCAGAATATTTATGTTACCTTGAGCAAGTAAAAGTTTAATAAAGTGCATACAAAGTTGTGGATAACCCCATGATACGACATGATGGAGAGTAAACACCAATCGTGACGAGTAGTACATGTGATTTTATAAACTGCTTCAAGACATACTTCATTACCAATGGATAGGTATGTTATGTTTGCTTAAAAAGGTTGCGAAACGCCCTCAAGAAAAACAGTTTGTAGTCTGAAGCTCATTCGTTTTTCCCTTCGCAATAGACTTAACGCAAGACAGTCCGTCATGCAAGATCAAAAGAAGACATACTCAGAATGCTCGTCGTCAGAAGCCTCACCACAGCTCGTCGCACTCCCATTACCCTCTGGAGATCCTCTTTCTTCAACAACCACATGATCGAATCCAGCTCTTCTCAGACTTGCCGGGAGGGCACGGCGTATCCAGGAGGAAGAATCAGGGTGAGGTCGATGAATCGTGAGGGAGGGGTTGATGAGCGCTCAAGGACTCTAAGTCGACTCATGACAGATTTCTTCAACTATTCCACGCTGAGAGAGAAAGGCGAGAGACTAATCCGGACATCGATGCTCTGGAAGTGGAAAAATATGCTGATATACTTAAGTATTGTTTCGAAGGATTGTAGTGAAACCCACATGTTGATTTAGAAACCCAGCCTCTTCATGATGCCGGCGTAGTGGAAGTTCATCGGGGCAAAGACGGTGAACTCGTCAGCGCTACGGAATAGGAGCACATTGGAGCCGTAAAGTGCCGTTACGCCCTCTTCAAAGCCGTAGACTTTGGTAATTATTAAGTAGCCCATTATGCTAGGGTTGGTTACTGACGCTTGTTTGCAAGTAGATAGGAAACTGGTTGGAATATAGCACCATTTGTGGTCAGACTCATTATGTTGATGTGGTTCTGCGTCTGGCGGTCTACGACAGACACAATGAACCCATCCTGATATGTTTTTCCTGGGCCTGTTCTCACGCCTTGACTCTCTTGCCTCGGTTGAGCTGTAGTGCATGATGTGTATCACTCGACGACCGAAGAGTTTTTCGTATACAAGGCGTCGAATATCGAAGGGGAGGCGGCTGAAGAACCCTTGGTTCTTCTTTTGTTGTCTAGCGCGACTGAATAGAATGGCCATAGTGATAGGGCACAACGACTTTGGTGGGTAATATGAAATCCACGGATAGTGGAGAGTGAAAGTTGAAGGGGTGGGAGTGAAGACTTCCTTGCGTGCCATGGAAACCTTGATAGGTACCTAGGTAGGTAGGCTAAGCTAGCTGAGCAATGGGAAGGTGGTAGAAATTTAACAACTCACGACTTCCATACTCAATACATGACAGTTTCGAGGCTCGTACTCGTATTTCTTCCCATCCAGAACAGTTAATTATGGCAACATACAGAAGGCTGTAACACACCTAGGAGCTGGAGATTTAAATGCAAGAGGCCTCTCAATGACAATTGCCCAGTGACAAGAGTGTATTATCCACGGGAGTGGACAGCTCTAGACACAGGTGGGTACTCTGCATGTATGCAGCCGTAGGAAGATATGATCATTTGACAGTCTACTGAATATACTATGGCCCTACTAATCTTGTCGAGTGTAGCTTATCCAAGGTCAGACTAACACGGCAATACTCTGCATAGGTATGTCCCCGTATGAAACCTGTCGTGGTTATGATTGGTTTCTCTTAAAGCGGTCGGGAATGTCATCCAATCGGTTTCGACCTGTGCTGTCACCTCATATCCAGCAGCCGACCATTAGCTTTCTTATCCAATTCTACATATCCTGCTGCTCCCCGTTGGTATAAGTTTATGCTAGTTTAGAATTTATTACACAGGTAGAAATGACGGAGCACAGTCATAACCACAGCAACCCGTCGGCCATCACAGGCGGATGCTTGTGTGCCGCCATCCGCTACACGGTCAACTTCAACGATGAGTTTCTATGGCCGCCAGTTGTTGGTTACTCTCATGCCATTCAAAGCATATCATGTCACTAATCCAAGCAAACAGTCTTCAGCGTGCCAATGTGCGTAGATTCCTCGTCTGATCTATAAATACAAACGACTAACAGATAGGAAAAGGCACAATGTGCCGCAAGTGGACGTCCTCCCTCGTCGCCCAATTTCTTGTCATCTCCACCGAACAGCTCAAACCCGCCCTGAGTACATTCCCAACTTTCAAGGAGTATACCTCATCTCCTGGTCGGTTTCGAGGCTTCTGTAGAGACTGCGGCACATCCATTGCGTGGCGTTCGGCTGATTACACGCCAATATTCGATCTGTATCTCGGGACAATAGACGAGGAGTATCTGGTCGGGGACAATTCTGTGGCGAAAATGCTGGCGACTCCAAATGGGACTCAATATTGGTTGCAAAATGTGATTCATGGCGTTACTGATAAACTCAAAGGTGGAAAGGAGTACTCGGAAGAAGGTCCAGATGGATTGCGTGACGTCAACGAGGCCTGAACAGGAAAATCAGGAGGCCGATACTGGCAAGTTTCTCACACTATTCAAGGTGGTGATAGTCGCATGTGCCTTAGAACACGTCCATGGTGGTATTCGATCTTCATCAGAACTACCCACTTTGAGGACTGTCATCAGACAGTTGCTGAAAACCGTTCTGGAGGTCCTCTTGGCTTTCTTCTTTGGAGTCAAATAGGGAGAGGCCTTCAGATGAGCCGGGATCAAAGTTGAAAAAAAACTTCCGGGCCACTCTTCTCGACCTTCTCGTATTTCCTCATACATGAATGGGAGCCTAATGGTTACCTTCGAGAGCCCAATCGATAGAAATCGATCCAGTGCCTTGGGAATCATGGTTCGTGACCCATCTTGTGGCGATTTGGAATTTCTAGAATATACCGAAAGCTTGACTTTGGCGGGCCTAGCCCAGCAGTTCAGAGCTTAGGTGAGTAGGTCCAGCCGTGGAACTGCTCGCTCCCAACCAATGCTCCGGTAGCCGAAATGGGCGGGTGTGATGGGTGGATGAAAGATCTGCACAAAATTGATGTACTCGAGTGGCTCGCCAAAGACGAAGGTACTTGACTGATGAATAACATCCATTCCCTCTTTGTGACTGGAGGCAAGACGTTAACATGGGCGCGATACTCTTAATACAAAGGTTCAGTATATGTAGAATCAGACACTTACGCTTGCTTGCAAGTACGCAGAAAGTTGATATCTAAGCAATTTACCTCGAGCATGTAGGGAGAACCACCATCAAAGGCATGAGGGTAGCATGGATCCCAAGGTTCGCAAAACTCTGGCTCCTCACAGATGGCATGTGTCCAGCGGCGTTGAACAGTGCCTCGCATCTTGATGAGTGAAGCAATGATGTGAATTCGGGTGCATCCGAAGACTTCACGGTAGACCTTCTCCCTGATATCGTAGTTGAGCTTGGTGAAAAAGAGCACGGGTTCTTGCTGACCAGACTGTTCAGCTGGTCGGAGCACGAGGTCAAGTTCGGAGGATAGGTCTTCTCCATCTTCAGAAGACGAAGACATTATAGCGCCAGCGGACTGCTCAAAGTTAGATCAGTTGTTAGAAAGTTGTTAGAAAGTATAACTGGTCAGTTAACGTACTGAAGTAAGCTGATGATTGAGCGTAAGGGGATTCTTTGATGGTTGTGTTTTGTTGTGTTTTTGATTCGGAGAGCTGAGATGTGAAGAGAAAAGGTTGCTGAGGGGAGGTGAAACTCAAGCATAAGCGAAGAAAGAAAATGAATAGCACTACAGGCGAAGGGGGTGAATGTTCTGCCAGTTAATACCTAAACATCTGCTTAGAGGTAGGTGGCAGGTGCCGGCAGTGGCATGGTAGTGGTAGATAAATCATAAATAACTTACAGCTTCGGGTAGTGGCAGGTTATTATAAACATAGAGATACTCTTGATCAATATTAATTTCATAGGCACTGTTACCTGTGTCCCATAAAGGACTTCCGGAAATATATGGTTAAGAAGATCCCTCAGACTTCAAACTTGGTCAAGCTACTCCATCCTTCGTTCAAATACTTTAGAGTCCCCTTGAGATACATCATGTTCTTTGTAAATGTGTTGATTCGTAAGGCCCTAACACCGCTTATATTCTTGTTCGGATTGTTCCCCTTTACCTGCACCGGCAACCATATTGTGACTCTTAGCGAACTCTAACCATTTGGTACACCATGCATGTCCAAGGCCATCATCAGGTTCGTTTGTTTATTCAATCTATATCTTATAGAACTAGCTATTGTGCTTCCAGCAACCTTGTTTCAATCAAAATGGATCATCGCAGGTTACGCTAGCGGAGCAGGCGAAGCAAGATAGCGAGAACCAACAGAAGATGGGGTTTGGCTCTATACAAGAGTCTGCTGTAGAAAGATTAACGCAGGCAGCGATTATATACGAACTCTATGGACGCATCTCATCCGTATATAATTTGCTGTTATATTGGGCGTGTAAAGGGTTTAATGATTTCCTACTCTAATAGGAATCAATAGGAATCTTGTCGAGTTTCAGTAATTTCTAATACACGCTGCTACACTTATGTAAATCTGTTGAATCCTACCCGAAGAGTCTATTGAAAGTCTTCGAAGTACTATGGAATCCAGATCTTATTTCTTTGTAATGTTATTGTTGTGAGGGAACTTGGTATATCCCTGAGTTGCATCGTTATTGGAACTTCTGTATATAGATGGAATTTAACGTTTTGGATATCGAGCACGCTCTATGTATTTCTACATAGCTGTGGCTCTTCCACAGTAGATACTTTTTATCAGACTTCATGTCTTCTTCCAATCGATTTATACCCCAAACGCCCTGTTCCATTATCGCAACCATGTAACCCGTTGATTCATACAACGACCACTCAAGCAAGCGTCTTCTTAGGCACCTCAATCTACTCCATGAGAGGAGCCGTGCTGGTACCGCCCTTTGAGGTTTGGCTCTCAACGCTGGTCTCCTAGTTAAACATGTCGGCGCCATACCAGTCAATCAGCCACCCCAGAGCGTGCTGCTCTTGGGCCTAGAGGCGGACGCCATAGCTGTAGAATGTGTGTGATACAGATGTACAATCGGGGAGATGATTGGGAGTCAAATGACGATAGAGCAAGAAGGAATATGGTGTGATATGTTGTTTAAGAAAGCGTTGAGGTTGAGCAAAAGGTTTTGAAGAAGGGTCCCATCACAAAGCACGATATGCGTCACAGTCACAGCTGAGACATCCTACCTTAACCAAAATCGAATCTTATTCCAACTGACAGAGGCAGAGAAGGGCCAACCGCACGGGCTTAGGTGCATACTACAGGGGGTTCCACTGCGAAGGCTTCAGGGGATTGGCCGATGCTGGCCGGTTTCCCCAGACGAGAGCTTGGCTAATTTGGAGTTGTGATTGGTGGGTGGATGTTTATCTTATCAGCTTGGAGGGGAAGCGGGGACAGCTGCACACAGATATTTCTGGGATTTTGTTATTTTGATGAGATGGATGGTAACGAAGAGAACGCAGAGGTGAGATATTTCAGTAACTCAGTTCCAGAGAGGGTTTAATATTTCGCAACGATTATTTTGCAGAATAAAGCTAAGATTGGATCTTACTATCCAATTGCCAAAAATATACAGAGGGGTAGATATCAAGAGAGGACAATAGCGTCTTACATATCCGTATAAAACAAATGGATGAAAAGAAGAGATTCGACCTCAGATTTTACAAATCCGCAGAGGAGCTCCTCCCTCAGGTTTCACGTGAAAACCGCATTACCCCAAGAGGTAACTGAAGTAAGCCTGTGAGGCACCAAATTAAGCTAATCCACCTCAGATCCAATGAAAGCTTTCGGAATGACACGAGCAGCAGAGTAAAAAGCACGGACCCAGGGCGATATGCACCGATGCCGGCCCCGCCTCGGAGAGAGAGCGCGAGAGAGCGCGAGAGACGGGTAAAGAGAATGGCTGGGCTGGAAGCGAAATAGAACATTAATAATGAGGGTGTAGTCCGTAGAGATCGGGCCTTTTGGAAATACTACGCGAGGTATTGTTTTTGGTGTAAGAACTTGTTTATGGATGATTGGACCAGCTGGAGAATTGCAGATAATTATCGGGATATCATTCCCAATTTAGTCAACATCTGTTTCAACGAGTACATCTTAATACAATAATAAGATAAATCTATAATTGGCTTAACACAAAGAGGGAAACGCAAACGGTTTCCTTCTACGTCGGACTTTCTTACCAATTCCACCATATTTCCCATGCTTCTCCAGCCGCAGAAAATGGAAACGAGACACAGATGTGGTGGGAATGGTACGTATCTTTTGGTGTAAACCAGTTGTAATCTCAATCTGTCATAGCCAGATTCCGACACAGGATTGGTCAAGGCACCCATCTTGATTCAGAGATATCAACTTTTTTTCAACAACAACAATAATAACAGCAACTGTTTCCTTTTGTAAAAAGCCGCGGGGGAAGAGACTAATGCCACGTCTTACGATTGTGAAACCGATGAGTCGATAATTTGCGCATTTTTCAGTTATGCCAGATCACCTACTCCGTACAAAGCAATAATTATGTACCTTAGTCAATGCCATTTTCTTGTAATAATGTAAGTTAGTAAGCCAGTTGAGATGAATTTCCCCGGATTCCGTCACCAACCAATCGATCTCCAATTGACGCCGAATCTCCTTTCGCTATTCGGCAATCCTCTCCTCCCCGTACAACCTGCTGCTGTTCTTTGTTGCGCTTGTATGTCGGCATCTTAGGCTATACTTTAGCCTGTCTCAAACCATGTGCGTCCGCTCCTCTCCGCTCCGCGTAGAGCGGCAGCTAAGCAGAAACAACGTTCGGACAGGGGAGGAGAGGGGAAATTGTCACTGCAATTACGTAGGTAGGGTCCAGCAATGACATGGGGCATTTTTTGAGGCCTTTTGTTTTGTTAGTACTCCATATTGGATCGCGTCAACGATCACTGACCAGCCTCGGATGGCACGGACGCGGCACGGAGCACCGGGGTTGGGCTTGGGCTCAAAGACTGGTATATCCAGAGTCAGTGTGTGTATCTGTTAGTGGAGGCAGAGATGCCAGATGTCTTGTTCTGAGAAGGATCACCGCTTGCAGATGCGCCCATCTGTCCGCTTTCTAGACTCTGGTCTCCAATCTATCCACATTGTTTACCAACCAACCAGACAATCAGAAATCTCCCCCGGACGCCCCCAGACAAACGTGCTCACTCAGAAAGGCAATACGAACCTCTGTTGCCTCTCAGGCTTGGTTGCCAATCCCGGAGGAACGGCGAGGAGGGCGGGTGGGTGCTAAGTCTAGTCTAGGTCGGGAGGGGGGAAATATGTAAACAAGTGCCATGATATTCAAGTCGGCAGATGGCTGACGATCAATGTACGTGCCATCAGATGCAAGTTATGCTCGGAGAGGGTGGCCATCTTCGGAGTTTGGGGTAGCAGTGAAGAACAACAATTTTGGTGTAGCTAATTAATTACTCCGTACGGATACTCCAATCCAACTTCGGTTCGGCTGAGGATTGGGGATTGCTTCGGAGGATATGGAATCGGTTCGGAGCAATTATTCATTCACCTTCAAAGTGAATGAATAAGCCGCAGCCTTGAAAGTCAAGGCGGCTGCTTAACCCCGTTGCCCAAGGCCAAAGACCACGCCATTCCGCCCAACTCCGGTCGTTAACCCCATGTGTGTGTATTGCGTATTGTAAACGTGAAATGTGAAATGCAGGAGTGGGACGGGATTATCGCCGACGGTATCAAACAACAGATCAACTCGAATCAACCCGAATCATGCAAGATTGGGGGGGGGGGGGGGGGGAGTTGTGGACAGTAGAGGAAAAGATGATCTTGACTTGCTCAATGCTGCTAAGTTAAGTACTAAGCTGGAGAGGCTTACAAACGTGGAAATTCTTCCAGGCCATCATCTCAGCGAACATCGGGAGTTGGAAAGAGTGCAACCATAGCCTGCCCTGTGTGCCTGTCACAGGCGAACAAATCTCATCTCTTAACATTAGCGAATGCAAATGCAAACCTAGGTACCTATGCAGTTGCAGCAGATGCGAGGTAGCGGAGTCTCTGGCCCGACTGAGAGGGTTGCCATGATCCATGTTCAGCTCACGTTCATCCCACGTCGACGACTTCAACGTCTGTATATGCGCTGACTTTGCCGCTGAGGAACACACTCAACACTCCAGAACATCCCACACTTTTCCGCTTTTGCTTGTTTTGCTTCTGATTTCCATCTCAAGGCTGCAGACTGCAGTGTCAGGTGTGGAGAACGTGGGCATCCAATCCCAGTTGTGGCCTGTTTTTTTTTTCCTGTCGAGGTTTTTTTCTCTGTCTCCCGCTAGCGGATTCCAACCTTTTAGCTCGCGCCCAGTCCAGTTCGCGCCATGCGGCGGGATTTAAGCTAGGGGGCATCCCCTGTAAGTGAGCGGACTGTGCTTGCGCGCCGGGGGTCACTTTTGGGGCTTTGGGCTTGGACAGGAGCATGGGCTTTTCGGCGCGCAGCGGTACAATGGATGGAACCTGAACCTTGGCCGTGGCCTGGCCTGGCCTGCCTATGAGCTAACTTCACCCAACCCCAAAAAATTCCTCAAATACATAATCACGCCTTCTCCCGCGCTTGTCTCTGGCTTTGACCTTTCCTCCTTCTTAACTCAATTGTATCTTCAGTCTATATTTCACCTTTACTCATCTTAGCAAGCCAACTCCTCTCTCTCTCTCTCTCTCTCTCTCTCTCTCTGTCTCTCTCCGACTCAAAATAACATCTTCATCTACCGAACAACCCGACCAACAACCTCAACCTACTACAACCATCACCATGTTCTCTGTCACTCGAACCCTCCGACAGGCTGCTGTCCACGCTGAGCGAACTCCCCTCATCAAGTTCCTTGGACCCCGAACCATTCCTTGTACGTCCAGTCTCATCTTCCCTCTATATCCAACCCAGGCTAACGCAGTATTCCATAGCCAACCTCGACCACTCCCCCAAGCCCCATCCTGCCTCCGGAGTCGAGAAGCTTCCCGAGTCGTGGGCTGGCTACGGTAACGGTGAGGCTGCCGCTGCCCACAAGTCCTTCAGCTCCTACCGCGACCACGCCCAGCAGCACGGTCCCCTTCAGAAGTCTGGCCTCGGCGGCTCCAGCGCTGCCTCTCTTGGCTCCGTCAACGCTCCCAAGGGCGTTGCCTTCGACCTCTCTGAGCTCCCTGCCCGCTTCCACCGTGCTCGCCTCAACGCTGCCGAGATCGAGGCTATCGAGTCCGGCGGTGCTGCTCTCTTCGGTTAGATATCTCTCCCGCCATAGGCGAGGAGTCACAGGTGGAGCGGAGGGATGAAGAAACGGATGTGATGAACAGATACCTACCATGACGGCGCAGATTATGACGAGAGCCAGGCCCATACAGCCTGGAACATATTCCCTGCACGACATGGTACACAAGGACGCCGAGTGGCCATGCACACAGTGACAAACGTTCACCTTGCATGCTGGAGATGGGCACGCAAACCTATCTTATCGAGGTACTGCAGATTAGGACAAGTTCCTGCCTGCACCTGCATTGAGAAACCGATAAGGGCACTACGGTACTATGCCGCCAGGAGCGTCATATGAAACGAGGGGCTATTATATGCACCATGAGGAGGGGGAGAATCGAGAAGAAGCAAATAAGTCGGGTTTTCCAGAAAATACCCCCCGACTGCGGAGACTGTTGCGACCTCCGTGCTTTTCTTCTACTGGCGTCAACGCCATCTCTTTCTGTATACTTGGGTGCCTACCTGCGAAACTTTAACAGCAAGCAAGGAGCACCACGGGCGTTGAAAAGCGGAATTTATTTTTGGTAGAAACAATTATTCAATACCAGGAAGAAAAAAATCTATACTATTACATTAACGAGCCAATTAGTGACATGCCTGACTTCCATTCCAGTCTAATATCCCACCGAGGTTGAAGTGTCATGACAGGCAGTCAACGTGGCATTCCACTTTGGCCCGCTATGCACACCTTGTCGCGAGTACAGCCGTGTCTTCTCGCGAGCTACTGTCTGAATCTCTCCTACGGAATAGAGACTTTACATTAGAACACTAATCGACTCACAGCCGGCCCCGGCTCTCTACATCTGCAGGGATTGACTTTTTTTTTGGATCTTCGCACTGACCTATCCTACCCGGCGACATAGGGCTTAACAAGGTGCAAACCAGCTAACTACCAAATGAGGCTCCTTTCGTTAACTCTTTCTGGGGAAATACATGCACGATTCAGGTTTTGTACGATCCCGGTTCCGGCTCCGGCACCGGGACAGCTTGAGCAAAGAAGCTCCACTATGGGGATTTTGGAGAAGTGCGCAATTGATGTGCTATGTACTCCGTACGACGGTTTATAATCCATTAATTTATTTATTGCGGTTGCGATGCAAGCAGGGTCGTGTATGGCGTCGCCGAGGGTTACCGATGGCTATGGATGGATGGTGTCATGGGAAAACGTCCGGATTCCTCCGAGGGCATAATGCAAAATAAAACCATTTAATTTGGACTGATCATAATTTCAAGTGTTTGGGTATAGAGCAGAACAGTTGTCATGTTCCAGTAGTATGCAGTCTATCTAAACTCTCCTCAATTCCGGGGTTATCCTTCTCGTAGTAGGGTGAACTAACCTTGCTTACCCCAGGTTTGTATAACGCCAGCTATTGATGCATCGAGATACAAAACACCCATAAAGGCATCAAGATTTATTCTAGCGATACTCGTGGAGTCATTGAAATGGGCATATCATTCATCGGAGAAAGGGAAAGCTTGTTTCGCAAGGACCGTTACGTCGGATGACAGGAGGATAACGACCTTTGGTCCGTGTCACGACATATCAATATCTGTGCATATATCATCTCAAGAATGTTCATAGGATATAGCAAATCACCCATGACCATGTCTCGTAATATCGCATGTATCTCCAGAACTCCCATCGACCGAACTGGAGGGTTAATTGATACTGCTTGTCAGGTGATGAGAGTGGGTGTTGTATTGCAATGAAGATCCAGCATGTGGATGGATCGGAACCTGGCCGATGTTCAAGTCCAACGTAGCTCAGCCTAGTGGAACGAAACTTCATGTGAACAAATAGTACCCAGTGACCAAAAAGACTTGCCTTGGGAAAGGTCCGTTGTGCCTGTCGAATAGACAGAAGCGTTTTAATGTCGTATACTTTGGATAGGTACACGATATAGCAAATTCTCCAGTAATACGCATTTCAAATCGTGATAATATTTCAAGTCACTGCCACAACCCTCAGTCATAGAATATATATAGTCCTTTCACCACCTCAAATCTCTAAGCAAAACTTTTCTTTCGTTACATCGTTGAATCCAATGTTTTATGAACTCCATCCCATCATCTATCATGGCACAATCACATGAGACATGCCACCTGGCGACTGCTGCACAGATCTGATGAAGCAACCTTGACACGTGAAGAGGGACCGGTCCATGCAAAGGCCTCGACGAGCCATTCGTACCACACGCGTGTGTCGTCTGTCTGTCGCCACATGCTAACTTCGAGCTCGGTATCAGCTGGGAAGTAGAGGGGTTTCTACGACAGCATTAGTATGATTCATGTTTCGAGGAATGACACAACAAACTTACCTTGAGGGGGAAGAAGATAGGGAACCATGAAATCATGTCCTTGCTCTTCTGGTCGATGCGCTCGGGATGCGTGCTAATCTCAATCTTGTCACCCTTGTTCTCGGGGATCTGTGACTCATATAGAGTCGACTCAAAGTAGCCCGCCAATCCATGGGTAACACCTCTTGTCCGGCAGACAAATGTGAGATGGCTGTAACGCGAGTTGTGGTCGTTGGCACCAGCAGCGCCAGCCATGCTACCGCCGCCGCCGCCAACTACACCACCGGAGCGCTTCGCCTCAAGGGCCGCCAGCGACGACTCGGGGATTGGGTGTGAGAATTCCCAAACCTCCTGGAATCGGGGCTTGTTGGGCGCCTTCTCGGCGACAAAGTCAAGAGCGTAAAGACTGACGACCCAGGGTGTCTCAAAGGCGTTCGGGTCTCCAGACACTCGTGAAAGAATGTCGGCGTGGATCTTGGGTGTAGATATAGGGCTCAAGTGAGCAGTGTACGAGCTGGGAATCGAGATACCATTAGGTGTAGACATGACATGCTGAATACCATCAAGGCACTCGGGTGACAACTCGTTGTCACCAAAAGATCCGAGCAGCTCGGATATGAGAATGTCAACCTTGCCATAGACAGGTCCATTCTCATCCTCAGCAACCACCGGCCCCTTCCACGAACGCATGTCGGTCTTGACGACCTTGACCTTACCGCCCCAGACGAGGTCGTTCTGGCGCAGAAGATAGACATAGGCGTTGGGGTTCTTCTCAACTGCCCACATCTCAATGGGAACTCCAGCATCCTCGGATGCCTTAAGGGCTCTAGTAACAAGCGGACCGCGTCCAGAGCCTGCAACAGCAACAACAACCTTGCCCTCCTGAGAAGTAGGCTTCTTGAGCTCCTTCCACTCTGTAAGAGCCTCAAACACGGCAATTTCATACTGACTGTACTTGACGGGATCTCCCTCAAAAACCTCATAAGTGGCCGACTCAAGGTTGTCTGAAAGAGGCTGAAGAGGTGACTGCAGCCAGTCTTGGAAGCTGGTCAAGGTAGGACTCTCCAGGTAGGTGAAAGGGGGTTGTTGATCCTCGAGCCATCGCAGGTAAGAGATGTAATCGTTGCTCTTGATCTGAAGCGACTGCGCCTTTGTGGAATGGTTTTGCGACTCGGCTTCAGTAAGGCTGGGGAACTCGTCCTGGGAGTCGGGTGCAGGCTGGGAGCCTTCCTTGAGGTGCGAGACGTCGGGACCAGCGTCACACAGAAGAATCCAGGGTGTATTCTTCAGACGCATGTACGAAAAGATAAGGTTTTGGTGATGCTTGGACAGCGAAGGAAAGCCAGCCTTATTAGCCTGGAAAGTGGCAGGGCTGATAGTAAGGTAGTGCAGAGGTTCAGCAAACCAACGGTCTTGAAGGTCCTTCTCGGGCATGACACGAGGGATTTGCAGGGCTGGTCGATACATTAGTATTCTCCAAGGACATGTGAGAGAATGTGGAACCTACCGACAAAGAGTCTAGTGTTGTAGTTGCAAACACTACGGACGTGGTGCCATGAATCCCAGGCGGCCAGGAGATCAATCTCCTTGCTTTCAGTCTTAGTAGGGGTCTTAGCATCAAGCGAGGAGATACTAGTTCCCTGTGACTCGAAACCAGGCTCTCGGTACATAGGCATGTGGATCAAGAAGGTGAGGCGGCTGCCAACAGTAAGAGCCTCCTCGACGGCTCGCGAGTACTGGGCAAGACTCTGGTTGCCGCCATCGATGGAAGCATCCTGCCGAGGTCCAGGGATGATGATGCTACGTACACCACAGAAGTTGGCGTAGTTGACCTCAACATTGAGAACCTGACGAGAGATGCTGGAAATGATGGGGTTAGAAGAACCAAGGTCGATCCAGGGGCTGATGACCGCAGTGTAGGTGTTGACAGCTGCACAGGGGAACAGACTTGTGTCCTTGGGGGTTAAAGGAGGTAGAATAGGCTCTGCTCGAGAACCAGTTGCTGTAGTAGTCGGCTTCTCGCCATTATCGGACATGACAGAAAGATGCTCAGACACCAGAGCGAAAACACGCTCTCGGAAGTGAGTGTTTGTAATGGGAGTCGTCGAAAAGGCCAGCTATCCATTGAGTTAATTGGCGGCTCATGATACCCTCAAGCTACTAGAAAAGAGCGTTTCCATCGGCGAACAGGGGTCGTTGGCGTGGATGGTTTGCGACTTACACCATGGTTAAGCAGATGGCCATACTGTAAGTCGGTGAGGGGCTCATCGCGGTTGGAGTCGTGGTATCCAATATGGAAGCTGGGACGCTGAAGACCAAAGCTATCGGACATATCGAAGCCCGCGTCGTCGGAAGCCATGACTGCAGTTAATGATATGTCTAGAGACGGCGTTTGCGGACGTGGTTGGCCAGAAACAAATACGTAGCAAAGTCGAGATTTCTGGTGGTGGAGTAGTAAATTCACCCCGCCAAACGGTTTAGTTGTGCGAAGTGGGATGCGTCAGATTTTGAGGGTTATAAAGAAAAGAGGAGAGGCGAAGATTGACGGTAGAAGCTCAGGACGATATGAGTCTTCTCTAGAGCGTATAAACAGATTCTGTCTGTCTATATCCAACAAATATCCCTAGATTCATGACTTGGAGTTGCAAGCTTTAGACTGGTATCCGTAGAGCAAGCAAGAGCTGATGATTTTCACTGAGGCAGGACCCTGAAAGTGGGCACAGTGTGCGCCATCTCAGGAAGGTGTACTAAATCGCTGAAGCACCGGTATTCGAGGGACTTCATTTGATCTAGACGTTTCAGAGCATTTCATGAATACGATCGATCAAACTTTGGCTATTATTTTGAAGTCATGCTACATATATGACCATTGTATTACATAAATACTGACACGCCCGCAGCCATAGGCATCACTCCGTCATTCATCCAAATGATCGACACTGTACACTAAGGACAAGGATCTTTATCGATAAGCATCTGCCTTCTCAGGTCCGCCAAAATTTTCTGGCAGAAAACAAAGGCCAAAACCACCACGGCCTTCTCCTTCAGCCTCGCCACTTTTCCCTCTTCTTTTCTCTCCGTCATCATCGACAATAATGTCCGACGTTAAGGGAGGAAAGCGTTCAAGCGCCGACGCCGACGAGGCAACCCGTAAGAAGGCTAAGAAGGAGGGTGCAGAGGACGAACAATACAATCCTTATCTCGCCCACATGTACGACAACGGGAACGGCAGCAATGGCCATGGCGAGGAGCCTTCGCAGGATTCTCCCCTGGCCGGTATGAAGCGACAGCAAACCACCGCCAAGCAAGCCTCCAAGGCCGAGGACTCAGAGTCGAACCCCTTCACTGGCCGACCGCACTCCCAAAAGTACTTCCAGATCCTTCAGTCTCGTCGCGATTTGCCTGTGCACAAGCAACGGCAGGAGTTCCTCAACAAGTACCACGAGACACAGATCCTCGTCTTCGTCGGCGAGACAGGTTCCGGAAAGACCACTCAGATTCCTCAATACGTCGTCTACGACGAGCTACCTCACCTCACCGGCAAGCTCATCGCTTGTACCCAGCCCCGTCGAGTCGCCGCCATGTCGGTTGCGCAGCGTGTCGCCGACGAGATGGATGTCACGCTGGGTGAGGAAGTTGGTTACAGTATCCGTTTCGAGGACATGACCGGTCCCAAGACCATGCTCAAGTACATGACTGATGGTATGCTTCTGCGCGAGGCCATGCACGATCATGAGATGTCCCGCTACAGCTGTATCATTCTCGACGAGGCCCACGAACGTACCCTTGCCACCGATATTCTCATGGCTTTGCTCAAGCAGATCTCTATGCGCCGTCCCGACCTCAAGATCATCATCATGTCTGCTACTCTCGATGCCGAAAAGTTCCAGAAGTACTTCAACGATGCGCCCCTGCTCGCTGTCCCCGGACGAACCCACCCCGTTGAGATCTTTTACACCCCCGAGCCTGAGCGCGATTACGTCGAGGCCGCCATAAGAACTGTTCTCCAGATTCATGCTTCAGAGCCTGAGGGTGATATCTTGCTTTTCCTTACGGGTGAGGACGAGATTGAAGACGCTTGTCGCAAGATCAGCCTCGAAGCCGACGAGTTGATGCGCGAAGTTGATGCGGGTCCCCTCGCTGTTTACCCTCTTTACGGTACGCTGCCTCCTCATCAGCAGCAACGCATCTTCGACAAGGCTCCCCCACCTCTGCGCAAGGGTGGACGTCCAGGTCGCAAGGTCATCATCTCCACCAACATTGCCGAGACCAGTTTGACCATCGACGGTATCGTGTACGTCGTGGATCCAGGTTTCAGCAAACAGAAGATCTACAACCCCCGTATCCGTGTCGAATCTCTCCTCGTCTCGCCCATCTCCAAGGCTTCTGCCCAGCAGCGTGCTGGTCGTGCCGGTCGTACCAAGCCTGGAAAGTGTTTCCGTCTGTATACAGAAAAGGCTTTTAAGAAGGAGCTTATCGAGCAGACCTACCCTGAAATTTTGCGCTCCAACCTTGCCAACACTGTCCTAGAGCTCAAGAAGCTTGGTGTCGAAGACCTTGTTCACTTCGATCTTATGGATCCTCCCGCTCCCGAGACCATGATGCGAGCTCTTGAAGAGCTTAACTACCTTGCCTGTCTCGACGACGATGGCGAGCTCACAACTCTCGGAAGCATGGCATCAGCTTTCCCTCTTGACCCAGCACTGGCTGTCATGCTCATCTCGTCTCCTGAGTTTTACTGCTCCAACGAGATTCTCTCCATCACATCGTTGCTTTCAGTCCCACAGATCTTCACTCGCCCTGCCAACAACCGGAAGCGCGCCGACGAGATGAAGGCTCAGTTCGCCCACCCTGACGGTGACCATTTGACTCTTCTCAACGCCTACCACGCCTTCAAGGGCCAAGCCACATCAGATCCTAACAGCGCCAAGCAGTGGTGCCACGAGCACTTCCTCTCGTTCCGACATCTTTCGAGTGCTGACAACGTTCGCGCTCAGCTCAAACGCATCATGGAAACGCATGGCCTCGAGCTTGTGTCAACGCCTTTCGAGGACAAGAACTACTACACCAACATCCGACGCGCGCTGCTCGCCGGTTTCTTCATGCAGGTCGCCATGAAGGAAAGCTCTGGCAAACTTTACCGCACAGTCAAGGATGATCAGGCTGTCTTGATTCACCCCTCGACTGTTCTCCGCACCGAGTTTGACTGGGTTCTCTACAACGAATTCGTTCTGACGTCCAAGCAATACATCCGAACGTGTACAGGCATCAGACCTGAGTGGCTACTGGTAAGTCGTGCTCCCCCAAAGAAGATTGTATTCCCCTCAAGAGAATTGTGCACCTACAAGATTGTCGTACAGTCATGCTAACAACCTCTGTAGGAGATCGCCCCCACGTACTATGACATTGACAGCTTTGAGCAAGGCGATGTCAAGCGCTCTCTCGCACGCGCTGCAGAGAAGAAGCGTCGCAAGGAAGCCATGAAGGCTGGTAGATAAAGCCCTCCCTGCAGGAACCCATGAGAAACTGGCCCGTTAAACATCTCCTATAAATCGACGACAGACGGGTATAAGCAGGGATTTGAAAAGTGGGCGATCTAGCCTCCTTACTTATTCAGTGCTTAAACCTTCCATCTGCGTGCGGGAGGTGGCCCTCCATTACGGCGGTTCGGCCTTGCATGGTACCAACGGGGGAGAACAAACATACTTTTGAAGTACAGGAGACAAAGAGAGGGCTGCGTGGTGTTACACAACCCAAACAAGCCTTCTCCCCTCGCTTGCTTATCCCAGTCCAAACTTGTGTCATCTCCACACTTTGACTGGTCGACTACGGCGTTTTATGTGCATCAGCCATTTGTTCCATGTTTTGGCTGCTTAGGACGGATTGGTTGTTTTTTTTTCCTGCTCCAATACTTTCTCCCGGTCGTGCCCCTCTCTGTGTGGTTAAGTCTTCTTAACATTGCCTATTCGGTCTTGGAGTCATGCAGCACCGTTAGATTGCCAAGAGAGGGTGTGGGCGTGTGTCATGGAGGATGCGGGCGTTTCTTGGAATGTTTTAATGTGTGTATCTTAAGTGGTTGTAGAAGGCGAAAAGAGACGACGAGATACATTGTGGGATTGAATAAAAGGTGGTGAATAGAAACCAACTATTAATATGTTGGCGTTTGGTCAAACTCGACAGACCAAATGTTGTCAATGAATTCCAGACACTTATGCAGTTCTGCAGCAATCACGCTTACCTAGTAGCATGTACGACACCTCTTCTGGCTCGCTAACCTAACTTGCAGGCTTGACAGCATTGTTGCCTCTTTTCTCAGCCTCAGCTTGGCTAGACGATAGCTTTAGCTGTCAGCAGAGCTTGACTCAAAATAGCACTTTAGGACAGGTACTCCATAGGCAAATGCTCAACGATGCTCGAGTGGTGCAGACATGCACACCTAACATCCAATCCCTGCAAGAGGATATCGGTCTGCATATCCGTCTCGCCGCGGTTGAAGATGCAAGCCAATGTTAGTTCAACAGCGCCAACTCCAATTTTTGTCCAGTTTTCTCGCCGGTCCGCTTACTTTTCTCTTGCGGTGACGATGTGTCTATGCGTCTATGCCTGCCGGGGAGCCTACTAACCCTGGCTATGGATGACCAGGGGCCGCCAAAGTGATAGGGCTAGCAGGGCTCCTCCCCTCATCGCAATCGGGTGCTGTGGGAGCGGGAGATCGAAGAAAAAAGCAAAAAGAAGAGAAAAGAAAAGGCACGAAATGTGGGTGGAAACACTCACGAACTGCGCGACACCTGTGTGAGGCTAGCGAAGGAATCAACGCAACTTGGTATGAGACCATAAATCTCATAGGCCACATTTAAGAAATCCGACGGCACTTGTCCGTCTAATGGCTTGCTATTTGTAAGCCGACCATTTCACTGCCGAAGCCAGTACAAAATAAGATAGTCAGGAATGCCCTTTACAGTGTAACGTCTGCTGCGGCAGTTTGTCTCGGATAATGATAAAGAGAAAAGATGCCTCAGGTCGGTTCGCTAAGCATACGAGTCCCATCTCAAAGAGAGATAGCTCACCCGCCATGACTACCCCAGACGACGTTGAGAAATGTCCAAAAGTGCAAGGCACGGAGCAAGAAATCATGAATGGTACAGCAAGACCATCAAGGTTGACTCAGGTTCTAGCTATAAATCGTCAGCATAGTCAAAAAATGAGCTTCGTCGTCAAGGCTGCAATTGGTTGACTCGAGGTCGATCCCTGACATTAGGTGTGAGGAGAAGTCATTGAGAGAAAGTTTCTTAATTTCCCTCGATAAATTGGCCATGGTTATTATAATGATGCGAGTTTCGTACTGTCGGAGATAGACTAGTGATATTAGATCAGGAGGAAGATTTGTTTCAGAAGAATCATCAAGCCTCGATGTTGATAAGATGCTCAATGAGGACAGTGCCTGATATGAGCTTCATTGGTTCTTTTTCTGCTTCAGACTTTGATGCCATTGAGAGGAAGGTTTTGAGCCCAAAGTAAATGGCAATACTGGAGAATGATATACAAAGAGCATTGCCTGTGTCTGCAAGACATTCCCAGGGACCATCTCACGCGTCACAGAGCTTCATCAAAACCAGGCATGTGGCCATAGCTCCTTACCGTTTCCGTTTGCCCCTGTTCACCAAGTTCTTGGGGGTGCGGAAGAAAGCCAGATGGCGCACAAGCGAAGAAGGATCGATAGATGGTGTGCTGACTGAAACAGTCACTTATCACTTTGCACTGGTGAAGGTTGGAAACAAGAGAAAGTTTGCGGTCATGTCTGGTCCGCGAATCACGATACGGCAGGTTATCCCAGGATCCTGTTTCTCTTCGTACGCTCAACGGTCTCAATCAGAAGACATTAAGCAAAATGCGCACCGAGTGGCCGAGGTAAAGGCGGGTCTGCGAATGGAGACATGCGAGGAGATCGGTGATGCTCAACTTGATGTTGCAAAAGCACGAGGCGACCCGAGACCTCCGCTTTGAGTGGTAATCTGATTGAGCGTAGAATGATACCTCTAAAATGTCGCATGACGACCCAGGAACTAATCCGTCATGGTTGTGATCCCTTATTGCAACTGGCTGCTCCATTACTGCTCGTTCGACTGCCTCGATAGTTAGCAGTACCCGGTAGACTGGCTGTCTGCATCCCCAGACGATCTCAAAGAAAAAGCAAATGCCATCGCGAACATGTGGCCTATCTTCGGCAAGCATACACAAACGTCGAGATATGCTTCGCATATCCACAAGCAAGTGAAACTGCGGCGCCACGCGCTTGTGGATCCCGTCCATCAAAGGGTTTTTTTTTTTTGCTTTTTCCCGTCCTTCCATTCTAGATTCTGGGCTGGGCCGCATTGGCATCGAATCCAACATGTTCTTAGAACGTTTCTTTCAGCCTCACAAAAATTCTCTCCCCACAAAGTCCCTGTTTCAAGGGCTACAAAGCGACTTCAATGTCATGGTCTGCTTGATGCTGGACCATGCCATTGCACATCCGGTGCTCAGTGTTTTGCCCATGTTTTCCCTGTGGCACGACAATGGTGGCATGGGATATCTGTAAAAGGCCAACCGTTGACTATTACCGGTAGTTTATGGAGCCTCGCGACAAAGTGGCTTCAGTGGCGCCGAGTGGTCCAGAAGCGCGACAGCATACATAGTATTCTCTACGCGCAGCACGCCCCTCCCGGTTCCTGTTGAGGGTTTCTTGCCCTGGTATGCGGTGCGGCGTTGGCATAATTGTGGTTGCCGTGGACCTAGGTCCTAGGGGCTTGAACGTGGACCATAGATGAGGAGAATCATCGTGCATCGTCTCAGACAAGGTCAACTCCGAGAGGGAGGGATGGGCAGCACCTACTCCGTAGTGTTATTGGACATGGCCATGATGGGCGATACGTCCTTTCCCCAGACAAGACCAGACACCCACCCCCTTGTCAAGTCTAACCTCACGCCATCCGCCGGACGCTACACCCATTAGAGCTCTCGTCCCATGCCCCACGTCTCGACGAACCACGAGTCGTTGAAAGCTGTCGACATGGCTTTTTGCGACGAGCCATACGGCGTACCATTGCTTCGCTTCTAACTCCGGACGGATACCATACTGTAGCAACATTTGAATGCCACTAATGCCGAACAACATTTATCTAGCCAACCTTTCGAAGCGCTTAGATGTCCTCCCCGGTCGCATCAATGGCACCAACAAGGTCTGTTGATAGAGAATTGCAGAGCCAATGTTTGCTTTACTGAAAGCAACCATCATGAGTAGGCCACGTCTGATAAGTTGCAGTCTGTCGTCGTTGTTATAGAAGAATGCGCACATCGTGTCGTCCGTCTGCTTGTCTATGCAAATGCTTCTCTTTGCAACAGGCCTCTGCAGAGCTCCAGGGGCTCCCTGTCTGTCATCAAGTACAGCACAGGTGTGGTCTCCACTGCATCGCATCGTTTTGTCCAGCGGGGCATCAGTCATTGCCATGCAAAATGGCATTGCGACGCCAGCGGCCATTCGCTATCGAGTTTAGCTGTCCCCAAGACGTCAGCATCCGAGTATCTAAGTAGTATCCGTACTCCGTCGAGCAAACAGCACGCACCTTTGATCATGCCAGTCCATTCCCACTGGAAGCTCCGCTTTGCCCTAGGGATCCTTGACATGTTCGCCATCCGCACTTCAGCAGTAGCACAGGCACATCGTTCGACCCCAGCCTAGTCCACTCCCTGTGCCAATAATCGCATTCACGTCACTTCTTCCCATTGCCTGCAGCTCATATAAGAGCCTCTGTCTCTGCCTCTACCTCGCATGTCAATTTCCGTCTGCCCATTGATTCACATTCTACCTCATCCAATTCCTATCCTCCAGCGCATTACAATTGCTCCCGTCTCCAGCCAACAACACAATGAGTGGAGCTGGTGGTTTTTATAAGTACCGATGCAAGTACTTCTATACACACAACTGTCCCAACTGGGTATGGGTGAATAATGCACCTTGTGCATCATGTCTTGTGAGTTGAGACTTGCTCATATGCAACGGTTAGAATTTCACTGACTGTGTTCAAGGCCGATGGTCGCGACAATGAAGAGACTTCTCTGCCATCATTAGGGCTTTCTAGAGAAATTGTTGTACCACAAGTCCTCGATGGTATCCTTCAATATACTCTGATGGAACTCGTAGCTCCCTCAGAACCTGGCGATGACTGGACACTTAGGGATAAAGTGAACCGACCACCGCCATCGATCCCCGTAACAAGTACTATGCCAGGTATACCGGGCATCATGGCGCATCATCGGTTTTGAAAATGGCAGAGTGTTCTTGAGGCGCAAACGAGCGCCACCCTTTGAAACAGTTTCTTCAACTGCGATTTGACGACGACAGAGCTTGGAGATAATCAACAACGAGCAAGGCCGAAATGACTATCAAGTGCTGAAGGAAACATGAGGATGGGATGACATGCCACCCTCTTAATCAACGACCACATTGCCATTGGGCGCGTTTATGCAGTGCACGATTTCTGACTGGCTGCGACGGTCAGCACTGGATGGGACGGGAGATTGGTGGCTGGAGCAAGACCGCAAGCAAACAAAACCCCCGCGAGATACCCATGCGCCGTGTTGAACGTTTCTGGAGAAGGGGAACTCCATTCTGAAAATATCTTCGTTTTAGGGCTTCTTTTATTCCGACATCATGTAACTGGCGCGAACGAGTTTTACTAGGCGTGGGAGCAATTGTTATCCTTTTGGCCGATTTCAGAGCCGGGAAATTGATTTTCTGACCTCTTTCTTTGTGGAAGAGACGAGGCAGCATTTGATCTCATTTTGTTCCGATTGATCATCGACTTAACCCGCAGACAATACGTGAAGCTCGGGGACCACTGGCTGTGGTAGTCAATAACAGCTTTCTCGACACACGAGATTATGTCGAGGCATGAGATTAAGGTCCGGGTATCCCGCACCGGCCTTGGACTTTGGGATGTGGCGTGCCTCGAAGAGAACTCGCCTGATGATCCTGGTCTGACTGCGATACTTATCAGTAAGTCGTTGATTGTCTCGCGAGGAAGGACCCCACCAATAGGTCTTATCCAACAGGAAGCACGAGTATAGGAGCTTGAATATGAAAGTCCAGCTCGGATCGCAACGGAGTATCCAGTGGGAGCCGCAATGATCAGGGACCAAACGAAACATGTTACTGGGAAAGAGAGGCTTGGAGTCACAGCCTACGCCGTTCTTCTATTAGCCTGGTAATAACTGAATTACGCCAGATATGATGGCATCTGCTAGTCCACCCACAGGCTGGCTTGTCTTGAAGGGGACCAAGTGCAACGGCTTTTGCCAGTCTCCACGTGCCTGCATCCTTCGAGTTGGCCTACCTGATGGAACAGATCGGACAACTTTCGGTGATGGAAGATTACCGCCGCCGAAGACGGTCTGCAGGCACAGACATAGGTGAAGGCACAGGATGCGGTGCTACCAGGTGGCTTGTTTCAAGTTTGACCGCGGATGAAGGTACCTGCTGTACGGATATTCCTGTTGGTCTTCTCGTCTCTGTAGTAGCCGCAGTGGAGAAGGTTGAGTGAGATTGCAAAGATTTGGTGTTGAATAGAAGTGGGGGAGGATAGAATACGAATAATGACAAGTGAACAGTCACCTTCATGTGCTCTTTCTCTTTCCAATTGAGTACCTTGAATTAAGTATTTCGATGGAGAAAGAGCGCACATCAGGCCGGGGGTATACCGCCCGTTCCTGCCGCAGGATGAGCTGTCCTGACTTAGTAATTTAATCAGTTGGTAGGCACGCTAGGCACGGCAACTACACTGCCTAAGCCATTAGTTTTAGTGCTTTCTATTTGATCACAACACCATGGCCAACTGGAGGATCAGGGGCTTTCACCTCCGTTAGCGCCCATCAAAAACTCGCCAATTTTTAGTGCATTTTTCAAGGTCTAGGGGTCTTGGAAGTTTCCAAGCCTGCATCAATCACTTGCCCAATCACTCATTGGTACTGGTGTTTGGTATCGTGGCTATCCGTCAAGTCTTGTGTAAACTCCCTCTTCTAGAAATAGCCTACACACACCTCACGCCTCGCTAAGACTGACGACTAGGCAGCCTCATTGTCTCAGCTACGCAGACATGAATTAGAATCCCATTGGATTGTTTACTAAGCTGACCCCAGTTTTGGAGTTAACGATCCGTCTCAGCTGAACTTACCTCTTCCAATCGACGCTGTCTTCGACTTTCCATGAGAGATCCGCACCGTTCCGAAACTTCCATGAGAGAAAAGAGTAAATACTATTTAAAGTTTAGCTTAACGTAACCCCTGTTCCCTATCTATCCTTCTCTCACGATGCTACCTTGGGTAGACGAGAAGTAGCACATCTCCAAAGTCTTTGTGCGGCATAGCCAATATTTTTGCATCAGCCCATTTTCCAAGACTGGACCCAAATACGTACCGTCGTTTCTTTCCAGAAGCAGAATAGAACTATAAGGGAAATTAATACGATTAGGAACAAAACTCAACTACTCATGAGGACATGGTCAAAACTGAACAAGTGGCAGCCACCATACGATGCTTCAGCTGCTAATGTATTTAGTGACTTGCCCTTTTAACGTCCCATGTGTTATCTGGCCTTGTCATCACTTTGGGGCCGGGAATTACCGCCCATTGGCATCATTTCACCAAGTGATACTCGTGCCGGGTCACAGGCCTCGATATAGGACTCAATTATGGGAGCTTGATGAGTTTAAAGTACCATTATGATGATGAGTGGAAGGGATATACGATATACCTTAAACACAAAACCGTCGGGTTCTGGGATCATGCTTGTGTTCAGGAGCCTGGCGTACGAATGAGGTACGTATATCGACGTCGTACGATAAATCAGCTGGACCCTGAATTGAGGTTGCTCACTTAAGGGTTGCAGCACATTTACATGAGATGTTGGGCGGAATGAGTTCCGGCCGATGGCCAAACGACCCAGTACAATCCTGATAGTAACTGGTAGCCTGAATATGGCGTCAATATTCGTCCGCAGGCCAGAGGCACACACACATACAGACAGAAGAGAACTTCGCTGTGAAATACTCGACTTAATCATTATAATCATAATCGTGTACAGTCCGCAAGCCATGAAAAACTCCCAGGGAAAATGCGTTCACTCCAATTACAACATCACCGCCAAACCAGCAGCAATCAACCCAGTCACAACCATTTCCATTCTCGGGCTAACTCCACCAGCGGCCGCATTGTCGTCATCGCTGCTCAAACCAAAGGGAAGTCCCTGGTAGTCAAAAGTCACATTCTGCTTGATAGAGCTGTTGTAGCACCCTCCATTGGCGATGTCGATCTGGGCAAGGTCGTCGGGCACGTTGAAGAACATGTAGTTCTTCTGGGGGATGTCCTTGAATCCCTTGGTGTTGTAGGGGAATTTGTCACCGCTGTCGGTGGAGCTGGTGTTGCGCAGGAGAATGCACTGCACTTGGCCTGGGTAGTCTTTGTACAGCGCAGGGTATGCCTTCATCACGTCTGAGTTGCTTGTGTCAGCGACGAGGATGAATTTACGCTCGGGGAAGGTCTGGAAGACCTTGTCCAGCAGGAAGCGACGGATGGACAGTGTTGCCGAAACGTCTGAGAAGTTGAGCGGGCGTGTATCGAAAGAACCCATTGGGTAGGTGTTGTAGATAAAGTCCATGTAGCTGCGAGTGGCCTGCTCAGGTGTGGTGGTGAGGTAATGGAAATGCAAGTCATTGACTGAAGAGGACCAATTGGCATAGATCTTAGGCATGTTCATCCATGCTGTGAAGGGTCGAGCAAAGGAGTTGAGAAGGCCTTCCTTTGGTTCGTAGATCTTTGTCACACGGAGGATATCGTCGATGTCGGAAACAATAGTGATGCCCTTAGGTGGGACGAGGTAAGCGGTCGCGTTGCCGTTGTTGTCCTTGCCTTCAGCATAAAGGTTAAGAGTCTGAATTCGCGATGTCTCGTTACCGGGGATCAAGTAGCCATTGTCAGTGCCAGAAGTGTTCTTGAGTATGACAAAAGCATCAAAGTCGCCTTCGACAGTTGTGTTGTATGGCATGGTGATATTTTGCGAGCCTCCTCTCTGTGAAAGTAGCATTAGCAATCACCTTCGTTCTGCACCATTTACTCAGAACACTTACCGCATCAATGGCACCGCCACTCTCATCTGGAGAGACATCGACGTTATTTACAAAGTTCATCTTGACCTGGACATCATCCTGCTGCACAACAAAAATGGACTTTGTCAGATTTCGGGCCTGAGCTTGCTGAGACTTTGGAAGGTCTTTGACACTTGTATCGATAAGGAAGACATCGGCGAGGTCGTCAACCTTTTCCTGACTCAAATCGGGGATCTTGTAAACATTGCCGTGTACTCGAACGTTCCATCCCTTGTTGGTCCAGTTACCGTATGGGCTATCTCACGATTAGTGTTACACTCAAATAGGGTTCTCAGGGTCTACTCACGGAATGTTCAGCACCTGGGTTGGGATCGCCTTCATATCATCGTCGTTGACGCCAGCGGACTTCTTCACCTCGTCGCCAGTAGGGAAACCAGTTGGGAAGTCAAGAATACCAGAATTGACCAATCCCTTGATCTTGGTCTCGACACCGCTGACAAGGCCTCCAACATAAGTCTCTACATCGTCGATAATGTCGCGTCGTTGAAGATCCAAAACTTCGGTAGGTTCAGCAGCTGGAACGGCGACTCGGCGATAGACGGTAGGGGCGGGGCCGGGAACGGCGGCCGGGATGGCCATGACAGCCGTCACGAGGCTCAAGAATGCTGTTTTGAGCATCATGGCTACTGGATCTTGGCACTGAGCAAGAAGGGTGGACTTAGGTGTAGGCGTAGGCGTAAGCGTAGCATAAGAAATAAAATCCGAAAACGGAACGTACAGGGAGAGAAATCCAATTTATGAGGGATAGGTAAGCAGACAAGCAAGTAGGGCAATCTTGTTTTTGTTTAGAATTCCATCCTAGCTGTTCCTGCATTCGGGTGACATCACCAGTAAGCCGGTTACCCAGTCACCGGATATTTCCTATTGGCTCGTGTAACACAACCAGGATCGAAGCTTGCTTCTAAGGCTAGCTTCGAAAGCACCCACACTTCCCAGCTCATCGTAGATCATTTGTTACAGGTGCATTAAGTTTCACGACGCGTGTTCAGCTGATTTAATTTGTTAACGGTGAAACGGAAACGCGGCCGCTGAGAAATCTTGGAAAGTCATGACATCACTACAGTAATTGTTCTCCGATCCGTTGGATCTGGGACGAGATCTGGATAAGACGGGATCTTCAACCCCACAATTGACCTCACCATGTTGAGCTAATAACAGATCTTGGGTTAGTCAGTCTACTACTACTACGTCGCACGTAGCACTGCATATCCATGAGTATGCGGGTATAGTTTAGAGATACTCAATCCATCTCTTCATCCTGTTCACATGTTAGCACTCATTCAAAATTCAGAAACGGGTACACTTATCCCCTCTCTGCGGGGGGCTGTCCTCTACACCGTTTTCAGGCGAGAGGACAGCCAGGACTGCCACACCAACCAGGCCTGTCCTAGATCCAATAGTACAACCCAATCTCGCCAATGCGATACAACATCGGGGATTTCAACTCAGTGGCAGGGTCTTTCACAGCACCGGACAAGCACGAAGCTTTGACTCCAACTCGAGATGGGTCCCGGCGCTGCTTCCAACGTCAACCGCGAGAATCGTCGAGCGACACTGACCATTGCAGAGGTGAAGACTGTTTCGTGAGCTGACACTTCCATAATGGTTCAATACTTTCGTATACACAGTTCCACCAGAAGTCGTCATATCAGAACGCAATATGGAAACCCACCAACACCGACAAGAGAACTCCTTCTGTGTGATTCGCGCTGCCAACTTGGACTAGTTTTTGAATCCTCTCCAACGCTCTCGCCAGCAAGAGACATGGAGGGCTTTGACGGGTGGACAAAAGACATCCATAAAAACCACCCTTTCGTCTCAGGTCCAACTGTAAGGTTGATCCGAGGGACCTGTTGGGACCTATTGATCCTCGCAGGCGTGCTGGCGTCCATCAAGACCAAGGGATTTTGACCAATGGTTAGAGGTTAATGCGCTTGGTCAGACCAGACGCGAAGCGTCACACACCGGGAGCGAGTGCTGTGGTGTGGTCCAGTGAGCGAAAAGAGCCAAGGGGTTGGGTGGATGAGAAGTAGTGCAGCAACAGGCCATGCCATTAACAGCTTCGGAGGACCGGGGGCTATCAGGTTGGCAAAAGGGTCAGTCGCCGAATTTCTGTGTGTTCCCGCGAGTTGCCCACTGCACCAGCTGGAGTTATCCTAACTGGCGGTTCCGACAGGCGATGACTCTGGAGTTGGACGAAATTCGTCGACTGACTGTTTGAGGCCATTCCGAAGCTCCACTCCTCAGCTGCTCAGGCAAAATGGGCAAGCTAGCAGTATGACCAAGTGGCCAGGCTAGTTCCATCTCCAAATGCCCAGGGCTAACCGCATCGACTGGACAGTCTACTCTTGACCTATGTGCTGGTTCCAGCGGAAAGGGCTGACGAGTGTCCTCAGACCAGAGGCTCTTACCAACCGACTCATGGCACCAATCCTCTCGCGCACTCAGGGGTGACTGGACTGCCCTCCTCGCCTGTCCGTCGGCACTAGCACCGCCAGTCGATCGTCCAACTTTTCAGCGGGCACGCCATGACTATTGGCGCTCGGCCGGCTTAAAAGACGATTTGGACGACAAGAGCGCAAAACTGAATAACCAGATATCTTCTTAGGGTTAAGTTCCGAACCTCGTACGCCCATCCGTCTGGTACATCCTATACAGGACGCCCTACCCGCCATAATCCAGCTGCGGCATTCACGAGGTCCTGTTACAGGCTCGAGAGCGGCATATGGTCGGGTAACCAAAAAAAAGACGGGCGGTCTGCAATAGACATCTCTTTCGAGAAACGAGGGCCGGAAGACTGTGGGGGAGGCGTCGCGCGTGTTGTTTCTGCTGAGTGCAGAGAAGGAGTTCATATTAACAGCATTAGGAGTTCCAAAAAGCTGATCAGTATGAAATCGTTACCTTTTGGTGATTCTCGCGTCTCCAGTAAAGAACCCTAGAAACTAATCAGTATCTCGAAGTGGTTGTTGACTTGAAAGTCTAGTGGGGAATAAACGGGAGGAGGACGCGATGAGATGGGTGATCCACTCCAAACGCGCTGGCACGTGACTGTCACCAGCCTCCCACAGTGAGCACAGTGTTCAGTGCACATGAAGGCTGGAGCCTTTATGTGGATGACAAACACCCTATACCAAGTTTGATCTTTTCAACTTGATAACGTCAAAATGGCAAGCTCATCTTCTTCTGCAGGTGCTCAGCCCAAGATAATTGAGGATATTGTGGAAACTGGAAAGAAAGCCTACGACCCAAGTATTGACGCTGCTAGTCGAGAAATTGGTCTTCAACAATACAACAGGTTCATTGAAAGGTGAGTCGCCGCAGAGCTTGAGCAGTACTACATAGATACCTTAACAGAATACTGACAGATTAAAGCACCCCGGTATGGAAACTGTTACCTGCTCTCAATACACTCATTAAACCATCAATTCTCCCGCCATGGCTACGAGAACCGCTGCTTCAAACACTCACTCTCATTCCCCTCCGTCCCACTGGTGTCAGAGGAACCATGGAATTCGTATTCTCAGTACATCCCAGCAATATTGGAAGAATCCCAGATGCCGGTTCCGGACCACAAAAGCAAGGTGCTAGCATTACACATGAGGGCGTAGCCATTGCTACGAAATTGCTTTCATCGGTCCCGACTAGTATGACACCCCAAGCTTGGTTCGACGGTATCTCAGGGCAGCTGTTTGAGCTCATCGACGGAACTGCCGGACCTGAACTTGCAAAGACTGCGTCGCAAGTTGTTGGCTATGGTGTTCTAGGGAACAAGCAGTATGGTGCACCTGGTGAGTTACTAAACACAATGGTTCTGAAACCATAGCTAAAACAGTGTTCAGGATCACCTGGATGGAACGCATTTATTCAGCCGCTAGTACAGGACATAAATCCAACCCTGCGAACTAATTCAAGCCCTAGTTCGACAGCCATCAAGCAAGAGGATGAGGAGATTGTTGATCTCAGCCGAGACCGTGTTTTAGTTAACGCCCAGTCACTTAGGACCTCGCTACAGCGCCTCAGGACCTTAGTGATATCAAACTCCTCACCTGGACTTTGCAGGCGTTTATTGAGACTTGTGTTGGTACAAGTATGGGTGCTTGCCTCTTGGTTGAACCCATTGCCAAGTACTGAAGAAGACTTTTGCAAACCAGCTCGCATTCTGCTACAGGCATACCTAAGGCTCTTCGGGAATGCGGAAAGCCTCAGGCCGTTCATAAGGAACCTGCTCTGCAAAGGTGCTACCGATGGAACCGAAAAGCCTTGGGAGTATAGGCTTAGAGGCAAAGGCGATATCGAGGTTGTAGAACCTCGTGGGTTTGAGTCTAAAGCAGGCATCGAACTGAACTGGAATGAGCTCGAAGACAAAGCGACCAAGCTGGTCGAATATGTGACAACTTCGTGTTCCGTCACAGAAGTGTCGTCCACCTTCCTAAATCTCTTGAAACGCTGGATTGAAACATCAAATAAGCAAGGTGAGGACATCAAGATCGACCTGCGCCCTGAGGACGAGACTTCGGATTCACCTCTGCAAAACCTTTTCGAAGTCACCATCCTACAAAAGCTTATGGATAAGGCACCCGAGAAACTTGTGAGCCAGTTCGATCAGCTACTGGAGCTGGTCTGCCAGGTTCTTACTGCAGACACACAGTCGAGGCTGGCAGATGATCTACTTGCAGTGGTACTGAGTCTACTCAACCTCGTAATCACAGCACCCACGTTTCAAAAATCCCACATAAAGACCGAGGAGCTCAAGATTGTCGAATCTGCATTGGAGAGATTGAGTAAGGAAGATCGACCACAGGTGGCACCTACAGCAAGAAACCTGTCTATGCTTTTTAAATACCGCGACGAGGTGGAACACGATGATGGGTCGGCCTCAGGCCCCAGTATCCGACAGATTGAAGATCAAAGAACATACAAGTTGGCCATGGAGTATGTCACAGGAGGAGACGACAACCCGGCACCTATTGTGTCAGAGGGATTGAACCTGCTCTCTGGTCTCATAATGAGGGACAGTCCGATACTCGACATCCCTGCTGTTGCTGTACTCTTATCGACCTTACTCGAGAACAACGATGACTACATAAACTTGAGAGTCATCAAGGTTTACACACAGTTGGCAAACAAACATCCGAAATCAGCAGTGCAGGAGCTATTGGACCACTATTTAGATCCACAGGAGAAGTCCACGACTGATGTACGGTTACGATTTGGTGAGGCCTTGCTTCAAGTGATTCAACGGCTAGGGGAGACTTTTGCAGGTGACGTTGCTCAACAAGTCAGCGAGACATTGTTGTCAATTGCTGGACGTCGTGGATACCGAGCAAAGACCATGGCTAAGCAGGCTCGTGATGAGAAATTGAAGAAAATGAAGAAAAAGAAAGAGGAGGAGGAGGACGATGATATGGATGTGGACGAAGATGAAGTGACGGAAGAAGAAAAGGCCAGGAATGATATTTTGGCCCAGATCCTTCAAGGGTGGGAAAGCAAGAGAGGTACTGAAGATGTTCGAATACGAACTTCTGCACTGTCTATCTTCGGCGCTGCCATGGAGACCAACGTCGGTGGCATTGGACCAACACTTGTGTCTGGAAGCGTTGACCTTTGTATCAACATCCTGGCTATGGAACGCGAGATGGAGACTGCTATTTTACGAAGAGCTGCAATCTTGAACGTGCTAAGCTTCGTGAGAGCACTCGACACAGCCAAGGAATCAGGCCGGAAGCTCGGCTTCGGTCTTACTGACGAGAGCCGAGAAGACATTGTTAGGTCACTTCTTTATGTGGCCGAGACGGACAATGACGGTTTGGTACAGCAGCATGCAAAGGACGTGGTGGAAAGTCTGGAGAACTGGCAGATGGCAAGCATGCTGCCCACGCAAGATCAAACAAACATCGGTCCAGGACTGACGAAGCTGGCGGGCCTCCATGTCAACCCAAGCGGGACTTTGGTAGACTCCGCAGGGAAGCCTCGGCCAAGGATCGAGGAAGTGGAATGAGAGATGTGATGAGATCGGGGTGATACCCACACGTTGGGTTCAAGGAAACAATAGTGATTAGGAATAGAGACAACCATTTATTTCACCTTTTCTTACTCCGTACCTTGATATGTGATAAGTTCATATGAGCTCCAATCGACATTGTGAATGAGGCTCAATCTCTGTGGTTTCCTTTTCACATAGTGTCAGTACTCTCTGTACGTAACTTGAAAAGACGTAGTGATGACCTTACGAGAAGTATAAGCCTCTCTGTAGCTGAGCATAAGAATACCCCTCACAACACTCAAATATGGTAAATGATTAGCAATCTCGGAGTCTACTTGATCGGAAATCACGACACGGCGCAGTGCAGCTGGGTCATGGATTATCAGACCATACTCTGTACGTACAGGATTTTGAAGCTTCCGGGAGATGCAGCCAAGTCTAGCTGACAACGGGGCTTTGAATCTGGCAAGGTTTATGGGTCGAGGCATAAAGAGCCTCATAGGATTGTTGCGACTGACCGTGCTGATGAGATGGGATGAGATGAGATTCGCAGCCGGTCCATCCTGATCCTTTCACAACACTTTGATAGGGAGCAGAACCGCCGCCAAGGCCAAATAACGCCTATGAATGATTGCCGAGATGAGATGAAATGAGTAATTGCGCCGCTTGAATTGTTTAGATTAGTTAGCTCGGCAGTATTAAGCATTCTCGTGAAAAGGAGCGAGCATGTCATTTCTTGTGTGATTAAAAAGTTTAAACCCTTGCCTGGGACGTTTAAGATACAGTATGAAGTTGTCCTGACAAGATCAGATCAAGGCCGTTGGAGCCGCGAAGGAGGAGGAGTCTGGGAGAGGTAATTTGCAGGTGGAGAAGACGGCTGGTAACTTGTTATTCTGCAACAAGCCACGGCAGGGTCTTGGGGGTTTTGCTGAAACGACAGGGATGACATGGTGCAGGCGTTTTTGAGGAGAAAGGTTGGGGATTGGGGATCGGGGGACGGACTGGCCGGGAGGCTTATAGATGAAACATGTCCGTATAATACGAGAAGATGGCTTTTTGCTATTATTGCTCGTAAAATATGTACATGTATGTTGTTAGTAACCAAAGTCCTTTGGTGTTGGAGGTATCTCGGTATCAAGGACTTGTGCTGCTGGTCGATGGAAGAGGGATTAATCGTATGACAACTTTGTGGATCGGTACCTGCATGAAAGATGCAAAATTTGCTCAATCCAGAACCAAGATCAACGCTGTCAGTCCGAGAAACCCCAGCTTTTCTCTTTAGTTGCCCAATTGGGCAACCAAGACAGCTCGGTGAATAATCTGGCTGGTCGAGTATCGTGCTAAAGGATCAGCGATGATATGGCCAATTTCCAGACAATCAATGTCCACCGTGCATCAGAGCGCATCAGAATTCAGATCCCTTCTTTTACGGCTCGACCAATATCCGAACATGGAACTTCCAACTACCGCGTTTTAAACGTATGCCGATGAGGCTTAGCACTTGGTCTCAGATGGGGAGGGCAAAAGCCATTTTCCTTTGCTCCTAGGAGGGAAAAGTCAAGAGAGACTGTCACTGGGGAGTGTCTGAGTCATTCTAGATCCAGAAAGAAAGGCTTGGCAAGGGAAGAAGAAAGGATCTTTTTGGGCGAAGCCTGCATAAGTGAGTGGACTCTGACACTGGCTCTGACTGTGAAATCGCGGTCAAAGATGCGAGGGAGTTAACATTTTCTTTTTCTTTTTTGCTCTCTGTCCTTCTCTTTCCAGAGCCAACGGATACCACGTTACAGAACCGGGAACAGTCTGCTGCAGGGAGGCTCTTTGACGTGTAAGAGAATGTCTGACTTGCGTGAGTTGTCTTGTTCTAGGCTGTTCTTAGTGGAAGCAGCGCACGCTCTTTTTTGAACGCAGTCAGGCTAATACAGCATGGGTAAGTAGTATGCTGTGCGATGCGATGATAATGTTCTACTCCGTGCCCGTGCTCCGTAGAATTAAGGAATCTCTAGCATCCGTCCTAGACTCGAGTTCAAGTTGTCAGCGTCGCACTAATCCTCCGACCGAGGCGTGTCGATCCCGTTGGGCATTTCAATTCTGGTCTAGAAGACAGTGAAGGACATATTGCAGGTGCTGTGCCTTGTACGGTGTAGCGTAGGCGCCTGCAGCATACAAGGCTGAAATTACCAAAGAGCGTACCTAGATCTGTGCCTGACTAGTAGTGATACTGACCGATGCGATAGGGGTAGAACGTGCATATAGAGCACATACCGAATACTGCGTACAACGTATAAGCTGCAGTGTTGAGAAGGAGTCACAGTAAGCAGCCTCATGAGCATTACGCGCTCAGACTTTCTTTGCAGTGAAGCAAGTCACGATGCAGAACAACTCACGAGTGAAATGTTGGCGCTCCTCAAAACACACCAAAACGCACAATCACTTGTTGTTGACTCTGGCCTCTTTTTATTCGTAGCACAAAAGCCAACCTAAAAGACCTAAAAGTGGCGGGCGCCAGAACAACAACAGTCTCGGGAGGGCGGCGGACGGTTTAATTGGCCCGCGTGGCGTCTCAGGTTCTGCACGTTCCGCACGGTACCTGCATTAAAAGTGACGGCGGTGGCGCTAGGGGGGGTTGAATAAGATGAACAACTCAGAGACTGATTGAAACATAACTTTTATGTGAACATGGCAGGCTCAATAATATGTATCACATGTTTGACGATGCCTTTCCCCTATCGTCTGTAGATGTCCATGATTCTTCTCAGATATAGCATGAACAATCATCAAAGCACAATCAAGGTTCTTCTCAACGCTGCCAAAGCTTCGCTAAATTGCAGGGTGCTCACTAAGGCTCTAAACCAAAAGTTGCTTGCTTAGCCCCGAAACCCCCCTGGTCCTACACCTCGAAGGCCCTGGCCTGCCCTGGACCGAGAAGCCTGCCGTGCCCCTGAACCATGCCGTTTGTGGCAAGAGCCAGAACGCCCCACCGATATCTGAACCTCCTTCTTCTCCAACGGTTGGTCTTTTTCACCATCTCCAATCAAATCACATCCATGTCCATCTCGACAACACCAACACCAACCCAACGCCGCAGCAACCGACGAGGCCGCCAAGCAAGATGGACCTATCCGTAATCACCAGGAAATACAGGGTACAGCACAGCGCAAGCCTACCCTTAGCTCAGGTGCATGGTCTTGGGCATGGCACTGGCTCATCGCCTAATCCGCCATCGTGCAAATCCCCTTGCTTCAGCTGTATGCGCTCTGGCGCTGTGGTACTCGCTTCCACTGACCCTCACGATAATAATCCCGTCTCTTCTGCGACAGGATGCGGAGACCCGAAGATGGTTCGCCAGAGCATGGCCCCAGCGGATACTGTTCCTCTTTCATCCTGACCAAGGACCAGGCTCGAGATGCCAGACCCCAACCCTCCCAAATCCAAGGGGCTCACCAGTGGACCACATCACCACCCATGCTCGACGCATCTTGGCAGTCCGGCGTTTTGTGGTTGCTCACTCATGGCCCCTGCTCAAAGTAGAGAGCTAAAAAGAGGCGTTGTAGCCCAGATTGTGCTACCCACGACTCCGGTTTCTCTTAATATCTAACGCTTCCTGCTTCATCTCAAGTCCTGCCTCTCAGTCTTGTCTATCTCAACCATCCACACTCTTTCAGTCTCTATTTGTGACTTTCCATTCATTTCCGGCTTCTGCCATTACGATCATTCCAGCATTACAGCAACCAGCGTTTCGCACCTACCAACTCTATACTTTCTTTTCGTGAAGCAATACTGTGTCTTGCTCTCTGCCCAACTGTAGAATTGACTTCTACGGCCATTATATCGCACAATTGTTGTCATAGACAAATCTGAAGCAACCGCAAAAAACCACCCACCCCCCAATCTTCAAAATGAAGTCCGTCGTCGCAAGCCTCGGCATGCTCGCCGCTGTCGCCAACGCCTACCAATTCCCCCAACACGCCCACTACCGCCGAGACAACGGAACCGACACTCAGACCACTCTGACTGTCAAGACCACCGTCGTCGAGACCATCACGAGCTGCGCTCCTACCGTCACCAACTGCCCTGCTCGTGACCAGACCGCCATTGCTCAGCTCCCCGAGTCCGACAAGGTCACTTACACTGCCACTCACACCGTCGTTCTCACCGAGGTCGTCTGCCCCGTCTCTGACGCCAGCTCCATCTACACCTCCGTTCTCCACGATGCCGAGACCGGTGGTGTCACTGGCAAGACTATCACTGCCCCTGCCACCGCTGCTGTCCCTATGAGCACTGGCGGCGCCTACCCTCCCCCCGCTGAGGGTGACAAGACCGTCGTCTCCGACTACACCACCGACCAGGTTGTCACCCTTACTCAGGGTGAGGAGACCATTACCACCACCATCCACAAGACCCTCCAGACCACCATCACCGTCCCCGCTGGCCCTGAGGTCACCGATGACGGTTCCAAGGGTAACGGTACCCCTGAGGATGATACTACTACCACCACCACCAAGACCACCACTGGTACCATCACCAAGACCATTCAGCGCGTTGATGAGACCAAGCCCGCCACTGGCGGCGACAACGGCTACAGCACCGGCAAGAGCGAGGGTGAGGACGATGGCTCCAAGGGTACCGGCAACGGAAACGGCTCCAACAACGGTGGCTCCGGCTCCGGCTCCGGCTCCGGCGAGTGTGTCCCTGAGACCGTCACCGTCACTGCCCCTGCCTCCACCGTCTACGTTACCGTCGTCCCTGAGCCCAGCAAGACCAACGGCGATGCCGCCACTGTTACTGGCAAGGCCACCGAGGACTCCGAGGATGGTGATGACTCCGAGGATGATGAGGATGACGAGGATGAGATCTGCGACACCACCACCACCCTGGAGGCTACCGTCACCGTTGTCCCTTACCCTGTCAACGGTACCGCCACCGGTGGTTACGCTAAGCCCACTGGCTTCTCCCGCCGTCTCCGCTAAATGTATTGAGACAGCTTTCTTGTATATGAAGTCTCATGTACATTTAATCACCACTTGGTCACTTCTTGGTTAGGCATCTAGTGGAGGAAGGAACCCCTTGGATAGGCTTACACTACTCTCCTGGATGTATGACAATCTTACTTTTTTTGCTGCTTCTTTCAAAAACAATTCAATGAGAACCATGACCTTTTGTCTTATCTTGCCCGCTCAACAAATACCCTCTCGGGATGCCTGGGTCTCGTCCCCCTTTGACTGTAGCACGGACTGGGCTTCAAGTGGCTGAACTGTATAGGAATTTCTTTTGTAGATGGATAGACTTGGTTTATGCTTATAGTGAGTGTCGGTTCCATAGACCGCGCTCGACCTTCGAGTTCTTTATTGATACATACATTTACTTTCCATTGTATATAATATTTGAAGGGTGATGAGTTTGGAGTATACTCTGTAGCTGTCTCGTTATTGTGCCTTGTGAACGTGATGGTTTCCATACCACTGACTGTATAACTCACAGTCTTCATGATGGATCGATTGTACCAATACCCTTGCCGTTTAATCACAGGCCATGCTTCCATGCAGACCTATTTGAACAGTAATCCCCAACGCCTTATTCATACAGCCATACCCCAAATATCCATTTCGTCATCCTATACTGTACAGAGCACTTATCCAAAGACAACCTGCTCATAAGACTCACTGTCTAGATACCGATGTAGAACATCCTGCAACGCAGCCTTCGTGCTGTTTAGTTGCGGTGTCACGCCTTCTGCTTGTTGGAGATTACTGCGAATGCTCTCAACGTGGCCGGCAAGCTGGATGGCTAATGGCTCTAGAGGTGTATCGACGAGGTCCTACTGACTGTAAGTGTTTGAACTTGGTGAGAGGTGGGGACAATAACTTACTTTGAGAGTTCCCTCGTCTTTGATACCAGGGAAAAAAGCCGTGTCATGGTTCTTACTCGTGGGCCGTGATGTCGGCGCTAGAACATGCGCCTTTCGGAATAGATCCTTTCGTTCTCTCGTCTGCGCCCTCGCATTAGCCTCCAGCCTCCGCAACTCCTCATAATCCTTATCCAGCTCCTTCTCCATCCTATCCCTCTCAGCCTTCAACAGCTCCACTGCATGCCGCGCCGGCACAAGCTGTCTGTCCAACGCCGTCTTGCCATCTAGAACAGCCTCAAAGTCAAGCTCCATCGCGCGACCACCATCAGCATCCGCGCGGCGCCGCGTAGTCGTCGTCGTCGAGGACGCGGGGGGGAAGGGTAGGCCGCGGGCGAGTTTGCGCTCAATGCGCCGCGAGACAAGGTGTAGAGCTGAGGAAGCGTGAGTGCGCCGGTTCCGCGTGGTGGATGTGCGCGAGAGGATGGGCTGGTGGGCGAGCGTGAGGATGGATGTCGCGGCGGGCAGCGATGAGCCAGATAGGGGTGTCCATTTTGCGGCGATGGTGGATGAGCGAATGGTGCGTTTGAAGGGGGCGATGTGAAGATATGGCTTTTCGGGTGAGGGGAGGGATTCATCTGAGTCGGACGGGGCATCGTTTTTGCTGCGGCGCTTCTTTTTGGCATTCGTATCTTGTTCTTGTTCTTGTTCTTCGGGCTGTGGTTCGTTTGACTTCTCCGCTGACGGTCTTCCACCCTTTGGCCGGCCGCGTTTCTTGGTAGTTTCGTCTGGCTGTTGATCCTCGACATTCTCCCGTGATAAGCGATCCTGCTTCCTGGCTCTGTCTCCCTTACGGCCCTTGTTATTGGCGTCTTTGCCGAGATCATTTAGGGAGGTTCGTGGACTTCGTCGTGATTGCTCTTCCTCCTGTGGTTCTGGCTCTTCTTGGGCCCTGCGCTGTCGCTTCTTACGGGGTGCTGGTTCTGTTTCTTCGGGTTCGGGTTCGGGTTGTTGAGCTGGCTTGCGGCTCTTTTTGCGCGGTCGAGGCTCTTCTTCTGGCTGCTCTTCTGGCTCTTTTGGCTGTTCAATCTGCTTCTCTTTGGACTTCTTTCGCTTCCCTTTCCCTGACTCCTCTACTGGTTCCTGCTCAGGCTCTTTGTCATTTTGGTCCGTTTCAACAGCACGACGACCTCGCTTTTTCTTCGGTCGTGTTGTATTTTCTGCCGTCTCTTGCTCCTCTTCTGGTTCGTTCTGCTTCTCTAATGAAGGCCTGCCGCGTTTCTTCTTGGGCTTCGCTGCACCCTCTACCGCTTCTTGCTCAACCTCTTGTTCAATACGATTTTTCTCGAGTGAAGGTCGACCGCGTTTTCTCTTCGGTTGCGCTGCCTCTTCTGCTGGTTTTTCTGCACTTTTATCTTCTAGCGAAGGTCGACCGCGTTTCCTTCTAGGTTTGTCCTCCTGCTCTACAGATTCCTCTGGCGCATCTTCTGTGACTCGTTTCTTTGGCCGTCCTCGTTTCTTCGGACGCGCGATTTCGTCAACGTCGGCTTCGTACTCGTCTGGTCGATCTTGCAACGCGCTGGCGACAGCAGGTTTGGACGCGTTCGCAGGCCGGCCGCGCTTACGAGCTTGCGGTTTTGCATCTGTAGACTAAAGCGGGCGTTAATATCTATTATTTATAACTGGTCTTAAGCTGTGTAGCGTATGGTGGCTTTACTTACCATTATGGGTGGTGTAAAGAAATGGTTTGTTTTGTTGACTTTACTTCAACTGCCTGCTAATAGGCTGTTGATTTGAGTTTCAGCGGCTCCGGGCACTGAGACGGGGAAGCGGGGCAGCCCGTGTTTGTCCCCGCTCCGAGAAACGGGGGATGTCATTTTTCGCCTCAGCCGTGGATGACATGATCGAAATTTAAAGTTACGGAGGTACAGCTATAACTATGGAAGTATGCAGTTACTAACGTTTGTCACTCTCCGTCGTTAACGATGTGCTTTGTCTTGCCTGTATATCCTAGAAACTTGCTTCATTTCACCGCACTATCGAAGACGTGAATTGCTTGCTCAGCATTATTAATTCACTTCTTTTTTGCCCCAAGAACGACTGTCATCTTGACTTATAGACCCATCTACTACGCATTTTAGCTACGACTGTCATCGCGATAAGCGAAAGTTTAGCTTCTTTGTGCGATACGCGCACCACCGATGATACCGTACGCGATGATGCCGTCCGACGTGTGGCCTCGCGATAGGTAGAGTAGGTAGCAGTACAGTTGAATAGGCCCGTTTTGTCAAAGTGTGCAGGACTGGTGTGATCTACTACGTAGTGATCTCTCTCGCGGACTCGCAAAAACGGAACGCGCAAATGCGGGATGACGATGACGGGCCGTTGAGCAGCGTCTTGGTACCGGGCAATGGGTATCAATGACTCTTGAAATCCTTCAGAGGACGTTACTTTTGATTACATATCACAAGTTTCACTTTTTTTTTCTTCAGAGTGTATTACTTGTGTGAGTACTTTGCGTGACATGTATTCTACATCCATCTGCCTTTACTGTATCTCAATGCAAGCTGAGCTCGTCACGGAGTCTCCCATTCGTGTGTATTTGCCAGCTCATCAGCAGCACGAGGCCAGACAAAGCTCCGAGTTTTTGTATCAGTCAATCATGATCGCACCGTCTCATTATCATTGCATTTTATGTTGACGGTGTTGTTAAGGTCAGACTGTAACTTAAGTTGAGGTATGTTGCGCACACACACAACATTACAGTCTCCAGAATTAAAAGTCATACCAACGTGTCAAAAATGCAGTCAACTGTCAACAGTGGTTCCCGTTAACTAACACAAAACAGTACCTTGTTAAAATCTTGGTAAGTGTCGGTTCTTTGTGGATGAAGACAGAGAGACCGACCCTAACTTGAGCGGCTCTCTTGAGCATTGCTGCCCAAGTCATGCCATGTCGGTGATGCCCCCCTGGTATGGACCTGATAAATGGGTTGGTCCACGACGGCGCTTACAAGAGTTCCTTTCTTTTCTGTCCAAGGCCTGAGCGCGATGCTTTTAACCTTGAGTTATTTTACCTTTCAAAGTGTTCAACGTGCGTGGGATCCAACTGTCGTACAAGGGTTCATGTGTTTCCACTCGGGTCAGGGATTTTCTTCAGTATCCAACTCCCAGTTCAAGGTTGTTTCTGTGTTGGCAAAAAGACCAAACCTGACCTGACCTGACGCTAGCGCAGGGCAGGGCTGCGCTGGGCTCGGTGAAGACGACCTCCCTGCTTTCACATGAGTCTTTGAGACGTGGACAGAGCGGGCCGTTTCATATGTCTGAGTGAGACTGAGACCGAGAGTTTGTATTGTAAGTTGCATAGTAGATCAGTTGTTATAGTTTGTGTCCTTCAACTATTGTGCAGCCAAGGCCGACTAGAGCAAGCTGCCGTTAAGATATGAAAGCATTATCATACATATAGAAGCATTTGATAGTCACGGGTACTGTAAGAAAGAGACTTATCTCTTGCCGTTGTTCTCGAAGAGTCGAGCCTTTTCTGCTTGTTAATCTTATGTTGACTATAACTTACATACTCAACCATAAGCCATCTATTGCCATGCAGTTTTGGCCCCCAATTGGATATACAGCAAAGTCCACTGCAGAATGGAAAGAAAAAAAGAAAAAAAAGAAGGCGACCGCATAAACCTGTATCGAAAGCACGCGTGATTCGAAAAACATCCAATCCAATTTATACATTCAGTACTTTTGTCTGTTTATCCGCCCTTAAACTCCCGAGCTGGACCCTCCCTCTGTCTGCTATCTCACCCGGAACCTCGTCGACCCAGACAGCGTGGCAGTTAAACATACCTACCTACAGACACATACAAATACGGAAAGGACAAAAAAGGCCCGATCCAAATCAAGAAAGTCCTCACGATTTCAATTGAACCTCTCACGTGTCACTCAGTGAGACATTCTTCACCAAATCTTTGGACGGCAGCCCAACCTCGTCCATTTTTTACGAGACCCGATCCCAATCCCGAACCCGGCCCCGGCCCCGGCAGAGTCGCACATCAAATCCACTTTCCTCCTCCGCACAAACAGAAAGAAAAAAAAAAGGTTGTTTCTTCAAAGGAAAAGGAACCTGAAAAACATCACATCACATCACAGCGCTAGACTCATCTAAAATCCAGACTAACTTAGAAGCGCGGCTGAGGCTCAGCTCAGTTCAGATGCAAGGTCGTTCCTTGTTGTTGGGCTAGTTTAGTAGTTAGTTTACAGTGAACCAAGAGCCAACAGGGTCCTGTTCTTATCTAACATGAACTGTCTCTGCGGTTATTGCTAGCAGCAGCGTTGCTCGCCTCATTGACTGAATGGTTGGTTGTTCTGCCATCGTCATCGGTGATCAACCGTTACCGGCTCTTACAGCTGCAGTCAGTTGACTTAGTTGCACTGCAGACTGACTTGATCATCGCTGTACTATCCCGTACCAGGCTGGTACCATCTGTGACATACATATCGTTTTTCTGTCTGTTGTGCCGGTGCATTTGCGCAATCGCATTTGCGTAGTCTCAAGTTCGTTCAGTCGATCAGTTCAATCCAATTCAAGGCCGTGGAGCCTATCAAAGCCATTCACCCCCTCCGTCCATCACTCCAGTGCTTGAGCCTTGAGGTGCCTTCCCATCTCACTTGCATTGGACTGAACTGGGCTGGACTGGATTAGACTTGCCTGCATCTGCTCTTTACCTTTTTTTCCCCATCTCTCTCTTCCCCTCCTCTCACACTTTCTTCTTATTTCTTCTTCTTATTTCCCTTCTTTTCTCTTTTTTTTTTGTCATCTTCACTTGAGACTCCTCCAAGTGAAAGACATCAGCGGAGATTTGGGGATTGATAATCAACTCGGCTTTTGTTAATCTCGACGACGAGATTCTCCTCAAGTACTGCACTGCACTGCACTGCACCGCAGCCCGCATCGTCTGGGTTATCGCGCGCGGTAGGGCACTGATACTGAGAAATCAACGATCGATAAGCGGACCGAGAAAGATCTCTCCAGGATTTCTTTCTGCGGTTCCTGTCCCTCTTTAAGGACAACTCCTGTCGCCTTTTACAGCAAAGACTTATCATGACCCCAAACACAAGTCGCATATCATCCTCTCCGTGTTGGAGGTTTCTCCTCTGGGTCTTGACTCCCTGACTATCGCTACCATCATTGTTTATAATTGACGGCAGATCCAATATCACTTGAACCACAATTTCCCGTTTCCTACCGGTCGATCAAGTCAAATATCGGTATCGGTATCTGTATCAGCATCGACTGGCTTGAGGCCTAAAACTGATCCAAGCGAGAACCTGAACCTGACGGGGACCCCCAGCGACAAGACCCAGCCTTGGCTTGTGCTTGTGCGTGTTAGCTGTCGCTGTCCCACGTCTTGTCATCACCTCCGCTTCTTCCTTTTAGTTTCTCTGGACCTTCTATTTTTGTTTCCAATCCTCACCACCAATTGGCCTCGCCGAACTCAAGGTCAGTGCTGGTAATCTTCAGCGCATTGAGAATCCCTAAAGATCAAACCATCCACCCGCCCTATCACAAATCGCCCACCGCATCGAACACAGAGTCACAGACTACGCTACACTTGACTGGGCTGGGCTGGACTAGACCGGGGGCCCAATCGACTCCATTGACGTTCCGCTCTTACACCCGCCGTTGACCACTTGGGTGCATTACATTTTGCTACTGCTGCAGTGCTGCCACTGTTGCCGTTACCGCTACCTACCGTATGCTCTGTTGGCAGCCCCGCGTAGTATTGGATCCCTACCTCGACCTAGCGACCTGACCTAGCATTGAATTGCATAACCACGCCCACGTCGTCGCCGCCCACGCTCACGCTCACACCCACGTTCACGCCCTCCTCGCCTTGAACCAAGCAAGCACCACTCACTGAGCTGCATTGCATTTACTTGCCTTGCAGTAGCCAACGGTTGCATTTTTTTTTTCTTCCTGCCGTTTTTTGTCTGGCCTTCCGTCTTTCTCATCCTTTTCCCCCTTCACTCCAAGGCATTGATTGTTCTCCGGCCTGGTACCTCACAATCATACCAACTCTACCGCCTCACTCAAAGTACTTCTGTCACTCGACTACGAAGTATATCTTTGTTCCTTTTTTACTTCCGGATCGGCTCGTCCCCGTCCGTTTGTTTTACCCCACAACATAGCCAACCAAACCAACCATTCCTCACCTTGATCGATAATACTGTCGACTTGGTTTACCTCGCTGCTGACGGTCGAGGTCAAGACATTGAGACTTGTCATCCGTCTTTCCATCAATTTGTCAAAGATTGAATACCTTGACTCAATTGGGATTTACTTCAGCCCATATCATATATACGTTTCTTACTAGACTCAACTCCAAAGCCTATTCATCTACACTTATACACCACATCAGCCATGCCGCCGAGAAAGACAAGCCTTCGGCGGCAGCCCGCGACGCCAAATCTCAACGTCGCTCAACTCCAAACTCAAGTCCAGGAACAGACTCAAACTCTCACCGCCGACCCAAACTCGCCGCCGGAGACCCCCACCACGTCGCCGCCATTCTTGCGCAAGATTAGTCTCAAACCTCGACGCCAACCTGACTTTCATGATTATTTTCAACCCTTGGATTCAGATCCCAACATCAAGCCTGTTGGCGATGGTCACCAATTCAGCTACCGGCCTTCGCTGGGCCCCGAACAGCTGAGCCCTCGCTCGTCTTCCTCATCCGATATGCTTGACGAAGACAGCAGTGATGACGAAAGCACCAGTGAAGATGAAGATCAATCAGCGAGTCCCAGCATACGCAGCATGGGAAACGCTACTGGCCCAGCAGTGTCCTCGCCAATTGACGATTCTGATGTTGACCTTGGCGACGACACCGATAGTTCTAGTGATTCGGATACTGCTTCTGAGTCCGATTCGGATTCAGAATCCGACAGATCAGGTGCTACTGACGAGGCCGAAACTTCTCACATCACTGTCACTTCTATGGCTACAGTTACTTGTAATTTTACCCTCGAAGATGTTGACCCTATGGATAGCGATTGTGATGGACTCGATGTCCTACAACCTACCGAGATCGAATCCAATCGCAGTCGCTCGAGGTCGCGGCACAGAAAAGAACATAAGACCATGGTTAAAGATTTCCGGAATCTCCAATGCAGCAACGAGACATCAGACAACGAGCAAGGCGCTGATGCGGAAGGCGAAGTCGACGCGGAGATGCAATTTCTCAAACGCCGGGAACAAATCAAGAAACTCCGTCGAATGAGCATGGGCAGCAGCTTTGGCAAGCGGACACATAGCGAACTCAGCGATTCCGAAGACGACGGCGAGGGACTCGATGCCAACGAAGTCGGCTCTAGTGCACGTCGCATGCGGAGAAAGATGCACCGCACCAGCCTGTTGTTCCATGACCCGCCCCCTGCGCGGATTGAGGAACTTGACGAACCTGACTCGAGTGAGGAGGATGACCTCGTGGCGCACCAGCACGTTGCCAGAGAATTGCCTTATTGGGATATCGAAATTATGGAGATGGATTCAAGCTAAAGCTCGGGACCCTGCAACCACGCAGTGCATCAGCTGCGACAACTACCATGCTACCCCGGCCACCATGAGCATGAATATTAATGACATTACGAGGAGAAGAGGCGACCAGGGGTCCCTTTGACGACGATAACGACTCACCTTTTTACAATCTACGAGCATGACACCGCCTGCACCGACCAGCCAGCCCCTGAGCCTACCAGGGTTTGAAGAAAGGGGAGCCATTAATTGTGTTCGCCCTGCCCACAGCCTGTGGTTCGTTTATGCGTCAGGCGGTTATAGAAAGATGAGGAGAAGATTTGATCATAGAAAATGATATTGGATGTTTTGCATAGAATTAGCATCAAGGCCAAAGACAACGAGTCGAACACGAGATTTTCGCACTGGATTTCATTGGGATACCTTTAGACTGTTATTACATGTCGATTTGTTACTTGAGAAACATTGTGTTTGAGCGCGTACGGATGACCATATATGGAGAAAACGGGTACGAGGTCTTACAGATAGCTCGAGAGCGCAGTTTTGGCATTTTATCGTCATTTGAAGCATTTCTAGACTGCGATAGATTCGGGATCTTTTTTCTCATCTTGTTTTGCGCCATTATAAGCGGATCATTGATTGGATAAATATAATCTGATTCCTTGTGAAGAGATGCAGATTCTCGCTTCTCAAAACACGATCAAGGATTCACCTTGATACTATCACCCACCTATAATTCTCTAGGATCGGACATTGTCTGTTTTGTTCCTGCAGCTCTTGGCTGATAGTCAGGGTCTTGGCTTGGCTAATCGGCAGGGATGGAAAGCTTGAACAAATATTTCCCACAAATCTAGCTAACAACAGAGTACCTTAAACTGTATCTCTCGTTCCGTGATAACACTGCATCTTGGCCATCAACCTAGGTAGGTAGTCTCTACGAGATTGCGGGATAGATCATGCAGGCGTGTAAGTGATTAGTGGTGGGGTGCTTATCGATAAGAGCTGCCCGCGCTGGTTGTTTTGAAACGCCACCAACATCAATATAAGCTACTGTAGCATCTCTTACCATTAAACCCCAATTTGAGATATGCTTCCTCATCCTTGATAACCTGCTGAATTCTGTTATCCACTCCAAAATTATAAACCAAATCCTGCCGTCGGCATTCAGTGCTCACCATGTCGCTCCTCTCTGCGCACCTCGAGCAAATTGGCTATTCATGCCGAGGCATCGACTCTCTCCCGTAGGTAACTAACGAGTTCTTCATGTACTACACAACTAACAGTTGGTTTCAGATTCCCTCGACCAAAGATTTTCACCAACGCCCTCCTCTCCAACCACGATATCACATCCCTCATCCGCGACACCGAACCCCACGAACGCGCTCTCTTCTCCGTACCGCCGCCTCCTCCGCCTTCAACAATCCTCAAACCCGCAGAGCCAGAGCAGAAAAAGTCGTCGGGTAGACGCCAGACCGTCTTTAACGTAGCTTCTGGAGAAGTCACCACAGGGCCCCCAGCACGCACTGGCACACATCCTCGCCGACAGACGGCCGTGGCAGCGGTGCTGGGCGGCCAGATGCACGACGAGCTTCGGCGCGGAGAGTCAGACCGTAAGGGTGATGTAGATGTCAATGTCCTACTCCGCGGCGCAGAGAAGCTATGCGGTGTATACGAATTGCCCGGTGCAAGGGAACGTATCGCTGCGCTGAGGAGTAAATATGCGCACGGGAAGAACACGGCGGCGTACTACGAGGCACGAGTCGCAGAGCAGGCGGAGCAACTGGCGAGCCTCGATCATCGGGACTGGTATGAGGAGGAGGAAGAGGAAGAAGACGAGGGCGATGTCTGGACGGAGGAAGACTTGAAGAGGGAGGAGGATGAGGCTAAGGAGATGGAGGTTAAGAAGAGGGAGTTGCAGATCAGGTTAAGGCAGATGGAGAAGGACCTGGGAGACTTGATGAGGATGTGAGATGTAGCGTGGATGATACCCTTATGAAAAACGACGACGGTCTATTGAACATCATTGACGATCTATATAAGTCTATTTGTGATGTCTACGTATAGTTACAAGTCTACTGATTCTTCAGCAGCCTCATCGCGCGCCAGAACGAGCTTTTCCAAAATGTCCCCGACATCTTCAGCACCATCCACGGTAAACTTCCCGTTGATGATATACCGCGGCACGCCCTTTATACCCATCCTTTGCATCTCCATAACCTCAGCGTCAACATCCTCACCTCCATCATCCCCCTCTAACCACCCCCTCGCCATATCCCTGTCAACACCCGCCCTCTCCGCCGCACCAGCCAAATCCTCCTTACTGGTAATATCTCCCCCCTCCAAGAAATATATCCTCATAATCTCTAGCGCAACCTCCATCTCACAGCCAACCTTCCTACCCAGCTTCTCTAAGCGATGCGCATCCCTCGTATTCCCAATCACCGAGTCAAAGTTGAACTCCAGCCCTTCCCTCCTGGCAATACCATTCAGCCGAGCTTTCACAGCGGGGACTTGGTCGGCTCCCCACTGTGAGGCTATCTTGGAGACGAGGGGCTGCGTCGGGGTGTTGGGGTTGAGTTGGTAGGCGTGCCATTTTGTGACGATGGTGTCACTGGACGAGACGGTTTTGAGATAGAGAGTTATGGCGCGGGAGAGGCGGAGGGCGCCGATGAAACACCAGGGACAGACGGGGTCTGATATGGCGGTTATGGATATCGTAGGCATTTTTGGTGTTTGTACAAAGCTGGGATGGGGCTGTATCCTTACTTGGCTAGATATAGAGACTTGACCGAGAAGAGTTGGATGTACTATGATTTAATAATGGCAATGGTTTTGCAGCAGCACTCTTGTCTGACTCAAGTTGGTAGGGGCCAAGTATCTTATATACTGTTGCAAAGCTCTAGTATCGTCCATGTAACCTCAATGAAGGGGCGGAATTCCGCCCGGTAAGGAGTAAATTGCAGCCTCACCGTAGGCATACCAAACACAAGGGCAGCAACATCTATCAACTAGCAATCAGTAATCTGTAGTTTAACATCGTTATTCGTAAATTTGGAGATTGCTCTCCGGGTATCATATTCTATTCTATCCAATATCCACCTCTTTATGATGTCTCATTGACCCCTGTTTTGTCTTCTGTACGGATACGGCTGGTGTCTATATACTTCTCTAGGTCGCTGTGACCAACCTCCAGGCCGATAAAAGTCTCCTTGTGTTCTTGCTGGGTTCCAGTCGTTCAGATGTCCAGGCTTGGCTTGGCGTTGGTCTTGCCTTGAGGTGCCATCATGTTCAGATCCAGCCATGTCGTACTGCACAGCCCTGTCCCAATCGGCTAATTTTGTATATGGACTTCTGAGCCAGGCTCTCAGCTCGTGAAGAAAAAGGCGAGTATTGTCTTTTCCCAAGAAATCCGCAATCATTTCCTCTGCCTGGCCAGCGCTGCCCATAATGTCCACGGACTTCAAGACAGCAATGATGTACTCGAGAAGAAACTCAGCATTGTTGGCCCTTCTTTGATGCATGTTGTTTCGTGAACTGCTGTCCGCTGGTCCTGAGGACTCTGCCGCATCTGCATCGGGGCTCAAAAATGAAAAGACCTGTAGCTCTCGTCGAATCCACATACGTGCGCGCGAGACTAATTCATTGTCTGCACAGAATGCAGCTGGAGTCAATTCACGATATCGTGATAGACGATTCGAGCCAACATGCTTTGAGTACCGGTTGTGGCGGTATACATCCCTCCGTCGTGCGATCTCATCCGAAGGGTTTAGGCTCGGTGTCTCATAGCGCGATCGGTGAGAATAGGGACGGCGTCGCGGAGGGAGTTGACGACGGATAGAAGATGGTATATATGATCTTGTATCGGATTGTTGCGTCTGAGCTTTTGGTTTGGACTTGGGAACGGTGTAGGTCTTTGCGACTGGTTCATCGAGGGCGTGGCGAACTTGAGATACAACGGCCTTGCAGAGGGGGCATTTTGGAGATTGTTCGAGCCAGCTGAGAAGGCAAAGATAGTCAAAGTTCCGGTGTTGACAGGGAACAGCCTCACAGACTTCGGTAATATTTTCGAGGCAGATGACGCAGCAGTCAGTGGCGTCCTCTTGCCTTGAAGCTATTTCGTCGAGGGTGTTTTGAAGAACTTGACGTTGTAGATCGTCTACAAGCTGGTCTGATTCCATAACGAACGGAATATATAGAGCCAATGCGGCGTCAAGGCTAATAACGGTAGCGTTTCCAAAAAGTTACAATGCAAGAAAGGATATTGAAGTTGTCGCCATCAATGGAGATAAAATGATGAATAAGATCCAGCGATGGAGGTGGGGTTCCGGCCGGTGGGCCCGTTAGTCCCGCGCCTTCCCTGCAACTGTCATGACGTGGGACCCATTCTACCATTCTTCGCGTTGAGTGGTTCGCGTCCTGCATTGACAATACCAACGCGTTTTATCTTTAAGGTAGTCGCGACATTCAAATCCATTTTCCCTCATGACCATCAATTTGCTGTCCATTTTCAGTCAAAACCGCAACTTTACTCTTGAGACTTCGAAATAAACAATTATCTGGCTATTAGAATGGACGACAATACAAGAACAGAATATGAAACCCAATCGCAGCAACTACGCATTGACCTGAAGACATGGGAGACCGACTGGGCGACGGCACACGAGGGCAGGAAGCCAGGAAGAGGGGATATCAAAGCAAATGAAGAAATTGGTAAGCTTTTCAATCAGCAGTTGAATTATTTCGCATTCTAACCACCAACAGCTTTCAAATATAAACAATACAATAAAGTTCGGGATATACTCTCGGGCAAGATCCCTCCTCCCTCAAAAGAAGACTCAAATTCCATAAAGCGAAAGCCCGATACTCTACCAGCACAAACGCCAACCAAACATACCAAGCACCTCGAAACCCCTGCCAAGAACCGTACACAGGACCACGATGAGGATCTTATGAATACCCCAGCCATCTCGCGAAAGCTGTTCACTCCTACTTCAGTAACATCAGTTGGCCCAACACCACAAAGAGATGGCCGCGTCCTTGGACTCTTCGATCTATTGGTAGAAAAGGAGCTGGGAACACCGGAGAAGAAAAACTCTACAACCAATTCAGGATCTGCACGAAAGGTGAATGCAACTCCGAGCAAAAGGTCAGCCACAATGGATGAGGAAGAGGAAGAGAAGCTTGGCCGAACGCCTATGTCGTCTAGCAAGCGTCAAAGGTTGAATCACTTCATGACACCGTTGAAGAATAAGGATGGAAACAAAGACGTTGTAACGCCCTCTTCGGTCTCAAAACTTCAATTTGACACACCGGCATTCTTGAAGCGCAACACCCTTCCGGTTTTGGACGAGAATGATGACTTCGATGCCCCAGCACCCCTGCGACTACCACGGAAACCTTTCACAAGAGGCCTCAGTGAAATTGTGGCAAGCCTAAGAAAGGTTGAGGAAGACAATTTGGATGATGAATTGGACGCCCTACGTGATGTCGAGAATGAGGAGATGGGTGAGCCCAAACCCAAGACATTGTTCCCATCCAAACCGAAAGACGACATATTGGCTGAAGACAGCCACGCGCGACCGTTACCGCTTGGTGGCTTTGATGATGAAGGTTTGTACGACAGTCCAGTGGAGGAAGACGGACACCCTACGCGAGTATACAAGAAGAAGGGCCAGAAGCGAACAACAAGAAGGGTCAAGATGCGCCCAACTTTGACCAAGAGACCCGAGAACATGACAGGGGATCCCCAAAGCGACGTGGAGAATGATGAGCCAGGGGCTGATGGTGGCGATGCCGGATCTGATTTTGAGGAAGTGGTCGAAAAGAAGCAGAAGCAGAAGCCTGCCAAAAAGGAGGGCACGGTCAAGAAAGCAGCACGAAAGGTCAATGAGCTGGCTCATGCAAACTTTCAACGGCTTAAGCTTAGAAATCACGGAGCAAAGGGAGGACCAGGGTTTAACAGTAGATTCCGCCGACGAAAGTGATGAGTTCAAGTCTGGTTTTGGCCGTAGGCTAAAGGGTTATCATGAGATGCATTCTACGGCGTTCTGGTCAAGGGATATATACCAATAGACGAGGGTAGGCGATGATGTGTTTGTCTCGCTTTGTTAGCATAGTTGAGCGCTTTAGCTGAGATAAATTAACAAGTTTCCGCAACCTTGATCATTTTTGCTTCTTAGTGAGTAGATAATATTTATATTTAATCCCCCTTGTTTTAATAATAATGATGATTCAAAAGCCCAAGTTCCTTCTTACTCGAGGTAGGTAGGTTCCTGCTCTTGACTGAGGCCCTTTTCAAGTTTAGCGCATGTTTTACGCATTAGAAGGAAGCAGCGCAGCACCACAACCACAACCACTGCCCTTTTCTTTCGATATCTGGATGCATATAACAAAGAAACACAGCCAAGCAAAACAACCCACTCAACTCAACTCAAGCATTTCACTCATTTTGTCAGAATATTTCGAGAGTGTAAGCTTCCCGCTTCCAAACCGGAAGCTCTTTGTTTATAAGGACCTAAAATTTAGCATTGTTTGGGTCCCCGCGCATCTCACTCGTTATTTCCAAGCGCGTCAAAGGAATTCAACGATCTTTGTTTGCGCCTCGTCTTTTTGTACACCACTTCTCGATCGCATTTACACACGCATATCTCAAAACAAACACTCAAGAGCCGCAGATTTTTGAGATTTTCTTTTTCCAGATGCGTGTATCTCCTACAGAGCAGATTTTGAGAAGTATTCATCGCTTGGGTTGGTTGAAGGGTAACTGAGTTTCCCCCCCCTTGCTTCTGTTCCGTTCTTTTTCTCAAGCACGGCACAGCATTCTACACATGCAGTAGCATGGGACTAATCCTCCAGCATGCCGGTAAGACTCTTTCTCAGAAGCATCATGACTTAAAAAGCTGACATTATCGTTAGCTTATTGATCTTGACGAAGATGGTGACACTGACCTCCCATCAGAGGTTCTAAACAATCCCAACATTGACTGGATTTCATCTTCAAATCACGATGAGGTCCTCGACGATGTGATCGAAGATGCATTTGCCCCCCAAGAGCCAAGAACAACTCATGATTCACCTAAGATGTGGACCAAGTTTGGTGAGATGGAGGAAGAGGAGCGCATGACTCCTATGGAGCAAATCGACTTGTCGCCGAGTTCTCCTACGCAGAGCCCCCCAGAATACGGCTCCAGTCCAGAAGATCTTTTCGAAGGCCTCGATTATGAAATGATTGACGCTTTTGAGCAAGAGACCACAGTGCAAGATGAACTCAGTCTTGCAGTGGGCGAGGCAGCTGCTTCAGCTGAGCCTATCGAACAGGAAGATATCACCATCGCCGAAGCCAACGCGCTAGAAGAGTCTTCGAGCAATATCGTCAGAGTGGAGCTTCCAGAAAGTCTTCTCCTGGTCCCCAGATCTTGCTACGAACCATTTCAGCCTGGTGTGCCCGTTGTCGAGGAGTCTGAAGCTGTCGCTCGGCTTCTCGAGGCGGCAAGGCAGGCAGGTCAAGACGTCGATGATTTTGTCGAGTTCGAGCTTGATGACTTTGCTATTTACTGCATCCGGCCCAAATACGGACAAGAGATGTGCTCTCTTCACCACCTGCATACCAAGACAGGCTTCAGTAACTTTCTATTCGATGGGAGGTTGAGTGTTGGCGGCACATCTTTCTTTGTCCGCGAGGTACCCATAGACGCGCTTCCTATCGGCGATTATGGCACTTTGTCAAAACACACTGTCCGTGACAAAATATGGATTCGATCAAGGATTAATTCTAAGCAGAACATTTACTACCGCTTGAATCAGCCAGCCAAGGAGTATCGCCGTTTCTTCATCCCTTTCACCTGGGTTGCTGATTTAGCTAAGCATTTTGTCGAATATCTTATGATCATGGGTGAAAGCAAGCACGATGTTAGCATCTTTCATTTTCGCTCGACTTTCAGCAATTGGCTAGCAAAGTCAAAGAAGCGGGACCCTATGTTCATCTCATGGAGAGATGAACATCCAAGTGATGACTTCAGGACGTCAATTGTTGCAAACTTAGCTTTCCTGTACAAGGAAGCTATCGGCGTGCTGGGAGAGAAGAAGGGGCGTAAATACTCTCTTTGGGCGGAGATATGGTATTTTCAACGGTACGAGCGTTCCGGGCTTGTGAAGACACCAACGGAATCTCGGAGTCGAAGCGTGTCGGTTGCAAATGAAGCGAAGGACGTTAAGGACGTTGCGCCTACTATTGTGACCCAGTACACATACGACTGTTTCCGTCACTTACCCTTCGGGGACAGGCTCGAGGCTATGCAACTGAGCGACAGAGCCCAATCGCTGCAAAACGAATTGATTCGAAAGCGTCACTTGGAGCTCCCTTCGCCGGTACACAATAATGCTAAGGACATATCAACGGCTGGGCGGCAGCAGATTGAAAACATCCAGCCGGGTGACACCATCTCGACACCACGAGATACTGAAGAGTCCGGGACGCAGTGGAGGCGTGACATTTCACATGGTTTCAACGATGTTGACCGCTGGTTCGGACTCGTCCAGCGCGTACATGTCAACAAGCGTGGCCGACGATCTTTCGATGTGATCTGGTACTACCGACCTGTCGATACCCTATGTGCTTTGATGAAGTACCCCTGGAACAACGAGTTGTTCCTTTCTGATCATTGCTCTTGCGGCGAAAGAAGCAAAATCTCCGAAGAAGAGGTGTTAGGTGTTCACCTAGTTGAGTTTGGGGGAACATCGGCGACCGAAGCTGAATTCTTTTGCCGGCAGACATACATCTGCACTGAGCGGAAATGGATAACGCTCGAGAGGGACCATCTCCACTGTGCTCACGTACGAAAGATACCCAAAGTACCAAAATTCCGACCTGGCGAGACTCGGCTCATTATGCTCGACAAGGCGAGCGGTCGTTCCGAACCTTGCGAGTTTGTTACTTTTTATGAAGAAGAAGGCACTGGCATATATAGGTTCCGGAGACTATTGAGAAGACACCAAGTTGATCCCTCGGCGTCAAAATCTCGTCCAAATGAGTTGGTGTACAGTGAGAACCTCATTGAGGTCAAGGGAAAACGTGTTCTCGAGCCTTGCTATGTTCGGTTTTTCAAAGCTGGGAAGAAGATACCCACACCATATGACCGTGATGGTGTGGGTGGATTCTTTTACATCACTCACGAAGAAGTCTTGGACGAAGAAACGGCAACCAAGTCATATGCGCCCCTCAAGACGTTCCCAGTCTCGTTGCAGCAAGGCTACGATCCATCTGAATCTATGCAACGGCTTCGCGGGCTCGATCTCTTTTGTGGTGGTGGCAACTTTGGACGTGGACTTGAAGATGGGGGTGGTATCGAGATGAAGTGGACGAACGACTTTGACGAAAAGGCTATACATACATATATGGCCAATAATTCAGACCCCGGAGAGGTCTCGCCCTTCCTGGGCTCGATAGACGATTTACAGCGACTTGCCGTCAACGGTGAGTTTGCCGACAACGTCCCTCCTATTGGAGACGTTGACTTCATTTCAGGTGGCAGTCCCTGTCCTGGGTTTTCAGTTCTGACAAACGATAAGACAACCAAGAAGCAACGGAAAAACCAGTCTCTCGTCGCTGCGTTTGGTTCTCTTATCGATCTCTACCGCCCCCGTTATGGACTTCTCGAGAACGTTCCCAGCATTGTCCAGCGCAAAGCCAATCGCGACCAGGACGTGTTTAGCCAACTAATATGCGCCATCGTCGGCCTTGGCTACCAAGCTCACTTTTTCCTCCTCGATGCTTCTTCCTTTGGTTCACCTCAGCGGCGTTCTCGTGTCTTTCTGGCTTTCGCAGCACCGGGCCATCGACTCCCTCGCCGACCCGACCCAACCCATGCGCATCCTGCAGGTACTCCAAAAGATAGCCGTGGAAATCTTCCTACGGGAGACCCAATGGTGGAGCGGATTATGCCGGAGGCCACGCCTTTCGACTTTGTCTCAGCCCGTGCTGCGACCGCTGATCTTCCTGCTATCCATGATTCAAAACCGGATATATGTGTCCCGTACCCTGATCATCGTATCTCTATAGGTCTAACAACTCTGTCACAGAACAAAATAAGGCTTATTCCGACCCAGCCTTGGGGTATGAACTTCGCCCAAGCATGGTACGGTCTTGATCGCAGCAAGGCAGGCTCTGGTGTCCTTACACCTGCAGACCGTCTTGTCTTTCCCCCTGATTCAAATGCCTTATTGGATCGAACAAAGCCCGCATCGAACGCATACGGTCGCCAACGCCCAGATCGTCTCATAGAGACCATTGTGACGGGTCAAAGTCCGGACGACGCCAAGGTTGGCAGGACATTGCACTGGCGAGAAGACCGTGTTCTGACTATCATGGAGGCGCGCCGAGCGCAAGGGTTCCGAGATGAAGAAGTTCTGTTGGGCTCACCGGCTGATCAGTTCAAGATTGTCGGGAACAGTGTTGCGCGGGAGGTGGCTGTTAGCCTGGGTGCTGTGTTTCGAGAGGCTTGGACGCAGAGTCTTGCTGATGAGCGTCACCTTCAGGGCGGCTCTTTCACTGCTAGCACTGCAGTTTCTTCCGAGGTACCAGCTCGTATGGGGATTGAAGTATCCCCCTCTGTCAACATAGAAAGGCTCTCGTCTGGACCAACATCCGCCAGCACGAGGGGAACTCCACGCTCGCAAAAGTCGCGCCGTTATTCTCGCGCGAGTCAAACACCATCGGTGACACCTTCTCCAAGGAATCCTGCCAAACGCCGGTCCGCCAGCACAGGTTCTCGAGCTTCCAAGTCACGCAAGTCGGATAAAAACGGGACTCCCAGCCGAGCAACCTCCACCGCTTCGGGTCGCAGTAGGCAGAGTGGTTTGAGACACAGTATCACGAATTAATAGTTTTGTACATATAACATTGGACGGAAGAGATCGTGGGAGAGTCTGGGTATGTAAGCAGCCTTGCTGTTTGTAATTTGTGGCTGATCTGAAGACCGGAGGAGTCTGCCATACAAGTAAGAACACTTGTAACTTAAGAACTTGAGATGATTCATTCACACACAAGATATCCAAATACTATTGTTGTTAATCAGTCGAAGTCTGTCATTAATGTCGTTAAAAAAGAACTCGCTTGTTGCTAATAGGGCCTAACTGTCGAGGAAATCCAATGCCTCAAAACTCCAAATCAACTTTACGCTGATGATCTTTTTGCTCATAGATGCAACCTCTTGTCCCAAAGAAATCCCCGATGTTGTACAAACACTCGAACCCAAACATTGCATTGTTCACTCATTTCCACCTCATCAGATGTCTCCATTTACTCCGATGTTTCTAAATCCTTGAGCGTCATCACCTTTGCGCCCATGGGAATCTGTCCACCTCTCATCTTAATGCTGGCATAAGGGACGCCAGATGCCTGCCCAAGAATGGTAACTAGCTCGCGTCCGGAAACTACGAGCTCTTTGCCTGTGTAGCCTTTCATAGCACATTCCTTAAAGATGTGCCCGATCAATCGCTCGCCAAGAGTTTCGATGCTGCGACCACTAGCCCAGCCCTTGTCGTTACTAAGGCGCTGTAGGAGAGAGAAGAGGGATGTGCGAGTGTAAGTATCCATCTCAGGCGTCGGCTGAATGGTAATGCCCACCTTGCCAACAACCTGTCGCAACTGCTCGATACATTGTTCGGTCCGCAGGGGACGGAAAGTAAACTCCGTTGCGAAGCGACTCTTGATGCCCTGGTTACTACGTAGAAGGCGATCCATATCCTCTTCGTAGCCTGCCAGAACGATGATGAGCTTGCGTGCAAACTGTGGCTTCGTCACAGCATCCACTAGCTCACTGACTGCCTCTTCAGCGAATGATCCGCGACTTCCAGCTAGTCTGTATGCTTCATCGATGAACAGCACTTTGCCAAGAGCCGATTCGAGCAGACGGCGTGTCTTGGGACCGGTTTGGCCACAATACTCGCCTATAAGCTGCGACGCAGAGACGTCCACCACATCTGCTGCAGCAAGTAGGCCCATATCGTAAAAGATCTGGCCCAGCTTCCGTGCAGTTGATGTCTTTCCAGTTCCAGGAGGGCCCTTGAAAACATATGTGAAAGGGACGTAAGGCCTTGGGTCGACATTACGCAGTCGCATACCTTGTACCATGTACTGGTACGATTCGAACTTCGATATAATTTCCTCGAAGCCGACAAATTCATTGAATAGGGCGCGTGTGTTTGCCACAGCATGTGATAGACGATCGTAATCAGCATCAAAGTCCTGAGGCTCCAAAGATACAGCGTCGATGTCCTCATCTTGGGGCTTCTTTTCTTTGGTGATGCGACGGAAACGGGCTGAAATTGCTTTGGACAGTAGGTTATCCACCTCGCCTCCATTGCCAAAGTTCGGTCGAACAGAAGCTCGCTTCAAGACCTCAAGAGCAACCTCGCGGGCTTTCTCGGTGGCAACCAACTTCTCCTTTGCCATCTTGAGGTCCAGCACTTTACCCAAGGTTTCTTCACTAAAGTTCTCAAACACAAACGCTGTGTCCATGGGAAATCTTCGCGCCAAGCCCGGATTGGCATTGGCAAACATCTCCTTCATTTGCTCAGGATAACCGCAGAGGATAACACAACGATCCTCTCCAGCAGCACCAGTAACTTCGGCGACGATAGTGTCAATTATACCACCTCTGAAATCACCATTCTTAGAACTACCAGCGCTTCCGTTGGTGCCTGGGTCGAGCATGTGGGCATCATCAATGATGAGAACATTGCCCTTTGCTTCCCGCAATGCCTCTTGAGTGTTGTTTTCAGATCCTCCGATATAGCGATCCAAAAGGTCAGCTGGACTCTTTGTGATGACATCGCCCTTTGATAAGAGGCCAAAGTCGGCTAGAATTCTGCCGTAGAGCTTTGCCACTGTTGTCTTGCCTGTCCCTGGAGGTCCCAGAAATACACGGTTTGGCGAAACGTGCAAGGGATCATCTCCACGCATCTCCCGAATAAAGTTCTGGTTTACTTGGCTCACCACAGACAGGATCGCCTCTTTGACATCGTCTAATCCGACAAGTTCTTGAAGCTCTTTCCAGGCAGGGCTCTTCTCGGGACCTAGCGATGGCTTATTTCCCAGCAGATCTTCTTTAGTCATGCTAAAATCCTCCAAATAGTTTCCGTTTTTTCGAGCTTGGATGAAACGATTGAGTTGTCGCCTGCAGGCTTCAAGAAATGCCTTTTTGACGGGCCAGATGTTGCCGAATGTTTTGTCGCTGGATCCTGAAACGATCCTGCGGATCAGAATCTTGACGTAGAGGCCATCGTAGCCACCCTCGACTTCCATCTTATTTTTGAACCACTTTCGCATCATACCATGGAACACAAATTGTAGTTCTTGCGCGGTGTAGTTAGGCAGCTTCAAGACGGGAAAGTGACTTGCAACTTCATGACTGTAGCTCATCAAATCTGACAGGCCCCATTCACCATTGCCGGCCACAATGATAACGACTTTACCAGGCAGATCCTGAGAGCGAACATAGAGGCTCCAAAGGTTACAGTCATCGCCATTCATGAGATGGGCGTGGTCAATAATAGCAATCTAGGTGGATTAGCGACACACAACTTTAGCAGCAGGCAGGTTACTTACACAACCACCACAGGCGTTGCAGGTGTTATGGATTGTGCCAAGAGTTGATGTTTTTGACATGTTGTAGGCTGAGAATCTGTTGATTCCGCTGAAAACACCAGACTTCTTAACAACGCCAAGAGACACAAGGTACTTGGCATAAAGACGGGACAGCATCGTTTTGCCTGTTCCTTCACCGCCCATGAAAACTGCGTCAAAGTTTTCTTTCTTGAGATCGGTCTCGCGCCTTTCAGCTGCCTTGACTTTGGCTTTTGCCTGCAAGAAGAATGATTTCGCTTCTTCCAAACCAGGTAAGGACATGATCCGGTCAAGGTATTTGTTTTCTGACTTCTCCACCTCCTTTTGTCGCAGCCATTCAATTCTCGAGGCAGATTCATCCTGGCAATCTTGGGGTTCGAGGCCGTCAATCGTTTCGGTATCAGAGTCGTCGTTATCTTCTTGTTGCGATTTTCTGGGTTGTGTTAGTAAATGTTTGTAGAGCATTTGGTAAGACTTACTCAATCTCGTCCAGAAACTCTTCCATCTCTTTGCAGAGCTCTAGGAAAGCTGGCTCTGCCAGGACGGGCGGCTCTTCGTCCACAACAGGTGTATCTTCGGACTCTGACTCGGAATCATCATCAGTTTCGTAGGGAAGATCGCCGTACAACTTCCCAAGACCAAATTCATCCATGTCCGGGTATTCTGCATCTTGATCTTCCTCCTCGGCAGATTCGGTGGATTGAACTACAGTCTTTGAACGCTGGCGTCTCCTTCTCAAGCGGCGACGGGGCCTGCGGCTGGGAATAAGGCCGAGAAGACGGCTCACAAGGAAACGGGGTTCATCTGTCAGATAGTCTCTTGCCCATTCAGGATACGTAGATTTGGGCTTGAGACCCAATAGCCAAGAGACGGAAAAGTTGATATCAGTAGATTCAAGCTCCATCATTGCATTGGAGCTGATTTTTGGCTTCTGTTTGCTCTAAAGATAATAAAGCTACAACTCCCGAATCGGGGGTTTTCAAGAGCTGGTCAACGTCACCCAGCAAGATAACGTAAAAAGAACCCGGCAACAGCAATCAGCTAATGTACGGATGCGCGGAAACGGCAGCCGGAGCGGGGGTGGGGGGGTTGAGGAATGGATAAGGGAGATCGCGTGCGACGAGGTGAGGATACGTGACGATAGAGAGGGAGGCGAGGCGAGGGGAATGTCAAAATAAACAAATGTTGAGGTTGGAAGCTATCGAGATAAGATGCGGGGAAGAAGAAGGAGGAGGAGGAGGGGGAAAAGAGGAAGGGAAAGAGGAAACAAGAGGGACGAAAAGACACGAAAATAGAAAGAAAAAGAGGGTGAAGCTCGAATTAAGGCTGAGGCATCGTCCCGTAGCTGCCTGCTTAGTTCCAAGTTTGAAGCTGCTGCAGGCAGCCAGGAGCCAATGGCTCAAGATTCAGGGCATGTTACAGTATGGAAGGTAAGGTAAGACGGGGGCTGACTGAGGTACCTTGACGGCTTCAGATATGGATCTACGGATGTACGACGTACGTAGTACACCAACAATGATGGCTTTGACTGTTGAATATTAAGATTTGTTGGTTATTCTGGCTGTTCAAGTTCTTTCTGCGAAGTATAAAATCACTATGAGTGCATGGCCAAACCTCCTCACGATCACAAGCCAACACAAAACTTGGACCACAGTCCATGTTTTACTGTAGCCCACGTGCTATTCTCAACCCTGAGGCTAAAAAGCATTGACAAAAGAGTCACCCGGGCAGTTTAGAGCTAGGGCTCCAGGCTCTAGGCTCCCTGGGCGCAATCATCAACAACAAAAGCTCCAGACTATTCCTCTCCCCCTGCAAAACGTAGGTTGCCTCATGCACTGCCACGGGACATTGGCGCATTGGATGGCGGGTAGGGAGTATACGACGGGTTCATTGGCTGTTGCTGCCTAGCTGCTTGTGTAAGTTGCAAGTTACAAGTTGCGAGAAACAGCTTGACATTTGACAGTTGATGTTGGACAGGGGGGCCTTTGGTATGTGGCTACTTGCCTTTCGGGGTCTTTGTGCTTGTTAGGACTCTATCGGATGTTGTCTGAACGGACACCATGACTACCTATCCAGCTTATTGAAGCCCTCTAAACCACCACTCAAAAATACATATACCCCAAACCAACAACACGTCGCATATAGATCTACACTAAAGACCTCACTTGTCCTTTGAAGCACCCTCTCCCAGGCGTTATCGCGTTATCGCGTTATCAACTCGACAAGGCTGAATCCTAACACGACTCTAACACCAATCAAATCCACCTCGAACGCGCCAGCACAGACCCCCGACCCCGTCGCTGCCGAGCTGCGTCCCGCGGGGGGGCCTGCTACAGCCATACAGAGCCCTGCAAAGCCCGTTGAGAGCCCACTGTCTACTCCAGGATTTGGCGATTCGGTGGAGAACGGTTCGCCCTGTCGTAGTGAGCAGTGGGGCCCGGGCCTCAAAGGGAGATCACACGGGCTGTGGTGACAGCGAGAGCACTGAGGGTAGGACACGATGATCACTGAGGGGATGGCAAGATATGATATGAGTTTGGTGAAATGTGAGTATTTGGAGTCATACACACAATCTTGGGTTTGTGTATCTTGCCGCAGCCCAGCCCTAGAGTATCGGCTTGTTGTGGCCGAAACAAGGGATCCCAGATTTGACAACTCAGCTGATAATAGGCCTGCAGCGAAAGAGCTCGGCTGACAAGAGTGAGGCGGGCTCAACAAAACAAACAAGAGTACTCCGTAGATAGCTGAATACTGACTGTTCTCCCACGCACCAACCTCGAATCTACGCGAAACAAGTCAGCCTTGGTTTGAGAATCATACTGATAGACTGAGTAAAACCTTTACTTGAATACAGCTCCAATCTTACCCACCGAATCTACGGCATTGATCAAAGGTTAGCCTCAACTACCGGGCTCGGACTGTATTGACCCGGATCAGCAGGGTCTTTTCTGGGGCAACCAATCTCAGTCTTTATTACGATATCACGATATTCTATTCATTGTTGATCGTGAGGCTACGTCCTGGATAAGCGCAATAACCTGAACTATGGTGAAATGAGCGAATCCTAAAATCCGTGTCTGGTGATCAAGCAGTGATGTTCAAACAATGGTAAGAAACCTGTCTCTTCCAGTTGTTGTTGCACCAAGTTACAAACCAAAAATCTACCAAGTTTATCCCACCTACCCTATTGCTTGACTTACCCTAAACATCAAACCACCTGTCCGGGCGACAACATCCAACATCATCACAAACCTACCATTCCATTATCATATAATCACGTTATTGCACGATCCCTTGAGATTGTTTTAGTCAAAGCTAGAATCATGAACCGATATCGGACATACTTAACATTCCCACCGGACGAGAATCCCCGGATTTGCACACGAAATTGAGATGAGGTTGAAGCTAGATATTTAGCAATGAATAGACTATCCTATTTTAACATTGGCTCCGGACCAACGGACCTTGTCAACGAACCAATCGAATCAAATCTCAAAAGTCATTTGTTCCTGGTAGGGCTGATCTTGATAACTTTTCTCCAAGTCCCGCTTTTGCCTCTGATGTCTAGGAGGTACTAGTCCGAGAAACTCGAGATACCAATAGGATATCTTTACGGAGTAGGCGAGATCTGCTTCTTGACTCGCTAATCTAGCGGCGTCAAAGTATCCCTCGTACTGGATACGAATTTACCACCTAGATCTGACTTTATTCAACATGCTCTATATACTACAGGGCGAGCTCATGACAACAGTATGATGCCAGATCAAGAGTAGTAATAAAGCCACGATCGATCATTGACTCAGTGTCTAGGAATTTAAGAGTTGGTTGCTGATTATTGTGAGCTCTCATAAATGATAGAAATAATTGTATCAGCCTCATCATGCATGTAGACAGATGGCAGACGACGTCACACTCCACAACCGACTCATTCCAATAGTTTCACACTCCCATTGCAGCTTAGCAAACGTTATGGACCAACATGAGCAATATGTACGCAACAAATACTTTACCCTGCATGTTGAGCCTCATTACTATGCCAACGGCCGAGACTGCCTCCCTGGAGGCACTGGAAACTCGCCGGTGCAAGTCGAACTCCCATATCCAACGGTCGTCACGCGACCCCAGGAATCCCTTCAGACTCACAGGAACCTGATCGAGGTTCCAGGCGGATCTAGGCGAGACGGAACATGTTGATTCACCCCTATGGGGTATTGGGAGTCAAGACCAGGGCATATGAATGTGACACCAATGCCGTGCCTGCAGCTCCATCGTCATTCCCAAGGCATCCAATTATGAGAGTGTCTCAGACATGTCGATACCATCGGTCATTTCCTAGCAGGAGATCATACCAAGTATCTGGCTGACAGGCGGGAGATTCACGATGGCTCCGGACTAACGGAACCAGATGCACAGATGATGGCCGAGAGGGAAGAGACGACAACGCGAACAAGCAACGCCGAAACAAGCCTTTAGGAAATGAGACAAGAAGCAGCTCCCTTCGGAAAGACAAGGTTCGCTTGACTCTTGCCATGGCGATCGGCTATCCACCATACAGATGAAGGATTAACGATTCACCACACACTCCGTATCAGTAGCATTGTCCCACTAGGTTCAATGGCTCGTGGGGTCGAGATTGATCAGCTGAAAGGATAGCAACGGCATTATGCACTAACATGATCCATCACTATCAGCCCTCGGCACCGACTAAGAAACCGGCATAAAGATACGCACACATGGCGATCCTTTAACGCACATGAGGTGGGGGCGTGAAGACGCAAAGTCTATGAATTGCTTTTTCCTTTCCAACTTCACCATCACATCTGGCCCTCCCTTGTGAGCAACAGCCGGGATTCCCGAGACTCAAGATTCAGCTCTTTCTGTCCTGTGACTGCCCGTCCTAGACAACTAATCTAGAAGGCTGATCATGGGTGTGCCTTGGGCTCATCGAGAATAATTAAGAGACATGGAGAAGAGGAAAGAGAGCAGAGGACGTGGAGCTTCAGGACGGTCAAATGATCGACAGAGGCTAGTACCTAGACCACAGAAAGTCAGTTAGTAACGGATGTTTTAGAACGTGCATATGTAGGAGTTCTTGCAACCCAGTGTCCGTCTATCTCGCTGCAACGGCGTTCCACGTTGTAGACAACAACGGGCGATGGAAGGGGGGGCGTCACGATATCAGATGATCGCCAGAGGGAGAAGGGAACGCGCCGAGCCGAATCATGTCAGAAATGGAATGAGGTTTAGGCTTCAGAATGGTAGTAAATCAAGTTGCAACATTCCGGCATTTCTTACTGCGATGTTGGTAAAAAAGACAGGTCAGATAGGTCAATATCAATTGACTGACAGCCAACTCAATTGCTTGTCTCTGATTCGTTGTCGGCATGTACAGCATGTTCAGTATCCAAGTTGAAGATATCGGGACAGGGGCTGCAGGACCAACATGTTTCGGTACGGAGCTTGGTTGGTCAGGCACAAAAAACGGTGCGCTAGAGCCAGAGAGCTAGACGGAAGCAGAAGAATTCTTCTGCGGGTGATGCTGCTGATGCTGCTGCACTGCAGTGTTTCGTTTACAGTAGCTACATTAGCTACAGTATGTATGTCTAGGTATGCACATGTCAGGTATCGGACGATCAAGCACTGATCTACAGCGCGATGTTGCCGTTAAAGCGACTGCCAAGAGCAACGGATACAGCGATCAACTTCGGGCACTCTTATTGATTGATATACGATCTGAACTAACCAGAACTTAGACGGGCTGGTAATATGATATTTTACGGATACACGTGAGAGGAAACCTTCGAAACGCATCGCATCGCATTGCACTTGCACACGGTCCCTGGAGCTGCGCCTTTGCCGCGGTTGTCAAACTCATGTGTGAGCGCGTGGGTGCAGGGATGAATATCGTGGGACCTACCTATTTGGGTGTTTTGACCTTGGACGTCCAGGGGTTTGTTCCGTGTGTCGTGGGCTCATCTCAACGTCCGCCATGTATCTGTAATATCCGCTGGTATTTGACAAATAGCCCTCGGATCTTGCAGGCAAAGTACGGAAGGTAAAAAGATATGCAAGGTTAATAGATAAGTGAGTATCCGTACCGAGTACTTTTGCAACAATATCAACCAAGCGAGAGAAATGGGTCACGGACAGACTAACAACCAGAGAAAAAAAGAAACGAAAGTGCGAGTTCCGAAGCCTGTCACTCTCGTATCGAACGAGTTTCAGAAAAAAAGAAAAGAAAAGAAAAGAAAAAAAGAATGAAACACCAATAACGAGGAAACATTACACAGAAACATCCATCCATCCATCACAGGATCACCCTCGAAGCATCTCGTTGGAGTAGGGATCCAAGTGACCCCACTCTCGACCGGGGGGAAGCATAAGCGTATATTTTCTTCTTCGAAGCCTTCTGGAACAACTGTCACACTGACCTGGTCTTTGCTCCGGGGTCAGGGGGGGTTACCTAAAGCCTGGTCTGCGTTTTGAGTCCTTTTGTGGGAGCGGAGCGGGCTCCATCCATCACCCATGGAGCAAAGAGAGGGAGACGGAGAGAGAGAGAAGAGAGGAATCCATAATAGCGGCCCAAAGGCAACCTAAGTTTCAAAGGCTAAAAAGGCTGAGGTGACATTGCATTGGGTCGTATCCGCTCTCGGTAACGGGTTGAAGCGAGAAGGACTATGTATTGAAGGAATGGATCGATAGTTGAACGGGATGAGTAGTTGCTTTGGGCTATTGCGCACGCGACAAGCAGGGAGAAGTCAACTCGCTAGAACTTATGATACAACAATGACAATTGTCCTGGCATGTCTACTCTGTACGCTGAAGCGGTATTTGTGTCTCGTCCTTTCCTCTCGAGGTGGAGATCATTATTACTACTAACGTTAAGTAGTTATCAAACTTCCAGCTAGTCTCATTGTGAGCACCGCCAGAAACATGAATCCCGAGAGGTTAGAGTTTCCCGCGTAAACGGCCTAATTCTTCCCTTCCCTTCTATTCCTATGGCACAGACGCATGAAGGTAACAACACAACAACTAGCCATGCTCAACAGTCTGCGCCTGCGTCTGTGCGAACATCCATCCTTCGTGTTGCGGCGAAGAGATAAAACAATAGCTGCTGGGTGCTGTCATTATGACAGAGGCCAACTGCCGCCCAGGCCCTATTTGGGCTAGAGGCCGTTGTTTGATAGGCTCCCCGTTTTCCCTTGGACGTTGTTAAAGATTACGATGTTACAGTATTTTTGCCTTGCGTGTTTATAACTTAGCTCTCACCTGTTTCTTTCGAGGTGACTGCTACGTTAAAGTTTGTGTTTTCCGCCTACTCGAGCTGTTGCGTTTTTGTTTGACCATAATGACGCCGAGCTTGTTGCTTCCGTCCAACCCGCGTCCGACCAAACTGACCAAACTTGTCCTTCTCTCGTATGTACTCTCTATGAAGTAGTATCCGTACCGCCGCGAAATAAAGAGGACCCCTGCCCGGGCCTTTGGCCTTTTGCTGCTTCAACTTCAACTTTGACGCCGGCGCACGCGAGGAGTGGAGTTTATATCGGGTCTTTTTTCTCCATAAATGCCCCCAGCATCGGGATTCCCTCGCAGCTTTGGCCCATCCACTCCGTAGACTCGCTCCAGAAGCTTGTCCGCCGAAACGCAGCGGCAAGCCTAGACAATCCTTAGATTTTACTCGCTCTCTGCGTGGCGTATTCCCGTTCCCGTTTCTTTTCCGTTTCCATCCTGTCCGACTAGGAGTCTGCCTGCCTGCCTTTCGGCTTACACAGAAGGATGAGGCTCGAGTCGATTTGGTCCAAGCTTACCAAAGAGTGGCCCGCTAATCTAGAGCAGGAACATGAAAGACATTCTCGGCGGTCGCCCATCGGGATGGCTTACATATCCCTAAGCCTTGGCGTAGCTTGCTGTTGTTTTGACTGGCGGATGGCTCCTGTCTGCGGCCTGGACTAGCTCCAGCGGAATAGGTTCCCCCCACTAGCCTACCAGAATTTCCCCTGGTGCCGGCGCTCGGTTGTTGAAGGTTAGAAGGTTAGCCGGTAACCATTACCAAGGCATACTGTAACAGGGTTAGACCCGTTAGGAAGCTATCACAGGAAAATGCCACCAAAAGTTGGCACCCATTGATTGACTGGAGGATCTCATCGGCGGGATCGAATATCAGACCGTACGTACTACGGAGTATGTAGGACCCCTATTACGATGGGTTATATTCCTGCTTGTTTCCGCGGTTGCAATGAATGCTTGGCTGCAGTTGGTGTGGGTCATGAAGCAGAGCACATGGAGCACCTGGAACTCCATTAACCATGTTCCATTTATCAGAAGCAACACCCATCATGATGCTTCTACTCCGTGCATCTGAGGTAATTGTACCCTTGGAACATTTCTTGCGGTGAGTATGCTCATTGCTGTACGAGTTGTAGATTCGTCGTCATAGAAAATAAAACCCTTCAGTGAGTGGGTGCTTGCGTAGGGAAGATTAGTTTAGCGCATCCGAGAAAGTGTGGCTTTAACAGTCCAACTGCTGACGACTCGTTGACAGGCGCACTACCTATGTACGAGCTGGTAATTTGACTGAAGCTTGTTTTTCCCGACTTCGACTTTGACTTTTCTTTCTTGCTAACATTAGACTCGAAACTCTGCTCTTACAACCTTGCTTCGAGATATAATAATTGGACTCAGGTATCTCATCTTCGCACAGGACGCATGGCAGGCCTAGCACCAGGGGGGAGGGGGAAGTTTGATTGTTGTCATTCTCCCTCCTCTCTTCAGTTGGTCCGGGCTGTTTGGTTTGGTTACAGGGCGTTTTAGACAACGTGCCGGGTGCCGCATTGGCCTTCCATCCAATCCATATGGAGCACTCTCACTAAAAGAAGAAAAAAGAGCCTGCGGAATGGGTTGGATGGAACGGCACTCACATGTCGATAGTGGGGTGGGTGTCGGTGATTCTTCTCACCCACACACAAACCATGTCCATGCTTTTCTTGGCCCTGCCCAGGTGCCTAGCCTACTAGCCAAGCTAGCTTTCTGGCTGCTGTTACCGTGCAGTATTAACGCAGCTGCTAGCTCTGTTCCCTTGTCTAGTTCTGCTAGTTCTGCTAGCTCTGTCTAACTTGTAATATCTCGTACCCACCTCATGGAAGCAATGGAGCCCAGTTTTCCCTTCTGCAAATGCTCTCCTCCCCCCCATATCCCATGTCCATGCCCCATTTTCGCCCATGTCATTGTCCTATTGGATCCCATTCATTAAAATACCCATCCCATGCCTGCCTCAAACGGTTTCTCAGGTTCGTGAGGGGCCTTGTCTTAAAAACGTCCACCCCCACAGCCACGAGCTGTCGCTACAGAATTGACGTTCAATCTTCAAATTGCATTATAGCAGGAAAAAAAAGAAAAAGCAAAGAGACTCAACTCAACTCAACTCAACTCCACGGACGTACGGTCATAAGCCTAGATGAGCTGACTGTTGTTTCTTCTTTTTGTCTCTTATTCTTTCTAAACTATCGCCATCGCCATCAGCATCGTCATTCTTCTTCAGCCTGCGTTTGGCCTTCCCTTCCATTCACATCCAAACTACTCACTACCTAAACCTTGTCCGTCTCGTCCGTCGTTTCCGTCGAATCCCCTCCAATTGCCGACCTCCTCCACCCTCATATCTTGTTCATCTCTCATTCTCGATACGATATTTGGGTTTACGCTTCCACGCTCACTCCCGTATTACTGGAGCCGCGACTTTCCGCTCACGCCTCTCTCTCTCCCTCTCTATCTTATTAATTGCCCCTCTCTTTCGTCTGAACTCTTGCGTAGCAGTTCTCGCCTTTTCTCACCCCGCGCGCATCTCTGCAGGTCCTGGTCAAAAAGGCTTGTCTTTCTCTTTCTCGGTTAACCGTATACGGCATTTAACGACTCGCTTCGACGCTTCCCTTTGTTCGACAACTTGCCCGGAGCAATTGCACGTCTTGGGTGCTGCCACCTTTTCCACCCATACCCATACCTAGACCCATCCCGTACCCTGGTTCGATCGGGCTCGATTCGCTTGAGCCAAGCAAAGCTCCGAAAGCAAACATCCAATTCGAATAAAGACAGTCCCTGGCGCACTCAAAACAGTTAATCCATTATATCCGAATCTTCAACAGCTACCATATCTGTAGCCCTGCTGCACTCTGCAACTCGACTGGAACTGCCTGCAACTGCCCTGCACGCGCCATATCGTACCATAACGCCCTCGTCGACCCGGTCCCTGCTCGCGCCTCACGTTTCGCCTTCGACACCTTATTACAGTATCTGACCTGTTCCTATCGCCTCGACGCCTCGAATTGGCTTCAGCTTAGATCAAGCCTCCCCCGCCGTCCCTTGCGCAGTATTGCGCTGCCGATAAGGGAGACTTCTCCCTGTCTCGCAGCCTCGCCAAATCGTCGATATTCTAAACATCTCCGTGCCGCGATTCGATTCCAAGACGATACGTCATGACATACATTGTAAGTGTATAACACAAACTTCTCTTAGTCAAATCTCCATGTCTTTGCCATGTCTCGCCATGTCTTGCTTGTCTGGCTGTACAACCACATGCCAATTCCTGCCACGTCCAACGTCGCACCCACTACACTCCGAGCTGCTTCCTCTGCCCTCCACGTTCCTGTTCAACCGACGCCCCGGTCAACGAGGGCATCACACGCCATGCATTCACTTTCACATGGTCAGTAGGTTGTCTCAGAACATCCCTGTCAACCTTGTCTGCTTTCTTCCTTCAGCCTTTGTCTCTGCACGTCCCCAGGTTGGGCAGAGTTGTCCGTCCTGTTGGGTCCAGACATTCCTGGTACCTTTTTCTCTTCTCGATCTTGATATTACCCGCCATTACCTTACACATACCACGCTCGCTTCTGTCAGATATCATGCTCTGATCCTATCCGTGGTAACCATGTCTTGTCTCTCATCGACGTTGCTTCTTCACGTCGCTTTCTGCCTTCCCTTGCTTTTATCCCCCCTTGGCTCTACTTTCCACACCCTCGTTTACAGGCTGCCTGTCCGTTGACGGCCCGTCTGCCGTACCTCCTAATGGTCCCCGAGCCGCCCGCTATCTGACATGCGCACTCGCATTTACACACACGCTGTCCTGTTCTTTCTTGTCTTCGAATCCCGCATCCCACATCCCACGCACCCAAGCTTGTGTGCACACCCATGCCTAAGCACGAACAATACACAGACGCACACAGACATGCACATACATCCACACCGCTTCACCGCTCGACTTTTGCCCTGCCCTCAACCCAGCGCTGGCAATACCTGGGGCAATCATGATGCTTCCGTCTGGAATCCCAACTCACCGAGTGCCACATCACTTCCCTACCTTCAGCCCCATGACCTCAGCAACGCTCCGTTGCCGATAGGAAATGAGAGAGGACAGCCAAAACAAGCTTTATCCAGACACCGAGATATACCACCTCCCGCTTTATCCCTATAATACCATGCCTCCCATGCTGGCCCCCTTGCAACCCTCCTAATCTGAGGCCTATTTATCCATACATCCCCTATCCTTGTATCACAACGTCATGGTCTTCTTGACATGATATACTACCCAAAAGCTACTACTTTGTTACTATGATCAATTCCTCATTGGCAGACTGTACATTACCCTATCCTTCAACTTGCTCTGCCATTTGCGCCAGCCGACTATCTTTTCCAAATGCGGAAGACTCAATCACTAATGCCCTCTTTCCAGCTATGTCTTGCTCATTACTGCGACCTCCATGGCCCGACCCCTTTGATGGTCACCGAGGGACTGCCGGCTTCATGTACTGTCTGTTTTGAGGATGGTGTAGATACTGCCGATAATCGGCCACGATCCAGTGCGCATGCGTCCTCTACTGCCCTCAACGATGCATTGAAGAACCTTGATCTTTCTCGAAGTGCTTCAATGCCAGCTTCTGAGCAAGACGCACAAGCGCAACGGAAAGCGCTATTGCGAAACCCGAGCTCGAACGCCGGCGCAACTCCCACAGCCATTGACACTCCTCCCGAAAGCCCGCGACCGGTTCCTTCCCAACACCCACGACGCGATTCCAGTTTTCGGAGAACTTACGACGAGACAGTCACGAAGAAACAAGGGCCTTGCGATAACTGCGCAATGACCTTACCACGGCAACAAGCAGGATCGAACAGTGCTCACTTTGCGAACACCACACGTGGCCCGACATTGCGCACACGCGCGCCAGCAGAACGAGTATTTGGCGCAGGAGGACAGGCCTCACCACCTAATTCGCAAACCTCGAGCGATACTGATGGTGAGCGGGACGATGACACTCGGACTCGGCAAAGAACGACACCCTCGGTCAGCTCACGCAACACGTCGCGATCAAGCAAGAGTGGTGGTACAGGAAATTCGACCGCAGCGGAACGAACACCCTTTCATGTCCACTATGTCGACTACACATCTACCCACGATCCAGTACTACCCGACTCGTTCTCCCTTATTCGTGCCTCTTGCTTGCGCACTCTGTCCTTCGAGACGTTACCTCGGGCTCCATCTACGGCAAACCCCACATCACCTGTTATGACTTCCTCCCCGGCCTTTGTCACGACACAAAGCGCCGGCTCGGCTGTCACGGGCGGCCCCATTTTTTTCGGCGATGCCCTGGCTGGTTACACAACCGCTTATATCTTCCGTATTCCTGACGTACATGCACGGGGTCATAAGCGAGTTTATGCGTTCTTGGCGCTAAGTACTCACCGAGAACGTCTGGCCATGAAGACGTTTGCCGTGGTCTCGACCGCCTTCCGCGAGCTCGCTACCTGGATCCAACAGCTGGCAGAGGTCGAGGCCGAGCGAGCGGCCGAGAGCTCTCCTATTGGTAGCAGCATGTACGGGGGTGGCTATGCCCCTCCACAACCAGCTGTTGAATCCTCTGGAGGCCATGATCGCAACGGCAGTAGCTTTCTGACAGGCGGCAGCGGGTTTACCCGACGGATGGGCGCTGGTCCAGGTGCCTCGGCTCCTAAAGCCCGCGGCCTTGCGGAGATTGTTGGGCAGCCTGATATCTTCATTGAGCTGCATCGACGGTTCGTCCACCTTCTCTTTGAAGTCGGTGTTACCTTGAGCTCGTAATGAGCTGCTTATGCCTATTGGCATGCTCTATACGTTTTTCTGCCTCGGCACACCTATAAGCCATCACCATGAGTCAATCTTCTTTTTCACTACCCTGTCTCATGGGGGTGACTGGGTTGCTGCAGATATACCTCAGCCTTACTGATGCATCTCATTCCCGCCTGATCCAATAATCTCAAGTCGGCCATAACCCGACTCCTCATCTTTTGGCTCAGCGCGTCTTGCTAATTTGAAGCAAGACGCGATGCATGATTGTACATGCAAGCTTATACTTGAGAGTAATGTGTAATGGTTAATAACTCAACGAAGCAACGATGCAAATCGATAGCTGCAGTCGTTTAAGACCTCAGGTCTTCGCGTTTTCCTTTTACCAATGCTCGAGGGTTTCTTGGCCGTCCTGCCTTCACCTTTTCGCAAGACCGGAAAGATATACCCTGGCAGGACGTTGCCAAGAACCTCTTACAACTGTATTCTTACATCCAGCGCCTTTGGAAGGGCTACATGGCGTTCTCACCCGGCATCTTCTTGGCTGGAACTGATTCCCCCTGAGTTTTTAGCGTGTTATTTTCTTTTCTTTGGTGAGAAGAGGACTCGTCTGGACGAGGAATCGCAAAAGGAACAAGTGAATCAAAATAGACAGGCAGCGAAATGGGAACGTAAAAACGAACGAAACAGGGTGGGAAATAAGGAGTTTGGGCGGAATAGCTGTATTTTTAGTTGTGATTTTGTATTTGTACTCGCTTCTGATGGTGAGATGATCAGATGGGAAGCTGGAACGGTTTATGTTGATAGATTTCCACGGAATTAGACAGGAATTGGAAGGAACGGGTTTTTATGACCTTCAAAATTCAATATACCCCATTAGTGCGAGTTAATTACATGTGGTTCTGTTTACAACTGACTTGCGATAAGCTTTGAGATTGAGGCTAAGATGTGGGGTCATGATCTGTAGTCGTGATTTCGGGATATTCCCTAGCAGTGGAGCATATGGTGAGCCTCAGGAAAGTTGACCAAGTGAATAAATATAACGGGTTTATCTGTGAACTCTATTCATTATCGTAGCGTTATGCTCTACAGGACGTTGATTACCATTTGACAAGACGACATGGATTATGAATACAAAAGATATGATAAATCACGCCCTTGACTATAGCAAATTATTGTCAGAACGTTATCCTCGAAATTGAGTTAGAGTAAGCAATTACAACGGCTTACAATCAAACTCTGGCATGTGGCTGACGCCATACCGTCCATATATCAAGTCACTGATTCCGTTGCACAAGCAAAACCATGTCGTTTGCGCCAATTCGGCACGTCGATTAATCCTAATCTACCCTCAGCCTCTAAGTCGCCTCCGATCCTATGGCCTTTTCCCCTCCATATACCCCGTAGTGGAAGTTGACGTATGTAATACAGCGTAGTCGACACGCAAGAGCGCGTGAAACAAGAATAACGAACAAGTATGATTTATTTGTAGAAATCGAACTTGTTCTCTTCTCCCGTGCCCTTAACCTGGCTTGAGTAAGCGTCCTCGAGATCGGTCTGGATAATGTTGTAACGGTTCTTGCGGACGGCGCGGAGACCTGCCTCCTGCATGATGGCAGCAATAACGGCACCGGAAAGAGGGTCGTTTCGGACGATGAGGGAGTCGAGATCGACTTCGGGAGCCAGACTCATCTTGCTAGCAATGGTAGAGAAGATGAGACGTCGTTCACGGCGATCTCGCAGGGAGGGGAATTCGATCTTTCTGTCGAGACGTCCGGGTCGGAGAAGAGCAGGGTCTAGAGTATCGGCTCGGTTGGTGGCCATGATAACCTTGACATTGGCGGTCTGGTCGAAGCCGTCCATTTGGTTGAGGAGTTCAAGCAAAATACGTTGAACTTCTCTGTCGGCACCCGTCTGGGCATCGAAACGCTTGGTGGCAATAGCATCAATCTCATCGATGAAGATAATGGCAGGGGAGTTCTCGCGAGCCATGCGGAAAACATCTCGGACCATTCTAGGTCCCTCACCCAGGTACTTCTGGACAAACTCGGACCCGACGACTCGGATAAAGTTGGCAGTGGTTGAGTTGGCAACAGCCTTGACCAACATGGTCTTGCCGGTACCGGGAGGGCCGTAGAGCAGAACACCTCGGGGAGGGTCAATACCGATCTGCTTGTAGAGATCAAAGTGTGTCAAGGGAAGCTCGACAGCTTCGCGAATCTCCTGCTTCTGCATGTCCAGGCCACCAACATCGGCGTATGTCACATCGGGCTTCTCGTCGGCACCAAGCATGGCAATGGAGGAGTCGGCCTCAGGAGGGAGAATATCGACGAGGGCATTGGAGTGTCGGTGGAGAGCGACCGAGGAAGAAGCCTTGAGCTTCTCACGATCGAGGGTGGAAAGGATTCTGACGACATAGTTGGATCCAGTGCTAGACTGCACAATACCAGTACTTTTAGACGTTGGTTAGCTGATGTAAGGGTATTTTTCGCTAAGGACGTACTTTTGATCAATGGCCTCCATAAATTGCCCGATCACTAGTGGTACGCTCTGAATCCGCTTGATCTCTTCTTGAGCTCGCACCAGCTCACGCTTCAAACTCCTGCGAATGTTCAGCACTCTGTAAACAAGTTCGAAGCTCTGTCGATGAAGTACCTTTGCTCATCCTTGATATACTCTTCCTGCAGCTGGATATACCTGTACCAAAGCTATCAGTTCCCCGCCACTTTGCGACATCTGGAATCGGGGTATCGTACTCTAGTTGCCTCTGGAGCTTCTTGAGGTTCGCGTAATCGTCTCCTCCATCGGTTGATACACCCTCGAAGTTATCAATGGTAGGAATGGCTGAGTGTGCAGTCCTCTTGTGAGGTGCCACTTGGTTTGCTGGGTTTTCGACAGCGACGTCACCCATCTTTGCGCTTCTGCTGTGTAAAGGAGTTGGGTGAAGGGTACCGAGGATATCGATATATAACGAGATACGCGTGGGATTTCGTGTGCGATTGTCGTCGATAGATGCAGAGCTTCGTTGTTATTTTGGTGGTTGAGGGAGTGATGCAGCTGCTTCAAGATGATGCCAGGCGCCAGCAACGACGACGACAACACTGGAAGCTAAGCTGGACTAGCGCGGTTTGATCCTTAGTCATCTGGTATGAGCAAGTGCACGTGATATATCTACGTCAAAGAAGTTGAGAAGGTGGTGGTGGATACTGGGCGACGTTGATTGGTCCATGATGCTCCGTTTTAGGCAGGGCGAAGTGGGGTTGCAAGCTTGCAACAGCTGCAAGGCTCCAAGGCCCAGTGGGTGCTTCAGTGAACCAGATTGGCCGATTATCGGGGGATCTGCCTCCACAAAAGACGTGGGGACCCTGAAGGGGACGCTTCTGAATGCCCGCCCGTTCCAAGGATCCAAGAGTACATGGCAGTTACAGTGCACTTGTGCCACTATACCTCAAGCGCTTGACCTTTCTGAGGCTCTGTAAGCCGGGGGAACATCTTTAGTGGCTTGACGGTGTCAGTAAAGCCTAATAAATGGCGGGTTTTACGGTGAGAACAGACTCATGACCCTGGCGATAAGACGGCCCCGCGATGTTCGGTGAGGCGATTGCATGGTGAAGTGGATTCAGATATAGTCTAGACAGTTCACTTACAGTGTAGACTGTAGAATGTTCACGATAAGGGGTCTGGTGTTTGAGATGCGTACTGTATGTGCTGTGAGCGACGATCATGCAGTATCCAGTACATGTACTAACACGCGTTGTCTCACGCAAAGTCAAGTACCACTCGTGTCATGGATTGTGGCTTATCGGGGTCGGATCACTCGCGCATTCACGGGATGATGCGGCAGTGATTCACTGGTCGGTGGCCGAGGAGCAATAGACAAGTCACCTCACCTAACTCAACCTCTACCTACTAACCTTCCATCTTCTGACTCCGACTTGTTCAACCTCCAACAAAAACTCGTCTTTCTTCTCTTTTTCTTCTCTTTTCGTCGCCTTCTTGCCCGTACCCGGTCCTCCGCCTCTATTATCGCCCTCTAGTCTATACCTTTACCTTTCCAGCGTCTCTTTGTTGCGTCATTCTCCTGCTCAATACAGCCATCTTGTCTCCTCACTTCTCCCTGCCGTCTACGACTCGGCCCAACGCTCGTCACACACACCAATACCCCTCGTTTCATCTTTGGGCTGCTTCTACCGACTCAACATGTCGTCCTCCATCGCCATTCCAGCTGGCCCTTCGGCTACCCGCTCGTACCATAAGAGCACTGGCTCTTCTACAGGTAGCCCGTTTAGTACCTCGCCCTCGTCCTCTCCGCCGTCAGCCGGGAAGGACAAGGCCCTGCACAACCGTCGCCCAAGCCTTCTGAGTAAGTTGATCCTGGATATCCTGCCTGGTTTGACTGTTGAAACAATGAGACGATTGCGTTATCATGCATTAACAGTGTTTTGTCGCCGTGACTAACTCGCTTCTTTAGGCTCGTCTCTTTCTAAGCAAGAATGCACTGTCATTAACATCGGCGACCCAGAGGGTCCTCCTCGACTGGTAAGCGTTTTGGCTTTATTGTAGTTCGTTTCAGTGGTTGACTTGTCTTTAGATCTCCTACCTTTCCTCCAGCCAAGGCTTTGCGTGGAACCCTGGTATGTTACAGTGCTATCATGAATATTACCATGCACATGACTCCTAACGCTCGACAGAAATCTTTCTTCCTTCTTACATAGACTGCGACTACGTTCCCCTCGAGAACCGCCGCGATCCCGTGCATGAGATCGTCCTCACCGACGACGAGTCCAAGAGCATGCTACCCAACTAAACCGCCTACTGTCGCATACCCGGAACAGGCTACGATAGACATTTCCTTCTCACGAGATTCTCGATTCCCATGTTAGCACTCTCACTCTTCGGTTATACTGTTATTACGGCGTTACTATACTTCGACTTTCGACTTTCTCCCACTATCAGGCCAGACACACTTGTTTCAGCCTGTCGACGCATGGACATTGTTTGATGGAGTACACGGGGACAGGGACCCCGGTCATTTGACTTGACAGCCTCACTTTTAGGTTTCTGGCTTTGGCGGAGTATCACAAGACATGGCAAAGCATTCATCACCTCAACGTCCGGTACATTCGGGATCGTTCTCTGGAATTGGATGGGAGAGGCCTGGATTCGCGGGCTATAAGGATGGAGTTTATTTGTTTTCATTTTGTTTTTCTGGGGTCAAGAAACCAACTACCTCGTTCTCTTTCATCATACATGTTTGTTGCGGTTGGACTGTCCTTGAGGGGATGGAGGCGTTGAGGTTGCACGGTGTTTATTGTTTGTTAGGTCTCCTCAATTCACATCACTTTACTTTAGTACTTTACTTACATCAAGTGACTCCTCGAGATGTTGATCGTCCCGCTGACGCCAATCACCGACGGCCGAGATGAACCGGCCCCCTCCCGATAACCCGCCCGGTCCGGAGCTAAGGCAAAACGGGGCCGATCGGACACCTTGATGTCATATGATCACCAAAAGCTAGTTCCGTCATCGGCCCTTGGTTTACAAGGATGCACTTGTATGCTTCTTATTCATTGGCATTAAATAATTATATCTGCAGTCTACATATATATAATATGGTCATACGAAACGGGTTGTCATCCTGATGCGTTCTTTTTCGCCGCGATGCCGCGTTCGACACTCAACTCCGCCGCGATTGCTCAGCTGTGATTGTGATCCCGTAACTCACCAAGAACATACGCTGCTGTGCTCTTGAGATTACAAAACCCAAGTGGACTTTGACTGACCCGCATACTCGTACCCTTGGACCTTAGAGATAGCAGCCGCCTCATCATGATGTATACCATGCATTCTCCGGGTCATTGTGCTACAGTCATTTGGTGCAAGGCCCGGCACGCTATTGAGACTCCAAGCACTATGCCCCTGCTGTAGTTACATAGGATAAATGCTCGTGGCGATGTATAGGACAAGTGTGTCGGCGGAAGGTGGTCCTGGCCGCTGGTTGTTGGTTCTTGGCGATAGTAATGTCTAATACTATGATGGTGGACGTTCTCTCAGGAGGAGGATTTGGCTTGGGCATACCAGGCGCCGTTACGCAGGGACGTGGTCTCGCTCGCACTAACAGGTACGTAGGAAAGAATATGTACAGTCTTGCAAGAAGCGCTTGCAATGCTTGGACTCGACGCCACTCTAAGGATGCTATGTGAGCTATCACCTACCATCGCAAGTCGTCTCTGCATTGAAGACGGTCGCCGGTTCCAGTATTCTTCTAGACTCAAATGCCATTGTGAACTTCCAAATGCCAGCGATTTATCTTTGAAGCTTTGTGTTTCTTATTCCCGTGCCACCTTTTGTATCAAGCATAGGAACAGAGGCGTCGACTCCAGCCCATATTCTCAACCTTCATCAGCCATATAAACATTTAGATACATTTCCCTAGCAACCTGCCGGATATATCGCCGATTCTGATGACTCTGCAGAATCCCGAGGCCGAGTTGAGTGTATAAGTTAGGCAAGAATGGCTTTACATCTGGATCGACCGTGCGTAACGCAGTAAGTAGTTACAGTTTAATCTATACCCTACTTAGTGACTCCTTGATGAATGGTAACAATATTGTTGGACTTGGCTTGTGCTGCAGTGTGGTCCAGGTCCCCAAGATACAGGGCCTGTAAGAAGATGACCAGCCTGTAGGATTGATCCAGCTGGCAACTACATATCAAAGAAAGTTTATTTGGGATTAGGCATTCGATCATTGAGTTCCTGGGGCAGTGTCTCAAACCGATCTCTGAAACTGGATAAGAGCCAACCCTCTTCAAAGTCCGAGGGAATGGTGTTTGTTAGACCATGGATGTACTCTTAAATAACTCTCCGTTCAACAATTAACGAGTTTAAGAGCGCCTAGCTCAAACCGCCTTTGCTAACCCAGTGATCAGAAAAAGATGGCCCATCAAATCCATCGTCCATCGGGGTCACCGGGCTTTCGACAGCACTGATCTTACTGCTGTCGTATTACCTTGTTAAAGGATAGTGTCGAAGAATGAAGTTGGCATGTCGTATATGCCCGTCTCTGGTATATTCGTCATTCCGTCTCCTGGTATCGCATTACGACGTAGAGCACACGTGTAATAGGAGGGAGCCGAAAAAGGCGACATGGCCCTGCTGCCACAAATCGACGTACTAGCGAGTGGGTGAGCGATCGTTGTCGGGGTTGAATAGGTCAATACAAATGCTAAACTCTCAACTACGACCAGGGTCAGCTTGGACAAGCACACGCCTGAGTTGGTTCCGCTGAATCCTTACAAGCAACCCAAGTCCATGGAATGATCAACATGGAGGACTAGGCTGAAGATACCAGCAAGAGAGTGGGAAAGCCATCGTGCTATAGTATCCTACATTTGGAATGATAAAGCTATTCTACTGCTCATTTGCCCCGAGCCTTGTTACGGAAGCACTTCCATCTCAGGCGGTGATGACGGGAAGTGCCATGGCCATTCGTCGTTCAGGAAGCCAATTTGATGGTAACCTGTGGCACGAATCAACTTGCATGGGCGAAGTGCAGGAGATCCGTGGTTTCCCAACGATTCTATCAAGAGTTCAAGAAAGCACAAGGAAAGTACCACACTCCAAAGAGTCCGTATCCCGAGTGTTCTCATATGTCGTGAAGCCAGGGGCATATCTCCACATGGCAGAAAGGAGATAGATACCCAAATAAGCATCGACATCTGGGCTTAAAAAGATTAATTGTAGCGAGAGATGTAGAATGGGCAGTAGAAGATAGCTATATTAGGTTATTCTGGATCTGGATGCTTTTATCTTGATTCACCAGCAGTCGTCATTTAATAGTGCCCCCCATTCAAGTAGCGATCCTACCGGGGTCCCACGCCTTCAGAGCACCGAGGTGATTGCAACTTTTGCAAAGAACATTCGCACGGTCTCTTTTCTAATGATCTATGTGTCATGTGGATAAGATGTAGCTTTATCACATGGTTCTAGGTGTTTGTGTCAGGCAGGGAGTCCTGCGTCAAGATACAATCTTCCTCTTGTTTGAGGTTAGATGAATGACTTCAGTCACTCGCCATCAAAGAGTGACAGGTAAATGTGAACGATACAAGAAAGTTAGGTTCGCTTTCCTGTTGACTACTCACAATCCATTGACTTGTACAAAGACCGCGAGTGGGAAGACATCAGATGCATGGACGTAGGCATAACAACTTGAATGTCACTCATTTATCTTGCAGTAGTGGAATGGACAGTCACGTCAAGAGAAACCAATGTTTTAGTCCAGAAGAACTGTGTAATAAATATTAAGATGTATGCACCTCTATCCAACCAAGAGATCTATGTGCAAGTTTTGTAGAAACGAATTATATACCCAACGCTACCATCCGTCCGTCCGTACGTCCACGGGCATAAAGTAGTTCATAACGTATCCGCATGAATTATGTCATTAAAAAGAAGGACCAAACGCTTTTCTCGTCAACTCGAAGTGAGATGCACGGGTGCGTATTGATCGATTTAGAAGAGAGCAATGGCTCCGATGAAGGCGAGGATGCCAGCGGGGGCGATACGACCGGCAGCAGCGGTGACAACGGCGGGCTGGGTGCCCTCGGGGACAGGGTAGGTACCGGTAGGGTTGACGGGGACGGGGCCGGTGGTAGCAGGAGGAGCGGGGTGCTCGGGCTCGACAGGCTTTCCGGGGTGGCCGGGAGCGGGAGCGGTGGGGTGAGGTCCGGGAACAACGGGCTTGCCGGGCTTACCGGGGTGCTCAGGCTTGCCAGGCTTGCCGGGGGTGGGCACGGGGTAAGGGTGCTCGGACTGAGGCTTGGTGACTGTGCAAGGGCAGTCGGTGATGGTGAAGGTGGTGGGCTCAGTGACGGTGTAGGTCTTGTTGCCGTGGGTGAGGGTGGTAGGCTCAGGGCAGTAGGTGGTGATAGCGGTGAGGACCTCGGTGGTGTAGACCACGGGAGGGAGGACAGGCTTTGTGGGCTTGACGGGGTGAGTGACTGTGAAAGAGCAGTCGGTGACGGTCAGGGTGGTGGCCTCAGTGACAGTGTAGGTCTTGTCACCGTAGGTGAGAGTGGTGGGACCGGGGCAGTAGGTTGTGGTAGCAGTGACAACCTCTGTGGTGTAGTGAGTACCATTGCCGTAGACAGCGTAGGGAGAGGCCTGGGCAGCTCCGATGAGGAGGCCAGCGGCGGCAGCAGCCTTGAAGAAAGACATTTTGATTAGGTTGGAGGAGAGTGGTAGGTAGAGATTATCTGACTTTGTAACGAGTGAAGTGCAGAAAGCGAGAGTGATAACAAACTGTAGCGAATGTAGTTGTTTGAGAGAGGATGGAGAAAAAGAGAAGGAGTGGAATGGGAGGAAGTGAGTGAGGGTATTTATCTACAAAGTTGGAGTTTAGATTGAGTCGAGGTGAACCGAGTTTGAGTCAAAGCTGAGCCCAAACGGAACAGTCCCGACCTGGGCTGACAAGATAGAGAGAGAGATAGAGAGAGAGACAGAGAGAGACAAGAAAACTCAATTCGTGTTAGTTCACTCTTAGTCCAACCTTACCTTGGTCTTTGCTGACCGTTTAGCTCGATCGAGATGTGATGGTTGCCTGTCATCCAATCGTGTGAGTGGGCAGAACCTCAGAGACCTCTTGGGACTGAACTTGGGGTGAACTTGTGAAGAAGCTAGACGAGGCAATTTTTCCTCTTTGGACGATAGCTCGTCCAATCATGATATCATTGAAGCCTGCTTGGTCTGCGTCTTGTCCCTCTCCCCTCTTCCTTCACTCCAAGTCAGATTTTACTGTCGCTGGTACCTTGCATGGTTGCACTAGAGTCGTTGGGCTGAAGGGATGCAACATGCAGCATGCACCTGCAGGGTTTAGGTTGACCTTGGTCTTGCAAATACGAGGTTCCAGGCAATGACAAGATTTGGATCTTTGGTTGAATCCATCATGATAAGAGAGAGGGAAGTGTCTAGGAGGCGCAGGGTTTTTTCTTGTTTCTGGGCGTTGGGTGATAGAGGCCCTCATTGGTGGATGTCGAGCAATTAACTTTTGCGTGTACGCAGTAAGTATCTCTACAGTTATCTTGGTCGTAGGTAAACAGACAGACAGTGGACTCCAACTGATCTGATCTGATCCATCCTTTGGGGGGCCGAGTTAGCCGTGAGTGAATTGACGTTAGCCCATAATGGAACGAAAAAAGCAACAAGGAAACCTTAGTTGGTACCTGCGCCAGATCCACTGGTCTGACAGGCTAACAGCCCACAACAGAACCAGAACCCCACTGTCAGCACTCCGGGGAACTTTGTTTACTGTCTCCAGAGGCCAGAGGCCAGAGGCTAGAGGCTAGAGCCTGGGCGGGCAGGCTTCCATATTCACGCACGTTTTTTTGTTTGGCTTTTAGCTAGGCTTTAGCTCGTATCTCGGATCCAATGACCGACGACGGCCCCTGCAGTTGGCATCAGGCTAATGCGGCGCTGCACGGGCGTCACATAAACAACCAATCATGGCTGATTATGAGCTATTGGTGGAGGTGGTTGGACGAGTCGACTCATCTTCCTTTCTCTCTTTTTCCCTCTCTCTCTCTCTCTCTCTCTTCTTTACCTTGTTTTCTGACTGTCTTATCTCGTCCGGCCCGGCAAGACATGTTTTTCGATTTAAGCTTCGACCAATTATAGCACTAAAATAAAAGCAGACTAACAATCTGATGTAAGGGGGCAGGGGGGATAATCCACTGATTTTCCTGCTTATCGGCGTTCCCCATTCTCCAGATTGGGACTAGAGCTGAGTTGCAAGAGCCAGACTTTTCAGAATCAGTTCATCCGCTATCCGACGCCCGTTCGTAAGAGGAAATTAGCTCGTTTATGCTTTTTTGTGCGGCAATTCCGTTGCCCTTACTTGCTGTGTGTCTGTGATGCCGTGATGTCTCTGCATTGATCAATAGCATTGTTAAATTTGTCTTAGACAGATGGTCTTGGAGCTTGTGAGTTGCAATTAAAGGTCACTTGGTGGCTTGTCACAAGAGGCGAGGGTATTTTTGGCCCGAAGACAATATTGTTCATTATTTAACCTATGGCATCATATTTTGGATCATTGTCGATGGCATAGCTCTGTATGGACGCTCTCTCATGTTCATTCTCCTGTTGATAATATCTACTAAATAAACCAGCCAACGTTTCATCCCAAATTTCGTGGCAACTCTTCCCATCCGTGGCTGAGACCGTTTAATAACCACCAACAGCTGGCTGAAACAACGGCTGAGAACGCTTTATTGAACGGATAAAAAGTCCGCCACCTTTTGCGTGGTTGTCTTGACTCTCAATTATCCGCTCAAGGGCGCGCCGAACTAACCAGGTTGTCCAGTCAATGGTGAAGCGGGTGGCGCCGCCAAAAACAGACACCATTGTTTGGCCTAGCTTAGTCTCTGTCTCACTTGTTGTGACTGGAAAGTTATGTGTGTTGTCTTTGGTTTGGACTGACTTCTGAGTGGGAAAGGAAAGACAAAAGGGATAGGTTGTATTAGATGTGATGGAAGAGGCCATTTCTCTCTAGTCTGCTCGTGTAAATAGCGAATCACCGTACTGTTTCCCAGCAAATCTATAAAGTGATAACATCGAAAGTCGGGGTCTAGGGTACCTTTGCTCAACTTTTATCACATTCGCTCGCATATGGTTGTGAGAGCTGGTGTCCGTATATACTCATAATTCCTTGTTATTGATGCTCCAAAGTGAAATAAATTTCTTTATCGTTTACATCCTGGTAAGAAGAGAGTTCGCCATATTCCCTCGTTATGTGCCCATATGGGATGAAATACTAGACATACCGTTCAACTTCCCCCTAGAATACAGGTGTCCTATCGTCTCCCAGCTTCTCGTCCACTTGATTCATGGTTGTCTGAAGAATATCATACAGAGCCTCCATCACCGAGTCCCACCCAACACTCCGTACAATCACATCAGTGTTCCCTGCCACTGGTTTCGTCACCACGCAGGCTTGAGTCAAAAAAGTCAACCCGTTTCTGTACTGGCTTATGACGATTTGCAGGTCCCTGTCTGGGTGGATAATTCTTAGGTTGCCTGGGATGTTAATACCAATGTCGAATGGGGGTTTTGGCACTCACGGTCGATTAGTTGCTCTAGAGCAAGAACCTCGCCAGCAGAACCACCGAGGACATCCATTTCTGATTTCGGGAGATTCTCGATGAGACTTTGGGCTTGTAGATGCAGAATCGAAGGATGTAAGATGGCGACTGAAAGTGCATGATGAAGCTTAGTGTGAGGACAATGGAATTATGTAGTTGTCAGGATATGTTTGCATCCTCCATTGTTGCCTATCCACATAGAGTTTGAATTGAATAGACGAAGTGCTACTGTTTTTATCGAAAGGCATAACATGCCAAACAGTTGGAGCTTGCTCTATTACCAGTGGCCATCCTATGACCAGTTTCTAAGAACGCAAACATGCTATGCTTCCTTTGCCTCAATGTTCTGGTCATCAGAGATAAGAAAACTCTCCCAGTTTGGGATATTCTACGATAACTAGCGTACGTAACAAAATTGTAATTCAAATGGGTTTGTTCATCTGTTTGGGCAGGTACGCTGTTTGTGGTAACCCTACTGCCTAAGTACGTAGTATCTGTGCACTATTAAGATTGGTTACAAAGCATACCCAAAATACGCAAACCATGATCTGTGAAATAAATGATTTATCAGTACATACCAAACCTATTCACACAAAATCTAATATCAGTATTCTCAATGCACTTCTTTTGGTGGTGAGTAAGTTGATGCTTATTGGTCCCTCGCCACGAAATAATGGGACCATTGCCAAATCTATTTCCGCCGATATTTCGGCGGAGCAAGATCCGACGATGACTTACAAAGCTTCAACTTATACGTTTCTAATACATCGACAATTTGTAAGTAAATCCACCGATATCATACCATAGTGCTTCAATATGTATATATATATAGTCTAAATCAACTCCTTCATCCACCATCATTACACTTCCAACTCTTAACTCTCAATTCACGTTTGAAAATCAACTCCACCATCCACCATGAACGTCACAATCATCGGAGCAACAGGCGAAGTCGGACAATCAGTCATTAACGCACTCGCAGCCTCTCCCACCAAATTTGTAAGTTCCTCAACCTAAGCAATCCGTCCCTAACTCACGTCTTGGTAGAACTTGACTGCCATCGTACGCCCATCTTCCATCAACAAGCCCGAGGTCGAGCAGAGCAAGAGCAAGGGCGTCTCCATCGTATCTCTCGAACTCGAGGATAACCACGATGCGCTAGTAAATGCTCTCACGGGACAGGACGTTGTCGTCTGCTCTCTTTTGCCTTTCTTTCCAGGGGCGGAACTTGCTTTGGCGTCGGCTGCCAAAGATGCTGGAGTGAAGCGATACATCCCAAGTGCTTTTGGCCCCAGCTGCCCTCCTTCGGGGGTGATGCTAATTCGGGAAACCGTAAGTCTTCTCAACTATCCAAGTCTTTGCATGTCTGACATGTCCATAGAAAGAAATTGTCTTGAACCATATCAAGAAGATTTACCTGCCTTACACCGTCATCGACGTTGGTCTCTGGTACCAAGCTTCTCTCCCGTCTCTTCCATCCGGCAAGATAGACTATGCGCTCAAATTCCCTGCTACGATCGTTGCTGAGGATGGTTCTCACGCCACTTGCCTCACTGACCTCAGAGATGTTGGGAGATATGTGGAGAAAGTCATCACTGACGACCGGACTTTGAACAAATACGTCTTTGCGTATAATGAGGTCTGGACACAGGAGCAGATCCACAGTCATCTTGAGAAGCTGAGCGGCGAGAAGCCCAAGCGTGACGTGGTAAGTCTACCCCTCATTATACAACCATTATATATCACTAACAAGGACTAGGTTTCCACCAAGGACATTGAAGCCACAATTACAGGAGCTCAAGCCCAGTACGACAAGAGCGACAAGTCTCTCCCCTTCATTTTTGGACTTGCAGGCCCTCAGTATCTCTACTGTGAGTGGTTCCGGGAGGATAATCTCCCTGAGCGAGCCAAGTTCCTGGGCTATCTCAACTCCAAGGATCTTTATCCTGATTTTGAGCCGATCAAGTATGTGGATTATGTGGATGAGGTACTTCAGGGCAAGGGCAAGTCCATCTATGCCAATCGTGGGTAGAGGGAAAGTTGGATATGTTCAGTGGTGATCTGATGTATCTGGTTATTCCATGGAAACTTGCTCAGGATCTAATTTTTCTTATTCTTTATCACTCTCCATAAGCCTTTAGATGGTTGCTCAAATAAGATATATAGTGCATGCTGCAAGAACTCCCATCATCGTTCTAATCCAAAAAGGCCGTACACTCAATCTCAACATCAGTCCCCAGCGGCAGTTGAAAGACAGCTACACAAGTCCTAGCCTGAGATTTGTTAGCCTATGTCCCAAAGTGAGGACTATCTGTATACTTACAGGCTTAGGTGACCAAGTGAAAAACTCATCGTATGCTTCATTCACAAGGGCAAAGTTCTCCATGTTCGTAATATAGATATTCATCTTGACGATATTTTTAAGGCTGCTACCAGACTCTTTGAGAATAGCTTCCAGGTTCTTGATAGCTTGTCGCTGCAGTAATAATCATCAGTTCTGTTCATCTCAGACATTCTCATGAGTTACTCACAGCCCTGTCCTTGACAGTTCCCTCTACCAACGCAAAGTTCGTACCGGGGATAGCTCCAATGTTGCCTGAGCAATACACCATTCCATTGTATTTGATAGCCTGTGAGAATTGTGGCAATGGAGCCGGGGCAGACTCGGTATGAACAGCTTCCAACTGAGGGGCCATGGTTGTTGTTTGGGTCGAGAGATGTTGTTCTTTACTGATTTGTGAATATTGTGACGAACGTGTCAGCGCAGGCTATTGTATTGGTGTGAGATGCGGGGACGGGCATCACTTCGGTACGTACATTTATCTCCGATGAGTCAATTTCTAATCAAGACAAGGATTTTAGGGTCGAGTGATTGGTAATCAGACAACAACAGACATGTCATCGTCTACTTGGGACATAGATGACTGGAGGAGAAGCACTGCGGCACGTATAGTTGATTTCATAACACTGAGATGAGGGCTTATGACAAAATATACAGTATTGTGAAGAATTTCCGATAATGAGCCAAATAGGAATATATAAAGTAACATGGATACATAAATTAGATAATAATTAGAACATCTTATATACAATCTCACCTTAGGACTATAGAAAAGGAACTAAGAATTTAAAAGCTGTTCTTAAAGAGTTAGATAGTAGTCTAAAGAATGTTAACTAAATGAGTTTTAACTAAGTAAGTATTAACCAGATAAATATTGACTAGATAAGTATTAACCAGATAAATATTAACACCAGATAAATATCAATTATATATCCCAATTCTTTACAACTTGTCTTAACTTCATACTGATATAAGACTGCTAAAGAATTCTAGAGTTACTTTGAACTTAGAGAAGTATAAGCCCTATATTCATTCCTTTAATCTAAAGTTTATATGAGACAACATAAATTATAGCAAACTCTTTCAATTTTATATAATCCTCGCTGGAGTAATGCCAAGCCAGCCCTGTTCATCTTAGACAGCTCTGACTACAGGTAACTCACAGCCTCTCCTCCTCTCATGCGCTTGATTCTTATATGGTCAACATTCATCTTAACGACATTCTTCAGGCTACTACCTGACTCTTTTAGAATAGCTTCTTGTTTTCTAAGTCCTTGATCGCTGCGGTAACGCTAAGTTCCTCCTCCTACTCCTCCTGCTCGCCCTTCTCCAGGTATTTACCCACGCTATGAAAGAAGTCATAGGTAAACGACAACCAGTGCAAATCCCAGAATCCTGTCGGCAGTCCAGATCCAGCCCCACTTCTGTGACACCAATCGAACTCCTCCGTGCCCTTGACCGCATTCCATTTCAGATACACCTTTGCCATGTTCATCCACCGCCGCTCCAATCCTGTCTCGCATCCAGGTGTGTCACACCACAGGACGTGCTTCGTTCTTTCGTCATAGAGTGGGTTCCGCTTGAGTCGTGCATCGCAGTCCTGGTCTTTGTAGAATTCAAGATTGAAGAGCCATGCGGGGCTGAGGAAATTGGTAGAGGTCCAAGTATGTTCCACTTGGAGAATGATGCGAGCATCTCCAGTGGAAGGAGCCCTGTTACAAAGCGTCTGGTCTGATAACAAGCGCTTTAGAGTATGCTGAGCGTTACAGACGTTGCAGTTCCAAGTGTTTCGGCCTTCGCAGAAAGGTTTGGGGTCGAAATGCTTACAACAGGTTTGTTGTATTTCGCTGGACGCCTGGTACGCGTCTTGAAGCCTAGTACCACGCTCTTTGTCACTTAGAGTGTCCTGCATGCCAAGCTTTGGAAACTCGACATTCTTGTTAACCCTGAAGTGTAACTTCGACGGTAGTCCACCTGCTTTGAGGAAGAGTCGCGGAGTAGCTCGGACTATCAGGCTATGGGGAAAAGTGAGATAAAAAGGATCGTTCGTGATCGCAAGTTGAGGTGGGACATGGCTCTGATCCTTGCAGACGATTTTGATTTCTTTGTCTTCACAGATATTTGCCAAGGTCACTAAGTCTGGCGCAGGGAGCGACTTGTGCGAACAGAGTGTGAAGTTACCAACACGTCCCAAACACTGACTGTACTCCCAAGGTTGCTTCCTCCTCTCTTCAGGGGAAAAGAAGAGGGTGGGGTGGGTTTGCCTGCAGGCGGAGCACCAGAAAGGTCGATACAGCCTCTTCATTTCTCTTTGCAGCACCCCTGTCTCGCGGCGAGAGTAGCATGGTTCGCATTGAGTACTGCGAGTGAGAATGTCTCTGATGATCTGGCGTTGCCGATAGTTGGCCTCGCTGATGCAGTAGTTTTCAGGGCCATCTGATCGGAATTCGCGGTTGAACTCTTCGAAGTTGTCTCGCGAAATCTGGCGGAAGGCGCTGCATGTTTGCTGGAAGAGGTAGAGAGTGCTGTGTGGCATGCGTTGCATGATTTGGGTCACGATTTCTGTTGGGAGTTTGTCCATGGTCAGAGGTCGATCAAGTTTCACCTGTTGTAGTTGATACTCGTTTAGCTGATGTTCCTTTAATTGATTTTCATCTGATATTTTTTCGCCCGATGGGTTTTCGTCTGATTGATGTTCATCTTGTTTTTGTTTCGAGTCATCAAGACTGGTGGTAGTTGTCACTTTCAGACCAGAATCATTCAGACGTCTACTTCCTTTGGGCGAACTTCCAGCATGGTCGCGCTTTCTTTTGCGCGAGAACAATCTACAGACTCTCTTAATCCGTTGCCACATGGTCTCGGAAAAAGGAGGATGGAGATGGAGATGGAGATGGTGACGGGGATGGGGATGGGGATAGGGAAGGAGGAGATTTGTAAAGATGTAGGAGAGGTTATGGGTAATTTATAGTCAAATTCTCTTGCTTTTACTAAAAGTCTGTCATTAATTAATATTGAGTCTATTAGCAACTTTTTTTTATTTAAAAAAATAAAAAAAAAAGAGATCCAGCTGTCCCAATGAAACCCATAGAAATGCCAACAATAGAGGTCCCTATACAGACAGAAAAGCAATAATAGCTCAAATCCAATAAGGTAGGTTACTTACCCAATTATATCAGCCACCGCAACTCTATTTCTAAAGGGCAGAAAACTCTGTCATTATTGGATGCATATTGACGTTTAAGTATGTGCAGGAAAGGCTATTGTATATAGGCCCGGAAGTATGTGTTAGTCACGAAACTCTATGAAAAGTCACAAATTACATCTCCAAAGTTAGATCTGCAAGTGATATGGGTATAGAAGGGAGAGAAAAATGGTTGATCCAGGGCAGCACCGTCTTTCAAAGCACCTGGTTAATGTGGACATACGTCCGCCTTGGTGGTGCTCACTTGCTGTTGAATATGCACCATAGCTAGCGCTTAACGCATCATATCCAACATGCAATCCAGATAGAAGAAAGTGAAGAGGACGCGAGTTCTCTCTACATACTGATATGACAAAGTAGCCTGCTTTACATGGGCGGTCACGGCGGTGTTTACTTCCATATCAAGTACTAACTGCATTATTACATACAAGATGCTTGTCAATGTATAGCAATGAGAACAATAAAACAATTAAAAACTCCCAAATATTTAGAATTTGTTTTCACCTTTGGGAGTTTGACATACGACAACAAAGCCTCTCCATGTTGGAAATCAAACAAAGATAGCAACATTGGAAACGCGGAAACTGCTCTAGAGTATCAACACTCTACTATGCGGCAAAATCCGTCTCCTACCTATATATACCTAACAAAACTTCTCATCTACCCGTACCTTTCAATGCACTCTCTCTCACATTCCACATTCATCCAACTACATAGACTTCGATTAATTAAAACAGCCCAAGCACCCTTTAGCCCTAAACCCACTGGCCGCAATGTTCTCATCCAACCCGGAACAGATTGAGATTATAATACCCTTGAAAGAACTGATTGAGAGTATGTATATGTCACTTCACGAATAGAGTGATAGATCCCTAACCCAGTAGTGAACCTCAAATTTCTGTTTCCAGGCAAACAGACCTACGTAGCTCTATCGAAGGATGGCAATGGACACAAAGCTTGCGTGTTCTCGGAACCTACTAGAAACCCTCGGGTTGAGATTTATGGAGACAGGAGCTCCTCAATTGCACAAGCACTTGAAAGTGTCTTGGAGAAAACAATGACACAAGTTGGGATGATTTTGTTCACTGCATAGATGGTGGACTGCACACTGTAAAGAGGATTGTATCGCATCATTTGGTTGGGCATGTTGTCCAAGCACTACAGAGGAATTTAAGACAATGAAGTGGTCTGAACACTAAAAGCCCTAAGTTTTGTTGTCCTCGTTTGATTTCCAAGAAAGCAAACCTTACTTCCAAATGACCACTTTTATACTTCCCAGTCAAACCTGACTCATCACGCTCACCAGACAACAATGCCTAACGTATTTAACATTTTGCATTGCCACGCTGCATGCCTGAAGGTAAAATTCATTCTGAAATGACACGTCGCCTCGGTGATTTCAGCAGTGAATTTCGATCATCTTGTCTCTTCCCATTGCCAAGTCCTACGATCACTCCAAACCAGCCCTACCACTGACAATGACCACATCAGCACCAGACCTGGATCTCGGCAGTGCTCTCCAGCAGATAATTGCCAGTTACGCCGATGAGCAAAAACTTGGCCTTGAAGCGATTTCTGCCGAGACATTACTGAATTTAATCACATGTGATTCCCCATTTGTTGCAAAATTCTTTTTGAACTGTTATTGATCGACTCCTAGCAAATGCAAAAGAGATATATCCCAGCTGTGCCACGCGAATAATCACGTCGCATGAGACAAAGTGGGATACGTCGAATGAAATATCTCGGTCATGCCACCGCGCTAGGCTGCTCAGGGTCGTGCCAGGAGCCAGCAGTGTAATTCTTCTAGAGTCCGGCAACCATACAACGTTAAGAAGCGCCATTGACGAGCTTTACCGCCTGACAGCCAAGGCGGTCATAGATTTGGATTTTGGGACACCCGAGATCATTTGAAGAATATGCATGTCGACTTCAGGCAAAGGGGAATATGGGATGGAGTTTTCATGCAATACCAATAAGTCAAATGCCTACTTTCATTTTGGTCGATGATGCAAACACGTGCCGTTTGAAGATAACGTTAATGCTCCAGCTGTCATTCTGGTTTACCGCGCGGGAAACTTCAGAAGCAGTCGATTTCTAAGCAGGCACCCAAACCAATTTCCACAAAACCTGTCAATCGACAGGAGTGATGCGGCGTGTAAAGTGATTGGCTATTCAAAAGTACCTGACCCTTATCATTTGGTCATTTGCAATACGTGGTTGTACGATAAGATGCAAGTTCTCCAAGTCCGAGTCAGAGTGCGAGACCCGCGCGCGCCAACTCCACTTTTACACCACATCCTGCCATGTACGGTCAGCCGCGCGGGATCTCTTTACAGTAACTACAACAACGAGCTTATGTCGGAGAACGAAGAGACCCTGAAACATGCCCTGAAGGATTGAAAGAACTGATTGATAATTCTGCAGGCCAAGGAATTCATGCTGGAAGATATCGTGGTCATTAAACAGAATGGCAAGGCTGGAATGGAACATCGTGGAGATGGAAGGATATATAATGGACACGAGTTGCTGATGTTCTCAACTATTCAACAATACAACAACACTGCAGCACTTCAACACAACAATACTACAACACTTACACAACAACAACACTTGTACAATAATCATCTAATCCACCAAACACCATCATCCTCACCATCATGTCTACTCCCGAATACTTCCTCGTCACTGGTGCCACGGGCCGACAAGGTGGTTCCACAGTCAACGCCCTCCTGACCCATCCCACCATCAAAATCCAACCCAAGCAAGTCTACGCCCTCACCCGCCAAGCCTCTGGCCCCGGAGCCGCCAAGCTCCGCCAGAAGTACGGCGACATCAACATCGTCGGCGGCGACCTGAACGATCCCGACGCCATCTTCCAGCAGATCGACAAGGCCATCCTCCCCAGGACAGGAGTCTACCTCGCCCAGGCCCACGGTCCGACAGAAGTCACCGATGCAAAGGGTCTTATCGATGCCGCTGCTCGTAATGGTGTTTCCTACTTCGTCTACTCTTCGGTCGATCGCGGTGGTCGTGAGATTAGTGACAAGGATCCTTCGTACTGCAAGACCTTCTCGGATAAGTTCCTCATCGAAAAGCATCTCATCAATGTCTGCGCCAACAGCAAGATGGACTACACCATTCTTCGCCCCACCTGGTTCGCCGACAATGCCTTCTGGGGCTTCCCAGGCCAGCTCTGCATGACGGGCTGGAGGGAGAACATGAGGGGAAAGAAGATGCAGGTCACCGTGACAAAAGACATTGGCCGCTGGGCCTTTGAAGGTCTTGTCCAGCCCGACAGGACAGGAATTCGCAACCAGGCTCTTTCCATCGCCAGCGACATGCTCAGCTTTAAGGAGGTCGACGACATCTTCATCAAGCACACCGGCAAGGGCGTCCCTGTCACCTACGGCTTCCTCGCCAGGTTTTTGATCTGGATGCTCAAGGATTTAAGAACCATGTTCGGCTTCATCGGCGAGAGGGCTTACGGTGCCGATCTTCCCTGGTTGAAGGCTCAGTTGAAGCCTACTTCTTTTGAAGAGTGGGTCAAGACTGAAGTTGTCCCTGTAAAGAATGCGAAGGCTTAGATGGGAGGTGCATAGATGAGATTTCTTTAGAGTATTAGTAATGATAGACTTGATTCTACGAATAATGTATGCTTCCACTGTGAAAACAGCTTCCAAGAAAGGGGTACATTACTCTTCAACCTGACTGCCAAAAAAAGTGGAAAGTGGGAGTGGGAGAGATTTGATTCTAGGAGCGTAGAGAAGAAGGTTTATAGGTTTTAGGTACGGATACCACTACACCACTTTCCACAGAGGGTATAGAGACA